>OZ023071.1:2400000-3600000 GCA_963992785.1 Tenthredo livida | reverse complement strand
AGCCTGTCAGACGACTTGAACGATTCTCACAAGCGTTGCATTTTTTTTGTTTATCATAGTGACGAGTATTTTGCATTTTTTTAATTTTGAACCATAATATTAGAGCGCTGGGATTAAAATGGAAAAAGACGAACCCTTCCAATTTCGCGACCCTTCCCCGAGCTTAATTTAGATTTTTAACGAGGGAATAACGTACCGCCAACACTTTTGAAGTTTCAAATGTTGTATATGTACATACATACCTACACTAAGTACGAAATAAAATATTCCAATGGTTCTCTCACGGCTTACTTTGATTCTCCATTTTTTGTTCGAACAGCGCCGAGTATATTATATATTTAATCGACGAATCATATCACTGCAGGGTAATTATAATCGGGTTTGAACTATAATCTGAACATTAGTATCTATAGCAAAGCTAAATATTCTTTTGTTCACTTGGATAATCCGATATTAAAGGGGAAGGAACGAACTATCGGTCGTTATAAGATCGTGGAAATTGATTAGCAGCAGCTTACGTCCTATAGAGTAGGTATAGCCGGCAAACTATAAGACGTTTTAATTACCTCTCCCGATTACTCTGTCCGTGTAATCTCAATCAAAAATTTACGGCGCCGTATATATAGTGAATGTGATTTAAAGGCATTCAAGTTCCTCAGTCACAGTCTCTTAATTACAAAAAAATTTCATCTGTTGCATCTTTCCAGCTGACGGGTAGAGCTAAGCAAATCCAACCATCCAATATCATGGTGCTGGTAAATTAGCTTTTCTTGAAGATTGCATCCCCTACCATATCCAGTAATTGAACCCCATGTTTCTTCTTCTCTTTTGCTCAAAAGACGCTTTCTGATCCGTCGAATCACGTTCATGTGTTCATATGAACATATCTATATCTACATTTGTCGGAAATCAGGACTCTTTGAAAGCGTACATGTCTATAGTCATACAGGAGGCATGACTCTCGCCATATTGTATAATCCAATATGTTGGCCAATAAATAGGTACTCGTTACTTTTCTCGGTGCGTTTTTATCGAAAATGTATTTTCTATACATCGGTTTAACGGAGGGTCGGGTCTATTCACGTTGGGGGTTGGTTTTGACTTGGTATAACTTCGCGTGAGGTTGAGCCAGACTGAAATAGTTATAAATACAATATTTTTTTCACTTTTCCAACTCTCCTTCCCTTTCGCTTTCTCTCACTTGTTAAGGGTCTGTCTTTTTCATTTCCTCTTTTCCTTTCCCTCAACCTTTCCATTGGCAGAAGCTTTCTGGGGGCTTCGGTTAATTTGGAACGTAACCCAAAACCGAATACTGCCATGCATAGTCGAGTCTCACGCATGGTTATACTAGCAAACGTACGAAGTTTTCTTTTTGCCAACTCTCTCGTTTCTTTTTCAAGAACCCTCAGATCAGGGTGATGCTGGGGAGCAGGAACCCTCCCTTCGTATGCGTGAATGTTCGACGTGATGATTATGAGACGAGTAGAGAGAAACAGCAGCTCCTTTGAAGTAACCAATTTACTCGGTACATTTTTTTCCCGAAATCAGAACGAGTCGAGCGATCCTTTGCGATACGAAAAATCCCAACTGACAGATGATGGTCAAAGGAATCTGGTCTTTAGATATTATGAGAAAAGTACCAAGCATATAGTACTATGCCTAATTACGATCTTTAACGTTAGATCTATTGACGCGATTCAGTCGGATATATTTTTATTAAAATTCTCTCGTCCGAGAAAATTATTGCATCAGTCTGTCTGTCGGTATCTGAGATATCCTGGAAAAATATTCTCTTTCCAAGGTTGTTTCATTGATTGCAATAAATTTGGTGAAATCAGAACGTGCTTGAGTGCTTGTCTGCACCGATAACGATTATCAGCGAAATCTGACAGTAAGGATTTTTTTTTCTAATATGGAAAGCTAACGCACCATATCCTGGCTATCACTCACATCACAATCGTAAAAAAAATCGAATTTTGACTAGAAGATCATAACTTCCGCACTTGTGTCGGCATGTGAGCGATTTTGCATATTACGCAACACAGTAACTAATCAGTTCAGAGTATTGTCGTCGCTAATTCCTATACAGTAATTGGCCACGCGTATATCAGTACGACACACGTGACGTGCCGATGGGATTTTTGGTGGTAGAAAATGGAAAGTGAAATCGTAAATTATTAACGATAATGGCCGAGGGGGTTAGCCACTGTCATAACGGGCAACAGAGGGATATAGGTACCTATCTGGGTAGCTGCTCGCATTGAAACACAGAGGGGTTGCAGGCAGATGTAAATAAAAATTCCGAACCGAAAACCATCATTTTTCGGGAATGTTAATTTAGGGAGACATAATTATACCGGTGAAGCATTCGGTGATGTTACCTAATTGCCTCGCGTTTGAATTTCAAAGTAACCAACGCAGAATCCATTCAATCAAATCTAATCAAAATTTAATTATAATTGATCATCCAGTTGAAAGTTCAACAACGACTTCAATTAATGCTTTATAAAAATCAGACACATGTTCACAATCTTTCTTACAATATCATTATACTTATATGAGCTTGAATTCATCAAGGTGTCTGCGAAAAAATCGACTTTTCATTTTCTTACTCAACTTGACTTAACTTTACTCAACTTTTTATAGCATTTTTACAGGTTGCGCGGTCTGGGAGATGCCACGAATCGCGTTTTCGAGGTGATGAAGTTCACGTATCCTCACAAATTTTTCGATACGCTAAATTAAATAAATTTAAATATAGAGCTCATTTTGTGGGGAGATTTATTTTTTGTCAAACTCAAGACTATAACGTTTAAAGTGGTGGAAATAGGATGAATAAAATGTCGATCTATTTCTTTTTTTTAGACACCCTGTATGCATGTATAAATTTTTGCGTCCACTACAATATTATCTCCTCTCTCGATCCCAGCTCCCCCATATTTATTCACTTTCTTAACAATCAGAAACTTGCGTAATCTCGCCTCATATTCTCACGAACAAATCAGTTAAATAGCATCGCTAGGAAAAAAATGTTGTGCGTGCTTCTCGGTCCGTTAACCTTAGCGCTCGGTTGGATTATATTAGATTAGATTAGATTAGATTAGTGGTTAGCCTAGGTTGCGTTAGGTTAGTTTTACTAACCACCAGCGTTCGGTATTTCAAGCAAAAAATATACCGGGAATTAAACTAGTCTTATTTCTGTCCCCCGATATTCATGCTTTCAGGTTCCCTCATGGGTGCACGAAAAATGTAGAACTGTACTATGAATAGAGCTATACATTACGTAATACATAATTACACTTGTATGAAAAAGCAAATAAAAAATAAAAAATAAAAAAAAAAAACCAATCGATCATTCTCTGATCTGAAATGACATAATTTTAGATTATTGTATCAAAATTTAAAAAAATTTCCATCAACTATGTGACCTTTACCCTGGGACAATCACTTTTCCTTCGGTAAACTCAATCTGTGTAAGGCAAAGTCCATAGAATCTCAAATAATTTTTAATTAGGTGTGAAAAAACGGTATGTAATTTAGAAGAAATTGCTTCCAAGGTATATAGGTACAATAAATTCATTTCGTATTTTACACTATCTTGTATACCTAATTAAAAATCTTGCAATATTGAAAGATCTTGCTGCTTTGTATTATGAGTGATTAAATATTATATAGAATCGAGTTATCTTTACGCTCCACGAACGCGTTTATACGGGGATCGAACGATATGTCATCGTCTCACGCATCAGTTTCATGATCGCGTGTGAAAACCCGTAATACTAAATCCGCACCAGATATCGACTTTATTACACCGACAAAGCAGTACATTGTAGGGGATAGTGTTCGTATACAAGAGGCGTCATCTGGCTGAAACAACCATCGTGAATCGTAAAACTTTTATTTAATAACGAAATAAATATCAAGGATGTAGGAGCCTGCAGCAGAAACGTATAATGCCAGGAGATACGCGTCGTCCAATAGCGAGCTAAACTTTTCACAAAAAAAAAAAAGAAAAAAAAAGAACACGTAGATTTTTTTTATTTTTTCTCATTTCTTTATCGCGGAAATCGTGCCTCTATCTGCGCTCAGATCAGGTGGGTAAACATTTGCAGAATTCAAACGAACGAGAGATTACCAAGCCTATCTTATTTTACATTTTTTGTGTCGTTTTTTTTTTTTCTTTCCTTTCTTTTTTGTTCATCGTCGATATTGCGTAAACCCCTGCACACGTAAAGTTTCCAAGATACATTTTATCATACGCATTGAGAAGTGGAAACCAAACCAGAGCCTCGAGACTTTCGGAGAAACCTCTCGCCTGTTTTTCATCCCCCTCGGCTGTCAAATCCTCTGTTTATAAGTGAGATGTACATAAGGAAAGACAAAACATATTAAACGAAGAGATAAGGGAAAAATGTTCACTATATTTTCATTCAAAATGTGATTACTGTCGTTATATCGAACGATACCTACCTCTGGTGAATAAAGATCGGGTAAAAAATAAAACCCACACTGATAAAAACGTGTGATGTTCATTCATTAAGAGACTTACCGAGTCCCCTAAGTCCTCGCGCTAAGTACATCGAAAAAATTTTTTAAACGCGCGGCGCGAGACTCGACCGAGTCTCTACACCCGCATAAGAGCTCTACGCCCTATACGGCGATCATATTAATATTCTTATTTTATTCCGATTCGGGTTATAAACGAGAGTCAAATATTTATCTTAGAATATGGGTTTGGACTGCTTTCATTTAAGCCCGATTTCTATGCTATTGATTCTTCTGACCTAACGTTTTATTTTTCCTATATGGAAGTTATTGAGTGCCGCGTTTAGGTATTTGTCGTGAAATCTGTCAGGAACGTGAGAATTATTTGAGAAATTGAATTTCCGTACGTCAGATTCAAACTACGAAATTACATGGGTGAAGGTAAAGTGTGTTGCCGGTTCTGCCTAGAAATATATATATTTTTTTTTCATGCCCTCAAGTTACGCAACCCCGCTAAGAATTGGTTTAAAATTCAACCCACGCACTCGCATCTCATTTTATCGAACTCCCCCTGCGTATTGCTCACGACAGTGGCTCTGGATGACGCGCGTGCACGTATCTCGCGGATCGATCGAGTTTTACCTACTCTTAGCTCTCCTCCATCTACCTCCATTCCCCTTTATCGCTCCCTTCTTATATTCGCTATACCTTTCTGTGTTATATTTGTAATTATAAATTTATTCGACTTCCCTTTAATTTAGTCACCCTTATTCAGCTTACGATTAACCGCGGCCTGCACGCACCGAAAGAATAACTTGATGGATAAAGGTGGTCCATGATTTGGTCATATATTCAAATCTCGATCCTCCTATGGGCATTTGATGTCTTCTTATGGGGACAAAAAAATGTAGCCGAAACCCCAGGTTACTATATGAATTTTAAGTACTGCTCCAAGCTGACTTTTTCGAAAAAAAAACAATGAAATCGGAAATAAAAGTTGAGGTACGCTATCAGAATGGTATTCATATTCAAAAAGTCATTTTTCAAAGCTTTTATGGACATTAGAGGGAAACGAAATCATTTCGATTTAAAATAGCCGGAAATTTCGCGCAATAACGTATCTTCGCGTTTCATTTTACATTTAATCTATAGAAATCATTGAAGAAGTCGGTTTTCGAAAAAGTCACAAAAATTAAGAATCTATTTATCCCTGACGAAGAATCAAGAGGATATGAGAAAAAATAAACAAATACTTTTGGGCTCCTTATCACTAAAATAAGGGGTTTTTAAAGTTAGAATAGTCAGAGAGGGTGAAATTCCAAACCCAATTAATAATTGATGAAAGCACCCACGTATAAAACGTGGAATATCCATCTTTCCAGTCCAACTATATTTCTGTGTCAGCATAATAACCATACACTGCGTAATATAACACATACCTGTACTGTTCTGGAAATATCTTAGTTATACCTGGATTGTATGCACAAATTATAGTGAAAGTTACGTATACCCACGTTCGCTATGCTCGTATAAGTCAGACGGTTTGTAATTATTTGTACCATAATTTCTAACAATACCTGTGAGAATTTTGCACTGTTTTGTTAATGAATAAAGCTATATGATTAATGCAATATTCAATCCAACTTTGCGGTTGAAATACAGCTACCATATATGTGATATTAATTATTATACACATGACGTATTCCACACCAACTAATTATTGCCAGCTAACGTCTGCAGGCCCTGACAAACTTGGATTAGATTCATGTTTCTTCATATCATTGTTCAAACTTCGAAAGACACTGACATTTTCTCAATAAAAATTTTCAATGATCGAGCCTTTTGAAGCATGATCAAATAAAGGATTAGGATTTGTGATCCATCGGTTTCAATCGAAGGAAAAGTACGAGATCTTGTTCAATACTATTATTTCCGAGATTATTTCCACGAAATATAGGAATATCATTGCTATCGATGACTGGGCAGGCTGTTTTCTACCGATTGCAATCGGATTTGATGTAACTAATTAATCTTTAGAGAGAAGATTGTCTAAAAAAATCGGTGGTTACTCGAGCCAAAATTTAGCATGTATACTTGGTCTTGCTCTCCGAATTTGCAATAATACTGCTCCACATGAGTTACTCAATACTCAAAACTTTGGTACATTCTATAGATGCCCAAAAATAACACACGAAATCAGAGAGAAGCCCAGATAACCAAGCGAGCATATGGGAACTAAATACGGTCTTCACTCATACAAATGTCCATAATATGAATTCAAGTATGCTGACTGAGTATTGGCGGAGGAGAGCAGATAAGATTTCTACTCATTATTGAATCTATTTAATTTATAAATCGCGGTTATTATAATTCAATGGCCACCGTCCGTTTTATTGGAATCTATGAATATATGCATTCTGAGATTTACAATTAGATTGATTTTCATTTTTCACTTTTCAAACATAATGTTCGCCTTAGTTCGCGATATGAGCTAGTCAAAGTGAAAACAGAAAAGCTCACGTATAGATGATGAACAAGAAAAGAATAACCAAATATTCGAGCACATTCATGACAGATGCAGTTTACTTGGCTCAAATATCGTATTTGTATTGTAAAATGGTATTCTACATTTTCTATTGCAAATAATTAAGATTTGGAACAGTATTTCCACTTTATATTCGATATGAGAAAATCCGTGCATTCGTCCATTTCTATAGAACACGGTTATCGGATAGGTTTGCAAGTTCCTCCGATCAGTATTTCAGAACGATTTTATACGATTGCATATTGAATATGTCGAGTTTGCGTGGAAATTTTTCTCATGTTGAACGGTGAAGGCAGGTAAAGATTTTTCGTGTTTGAGAAGAGAGTATTTTCAGATGAAAGCGCTTTTAACCTCACCGTTAGAAATCGTTTGCAATTCTTTCAGAATGAATACACATCGTGCAAAAATCTTAGAAATAGTTTCTAGGAAATGAACAAAATTTTCATATGAAATATATTATGACACTGATGATACATATTCTAGACCCAGCTATATTTGGAAAGGCATAAATTGATTATAGACACACATCATGTATATAATGCAGAGTGCGTATCAATTTCGTTGAAAACACATTCTAGAAAATGATGAACAGACAATCATGAAAAAGAAAGGCAATCGTTCCTCGAATTATTTCGGGCATTGTATCGAAAAAAAATATATATCATTCAATTCACCAATGACAATAATTGTAATTGACTTTTTTATTGTTAGGCAATTCCTAACTAGCTAATTAAAAATTCGTCCGGTGCTGGCCAGAGAGCCTCTTACTCGCTGCAGCAGGGTAACTTTCATAACTAGTTTGGGACGATGTAATATCATATTGCAGGAAACATACTTGTTTCAGTTGAGTAGCTCTTCGCTAATTATAAGCCGAAGTGCAAAGTCAACGATATTAATCGATAATGAATGCACCTATAATTGACACATAACATGATCTCTTCGAAGTATATTGATGTCAGTGTGATGTCATTAATATTTGAGCGAACGTTCGTTCTGTCTTTGGAGAAGCATCAAATCGACTAGAAAAACAGATTTTGGCATATGAGTACTCATAAATGAATAATTTAATCAAGGATTTATGTATCGTTAATTTATTGATGTCATTGGATAAAATACCTCTATTGTTTTTTTGTTACAACCGAAAGCTGCCGATTATCCATTTGGCAAACGTTATTCATGATAAGGTACTTCACCGTCACTTCGTTTTTTAAAACGTCGTATCATTTTTCGTGGATGAAATAGCACCGGTTCATATATTTGCTAATATCATAATAACGCTTCATCAAATTGCAATTTTATTTGCACTAACGAATTTCTAAAAGATCCACGCGTCGATTAGTGTTACAATAGCTTCTCCAAAGAGGAGGACCTGTAGTTCAATTTTGTCGAGTTCGATTTGGTTTCATTTCATAGCGAAAGGAATGAGGTGTTATCGAAAAAATGAATGGGCTAAAGGAAAGTTACATGATGATTCATACACTGAATGTCTATCCCGACGATAAAAAAAGATCTTGAAGGGAAATTTCTTTGTAACTTTCTATAGTATCGTAAATATCGTGTGAAGCCCAACTCAGGGCTCGTAGTTTTCGCAGCAAACTCTTCAATTCTACATTTTATAATACATTTCAAATGAATAGTGCACATTTTTCATTTTAAATAAAACCAAGTGAACCACTTCGTCTTCATTTACTTATTTCAAACATCTGCTTTATACCATATTCTATTTTCCATTTTAAATGGATTCTAGAAAGCTTCTCACTGTAAGCCCCGTATATATATCAACGTCTAAGTGCAGTATATAAATATTCGAATAAATTATTATAGATTGAATTCCTTCCGTCCTCAACTTGTAATTCTAAGAGCAACAAGTATACGACACGAGCGACTTCGCAAGAGTCTTATAATTAAGAGCAGCAAACGTGTTCGAGTCCGCCGCTCGGTTCTTATATACCGGAACATGATATAAGTAATAAAAGCTCTTGTGTAATTAATCCGCGAAATTTCTATTGACACATGCTTTACCCCTGTGAATTCCATTTTCACTGCCTAAACGTCGATCTAAGGCCCAATTAAGTCGGCAAAGAAAATTCGCAAGGAAGTTGTGATTTGGCGATTAAATGAATCGGTTAAATTTTGTCCACCATCCCTGTACAGCAAATAATCTTTAGCTTTTTCAATTGTTTGAATACACCTCACCGATCACCAACATTTCTTTCCGTTATAGGTATTACCGAGACCAGAGTGTTGCCTTATGCTCAAGGCTAAGAAAGCCTTGCGAGGTATTTCTTATTTGACCTTTTTCCGAGTAAATCCGCCCCAAAGAAACACACGAAATAACGAATCCTCTCCGACTGTTGCCTCTTTCGAGACACCCCAATCCTTATCTTACCACTACTTCAGTCGTTGTCGTAGTCGCTCTGTCATTTCTACACCCCCACGTCCCACACACGTACACCGAAGACCACAATCTCTCTTTCGAGTTTGCTCCTTGAACCCAAGAGAGTAGAAACAAACACATTCTTGCGAAACCGCAGGCACTGCTTCACCCTGGCTACGTCATTTTCACAGCCCTAGATTTTTTCATGGTTTTTTCTGACGTCGAATTCGACTGAATCTCGTGTATGTACATACCATAGTTTACATAGCTCTCAATTATATTCTGAAACGTTTCAACGATGCATACATACATATATACGATTGGGAAGATCTCACATCCGCAGAGAAGAAAAATACGTTTCTTACAATACAGAAGAAAGCTTGTTGGAACTTTTTGTTCATTCTTAACACGTAACTGATGCAAATAAGTGGTTCTGGTTGTGTACCGCTTTTAACCCTCTTGATGCCATTCTCAACCCGCGCATGTGTAAAATATGTGCCGTTTCTAATTAAACCTGAATTAGGGAATATTTATAGCCGGAATTTATTTACCTTGCAGGGGGTATCGTATTAAAACTTTAGTAGACCCCGAAAATCGAGAACCAAGGTTTTGACATGTACCTGTTCTGAAAAGTGAATCATTCTCCCGTAATTCTGAAATTCAATTACAAAGGGTATAGGTAGCTGGAAAAAAGATCAAAGGGTTATCAAAACCAACCCCTAGCATGCGGCTTCTATTTGGCAACTACCCATTTTTAATTCGTACCGTCATCACTATTCACGTATCTCTCATATAAACTTGAATAATTAAGATGATAATAATAAGAACGAGGCTGAAGGGACTGTATTTTGAGTGACTTTTCATCACCTCAGAAATCCATGGAATTACTGGAATGACGTTCAAGTATGTGAAGAATACAGGTTGACATTCAAAAATTGAAAGTGGAATTCTCTCTGCAAAATGAACAAATTGAACACGTTTTCGAAGACCGTGGTGACCCAGGTAAATAATGCATAGATGGCCGGTTTTCAGCTTGTATGCTACGTGATGTAACCCACAAATTCGAATTTAGAAGACTCTCGTATCTTACATAATGTGACCATCTAGCATAAATTGAAGTGAGCTCTGCAAAAATGACATAGGTCAACATTTGATTGATTTTGAGGTCAATTCTTGTCCATACTGATGTCATTCTGGCGTATAAATAAGAATTATAAAAAATATTCAATTTTCCGTACGTTTTCAGTCTTTTTTCGTCACCATAGACACAATTTTTCGAACCTTTTTTCCTGCATAATGTTGCAAAAGGTAAGCAATAATTTAAAATTAAAAAATTTGCAAAGATTGGCAGATAAGAACGAAAGTGGAAATGAATTAAATTTTCTAATTCCATGAAGTGCTGTCGTAGAACTCCTTACAGCCGACGAGGGGCCAAACCCCTTTCTGCACGCCGCACGTCCACAACACGAACTTATCACCGTGTAGTATCAGTTTGTATCATGAATTATTTACTTCACTTGCGACCGGAGACCGTTCGCTTTGACAAACAGATCGCTTTGGTCCGATGCCACTATTCTGCGATATTTCACAGTCTGAATGGCACGCACTATCGATCCTGACGTTATTCGTGGCGTATATTGCAATAAATCAGACGCAACAAATCCCAATAAATTTTAGCCTAACAGTGTAGAGTGTTCAAAGTCTAAAGAAGTAGTCAATTATGTAATAAAATTTGAGCTATTACTAATAATTGGAGATTTTTGTCTCGGGACTAAATTTTTGCCTAAACACTCACGAATTCACTTTCGTAGCAGAGCTTCTGCACAACCATCGCATTTTAAGAATAGACCACGAATCGGTGCATCCATGTTTGACACAATCGGAGGATATAGGTACATTTACCTTGTGAATTTTTGGTAAAAAGTATATTTGAATCTTTTCACAAATCACTGGAAATGTTGTAGATTTTCATCCAATTATTCAAGTCAAGTGATTACTTCAATGTTCAAACATTCAGAAAAATCATAGCATTCTTTTTTCTCACGTAATTTTCACAGAGTGAAAACTTTTCTATTCGATAAATTTCAATTTTAATTCAAAGCAACAAATAATTTTCATTTTCATAAGCAATATTTCTTAGAATACCTCATGTACTGTATTGCTTCGAATAAAACGGTTCTTTTTCATATAAAATATAGAAGAACAATTTCGAGTCACAAACCTCCAGCTGCAAAAGCCTAACTCCTCACGATTGTGATGTGCTGTAGGTACTCAATACAGACTGGCTTGCAGTTTTATCACATTTTTGGCAATCACATTGTTCGGCAATTTGTTCGGAAATTTTGCCGAGCATCAAACCTAAAGGATAAGCACGTCAATCTCATACAAGAATTTTCTGAGAGGAATGATTTGTAAAGACAGTTCGCCAATTCAATTTTGGTAATACAATTTGCGCGAAAGTAAAAGCTCGTTTCTTAGATTTGCAGTTCAGCGAAATTTCGGAAGAAATTGTCCGAGAAAACGACTGCCAGCGAAAGACTCTCAGTGATTATCGATACGTAGAAAATCATGCAAGAACATTAATATATCGCTGGCCTGGGAGAAGCAGGTGGATCAGATCACAGCTGAGGTATAAATGAAACTTACGCAGTGGCGGTATCTGACCAAAATTTCCATTCTCATTTTTTTTTTTTTTTGAATCACCAGATTCGTATCAGTATCAGTCAAAAACTTTAGCATTAACATAAAAAAAATCACAGCTGGAGTTTTTTCTCACCGAAATGAAGCATGTATCGTAAATGCTTATTAGTGGGAAATTAAATGAAATTTTGATCTGAATATTGCGATTCACTTACTGCTTGAAAAGCTCTTATTTTAATTTTCTGTTTTTATTTTCTGGGATACTTCACTCACGTAACATGCATGCCCGCGTGACAAGGCCCTTTACATGATTACCATTGACTGTTTGCCTAATAATTGGATTCCCTATAATCCAATATTAGGTACAACAATCAGTGGAATTAAGCGCGCTGCTAGATAGAATGCAAATGGGGAAATCACCAGACGCGGGCAAAACTGGGAAAATGGACAACCGGAAAATGACCATCAGGTGTCGTTACATTCTATGGTTGTTGCTGCTCTACACCAAGAACAATATTCGTTAATATGGCTGATAACTATATGAAACGGAACGTGTAACAAGTTTTGAAGAGCGTATGGAACTATACACGTACCTACTGCAAATTTTGATGTCTATCATACTAATTGATGAATTTAATGACGAGTTCTATTTTTCTTCTCAGAAAACATCGGTCTGCGGATTTGTAGAAAGGAATTATTTTCGAACTATAAGATGAGTATTCGTTATCAATGAATGTATTCAACAGGCTGTAAAATGCTGATAAAATATGGTAAAAGCAGCATAACTCAGGCAAAATATTTCAAAGCGAAAAGAAAAGCTATGTGACAAGAAGAATAAATAAGTATACCTTTGAGATGAAAGGGTACATGGCGTTCGAAAAAATGGCGACGTCGATTCTTCAAACGTATAATCTTGCTGAAATGGGGCGACGAAAATTCGTGTTTATTATCTATATCAAAGAGTTAAACGCAGGTGTAAAAATTTCGAAGCTATCCTCAAGTTTGGTGGCTGTTCTTGAACCTTTTTCATCCTGAAAATATCGGGGTAAAAATTCATGTGCAAACTTTTGTACAACCTATTTTTACTCCCGGCTTATATATCAGATGAATTATGATAACGTACGATATTGCTGATGGGTGGTATATCAAAGTACACAATATTTTTACCCAAGATTTAAGGCTTCGCAAATGGGGTAGCTTAGGTAAACTGTGCGTGAGACGTTTGACGCAACAAGTATTGGGTAGGTACATACACTGTATTCCGTACCTATGTACGGTGTTCGCACTAACTGGATAACTTTCACGAGCGCCTTAGGGGCGGTTGTTCGGGTGGAACAATTACTCACGAAAATATTTCAGACTTTGGGGTAAGCAGGGAACTTGAGACAATTAGTTGGTATGAGGTAGGTATTCTTCTCCAACTGAGACGGGCTCGGAGCTTCACCCTCTTCAATTTTTTTATCATTCATTTTTATCATTAGCAAATCGGAAGGAACCCCTTTAAATTCATTGCATTTTTTTTCAAATACTTTTTCAAGTTGGAAATTTGATTTTTTTCAAATAAGTACAACTGGGTTCTGGTTGGTCAAATTCAGTTCCATGGGGCCTAATTTTACTCAGGTAACGGCCTGTCAATTTTCTTTTCGGGTGATGCGTCTCAATTTCGCGTCAGGCAAGAACCAGGGTAAAGTATTTATGGCCCTCGGCGTCACATATATAAGAATCACATCTGTGTATGGTGAAACGCGCCTTGAGTACCGAAGAAGGGTATAATTTATTGGCGTGAACGCGCGAATAGAATTTGCCGTTCGATTCGCGGGGCTGAGAGACCAAGCTGAGAGTGTTGCTTCCAGAAGCTCGGGGGTTGAGCTGTCGAATTTGGGGTGGCGTCGAGGCGGGAAACTCTCATACGTGGGACAGATGGCTCAGCAGGGATAATAATAAAAAAATCACCATCCCAGACTATAATTTCGCTTTCGGGTCTTTTATTGGGTTTCATGTGGTTCCACCTCGAGGTACTAGGGTCTTATGGCACCAATATTTGGTCGAAGTTGTGAGCCGTGCATCGTCCCTCATCCATTGGAAGCCGAGAAGAATTACCACGAACTTCCTCGCGATAAAAAGAAAATCGGAGAAGGAAATGTCTTTTTATTCACTTTCTGAATCGCTAGCACTCAGGCTTATCTTATTTATATTCGTTGTCAGTGAAAAAGAGTACCTAGATAGTAGTCTCAAGCTCGTTATCTGAAATATCGCTGGTCTCCTTCAACCCAGCAGACAATGAGCTTTGTGCTCATTTCGTCTGTTTGTTTTATTCAGTGTAATTAAAACACAACGCCTTGGCTTGTTTAGTTTTTGTAATTAAATGACCGCTCAAGAATTCAGTGTGTGCAAGATCAGCGTGCAGTTAGTGCGCAGGGCTAAATGGCTTCAAGTGACTCTCTTATATGATCAGGGGTTTATGACAGAGCATCCATTTCTGAGTATGAATTTTTGATGGTATCAATTCTTCTTCTTTCCACATTTCAAGCCTTCACGGACCTTGCTTATTCTCGGGCTCTTTCGGCGTCTCGCCCTCCTCTAAAGCCCTGAAACTCCTAAGGGAAATTAGGCAGCTATAACGCTGCAGGTATTAGAAAGCATTACGTTGTAAAGGACGAAGAAGGGTCTGTGGATCTATGCGTAATGTGCCTACCTTTCAGGTAGAAGGTCAAAATAATAATGATCATCGTCAAAATTTGGGATTGGGCGATACCGATGAAATTTGCTAAACTTTTATCAAATTATATTCAATATCGTTAAGAAACTTACAAGTTTTCAGAAATCTGTGGAGGGATATGCTGAAAGTGAAAAAAGTAGACTTAGGCTGTACGTCACTTCGGAGATTTAGGGTAGTTTTGATCGATCAGAAATCCAGTTGAAGGAGATGCTGGAGCAAAGTGGACGGTTGAATAGACAAAAGACAAAGAGACACCGACGAAAGAAAATAAGAAATGCTCTTTTTCTTCAAGTAGATGAGAACCGTTTGCGTCCTGCGTCTGTATCTGAAACTAGGAATTCAATACTTGCAGTATTAATTCGAAGTAACGGATCCATTCGAATTCGATTTCGGGTCATCAAAACTTGCTCCGATTTCATCGTCGATCTCAAAACTTCATCACATCTGTTGTTACTGCGGGGAGTCCAGTGAAGTACTTCATGGAAAAGAACCCCTTAAAGGGTTCAGATTTTTGAGAGTGTATATTGATTATTAGAAAACAGAATTGCGTGAATTGAGGATCAGCTCAGCAACGTTATCGACTTGATTATTCATCTCTTGGAGTCTTGAATTATTTTGAAACCGTTCGAGATTATACAAGAATATATGAGAGCTTGTGTCTGATCGCTTATCAATATTGAACGAATTCATTATTCTTTGAATAAATGGAAAAACATGTTTTCAGCCGGTCGATAATTCGATTCTGTTGAATATACAAGAAACTCATGTATTTCACATGTCAAGGAAATTGGAGTACCTCGAAATTTCCTAGTGTCCGAATTCGAATGCGACCGAAGCGTGACAAGGGAAGAAAATTCGAATACTAGAGGGCCGAAAATTTTTCCGGCGATGTCTCGACTGCCATCAATCAGAAATATAGAAGCCTTTGAAGTAAAGGATTATCTTAGGGCCACGTCGGCGCCAGAAGGTTTGAACGTCAATGACATCCAAGGCGTTGGACGTTGGGCGTCGGATCTCGCTCTCCACTTCAAATTTCTGGCGTATTCAGGCCGGTAACCGCTTTACCATTTCAAACAAAAAATTCTTAACATTGGCCCTCGTCTTTGCGCCGAAAAATATCAAAGGAAATACTGTAGGGAATTGGAAAGATCCTCACCGTCACGCCATTATTTATTTTGTGTAGTCATTCATTTCATTTATACACCTTCTGATACAGAGATGTATGCAGATATATTTGTGTGTGGGATTCTCACACTTACCTGACCTTAAGAAAGTTTAAATTTATTTCCCTTGTCGATTTTGTTGATATTGCTTTACGCCACTCCTCTACCTGTAGCATGCCGCACGTATCCGGGGAGAAGAGCCAAAAGCTTAACTTGAAACGCAGAAATGCATTGTTCTCAGTCTTTGCGATGTATGAGATTTCAGCAAGAAGTCAAGGGGCTAAATTCTCGTATACAAAGGGAGCAGCTATTAACAATTTACGAGTCAAGAGTTAATAAGTCCTTGTAATCACACTGCCGATGATACGGAAAGATTAAATTGTCTTTCAACAGCATACACGATACAAAATGTAATACATATCCTCAAATTATATTACTGAAAGTAAGTCCTCTTGAAAATGTCATTTTTCTAAGATGGAAAGAACCACCCCCTGCTTTTGCCACGATGAAAAGTCACGGTCACTTAGTGTTCCTGGCATGACTTAGCCATCGTCGTCATATTGCGTCGCGCGTCCTCATACGTGGTGATGTGTTTTTCTTAATAACACGTAACACGTTGTACCTATGTATATTGCCTCGCGGATAAAGATTCCTGTCAAGAACTGATACCATGCGTGTTTCTTATTTATTTTTACACAGGGGACATGTGCCAGAAGATCATTGAGCAATAATTGTATACATATCTCGGAATTGAATTTTTTTTTCTCACTTCAAAATATTTCAGATCAGCAAGGCAGTACCAAAAATTATCTCACAGAGCTCCGATTCAACAGGAATTATTCTTACGTGCAAAGGAAAAGAGTGCTTGATGAGCAGTGGTGCATCTGATTTTTTGAGAACACGACTTTCGCACTTTTTTAAATTTCAACATCGATGTGGCACGGGGTACTAAATATTATACCACTGATCGCCGTTCTTGTCAAGCCCATCCTTCTGGGGAAAGGAATAAGTTACAAGTATCTCGGTGGGCAGTCCAATCTTTGGAAATGAAAATCACCGGAAGAGGCTGTTTACCGCCAATTTCATTATCGCTGAGGCAGTATAGTAAAGATTATTATCCACGAGAACTGTTTGTTTTTTCTTCTCGTGAAAGAGAACGAAACTATGGATGAGCAACTATAGTTATCTGAAAATCGTATTTCTTTAACCACCCCAGTACGTAAAAAAGATTCAAATTCCGCTCAAGCCAAGAAGGTTGACTAAGATTTACCATACCAATGGCGTTTCTTCCTGACGAATTATTAGTGGAGCTGTGATTTAAGTGAATGGAAATGAAATTAATCAAATCGAATAATTAACCATATCCAGATATCGTCATGAATTTCTGCCCGAAGAATTGTCATCAGTCATAGATGAAGAGGCTGGAAGAGACGCGTCGCGTCGTACAGTTTGTCGTCTCATTTTCGGATTTTCATATTTTTCGAGATCCATTGTATCCCCCATAATGTGTAAACATATTTTTCTTCTAAACACGACTGCTACCATTCCAGTCCATCCCTCTAACTAAAATAAAGACTCGGCTTCTAAATACGTGCACAGCAAGAAAGAACTGGCTGGCGTTCGACACTATATACCTACTTCTACACCGGAGCTGAAACATGTGT
This sequence comes from Tenthredo livida, assembly GCA_963992785.1. Lineage (NCBI taxonomy): Eukaryota > Metazoa > Arthropoda > Insecta > Hymenoptera > Tenthredinidae > Tenthredo > Tenthredo livida. Next base: position 3,582,407 of record OZ023071.1, on the reverse strand, counting down.
TAATGTTTATGTTAGACCTAAGCACTCGAACCATCTTCGTGGGTGGCTTGTCATCCGATGAAAGTTCGGCGATTTTTCGGCTGCAGTGGCGAGCTGGGGTAAACGTTCACGGAAACGGTGTAACAATAAGAACTTCGCTAAGAACATCGCGACGTGACATGAGGAAAGAAAAATTTTCAGAAGGCAATAGTCCCCGAGATCATGTATACGGATTTTTCTCAGACCGGGATCAATGAAATATAAAAGAAGATTGGGATGGCAAGGTTCAGATTTAAAAAAAAAAAATACCTTCATGCTCAGTTTTGAAAGTCTCATAAGATCGTCCAGGGAATTTGTAGAATATAAAAAAAAAAAAAAAATCACGAAACCATCACAGCTGAAATAATAATAATTGTTATCACACGAGGGGAATATTGATAGTTGTAATTTGTGTAGTGGATTTTCAGTAGATAGTATATTACATACCTAGGGCAGTAAAATAAGGAAGGTCCCAGATCACATGTAATTGTCGTCCGAGGCGAAGCCGAGGTCGACAAACATGTGATCTGGGGCTTTCTTATTTACTGCCCGAGGAGTGTATACGATTTTTCGCATCGACGGAGCCGAAAAACGGGAACTTCGTTCCGCGCAGCGGGACGAAAGTTGTCGCTTTCGGCCCGAAGGTGAGAAAACAATTTATCTGACTCTCTGAAATATCACTGATCTATGTATCAGTTTTGGGTATATTGGGTAAATCAATAGTGCATTTTTTGTTTTTTGTTTTAAGTAGCAATATTCGATGATGATCATTCTCATGGACACGATGTTACTTTCAGAGTTTTCTCTCCGTAGTACATTAATTCTTTTTACACGCTATGAATAGAAGTGCATATATCATAAACGAGTACCTAATGAAGGTTCAATCGTCCGTAATAAGGAATTTATCAGCCACATAAAAATGGCGATCATGTATTTATGTCGTCATCTGCGAGAAGACGGAATAATCAGATGGGTATGCGAAATTCACCAGGAAAAAGTTACAATTCCCTTCTCCTTTTATTCCCTCTTTTTATGGAGTGCCTCCGACGTTTGCCGTCGCGCAAAACTTCGAATACGAGAAAAATTCGAAAACCACCCAGTCAGCATGTTTCATCGCAGACGAAAACGTTTGCAAGTATTTTCAAGAACGGATGTAAGTATGTGTGTCTACGAGTTTTTCGTTAACACGATACCAGACGAACCACTCAACCGATTTGGCAAAAATTTGGACCGAAAATTGTCTACACCCAGACAATATCCCAGTCACTTATTGTTGGACTATTTCACCATCCGGTTTCCAAATGACGAACATTCAAAATTTTAGAAAATCCATAAAATCTGTATTTTTTATATAATTCATATATAATCCAACGAACTTTTGACCGAAATTTTCTGCCTTTGCGATACATTTTTCATAATTTTAAATCGCCTGGGGCTATACGCGAATTTATTGTTCTCTCAATAATGGATCGTATCACTAAGTCCAGCCGTTGACATACTTAAACAGATTATAGGTGTAGGTACTTCGGGCTCATTTTAGGTCTTATTGGGTGGTATTACCCATCAACCTTGTTATACGAATAGAGCAGCTGTATCGAAATTTAACTGCCAATAAATTTCTTCTAGTATTCGGATGCTCAAGCCGGAGGCTCCTCGTACCGGGTAATTGAGTTGTACATTAATCATAATTTAATCACCATGATTTGCAAACGCAATAACATCCGTACCTACCATAAAATACGTGTTGTATAAATTCATCAAAATTTTCAACAGTCTACACTGCATACAGTACATCCAAGAATTAGTTAGCGGTATAGGTGAGCATCCGGCGTTCTTGCAGGGTAAGTAATGTATCATTAAACAAAGGCAGAGCAGAAAGGAGAAAGAGGTGCCCGTAAGGAGGTCTGATACTGCCAAAACATCTACGTTGAAAGAGGGAAAATACCGTTGCCTATTTCACCGGTTTCAGACAAATACGACTTTACAACGTATCACTTTGCAGCTCGCTCAACAGCCACGGTGTACAGATTTGAAGCTTGCCTGTGTCGGACAATGCAATTAGTTCATGTGATGACCAGGATTGCTCGTTGACAAATAATGAATGGGAAGCAGGAGCACAAGGGGAGGTTCAGGGATGAACGTCACGTTCAATATCATATCATAGAAGTCCGAGCCCTATTGCGTTGCAAATGAAGGTTAGATCGCATAAAGTGGATGTCAGGCTCCGTGATTACAAGTTGCAAATATTTGCGATGAAAATATTACGAAGAAATGAGGGCGACGTTTGAGGGTTCATTGAGGACGGGAATTATACATTTTAATTATGCTGTCATCTACAGTTACATATACACGGTATATGTCCGCATACTGTGATGACTCTGCCCAAAGTTAAAGGTATTCTCAATTCACTCGAGAGTTAATTGGATAAATAATTAATTAACTCGCGATAAAGTTCCTTAAGAAACCTTCAGCTCTACTTAGAACGCCGAAAACACCCTCGGGGCCACGATCAGATATTTAAATTATACATCAATGGAACCATAAAGCTCGTGTCTCAAATCAGACTTTCGATAATTCAAAGTTTGTAGTACCTATGTACACCTTGGAAATATTTTTTTCTTTCAAAGCACTGGTAGGTACACTGTGAAGAGGCAGTTTGTTGACTCGATTTTTTCAAGCTGATTACTTGCATTTTTAGGCATAATTAAAAATTATTTGAGATTTTATGGAATTCGTCTTGGACAGATTGGATGCACCGAAGAAAAAAGAGTCATCGTGAGGTTTATTCAAGATTCTTTGAATTTGGACGGAATATTTAAAATAATATATCTCTGTCATTATATTACACGAACAGAGCTTGTGAATCGAATTTAGTTTTAACCGAAATATTGATTGAAATTGATTTTATGATGTCGATTATAGCTTATATATCGGAGTTTGTTCAAACCGTCCGTACTAAGGCCCACGTACGACAAGAGTCCGGGTTACTTAAGGAGGTATAATTAATGCATGTTTAGCTACTTTGTGGGTTCACACGGAGTACAGAATGACGGCCACTTGTTGCTAGGGACTCGCTTGAACTGCAGGCATTACCTACAGTGTTCGTAGTATTTATGTTAAGTAAGAGATAAGTGTTGTTTTGGAATCGTGGAGTATTTTTAAATCAATGGGTACAAATACATATGATGTATGACTATTCCCAAATGTTTGCCTACAAATATGAGTAAACAAAATTGATGAATTCATATGTTATCGACCAATGAAAAGTTTTACTCTGGGACAAACGAATATTGGCTCAATCCAATGGATCAAAATACCTAGCTACGTATGAGGAGAATCGGTCAGAATATAAAGCAAACGGAATTTTTCTTCGCCAACGAATATCAGTTGGACTGAAAATCCGAGTTATGTAAGAATTTTACGAGATTTTTCACACCAATGTGGAATTACCTAGAGAACTTCTCTTGATTTTTGTAACGTCAATGAATTATGTCATGCAATAATGTGTAGAAATTGAACAGTAAGAGAAATCGAAGGGAGCTCGTACGTCAAAATTAGTTTTGGATTTACTTTCCTTCGACGAATGATTGGTATCATATTAAAACATAAAATTACAATTTCTTATTCATTCACCTGATCCATTCACCCACACTTACGGAGCAACTTTTCATATGAACGTCTCCTGCACAGAAGATCGTGGGGATGTGAAATACTTCAGTTTCTTATTTCCCGGTTTTATAGTAAAATTCTTGAATTATTGCTTTTTGGAGTTTGGAAAAATTGAAAGCACATCAAATATTTGCCAACTGATTTATCATTAAACATGATCACAATGTACTGCCAAATTTCTGGAAAGGTAGAGACACAGGATGTATAGATACCGAATATTGACGAATCTTTGAATCACTTCAAATCGATTGAGGATTTCCGTGAAAAGATACACCGGCTCAGATAAGATTTTCATCTGATGTAACAAGTTTTAATTTTGCGCCAGGATCACTCGCTTTTTCACTTGGTCGTCAGGAACAAACAATTTGTCCCAATTACCCTTGCTGTATCCTGGAAGATGGACGCAATCCTCGCACGCCAAGGGGCGAACTAGACCTTTCGGGAGTTCCGAAGTCAACCAGGCTGGATCCGTACCTCAGTTTATAAACCAAGAGGGTTGTTTTTTGTCCATGAAATTAAGATGCCATGTATAACGCGCAAATTCCATGGATAAGAAACCACTGGAGAAAGCGAGACCACGATAAAAAAAATCCCATCAACCGCTACCTGGGTAGCTGCAGATTCTTGTTTCATATGAATTTCCCATCATTTGGCGCATATACATGTCAACAGATTTTTGGCAGCTAATATTTTCGTAATTTTTGAAATTTTTTCATGGCCAGGTAACTATGAACGCACGACAATTTATTAATGCGATGTTTCGTTTCAACTGATGAAACAATATCCACATGTGCGATTTGTCAGTAAATAGTATAATTTGCCAGATACTAATTCATTGGCAATTCCAAAACGGATAACATACTGATTTAGCTGGCTTATTGTAGGCGTTAATATAGCGAACGTATCCTTTTTGCCTTGATTACCTTCGTAGTTTGGCAAAAGCCTCTGCGAAATAGAATTTAATATCCCAACGCGAAAGTCCCCTCTATTATTTATCGCTAAAGTTTCGCCTACGCGTAATAATCTAGCCCTAATTTTCCCATTGCTTGCGTGCTGACCAAACAGTTTAAATATTAACTGCTATAAGTCCCAGACTTATGTGTGACAACATTCAAACGGGATAAGATTTACGAAAATTTGAAATTTAATTTTCATTTTCAATGTAAGGCTACCCGTATTTTCAAATCAATCGCTGATATGGTAACGATTAACGAATTTGCGTGCATCTGAATTTGAAACACGTGGGCATAAGGCACATAGGCCAGCCCGAGATCTTTGTTCACAAAATAGTTTTCGCTGAATGAAAAAATGTATTGTTAGAAAAAGAAATGACGAGGGTAAAGTTCATTGTTTGTTTCTCAAAAAAAAACCCAGCCGATCGATTGAGACCAAAGTCTGTTGATCAATTCACGAGATTTTATCAATTGAACTTTCTTCCTCCAAAATATTGTTCTCTGAACAACCGAAAATTACTAGACCGACCCAATCCAAAATCTAATCAGTTCTAAGTTATAGGAAGAAATCCGTTCATTCGTTCAACAATTGATCACACAGACACAAACCCAGCCGTCCATCTGGATATGGTCGCAAGTGATTCACTGGGCCTCAAAACGTAAAGACCTGGTGTAAACTTGACTTTTCATTTGCGAAGTGTTTATAACAACTTCAATTTTTCTGAAAAACGTAAAGTGAGAAAAACTGAGAATATAAGCTTGGCTCATCCCGTAGTTATATGAAATTAACGCTTAAAAGGTATTTTGCTACGTCATTACCTGCCGGAATAAAAAATCTGACAATCTGTACGTAGGTAAATATATCGATCGACATAATACACCAAAGCTTAAAGTGCGTGTGCAGACAGTTGCAAATTTACTACACATATATAGGTAGATATCGACTCAAGTGTTTACCGTTCAACCGGTTCAGAAGGTACTTTCACTCTCAGCCCGGTTCGAGGATGTAATGGTGGCGTGGGTTCAGCCTTGCTGGGGGACCGAATTTCATCACGCGTAATGCAGCATTGAAAGTGAAATTAAGCCGATGAATTGAATATCGGAGTATGGAACACTCACTGCGCTATATTCATCGAACCTTTTCCGAATGAGACATCAAAGTCTGACACGAGTTGTTCATGACCAGAGATCGCTCTCTACTGTGACGTTTGCGATAATTAACGAAGTACCTATTTTTAATATTTTCCTATAGATAGAAGTGATCGTTTGTATGTTAATTGAATTACGGCAATAGCTCCTTTCTTTCTTTCCGCTTAAAAAAAAGTGGAAATTATCATACAATCACCCCGAAAATGGAAGGTCGACTTTTCAATACAGATCTCGATATTTTGAGATCCAGAAAATTCTGACTCTGATCATTCTTAGAACTTTTGTTTATTACACATCAACGCCCTACCACGTTGTTGGCGATCAACACATTCATGTATACCTATCTTGAGATAGATAGAGATGAGATGATATAGAAACAACATCAGATTCGATCATTGTAGTGATAGATTCTTTCATGTTCAGTTGTTGATAAAATATATACCTGAAGATATACTGTCTGCTAGTCATGTTAGTGTGTTCCTTATCCATCAGTCTATCCACTTGGAATATCCGATTTACAATAAAGTCATTACATATTTAATATGGAAATAATTCCCTACCCGGCTTTGATCGGAATACATGAAAATTTGTGATTTGCAATGATTTTTTTTTTAACATGTCCATGATGATAATTTTATTGTAAAATGTCATGATAATTCGAAATGAATGAACCAGTTACGACGGGAAATAACATAACATCGATTTCAGAAAAAAAATGGAATCACTCGGTTTTGTTCTGATACTCCTCAATTCACGAGGACTATTGGAAGTAGTCATTACTTTTCGAAACAGAAACCCTGAAAAATGTTCAAATATCGGCAAAGACAAAAATTCGAAAATTAGCATTTCGAAGGGAAAAAATTTGCAAAATAATTCGGTGGTGTTTCGTTAGGCAAGTACTACCTACATCATAAGAAAAAAATCCATATCAGTAAAGTTGTGTACAGGGGATGCTCGGGATATTATGATTAAATACCAATAAATACTCGTATATTTGCTTCGTGTAAGCATCATGGGGTGGTAATAATGTAACTTTGTGTCCATAGTGTTGCACAGCCGTCAATCAGAATCTCTGTCACACCTCGATCGAAAATCAGGCTTAAAAACTGAGTAAATTTTTTAATTTGCGATACGAAATTACGAAATATTTGAACAATTTCCGTTCAGATGGAATCTGCAATGTATACTAGGGACCCAAAGCATTTAAATTTGCACTATGCGCGGGAAGCTCCTTCGTTTGCGTCTTGCCATGTGCCAAATAAGAGCCTGAAGAAACTCTGTTCGTCCTCATACTTTTCATTATATTTACGGAAGAATATTGTCTTTTGATCAAGTTCGACGGTCAATGTCTCAGAAACCGCTAGAACGATTTCGGTCAAACTTTGAGAATGAGGTCCCCAGTAACGAAACGTGACTTATACAATTGCAATTATCTTTCACAAGCATCTTTCAACAGAATTGCAGCAGGTCATTGCGAGGAACTTGAAAACTGCTTGCGACAGACTTAGGCAAGTAAATTGCAAGATTCTTGCGAGGTATTCGTACCTCGATATACTTCCAGGATCACAGCAGATTTTAGCAAGCAGGTATCCCTCCAAAAAGTAATTAGGGTACCCCATTTTGGCCCCCCCCCCCCGCCCCGTTTTGACCCTCCCTCCCCTATGTATTGTGTAAAATGGTAAAGATTGAGAATAATTGAAGTATTGCCTTTTACGTGTGTTTTATTGACCAATGCAGCGGCTTCAAACGATGCTTATAATAATTTTAGTGCCTCATAATTGTGAGTACTGTAATTAAATCAGTATTATATGGTATTAATTATTGTGCAAGTTTTTATAGTCGCACGATAAGTTGCGGCGGTTTTGACATGAAAATGAAATTTCTGTATTTTACGTGACCACAGCAAAGGTTAATATTCCGCAATTTGTAATTTCCCTTGCTCAAAGATAACCAGAAGTTGGCCTCGATAATCATTAAATACTAAAGTTCGAGCCTTGTATCAAGGCTCTGTGCACATATTACTTGATCGTATAAAGTGAGGCAGAGTAAGTGGAAGAGGGATCCGTATAGGGCGCCATTTAGTAAACCCTTTGAATATTACCACGAATGATGCACTAAAGGCCGATGCACACAACATTCGAGAAGCCGTAGGGCCGTAGCACACAGACATCCGTAAGCCATAATCAGAATGCATAGCCATAAAAGCGAAGTGATGCACATGTGCTATGGCTCCTAGACTCTGCTCATGGCTTCTGTAATCGTATGTGCACCGGTCTCAAATCTGACAATTAGTATCGACCGATGCCAATAATTGAGAATTTATAGGTACGCCATCGTTGTTGTGAGAGCGTTTTCAAGAACTTTATTAACATTGCCAGGTGCAGATGAGCAGCTTTATTCAGAGTTGAAGATCTCGGTTATTGACTTACAATTGGTTAGAAGATCTATTGCGACTGAAGGAAGTCTCGACGCGACGAATAATCTTCCTCTCTGATTTTCAAAAGGTCCCATACCATCAGACATTTCAGAAACAGCCAAACAATTATTTGTCTTCCGTCTGCTATCATCTACAAAAGTTAAGCTCCATTCTTGCTATACTTCAAATGTGATTCTAATCCCTCCGAAACAAATAACGAGGCTCGATGTTCGGTGAAGTAACAAGGGACGATACCCCAGCTTAGTTAAAATAGAAAGCCCAACTTTTCGAGCACTAATGGGAGACTGAAACTACCTACACAACTGAAACATCACGTTTGCCAAACTCGCTAACTATTAATCGGAAGATATATTGCAGCGAGGATCGAATTGGAAAATAAGCTATGAATCCGTAGTTCTTCTAACCACGTCTTCCTTACCAAAATTCCGAAGCGTTTTCGAGTACGACAAAATATGATGATATTTTGCTGTGGAAGTCAACTGTGATCTTGCGGTTTCTGTCTACTTCCGTATAAAACTGAAATATTGTTATTATTGTTCTTCCTGCATCGTAGCTAATTGCCTCGCACAATTGTTTTGATTTGTTTTTTATATTTTTGATCAAAATCAAATGAACAATAAGTGTCGCGGCTTGGCAATCGATGCACTAATCCCGGCCCAAGACTGGGCTAGCGGTTGTTGCATGTGGTTGACACAGTGCTAGGTAACGGGGATTGAAAGTTTCACTGATGTAAAATCTTTACTGAACAGTTCGAACTTTGAAATGATGATAGTCGATTGGTCGACAAATCCGAAGTCTCCAAAGTGATTCAGACAGCTGGCACTCACATCATTTTTGGCTATGAGAATTAATTATAGTATTACAGCTGTGTCCTTTGTGGGTTTCGGCTCCCCCACAATGTAAGCCATCTCCGGGATTGGGGTAATGATTTCTGTCGATATAATCAAGATCTGCAAGTGTGCCTAATTTGAACATAGCGTTACAAAGAGTGGCAATCATGACGCTGCTCATTGTCTGAATTGCAAAACACAATTGATCCACATTCCTATCACTCCTACACGCTCGGCTCGTGTTGTCGCTTATCAAACTTGAAACGCTCCACTGATCATATGCTGTATTGATTGATGTTAACGCGCCATGTATCGAGATTGGGTAAGCGGCGAAGTTGTAAAACTTCGATGACACAATAGAGTGCAATTCGAATCGACAATAAAATAATATCATCCTTGCTGTAAAGAGACTTCGGATGATAAACGACATGCCTCACGACATCACGAGGGTATTCAACTTCTTATCTTTTTATACAGTTTGATGATAACACTCGAACCTTGGTAGATAAGAGGGAAGTCTTGATCAATCTAATCCAGTCAATAGCTTAATCTGTCACCTGACGTTTCGGAAGTCGTGTTCTGCCCGCATCAGAGGCTATAGTTTATGGAAACGCGTGCGTTACTGGATTTCAACTTTTCTGTTTAACAATTCAAATTGTCATTTTGAAAATATGCCGGATTATCAAAAACGTCGTGTGGGAGCAAGTTGCGTAGTGTGGTAGCTCACTTCTTCAATTTCTTCACCAAGTAACAGAGATGGATGTGCAAGTCCTCAATCTCTATATTAAGTAAACTAGTTTTAAGTTGAAGGATGCACTTACGTAGTACATGGGATCCCGTTTTGCTGTGATACGTGATAGAATCCAGTTTCTTGCCGATCTGTTCAATGTGTTTCGGTCTTGTGTCGTATATGTCCTGCAACATTTTCTTATCTTCTTCCTCGGATGCGGAGGTGATCAATCGATTAAAGATTTGTGTATAAAAATATCATCGAACTCTCCTGCTTTTTTTTATCGCTTCAATATGCATTAGGGTGTTTAAAAAAAAATGGACTTTCTTTTTTCTACTCTCACCACTCTACACGTTAGTTTTCGATACGAAACAAATCCTCCTACAAGATGAGTTTTATATATTAACTCTAAGAGGTAGTGTGAGCCATTTTTTTTTTTGTCTCTTCGAAAGTTTTGAAGTACACTTTGCTTGACATACCATCTTTTTGAAACTCCTCAAGAGTGTTTTTGGGACTGATGATTTTGGATCAGTAATCAAGTGATATACTTCATTTTTCATCAAAGTATGTTTCCTCGTGATTTTGGAAAGAACATGTCAAAGATGGAGGAATTGCATATGCATGGGTCCCGATTGTTAGAATTGCACTCGTCGTTTATCTCTGAATTTATTTCTATTTTCTAAAGTAAAGTTTTAAGTTATTTAGGGAAACGAAGGAAGTGATCTGTTAACAAATGTCGCTTCTTGTAACCACAATAATGTATCTTTATTACGTTTCCAATTAATGAAGGATGTCAGTAGTAGTTCCGCAGATCAAAGATTATCCCACGCTGTTAATAGATCAAATGGTAACTATCGACGTTGAGTTTCAAGTGTATAGGTAGAATTACGGAGATAACCTCGTCCCAGTTTTTATGACTTCCGGTATAGCCCGCCTTGTCATGGGCCTGCTCGGTTTTACACCTTCTTGTATAATAAAGAAATCTGACTTGTTCGCGGTACTTGACTTCCGAAGACTAATAAATCTGGCTTTTCTCAAGCAACAGAAACGTGAGTGCCACGTAACAGGGACGACCGTGCAATCGACCGGGTTCAATACCCTAGAGTTAGAATCGTTCATCAGCTGAGAACTCTGACCTACGCTTTATTTATATCCTCTACCATGCTCCCTTTCTCCCGTCCCGGGCAATCGAGATCTTTTAGTCATATATACCCATCTATGCCTATATTGATTCACCCTTCGTCGTAAGGGTGAGATGCCAAACCCTTTTCTGGTACGCACGTCGATTCAACTCGGCGCCTGAAGCAATCATCCCCAAGTTATGTATCCCCTCTCTACATCCACCGCTTCCTGGAGAGTCGAGCTCTTCCCTGACTTCCATTGTCACGGACCAGGGTAGTATTATTTCCAGTGTTTACGAGCTCACAAACCCCTCTTCTTTCTCTCTTATTGAAACCTAGTCTAACTGTTATTAATTGCTCATCAGCTTTCTGTGCTATATCAGTTAGAAAAGTACCCATGCAAATCATTTTTACAGTCACTTAAATTTGAGAATCGACAAGATGTGTGCTTTTCTGTCTCTGCAGTGTCACTATCTTCTTTTTCACTCTCTATCGCACGACCTCGTGATACTTTGTATTCGTTAGAAACAAGATCGTATCTTGCTAACTATGTGGGTGAAACGAATCCGCGTTGAGCAATCGTATACAAGGTAAAGCCTGATCGATTCTTACCATTTAATGTCAATAATTGGCTGACGAGGCTAGAAAGTTGCACGAAACTTACACGTGGCATTTATTGGTGAGAAGATTCGAATTACCTGCCATTAAAGATACCACTTCAATTACAATTAAGGGGAAAATTTCCATTGCGAAAATATTTCACGCATAGGTATGGTTACAAATGAATTCAGAAGATTTTACGTAATACAAAAATTTTTGAGCTCTTAGAAGATTTTGAATCACATGTTTTCCATTGATTTCCAATATTTCACGAGCAGATATACACCAGATTTCAATACTGGCTGACCCCTCGTCGCAGCCTATATGCTGCAATAATGGACTACGAATTTGCGCATAGAATCGGGGGCTTTTGACACCGGTAACTTTTGATGAGCATGACTTCGACTGTAAAATGGTCCAGTTACAGAAAATTTCGCGGAAAGCTATCTTCGGTATGATTTGTGCATGGTTCTTGAAATCAATTAGGTAATAAAACATTCTACAGTTTAGAAACAGCACGAAGGTGAATTTGAGCTAAAGCACCGTTTCATGTAAAGGTGAATTCAAAGGTCTGTCTCGGCACAGAGATTGGAGGCTTAAAGCTACTTCGAAAGGCCTATTTAAGCTTCCAGCTTCGTCTTCTGTATATTTATCCACCCATGCCTTTTGTCTCATAGCAGACGTTGCACGAGTACTTGGTAACCGTCTCTCCGAGCAGCGCGGTGACACGTGTGGCGTAACCAACGACGTGGCAACTCACTTTTGACTCTACTATAAGGTGGATAGAGGGAGAATTTTACTGGCTTGAGGCTGCCACTACAAACTCGTAGTGCTAACAATCCGACGAAAGTATATCCCGGTTAATCCAAAGACCATTTTCATACTCCAAGTCGAGCGATAAAATTAGCAATTAGTTCTTTCCTCCCCTCGCTCGATCCTCACTCTAGGTTTCTCATCATTCTTCGAATGTTGATTACAACTTCTTAGAACGTAATCTGAGATGGTGAATGCGAATCGATATCGAACATTTCGCATTATGTTAATATTTCTTTCTGCAGGAAGAATGCCGACAGAAATCTTGAGGAAATGTTCAATAGAGCACGATACGATTTCAGCTGGCTGATGTAAAAAATGACCGAACAAGTGCTTGTTCAAAGGTAGATTTCCGTAGTCGCTGGAGCCGAGACCTGGTTATGGACCGGCTGTATCCTGGGCTCTGAAGTGTGACGGAGGTCGTCAGAGGTCAAGGTAGTCAGGGCGTTCACCAGAATATTAGTTTCGCTCCTCTGCACACTTCCAACATAGGTCACATCCTCTTTGCTCATAGTGGTATGCAATACCGATCCTCAAGTCTTGATTTATATCGCTCGGGATTACACAAACTTTGTTGTGCTAACATATCGAGCAGCCGACAAATCGCGTGTATCTAACTAACAATGGAGCTGTAATAGCTTACAGCGGAAGAATTATAGGCCTTAGAAGGCGGTCTTATTGTTATAGCGATTCGTAACAAAGAAAGAAATAACGATTCGCACAAGGTGAACAAACAAACAAACAAATGAACAAACAGCTCTGAGGAAAAGACGGTAGAGATTTCTTTTTTCATCACATTAAAGTCATGGTATCGTCATGTATCGTCAAAGAGTTCAACAGAGTCAACAACTGCTTCGCCAGTCTTATCGTCAGCTTTACTATGGTCCTTTGAATGAATGATGACACCGTACTATAATATTTTAGTTTAATGGGATATTTGACTTAAGAGTACAACAAAACCCCGCATTTCGTGATTCGTCAAAAAATTAATTGTGATCGCGAATCGTAGAAGACGGGATTTCGTCATACTGATGCAGGTCCGGAATCCCATTGAACTTTATGGTATCACAGCGGCGATCGCAATTCATATAACTAGACCGCAAAATGATGAACCTCTTACGGAAAAAAACAACTAAGTCCAATAGTTACGAGTAGCGCATGCTATTAAGGATTTTTTTCCGTCACGGACACGTCAGCTGGCAGAATTTCAATGGCCAAGAACAATAGTGCAACGTGAAAAATTCATGTTGAAATTGACTCTGTGACCAAAAAATTCTATATAATAGTTCAGTGGATCTAGTATATGTATGGCGATTACATATGCGAAATCAGAATTTGGGGATGAGTAGAATGGACGAGAGGCTTCTCGATGAACAGATCATGAATACAGAACTAAGTAAATATATTTCGCTAAAAGTGGTAAAGTTGGAGACAGCCGTTGTCGTACATACATCATCTTTTGTTGTAGTCTGGCAAGTAGTTCATGGCAAATAAAACGCAAGTGTCTATGTGCCTGAAGAATATCAGTTTCCTGGTCTAGCTGCAATGATCACCTTTCTCGTTGTATTGAAATGCTAATCAGTTGAGTAGTTGTTCGCGTTACACTGGTATCAGAGAAAGTTCAGCACGAAGAAAACGTTTGTAAAGAAAGAATAACGTCTAGCATTTTCACTGGCTAATAAAATTTCTCTGTTATTATACATGTGGCAAATATGCTAGCGTGCCTTGGACGGTATTGAATCAACACCCGTTAGCTAAACTTCAGAATCGTGTTGAATTTATAACGCTGTTACTTTGCCCTTATGGCTTTCTACCGTTCTTAGTGAATTTTCTTCGGAATTTTTAAAGTAAGACCATATTATCTCAAATGTAAGACTCGGAATCGGAGATATTTCGAAAAGGATTTCTCGGTGTATACTAGTTATTGATTCTGAGTCTACGATTTTCGATTGGAAAAATGAACATGCTTGTTTATAATGAGGAAAAAAAATCTGGTAAGCTCTTCGACACCGACTATCTTCGTACCTAAAATCATACGTCTCGTCTAGCCTCATGAAAAAAACAGCTCGGTTACTACCAATTCTACGTAGAACGTTTTGACAAATTCGGCGGATATTTATCTCGCCGCTTCCCTCGTGGTACTAAGCACATTGGTAGGTATTACACTTTTTTCAAACGCAATGAAACCTTTATTACTTTGCTATAAAAGGTGTAGGTCGAATTGGGATGCAATAGGAACGTTTGATAATGTTCAATGGCATAGACTTTCATTACTATATTTCGACATTTCTGCAAGAAACACGTACCAATACACAGACCCAAGGGTTGCGCAGGCCGAGCATCTAGGTATAATGTATCAACAGGCTGTTTAGCTAGAAAGGTTCGCTTTTCGGATAAAGCACAAGAATGAAAGAAAATGTCATTTTCTGTTGAAAATATTTTGATTGGAATGAATAGCTGTAGAAGGGTAAACTGAATAATTAGAAATTAATGAGGATATTTCGAATCAAGGAATATCAGAAATCCGCTAGTTATGAAATTAGATTAGGCATAAAAGCTTCATTTCAATCGGCTTAAAGGTTTGCACAGAATCGTGTGTACGAATTTGCCCACACGTAAAAATGTTTTGAAATTGATTTCATGTATGCTAATGATGCATACAGTACTGAGTACGTGGATTTACGTATAGCGTTTGGTTTGGATGAAAACTGAGAAGTGCCATTAACGAAGACTAAAGAATGATCCAGCTTGGATCATTATATTCAATGATTTTCCGAAACGATGAAAACGTATAAAACGGAAAATAAGATTCCGTTATGGCAGGAATTGAATTGAGGAAATCGTTTTGCTCCGATTCGCAAGAATTAATTTTCTTTCTTGTTGGATAAGCGTTAGTGGGTTGAATTCACGGAGGCAACTGGAGCGAACATTAATAATAATTCGCGAAAAGGGAAAGGGAAAGGTAAAGGTACCCAAAGAGTTTCAACTGCGTGGCGACATCAAATTCAAGTTAATTACAAACTCCGGTGATAATTTGGCGGTGCGGGTTCTGCTTTTGATCGTGTTCCGTGTGCCTTGACAAAATTTTATGAAATATTTAAACGAGCTACAGGAATTCAGGGCTCTGACACTTTCTCAAATTTATCACTTTAAAACCTCTCGCCGATTCTTCTACTCTGTAGATTTACCTTTAAATAGTAATGTCACTTCTTTTTTATTTTCTTCAACGATGTATTACCTACCCCGAAAATTCCAAAGCTTGGAATTTACTCGAGCGAACTGAGAGAAACGACAGATGATAATATAAATATGTAAACAGGTAAATAAAAGTTGCAGTATCCATAGCACACCCACCATGTTTTCAACCCTATTCAAATCCGTCGACATATTCTACACGTCATAATGTTAACATACGTAACATAGACTGTGTCTGCGTAATTTTTATTTTCTTTATTTTTCGTTTCTTTTTAGACGGTCTTTTTTTTATCGCTGTCCCTATATACTTCATGACAGCCTTACGGTTTCACGATAAAACCTGAAATATTTTTGTGGCAAAAGTCACTCGAACTTAATGATAATACCTAAATAAATGAACAAAAGCTATGCCTACGTCACGGACCACCGTATGCTGATTTTCATTCGGCCTCGTATCCTATTGCATACTTTTATTTTTCATAAATCATAACTCTTGAATCGCATTCAAGTTCATATATATACCAGCTGGTATGCGACCCCCTTATAAGTCTGTGGCTTTCATAAAACAGCGGTAAAATATTTATGTTGAATAAAATTAGTCCATTAGGAAAAGGAAATACACGTAATATTTTCTTTAATTTATGACAATTTTTTTTTCTTTCTTTCCTTCTTTTATATGGGGATATTTTCAAAAGCCCATTTTCTTGCACTTGATAACGCGGTGAACTTGAGAAAAAAAACCTTTCTATACCTGAAGCAGAATATATTATTATATGAGCAGCGATCCGTTAAGCCTCAATATGAACAGCTTAAATATTTCTCTGAATAAAAGATTCACCAAAGAGAAAGAGGAATGTGGCGTAAGCTCACCCTTATCGTTGGCACGGGTGCTGCTGGTTTTGGGATCATCTACCGGGGTCAAGGATTTGGAATACGAAATGAAACGATTGAGCGCAGCGAATAGAAGGCATCAAGTCTCATTGAAAAGACTGTCAAACCCGGATTTCTAAGGATTTTCCGGCGTAAACATTCGCCCAAAATTTGTGGATCACGTCGAAGTTCTCATACCCATCTTACTTTTCATGTAATCCACCATTGATCAGAATGTTATTCCCAATCGTTCGACACTTTCCTTTTTTAACCCTATTCAAGTATGCACTGTGTTTATTCAGATTCGTTACATAAGATGGATTCTTCATTATGTGTCATCTTCATGCAGGTGTACATCCAATAATTATTTAATTATTTATAATTATCTTCGGACTACAGGTTGATATCGTATTAGCTGCTTGCAATTTCTGAAAGCGAATTTCTCATTACCCAATGCTAATCAAATATTGTCGAGGTCAATGAGGATGAAGAGAAATGACGAAGGATAGAATATGCAGTTCGTCGTAGACTGTGAAAATCAAATGATTGGTATTCTTCGCACCTTGTATTTCAATAATTGTTCAGCTTGATGCAATAAGAGCACATGGAGCAAATATGCCCCTATTACAATAATCTTAACGATGATATGCGAAAACGCAACACACTTGCTCGAGTATGAAGAACGCTCCGTGGTGAGCCTTCACTCTGATCTTTGCAGGAATGGCATATATTTAACACTCCATTAGATTAGTAGGTACTTAATAAAAATATTAAAGTTACAAAGGTAAATTTTTTTTGCAACCGTCTTGAAATCACGGTATTTCGCTATACACCCTTATTGCATCCAACTCGACTCAATTGTGTTTGTATCTCTTCTATATGATCAGGTCACGATTCCAGCCTGTGAATCAACGGACCGAAAGTTTATTTCATTATAGTTTATAATCTAGTCCCTATGTCGTTTCTGTCGACTGAAAAAGGTGCGCGGACTATTCAGCATTCTAAAACTTTACCATGACTAATTGCAGTAGGTATATAATGTATTGCAGTGTTGTATAGTAGGCAGTAGATATGACCGTGGATATATTCACATGAAGTCATAATTGTATATTTAGCGGCAATAACATTGATGTATATACGTTGAACGACTTAGAAAGTGTGCAATTTACCACTCACATTTTATTACCGGTTGTTAACGTTTTTCTGGTATTTTTTCGCACCAAAATGTTGCTATACGAAATTACCATGGGAAATCTGAATCGATCTAGCTTTGTTTTAATCTTCTTTTTTTCTTCCAGAAAAAACAGTTCCTTGCAGGATTATTTCACTGGATTGCAGGAAAATCTATGTATGAATATGCATACATACTATAGGTACGTGATCTAACCGGAAGGATATTGTTGTGTGTTTCCAACATCAACTCCTTGTGCAGCTGTTCAAGGAAGGGCTCACTCCATAGTTAATTGTGAAATTTGCGACTAACTGGTTAGCTTACGTTCATAGCTAAGATCGTTTGGCCTGTTGTGGGTTGTAAATTACTCGCAAGGAGTAATTAATTCTGAAATTGCATTTATGTACTCGCTGTAAACTAACAATATCGAAACTTTAGAGTCTGCGTCAAAGTGCAGAAATTATAATCTATACGAAAGGTTTATGAAAGCCTTTCGTATTCTTCGCCACTAACGTTTAAGAGTGAACATAAATCACCTCATCAGTTTCTCAACATAAACTTAGAGAAATAATTATCCTATAAATAAAGAAGTTTAAAGAAGAATAAATAAAGAAGAAGAAAAAAAACGAGATACTCAACCACTTCATACTAAAATGAAGCAGTAATTCCAAAAGTTTCATCCCGATCGGTTGTGTGGTATGGAAGAAACTGTGAATCGCATTTTCGAAGTGATTAAAGCGTGTATTCCCAGAGCCAAAATACATACTCCGTGTGTATGTACCTATATTGTATATATATGCATATAGGTATATGTACATCTTTTGGTAATTGGATAGAGGAACTTGTTTTAATTAACGAGTCTAAACTCATTGCGGCTTAATGTGAACGAAAAATAAATGATTAAGACCATCTCGTCCGAACTAATTGCACGTGTGATAACGACGCGTGGTGCATCGCACGTGTAAACGATCAGAGTCAGGGAGCATAACTCACAATCAGAATGAAAAGGAAATTAATCTAGAAAATTGCGAATAAGTAAATAGTTATTGTGGAATAGAAAAGAGGTCTAAGAAATTCGCGAAATTTATTTAATGAGTAACCTCGTTACAAGCGCTGCAGGGGTACACCTTATGCACTTTTATAAAGCGAAAGGGATTGGTTGGTTTTAGTGAAATAGGTAAAAAGTAGGTAAAAGAGTGGTAGCAGCTCATGATCTCACTTTGCTTCTTACAGGTGAGTGAGTTATCGTTTAGTTTCTGCACATGCATACACTATCACACCGTGAACTGACGACGAGGCGAGACGGGTATCTGATCATCAAAGTTGATTGTATACGTGAATATTACTCAATTATTAGTATCGTGCTTCAAGTTCTTCGTTTTTTTTTTTTATTTTTATTTTTTTCGTATGAGAACAATTCATCGTTATGATTTTTCTAAAAACTATCATACACAACTGTAATTGCAATAACAGATAAACAGGGAAAGTATGAGGCGTACGCCGTACAGTACTATATTCGCTAAAGCGTTTCTGCCTATTTACGTAAGCCTATAGCAATATCGTAACATCTTCGTGCGCCGCGGCGCTTCGCCTTCACTTCCGGTGGTCTCCCATAGGGAGAGAGCTCGCGTAATTTGTACCAAATCCATTTCCGCGTTTCAATACTTGCTCGTTTTTTTTTCGCTGGTTTAATGTATTCTCATATACAACGCAAGCCATCCTCGACAATCTCCAATCTACATTTACCAACTTTTTTTTTATCTGGGTGCTTATTATACAATTCATTCATTTCAGGAGGGTATATGTATACATAATTATCTCCGGAGTCCAGGACCTCCACCTATACGTGTGTTTCTTACAAAACAGCGATTTTTAGATTACAATTGTCTAGCTATAGGTTACGCAGCCTCAATCTTTACTCTTCATCACCTTGGTGACGTATCGTCAACGTATATTCTTCACATACTTGATAGTGACTCCGGGGATTGCATGGGTTCGTAGGACGGTGAAAATAACCGTGAAAAACGTATGAAGCATTTTGGACTAAATTGAGCTCCGTTGGAGGATGGTTGTATTCATTTAATGAGCCTGGAACCATTCAAATTATTTGTAACGACACCAAGGATCAATTGGCCACACTTACGGGAATTGGTATGAAAAATGCGTAGGTAAAACGTTACACCACCAGAAGTCCAGGTTTTTACTCAACAAGAGCACTGTCTACCAATCTAAACTGACACTTAACATGAGTCAAATATCGCCAAAGCTAAGTCAGTAAAATACCTAACTGAAGTTACCACCGAAGATGAAACTGAATTCGATGAAGGGAAGTCTATGAGGTAGAAAACGAACTGGGAACTCATCGAATTGAGAACTCATCGCCGAGAAGAACGACACCATGAAAATCTGATTTATGGAGGATATGCAGCGCAGATGGGATTCGTAGCCATAGTAATCGGGATGTGTTGTTGCAAGAAGATATGGGAAAGTATTCGCAGCAAGCTAATCGCAAAGAAAAAAACGACCAAATATAACATCGAAGAGAAAGGTGAGAGAAGTTCATCGCAGAACAACAAATTCGAAATGAAAGAATGGAAAACATCTATTATAACTCCTATTCGTAAAATTAAGGACAGCAATAAATGTAAAGATCTAAGACCGATCAATACTCTACCTTTATATGAACAAATTTTCGGAACAAATAGTAAAAAACCAATTAGAAGCGTTTCTAACAAAAAATAACATATTGACAGACGAACAGTCAGGCTTTCGTAGGGCTTTTTCTTGTGAGACTGCCTTACAGAGTTCATTTATAGAGTGCAGAAATGATCTTGACAGGGGTTTATATATCGGGGTCGTTTTCATAGACTTCACTCGTGCCTTCGAAACAATAAATAAAGAAAAATTGATTATAAAAATGGAAAACATGGGTATACAAGGTAAAGTAATTGATTGGTTTAAATCATATCTGAATGGACGAAAGCAAATTGTAAAATTCAATGGGGGAATGCGACGAAATAAAGGTGGTCCCGGAGGCTTCCAAATTATTCTCTCTAATAGTAATCCTCTTTTATTTATCATTTACGATATCATTGAACAAATGAAAAATACTGAAGTGAAAAGTAAACTTCTCGCGGACGACATGAAAAAAGATAGTAATGATAGTAATGATAGTGATGATAATAATGATAACAATGATAATAATGATAGTAATGATAGTAAAGATGGTATCGATAGTAATGATAGTAATGATAGTGATGATAATAATGATAATAATGATAATCAATTTTTTTTACTAAAGATGGAATAGTTCATGAGTGAATAACATCTGTTGATGTTACTAAAATTCGTATTTGTGTATTTAATGGTATAATTATATTATTATCTACATCTAATAAACGAAATGTATTTAAATTAAAATTATTTTTCTAGGATACTATTATTTTCAATTGGTATATTAGCATCGCATGCTGAGCACATGACGCGTACATATTAATATATAATACTTAAATATTACCACCCATACTATAGCGGCTAATTGAAATTGCGAACATAATTGTTAAACAGGGCGCAGTAATTATGAATTATTATACCAGCATCTGGTAGTTCACAAGCTAATTAACTATACCGGTGATACTAGTATTTATCTACCCACATATTGCACGTGTCGTTATGCTATATTTTCAGGTGTATCAGGTGCCCTATCCAAATATGGCATACCATTCTATTTCAAGTAGGTTACTCTGTCTCCGTTGAAATTTTTGATGTTTTTGATGCTTCACAAACTCTCATTACTATAACTTGAGATAACGTTCTGTGATTTCTCTCACTCTCAGAGGTTTTCAATAGCTAATCTATTTTGACGATGTATTCTTTTGCAATTTCAGCTTTCCACACCCCTTCAATTCCGTTTAGACTATAATTTTATTCAAGGGTATATATATTTTTTTTTTCTAATTTTTTTAATTCTTCAAATTTTTTTATTTTTGACCAAACATCACACCTATTCGATACACCCGTAAATTTTTCAAAATTTTCTACAACCTATGCAGAGCTCAGAGAAAAAGTTGCACAAACCTGACTATTATATCTACACAGACAATTATTTATATTACCTATGGATAATTATTCCAATTGCATAAAGCCTACAATCATCTATAGAGGTTTGTCGGTCTTGTGCAATTTTTTTTTTTTTTTTGCAATTTTTTTTCTATTGTGAAAAAAGGGGCTCAGTTGATAAAGAATCCCCGCATATCTGAAAACGTATGTAAAGTCGATGAGCGTGTACTGAAACAGATTCAGGGGCCTTCTGACTATGGTGATACAATGATAGAGAGGCCCTTAAATCAAACACTTGTACTGGCGCCTTGGGCTACGTCTGGTTACGTAGAAGATTTACAGCTACAGCAATATCAACTTTCTACCATGGCCTAAATCCCGTGTTGCTCTAGTAATAAATCTTAGATGCATTTAATGATGTAAGATTCTCGTCTACTTCTTGCAATTGAAGAGTTTATTGCAATAAGGGTACATGCAGCGAATATGCCCTTATCGCAATAATCTAAAGGATGATTCACACCTATTCGAGTTCAAAGAGTTGGTACTTTCCTCGAACAATTGTTCACTGAGGATATATCCATAAGGGAGAAGATAAGAAGAAGAGTTTGAAGAGTACTCCGAAATGAGCCATAAGTGTGATCTTAGCAAGAAGGTCATACAATTAACATCATCAAAATATATAGTCGTACCCAATTTCTGAGCTCTATTACCAAGAATAGTAGCTGTTCCGTGATTTCCTACCCATTGGACCCCAAATGTTGTAATTCTATGCAATTTTTCGCAATAAGGACATACGAGCGCTTAGCTCATATTTGAGCAATTTATTTTGCTCAATCGGTGATATATATTGGTTTCTGCGATCCACATAGACTTTAATTGATATCGCGATGGAGTGTGCCTGAAAAAATATCGCTTCTAAATATTCATGACTGGATGAATGGTGCGTCTTTCTCACTTATCTCGAAGCCCGATAATTCGCTATACCCACGCTCTTATTGCATCTCACTTCTAAATTGCTAAAAGCAATCCCTGTTGCAGGAAAGTACAGATCCTTCAGACGAAAAGAGATGGGCTTTTGTAAAAGGAAAGAGACAAGTGCATTGTTCGGTTGAAACTCACCAATCCTTGTAGGTTCGTAAAATATATCTAATTAGTTACCAAGTTATAAGGTCATTAGACTAATAAGATTTGGCCAATATCTTCGGATGAAACCTTCTTTTAATTACCTTATTCAAGTTACTTCAATTAATTATTTCTCCATCTCGCTTATCCTGAAGATAAAGAAGATGTCGAGGTTGAATAAAACTTGCAAGATATTTTTATACCGTTTCTATAATTAACACAGCTAATTGATTAAACATATAATCAGATCTATTTACGTGGGACGAAAAATGATCAGAATTACCAGGAAATTTTGTTGCAAAAAATCTACAGCCTCTCTGCGCTGAGGTCTGATCGTTATTCATCTGCTCGACGTTTTTGAGTAATTGTTGAGAGGGCTTTTACCTATTTTTAAGTTACCATTGAATTTTTTTCGGGCATATTTTACCCGCCTCATTCTCGACTTTTGTAATTTAATGGCCAGGTTAAAAAAAGATTTCCCCCGAGCCCTCGGTAAAACTTGGCGAATATATCAAATAAACAGATAGTTCCTTACACTCGTAGCTCTTTCACCAAGCCTCGCTATTAAATTCAGAAGAAAACGATGTACTTACGATAAAAATTCTATACCTAATTAGTAATTATGCGGCGTCGTTGTCGCGAGAGCAAAAAAAAAAAAAACGAAAAAGCTTTTATACATCCTAACGCGTTTTCGCAACAATCCCTGGCAAATGTCTCGACGCGGTTAGATGCAACAATATCGATTGCAGAATCCCTAGGGAACAGAATAACGCCCAGCCGGATCGGCGAAGACTGGCTGTGCAGCCACCTGCATTTGAGCAGCCATGCACCACACTACGTCTTTCGTTCTTCTGTTTTCAATTTTATGAATTTTACACGAAAGTCGGCGGATAATCATTCTCAAATGATCATACCAGCGGAATATGAAAAAATGTGTATCGAAATTCCAAGTCTTTCTTGTCCCCTTAATTTCAAATTCCCTTGATGTTCCGGCTATTGCCTCCAGAGCTTTCTGGCTCAAATATGTGTATAATCATGCGTGATCCATGCTTCTTACTTAGTATGATATTGTCATCTTGAAGGAGTGAATCAAGTTTATGAAAACAAGGTTCGGCATTACGTGTCCGGTCCATCCCAAAACGGCGAAGCTTTAGTCATAACCATAGAAGCAGTAATAAGAATGATTCATAAATCCCGTGGCACGAAGATTCTGGAGGTCGATTGACGTCAACCTTTACAGGAAAATTGGTGCCAAAAAAATGGAAAATAAAGAAAATAAGATCAAACATGGACTAGACTTTACGGCGCTAGTACCGTTATGATTCACCCTGTGTCGGCTGGTAAGTTCATCGGACCTTGGTGAATCATCTCTAAGTTATACTCAAAGCCAGATGATATCAACGCGAAGAAAATAAGCTGCACATTACCTACATACCCACTTCTACATGTTAACCGCGGTGTTCACACAGCATTTATGGAGAATACATATCGCTTTGCATTGTGAGGAGTGACAAATATAGTAGCGTTTGTACCACACTTGGGGCGAGAATCTCCGACAGGGAACACCTTAGGAGAAACACCGTGGGAATATCACTTATCGTTGTAAGATGACGTAGAAGTCTTTGTGTAAATACGATCGAGAATGACGTAACTCAAGATTCCGTCATTTCTTGAGCACGAAGTGTATACCTCGTACCAAAAGTCACAGTCTCTGAGTAATTCATTTTCACGGAAGACCCCGTGCCATTAATGTTGAAACTCCATGTTGAAAATAAGGCTCATCTGTGAGACAGACTTTTAGGCAAAACATTGGCAAAACTCTACTCACGGTAAAAAATAACTATTGGATTCCCGCAGCTACGAGTTGTGCAGCTATTGAGGATACTAGCAGGACTACAAACCAGAGCTCAATAGTCTTTGGACTTAGTAGCTTAAGCTCAATAGGGTAACTGTTGAAGACCAATACTCTTCAACAGTGAATACTGTGACTATTCGTTCGCACTATTGAAGAGTGCATACCAGTACGTGTGACTACCTATACTGAAGTGATAACTATTGTACAGCCAAATGATCTTCGCTTCTTCTTCTTCTTCTTCCTAAGACTTATCACCCGTTAGGGCATGTAGTCTCCAAATGATCTTCGCCGGTAGGTATACAGACTATTAAAGCCAATGGTGAAAGCAATGTCACTATTGGAAAACTAACCGGGATTTCTATTGATGTTGGTTGCACTTTTGATATATAAAATCGTAGATAGGTACTAATAGAATAATTTAAGTGCAGGTACCATTTTACAACCATTCGTCAAGATCCGATTGATCCTCCAGTACTAACGGATAAAGCGCGAAATTACTTTGAAAATACTGCACCACTGCGGTGCTTCAATAGTATGAAATCCAATAGTGGTAATAGCTTTTATCTGTAGGAGATTTCTCTTCCTTATAACAAATGACTTTTTCCATATTACACAAAGAATCAATCAATTTGGTAGATTATTAACGGATACCTGCAGATTTTCAACTGCCTTGCATGTATTCAACCTGAAATAAGTATTTCTTTTTAAATGTCATGGATTTCCTTTGAACTGTATGATGTCAGATGTACAAATACTACTCGACTAAGTCTGATGCACAGTAATAGTTCACTAGTTCCGGACTCGTCTGTGACGTGGAGAATGAGAGGTAGAGGACTGGCAGCCGCTGACCGAGAAGAACGCTTTCGATTTCTCATCGATCATAGGAGGCAGATATACCGCGTAACTTGCGTAAGTATCATTATATCAGCTTGGGGCAGTCGTGGTGTGCGATTCAATATTCATCCACGATTACGAGGTTGCTAGAAAGTAATCGCGGTGCCTTCTCCTCCCATAGGTCTCGGGTACTCAATAGTGGAAACCCCTTTGCCTATAACTCCGTGCCTCCGACTGACAATTAATTATATACTCAAGTTAAACGTCTCCCTTGAGGATAATGTGACACCGGCTTCCGTAACTCGCGGATAAGTTCATTGATCGATGAAACCTCGATACCGTATGTTTAATAATTCAATGTATAATATCATCCTCTGGGGAGATATAATTTCTGAATTGCTGGTAATGATTGTAATTTATTAACAGAAGTTCGGTTAAAAATCGTCGGAGTGGTTCGTCCGGTATCGTGTTCACAAAAAAGCCGTACATATATACATGGGGACATCTCATATAGGTATACGTACAATGCATCGGTACTTGAAAATCTTCGCAAGTGTTTTTGCGGATGACATTAAAACATGCTTCCTATAGGTGGTTTCAGAATGTTTTCATGATTCGACATTATTAGGCGATGGCAAATACACATAAGGCACTCAGTTCACAGACGGTTGTGCCTCACAGCTGGAAATTTGAAAAGAAATTGGAGCATGATTTTGGTCAAATGGTCAAAAATTTACAGATACCGTAATTTGAGTTGAGCGTTGAATTCGGTTTGGACAAGTTCAAAATATCTATTCGTTGGGGTCCGATTCAATGGGTTTATTAAATATACGATTCGATCAGTTTAATCCGACTTAAAAGAGTATAGGCATCGACCCATCCGGGAAAATTTCATCATATACATCACGTATGCTGGATAAAAATTTTCGATTTGCGTCGATCAAAGCGGGTATCAGATTCATAAAATGAGAGAAAAAAATTTCGTTTGATGTTCGTTAATTAAAATATGAAATAGGTATTTGCCGATTAGAAAAAATATAATCTGTGTCAGCTGGTTGTTTGAAGAGCAAAGAAAAGGAAAAAACGTATTCTTGAGGATAGTTCGCGGAAAATAATACGTCCAACGAAATGTTAAACCTATCTTCGACGAAGGCTGAAAATGAAGAAATTAGTGAAACGCCTATTAACGTATAATGTACTTGCGTAAATTCTTTCGAGCGCAGGTTAATTAATGGCAACCGGAAATCATTGTGCCAGAATAGGTTTGGCAACTGCCCTGCACCACCGTCTTTCAAGCTTATAGAAAATTTGACACGATCTAATTACGTCAGGGATATCGCGCGGCGCGGCTCTGACTTGAGGGTTAAACCCAGATCACAGAAATCTATCTGTGGGCCAATTCCGTATGGTATAGAATAGTATGAAGAAATCTATTGTGATACAGAACAGGAAAATTCGTCGAATGGCGTCCAAAAAATCTAAACTTTAGTACAAAAACTTGAATAACTTCGCAAAAAAAAAATCGTACAACAAAAATGTCATCGGAGAAAATGAATACCAGTATGTTTATTTCCCAAAAAACTATGTAAGCGTACGAAAAATCATCTGGATGGGGGATATTTCTGGATGCAAATACGCGATGAATGCATCATTTTTATGGAATAATGACTGAAACTTCATATTGTGGTATTTACCGCGTATAAATTTTCAACTCAAAACACGAGATTGATATCATTTTCTCTGCATGTGTCTCCGCAAATAACTGCCAGCATTTTTCATTTAGAACGTAAAATATGTACATACACATCGGGTCAGTTAAAATACTATTCAAGTGTTAAATCAAATGACATAAGTTATTCAATGAGCACCACAGGTCTCTGCACCATCGTGTGAATTTTTTTTCCCCCACCTTTTCCGGATCCAAAAATAAATGAATATTTCTTACAAGTTGAAGCCTCGTCCCTATAGCTGTGGATAAATATGGTGCATAAATAGAAGTTTGTAACATACCAGCTTCCCTTTGATTACATACATCGTGGCCTCGCGGTTTGACCTGGCTGACCTAATTGTAGGGTACATAGGCGGTGTAGCTGCAGGGTATATTCTGACGTTATATAGCCATCGGATTAGCCAGTGATTTTGACGAGATAGTCAGTAACTAGGTGCTCTGTACACTCTGCTCAATCCTGCAGTTAGCCAGATTACCTGTCAGCTAGCTCGTAATTGTTATTGATTTGTTTAGATTACGTGATGGCCAATATACTTACCTTTGAGGCTATTCGGGAACCCAGGTTCCGGATCGAGACGGGCTTGTATCGAGCCGAGTTCTTTGGCGATTTGGACATCTAGTTCGAGTACCCGATATCTTCGGAAAGCCCGAAATTCAGAATATTTAACAAACAGTCGAAAGCACATAAAGATTTACCTGATCCGATAAAATTGAAATTCGTCGAAAATTCTAATCGGTTGATAAATTGTCACCTGTATGTCCTGAGTGTAGTGAAATACGAAACTTTCGAAAATCCCAGCATTCACCGGTTTTCTGAATCTCTCGGAAATCCTGGTATTCCCAGGAAACCCGGAACATTCGGAAACGCAAAGTTCCCTGCAATTCTCTAGAAACTTATTTTGTCAACTCTACTAGTGTCTATCGAATCAACGTTCTTCGGAGAAATTTTTCAGAATTTTACAGAAAAGTTTTCAGAGCTTTTTTTTATAACAGATAGCGATAACTGATTCAGTCTCGATCACTGGGACACTTATGTTATCCTTTTTAAAATTAAAACTAACGAGACGGATCAACGATGGGCACTATAGTTTCGCATCTTACAGCATAAAACAATGAAAATATTTCCAGTTGATAATATTAGAAAATATTACTTCGCATCTTTTCCCATGAAAATGTACTTCTGCATAAAGCAAATCTCGAAACTCTGTTCCTGTTTAAGGTACTACATGAATGTGATATACCTTGCTGTGTCTATGCTCGCGCTTTATAATATGTTCACATAATTGAGGTAGCCGTATCTAATTGTAGAGTGTATAGCTGTCAGAGGACAAAAAGATCCGAATCATGATCCACGACGATGGTTACCTCATAGCTATGAATTTCCCGATTGCTAAGAAACACGAGAAAAAAAATTTTCGGATCCTTACTCCTCGCAAGGCCGTCACACTCCGCGTGGCGTAACCTTCCAAACCAGTATGACTTTACATTCAGATCCGGAAGTTACCTCACCTCAACGCCTGTAGGTACCTACCGATCTATTGATCACTCGACTTTTCTTCAATTCGCTAATAAAGGATTGGATAAATATTTATGAGGTATACCACGCGAATTTGGTGACGTCTGACCCTGACCATATCGCATTCGGTCCACATTTTCCACCAGAAATTTATATTCTGTCTGATTACACCCACAGACCGTTACTCATTTCTGTTTAATTTTTTTTTTTCTACAAACCAAAACGAAGATCCGTATTGGGATTATCCTAGAAAAAATTCAAAAACACATGTATGGACGAGGCATCGTCGACTAGCTAGAATGGTGACCTGCAGACACAAAATTTGTCGACTTGAGGTGACCAAAAATGAGTAATTTAGTATTTGTTCGAAAAAAAATGGCACTGCAACATTTTTTTATCGACCTTGAACCTCAAGCTTTTATCTCAGAATTGTTAGTTTGTAGAAAGGTAGAGACAGCCACTTGATATGCAAATCTGTAAGCGACGCTGAGCCTTCCGAAAGTCTGCACTCTAGACTCTACGTATCAAACCCTCTGCTCTATAGCGCAGATACATACACGTACATACGTATTTTCAGAGTATCCGCATTACAATACTACCTCGTCAGAGGAAATCAAATTTGTCCCGAGGCAGCCCTGAACGTTGAATTCAATGTGCTAAGGCCATAGTGAGAACTGAATACATACTGGGGCTGTATACCGCAATATCTACCATAGTTGCACGGGATGTGAGTCGAGCTTCAATTCGCCCCAAGTATAGTTTCAAATACAGTTTGAATAGAAAATTGTAGGGGAAGCAAATGTGGTAACAAATTACTGATAAAGAAACAATTTGGAAGGCACGTCAAACGCAAATTGAAGAGCGTAGACGTCGGATGAAATTCAATCGAGAACAAGTAACCAGAAGCGGCACGACGTATTAATTACAATTAGAGTTGGATTTAATTGTGGTCCGTTTTAATTTACAGTCTTACCCAACCAACCTGCGAACCCATCAATCCACCCTGCGGCTTTTGATTATTCAGTTTGAGCACTTAGCTAATAGGAGAGTGGAATCGGTAATCCAACCATTCATGGGCACATTGGGTTCCATTACATCGCCTTCGGGATGTGCATACATACATAACTACCGATGCGTGAGTACCCTATAAGGTCGGACATGTAAGAATACGTTGATACTCACAAACTTTCAAATATGTATCAACATAACGAGCGGTGAAGGCCCGCTGTATGTAGATGCTGAAATAATTAATGTATGTTGTGGATAGTGCAAGTGCTGCACTTGAAGTGCAATGTTTTACAAATGATAGATGGCATGAATTGAGGAGTTGGATGCAATGAGGGCACCTTGATATTATGTACTCTTATTGCAATAATGTGAAAGATGATTCACAAGAACGCAATGCACCTACTCGAGTCCAAAGAACATTCTGAAATGAGCTATTGCTGCGATCTTCACCACAAGGACATATCACTACGGTAGGCTCGTACTCGATGAAAATATTGAATTGGTATGCATTTCGCTGAACTGGATTGAGAATATATATGGAATCCACAATCACGTGATGAAACGATATTTATTCTGTATCTAATATCTGAGCTCTATTATTATACGATCTCCCAAAATTGAATATTACCATGGCTAATCCACCTTTGATGGAATAATATTTTTGAACAACTACTCGTGAGCTCAAAACGTTCGTGAACAGATTACAGCTCAGCTAAGGGCACCGATGCTTGCATAAGTTGTAGGTACTGACGGAAATGACCAGATCGTGACTGGAATAGATTTTTTAAGCATATTCCTGGTGAGATGATTATGGGGTAGTTTTAAAAGAACATATATTTTCAAACCCCAAGAGTATGCTCACTTAATTCTAGAAGTCAACGCCTAAAGCTAACAGTAAGACATTGTAGATCGCGCAAAATCAGTAGCATAGTAATTGTGTAAATAAGCGGTGGTCAGAGAACTATGTGGATTTTCGTAAATTTTGCGATTATGGCACAGCCGAAGCAGAGGGCGGTAGGCAACATGACCATTCGACCATTCGAAGCCTGCCTTTTCAGTGTGGAATGTGATCAGATGAGGATACCTGGCCAGTAATACTTAGATTTCTCAATCTATTACTTATTCCTTGAGGATATCATTATAAATTGAAGCGGATTATAAATTGAAGCAAAAGCCCCTCCATACATTGCATGCCTTTCCGCGTGTCTACTGCACTATCAAAAGAATTTCGTTCTTCGATACATGCCGACGACATACACATAGACGCAAATTGGTCGTTTGTCGCATCGCGTGCAAAACAATACGAGTTCTTTTTCACGAATGGTAGAATGGAGGTAAAACTGCAACACGAAGCAGTTACAAGCCTTGTAGCCACTCGGTTATTACATATGATAAAGCACGCCGCCACATTGACTATATATGTATACTGAAAAAAGGACCCTCAGATAACAAGCTTAAAATGACTAGAAAATTGTTATCGCAATCTCAATAGATGAAAGGTAATAACTACTCGGTTGTACTTACTCGCATTCAACTTCGTTAACAAGGAAACGCAGCTGCTACTTCTATATCAACGGGTTTCACAGAGTTGTTTAATTTGAACTCCTTACGTCATTACAAACTAGCCCCAGAATGGCAAACATCTTGTGCAACAACAGATGCTCACTTACGACATCACAGATTTGCTGTGGCTTATGAATCAAGATAACAATACGTACTGAAGTTCTATTTTCAGTATAATTTCCTTAGAAATTGCACATAGAAAATATTCGAAGAGCGATAACTTGTCTGTGGCATTTTTGGACACGACCTTTCGTAAACGGAGTGCCTTATTCGTTTGCCGTCGCAAAAAAACATCGGATTGAGAAACAGTTCTGCAACCCTCTATTAGTAATAAATCTACAAATTACCATGAAAATTGATTATTCTATGCAAATATTGGAGATTTAGGACCCTTAGTTTATAGCCTACAATCCCAACTGGTTGAGTCGATTTATTTTTTAAATATCGTATGTGTAAAGTACAATGAAAATAGGATTGCCGGGAAATCGCATTTGAAGGACATAACTATTGCACACATTTTGAGCTGGTCCGATTTTGTGAGAGTTCAACTGTGCTTGAACTCTCAAAAGAATACATTGCAACACTTTGTTCGATGGTAATGAACGAAGCTCATTCAACGATGTCCGATCAATGATAGAAGTGGGTTTTGGTAGCGAATGATTGAAGTAGATTGGCTTGCATGATCGGAAGAGCATTTGGAGTGGTAGGGTGAGTAACGTCCCTTGAGCTAACATTGCAATTCAATTATTGAATTATGCACCGAGTGACATCGCGTAATTCGCAAGATCAGTAGTAGGTCTGCAGTGGATGTGATCTGCATAAACAGAAAATTAGCTTACTATGTGCTGACTAGCTTAAGTTTCAGTCATTTGTGACAAGCAATAATTGATAATTAATGATGAAGCCAAATGCAGACATTAGTAGCATACGTGGTTCCCGATGCAGCACATTTTTTTATTCATTTTATGTACAATGTCAGTAAAAACAAGAATAATAAAACATCATTATCATAATAATAACACATAGTAATATAATAATGATAATAATAATGTTGTAATCCTATCCATCCTGATGAACGGGGCTGCAATACGTTTATACGTCAGTTACTGCTCATCAACCACTAGCCACAACCACACGAACATTTGGCGTGTTTAGTGCGGTGCATGGATTTCCCGAGAACTCACAATTCCCCATGTGATTGACAGAATTCTTAATTACAATCGTGCGGTGATATTCTGCTCGCTATCATGACGTGCAACTGCATTCAGTGTCAGAGGCAAACTCAACGAATGGAATAGCGGGAAAAAAAATTGCTGAATATTCTATGAAATATGCATTAGGATGCCTGAGAAGAAATCGAAATTTGATTGTTTTCACTCTCATCACTCTAAAGCTTAGTTTCTGTAAAAAAATCGAGATGAAAAGGGCTACTATTACAAATGCCATGATGTATGTTATACAGGTACGTATACATCGTTGCATGCTGAACATTCTCGTATTCTGAACGGTTAATTCAAATTTGCATAGGACGGTCGGCAACCAACTCCAATGCAACTTTGAGTTACGTTGGCACACTAACGTGTTCGCGCTCACAATTTTGCCACTATGTGACAACGTACAAACGAACTTGATGAATCATTTATTATTTAATCCTATTTATGTGAAACGAGGCAGTGTGTAATATGCATTTCTTCTGACAGTATGAATGTCAGAAAGATCAAAGGATTCGTATGGGAGTTGAGGTAATCATCGGCCTCATTTTAGAAGAGAAAAAAGGTTCACACCCGAAATTAACGTCTGGAAATCATTCGACGAACGTCACTCATCAATTTCTCTCACCTCAGATATTACTTATCATTTAAGTCTCACGCAATAAGCATTATGGATGATAGAAGATTTACTGAAGTTTTCAGACTAATAAACATTCAGTGAATGTTATCCGGCGCGATGTCACTTGCGAAATGAAGTGACAATGAACGTTTCTCGGGCAACCCTTTTCCTATAGCACACCACGTAAACGACTTAGCCCTTAATAAATACTGTAGCAGCCACTGATAAAGGCGTGATCTCACTCTCTCAAAGTATTATCGCTAATCCAACTGGCAGACAAAAAGATTTTATCAATCGAATCTGCGAAGGAAGAGGAATTCACGTAGGATAGAAAGGACTAAAATAGGATCCTTTGTTTAACACGCGAACTCTCCTGGAAGAATGGCGTTTGTCATTTTCATTCATTCAAAGTATAAACCAAATGGAAGTCGTACTCTGACGTTTGAAATGAAAAGAAAAAGAAAACAATTTTTTCAGTACAAAAGCGGATTAACTTTCACATCTACACATTCACCGAAGTACGAACATACATTAGTACTTTACATCAATTTTATGCCAACTTGCCGTCATCATCTGAACCAGTGGAAACGAACCGAATGCGAATATGTGTATTTCCTCAATAGCTTTCGGGCGTTGGACAACAGGCAGACAATCAGTCCATTCGTAGATAATATGGCGAATGTAATAATCTACTCGATAGAGAACGTTTCGGATTTGATAAGCATTTTCTTATATTTCCCGATGATAATTGGTGGCAACGTTTCATGGTATAATAACAAGCGCAAAATAATTGGAACGTATAACATATTGTGGTGTCTAGTCTTAACTAAATTTTCCACGAGAATGCTTCGATCTAGTCAATTCATGGACGCTTACGGTGCATGAATTGACGGAACTTAAAGTTCTATAGGTAGTTGAAATAATTCCCTACCGCCAGGATATTGACGTAAACTATCATATTGAATAAATATGAAATTACAGAATGGTAGATTGATTTCAAAACTGAGGTCAAGAACCGATAATTTAGATTCATGCGAGAAACGATAATTATAATTATAATTAGAGGATAGATAGCTCGCAGAGCGTACACGTCTGATTTCAGTGGGTGTTATTGACGTACGATTAATTCCAAGTTTAAGGGAAGAAGGATACATAGGAGCGATGGAAGAAGGTGTTTGGGAATGCGTGAGAGGAGACTTAGAAACTCAAGTAGTTAATGAAAGTTACCGGAGACGTGAGGTGGTGTTTCGAAACGGTATGGGTTAGTTGAGGAGGATCTGGATAATATCTGAAGTGGAGACGCGGAAAAGTAGAGGCTCAGGATAATAGAAAGAATGAATTAATACCATTGCGAGGCAACATGTGCTGTAATTCCAAAGACTCACTGGCACAGCGATATCGGACTACAACTGCGAGTCTTGGTGTAAAAGTAAGCATTGCACACAAGAGTTGCTGGGGCAGTTTGAATAGGAAAAAGGGGAGAAGGCTGCTAATGCATTTTAAATGAAATGCAAGCTCGAGCGAGACAGGTAAGCTTTTGTAATCAGAAAAGCTAGAAGACTGCAGATTGACGATGAGTAAAGTAGCCTTGCATTTCTATTCCTTCGTCAACATTTTCATGTTTCATGAATTCATGTAAGCTGTCGGATTTCCGACACTTGTCTATCACTAGCATATTTACCCACGTTTTGAAATCAAACTGCATACGAGTCACGGTATAATATATGAATATCAATCATCATATATATAATATATACGCTCGTACACTTGTATTCAGTTAGGGGAACGATATTCCCTAAGTAAGGAAAACGTAGGCCACTCTAGTAAAGCTCTCAGATGACTAGGGGCTCTTGTCTCATAGTGTTAGCAGTCCCGCGAAACTCGAGTGCACTTCGAGGTGCTAATTGCCTCCCAAGACCCCAGTGATTTGAGTCTATTTCGTCACAAGTAACCTGCAGAAGGTAGACGATAGGGCAGAATGAAATGGAATACCCGAGGTGAAGCGAAATTATAATAATTCGAACAACGTTTTCCCATTGCTTTTCGCTTATAATTGAAACTGATATCAATTAGATATTTGATAATTTTTTTGTTTCTCGAGCCAACTAAGAGCGACACTTCGATGGAATTTTGATAAAAAGCATTTCTTCCGTTTTCAAGAATATAAAAAAAAAAAGGTCTCATCAATCCAGCAGTCCATGGTGAGAAGTGTAGAATTTCAAATTGCTCGTTTCGCCTCGGTTATATGTTCGCAAGATATCCATTCTCAAAGGTCGGCTTCAGACCACTAAGGTGAAGAAATATCCAAGTATCAGATTCAAAATTGGATGCCTTGTTCTTTCAGAGCAAACCGAAATCGATTTTCTCATTAAAAGTTTTCTGCCAAAATTGATACGAAAGAAATTGATCCTCATTTGTTTTGGAAAAACAAGAGATCTGATTTCAATTCTGATACTCGGATATCGTTACCTCAGTGTTTGAACATTACGCTAAAACATGGGATGGCTACTGACTGCAAGCATTATTGATCCGCAAATACTATTTCTCAATTCTCTACAATTTTTGTATGTACCAGAGCAGCGGTGTCGATAAAATCTAATCCACGATATCAAAGTTCTCGTAAAAAACTTTCAATATGTTATAGTACTGCTCATATCACTCGACCGGAATAAGTACATTACAAAAGTCTGTCTGATTGTTAGTGCTCGGAGAATTTTCGGGTCACTGATTCCGAATTTGAGGTCTAATATTCCAAATTCCAAACATCCATACAACAATTAATATCTTGAATATTTGAATAATTCAAATATTTAGATTAGATCCGCCATTCTGTACTTGGAAGCTTAGACTTCGGATTCGGAATCAACGACCCAAAAGAACCTCCCAGCACCAAGACAGACTTTGGTACTTCTTATTCCAGCCGAGTTGTATGAACATTGGTAACGCGGTGTAAGATTTTTGGTGTTAATAACATCCAATCTCGTTTCGCATTGTCCAACGCGCGTTGATACGATCGCGATGTCGTATTTCGTCGACAAACTTTTTCGCATTTGAGCCTAACATGTTATCGGTTACTCTATACGCATTTGAACTATCAACTAATTTAGGAGATTCGCGTACGAGCACAAATCCTTTCGTTATAGACGGTAAGTACATGCCGTGCCATGTTCGAGTGGATGAATTCCTGTCTACATCGTATGCTGTGAGGGTAATATGTCGCTTCGTTCAAGAAAGTAAAGCCTGGAGCTGAGCTAACTCCGGCCTACACAGGTAATCACTAATTGAAGAGCACCAACTAGAACCAGTCACGAACACCGGTAAAACTATTTTTATGGAGATAACAAAAATCGTTCTAAAATTATAGGTGATGCTATATATAGTAGACCGTATGGGGCAGGGGAAAATAATTTGTAACTTCCAACCTCCTTGCAGAATGTAGGCTATTATTCTATAACGAATGCTGCAAGGCTGTCGTAATTCTATAGGAAGATATTCGAGTAAATATTTCCTTCTATAGATACACCTATATATAGGTATAATATCTGTACGAACGCAGCGTATCATAAACGTCTGTTTGATATCGAATTGGAAATGAACTGACAAATACATTTCGCAAATAATTCTATGAGAAAGTTGGGATCCAAGGATAAGGCATGTCGAAAGAAAAGAAATAATACGATAAGGTAAAAAGCTTGAGGAAAGATATCTTTTCTTGATCGGGAGTGGAGGCACAAAGAGTCGAGAGCCGATATTCTGAATGGAATAAAACTAGACGTTGAACAAATGCAAATTGGTTATTTGATGCATGATTTAGTATGAATCCTCGTTATTATGATCCGGTTCGAAAGCCCTTTCAGACCTTCCGTTATTCAATCAATTTGACAAATTCTGATATTCTTTTTATAATCGCGAGTGACGTCACGTCTAGCGAACACCAAAGACGTACTCCCCAGGAAAGTTTAGCGAACTGAAACAAAGAGAGATGGCAGCTGCGGCGAAGAGATCTCTCCCTTTCTCTCCCTCTCTCTACATACACAGATACAAATATAGGTATATACCTATAACGGGATGTCTGAATGCCACCTTTCCCCCCTTAGGTTCGCTGGCCCCTTGGCACATTCCCCCCATGGAATGGCAGTAACCCCATGTATTACGCCTCAGCCTCCCCCATAACACTACCATCCCTCCCCTCCCCCAAAATCCCCCTTTCCGCTTCCCCGCTCTTCTCCCTCTTCGGCTTTATCGATCTGCAGGGCTCGGAGTCGCTCCCCTCCTCAACCTTCCGATCCCCATGGTCGACTCCGGGCAACTTTAGGCGGGCGCGCGCTGCATTTTGCGGACAAAGGAGTATGCCTCTTGCAACAAAGAGATCTTGTTACGCGTAAATTTCCTTTACAAGGTACATACATATCGCACAAGAATTGCGCCACTCGCCTAGAGCGAGCAGGTACTTGCACTCATCCTGCCACTAACTTTGCCTTTCTATCTGTCTAACTGGAAGATAGTAGACGGCAATTACCGGGATATTTATTGAGGATCGGTGTATCTCGCAATGAATACTCTTTTGGAGTATAATCAGGTGAAAGTCATGATTTTTCAGCCATAGATTCTCATATAGTCAAATGCGATCAAAGTCAGAGTAGTTTGCAAATGGGCTCACTCCAAATCATAACTGATTTTTTGGTTTTCACATTTCTTCCTCTCTGATTGTTCAGAAAATAAATCCCCGTAAAGATGTATGGATGTACTACGGAGAACTTACGGTTACCCGCAAGTCCATAAGTCGGAATAGGAGTTTCAGTTTGAACTCCGAAAAGCTCAATTCCTTTGTTCTTCAATTTTGCCGACTAAAATGTAATTCTGTTTAAATAGAATTACGTCCTACGTGAGGATTCAGAGGTGGAAATCAGAATTGGCGCACGCGCTCGAAATTCTGATTAGCGCTTTTGCATTTGACTAAGTTTTCGACGCAACAAATCAACTCGATAATCAATTTTCATTTTGGACTTGGAATTTCTGCGCAAACCCGTTCCCAAAACGTTTCATCAAAGATTGAGGAGTTACATAGGTTGGAAGCCTAATTACAAAGCCTCTTTGAATTCTAGGATCCAGAGGTCCAAACTAGAATTTCATAAGTCTAGTTTGCGCATAAACCTACTTAAAACGGACATAACTCTCACTTTAGGGTGCAAATCAGAATTTCATCACACGCACTCCTACCCTGCACGTGCAAGTTTTTCGTGAGAACTTGTAGAACAAAATTAGAACTTTTATATTCATTTTTACCTATAAAATTGAAGAATATGTTAACAAAAGGTGTGTCTGGAGATCCAAGTCCTTGCACTAAGGGCCTTTACTTTGACTGCATATAACTCTGGGGCCCGATGGCTCACAACTCCGAAGTTTTACGCAGTTATGCTTCAAAATACTAGGAAGCTACTGCAATGGAACTGGTTGTTTAGAGAGAAAAAATCATGACACATGCTGGGCGATAGAAGTTCCTCTATTAAATATGTATATTCAACCCCTAAATAATTAGAAATGTAATTCTCTGCACATATCTATTCTCATCTGACGCAACAGGCTCGGTGAAATACGTCGAGAGAATGCCGTCATGATGCTTGCTCATACTAATGGCCGATGTACGCATTAGAAATTGAAGATACTATCTTGCCTTGCGCGCAAACACGGCAATATATAGAGGTGAAACTCTCGACTGCTCTGTTCCACGAAATACCCAATTACTGGAAAACGCTTGGCGTCGGCCTTGGCGTCGACTTCTGCGACACGGTACCATATACTTCGGCAGAGCATAGAGATAGGAAAAAATCACGTGTCAACTGGGGTTGGATTTCTGCTACCATTCTCTAGGGAGTTAGAAAATAGCTTCAATTTGTTACACTGAGTACAACAAAAAATATGTTTGATGAATCGGGGCTCATATCGTAAAATAAGTAGTAAAGTGGTGAAGAAGTAATTATCGAAGTATCGAACTGTGTGGAAGTAGCGGCAGTTTATAATGAAAAAATTGCTACTATAGGTGTTCACCGAGCTGCGAGATTCTTCGGCATGGAATAAATCTGAGAAGTCGTCAGCTAGAAATTTTTCTCATTGGTACCTAAACGGTTGCGACATCATCAAAGCATGATGAAAAGTACATCTCCATTAATAAGGGCCTGAGCTCGAAATGGTAATTTCGAGATGGGAGAGAAAAGCTGAGGTAAAGTTGTCGTCGTAAGCATTCCGTCTATCGACCCCCGACTAAGCTCCTTCACCAGAATCTTCAGTAATATATGACAGTGCAGTTTCAAGACCTTTGAAACTGGTGGTAAGATAATATCAATGATAACAATTGGTTTAGGCATTTATTCCGAATATTCTGTTTATTTTTCGTTTCTTTTTTCGAGCTTTAGTCAGAACATTTTTTCATTTTTGTTGATGCGATCTGAATATCATGATTTCATTCAGAGATAAAAGGTTTTAAAGTGAAAATTGGAAGTCAAATTTTTTTGCGACTGAAGCGTAGGTACGTTCAACTCGAAGGAGACATGGACATTTTTCGTGCCCATCATTTGAATGTAGAATCCTGCAGTGAATTTTACATCTGCATGTCCAACCGTTTCTGGGACCACTTAGTGAGTTTGTTTAACAGACTGACATCTGTCTGTTTTTCGGATGCTAAAGGTCCAAAGATGTAAAGATACGTTGAAATCAGCAAAATTCATTTTTGACCGATTTTATGAATCTATAGGAAATGAAGATTCAAGGACGGTTTCGAAAAGCTCTTGAAACCCAGATTACGAAACGCGACAACAAGAGTTGTGAAAATGATCTGGAAGAACGGGAGACGAGATGAAAGTCCCGGAGAGTGACCAGAAATTCGTCAATTTCATACCTGAAAAAGTAAGTTCTTTACATTTTTTCGTCGAATAGAGCAGAATGTTATTATCAACCTTTTTAGACGAACTAACAACTGAAGAGCAAAGACGCTCACAAACTCCGAATTTTCATAAACCCATTGGGCTTCAAAAATCCACGATGTTACAAGGTATATATTCCAAGATCCAGTTCAATGAAGTATCAATAATTACCGGACGAAGATAGGTCTCAAAATTGCTGACGTCCGAAATTTATGAAATTTCGTAACTCCTACATATATATCTGAAAATCAATTAATTAATGAACTCTTAAATAAAAGTTTCTGCTATTGAAATATATTTTTGTGAATTTTCTGAGACTGAGGTATATCAGACACTTATCGAAACCGTAAAAGAAATCATTATTTGGAATTAGTATCGCAATGTTTCGTAATAAGCAAATAGAGAAATTTCAAAATAGATTCACGGGTGGAAATGAATTCACTCAATAGGTTCGATAATTGCGAGCCTTTAAAAACCAACTTTCGAGGGGTATTGCGATTTGTTTCGGAAAAAATGTTTCTTCGGTCCACCCTAATCGGCATTTGCTCTCAGGAATACAATTTATTGGGGTTGGGAAAAAGACCATTTATTTTTATTTCAG
This sequence comes from Tenthredo livida, assembly GCA_963992785.1. Classification (NCBI taxonomy): domain Eukaryota; kingdom Metazoa; phylum Arthropoda; class Insecta; order Hymenoptera; family Tenthredinidae; genus Tenthredo; species Tenthredo livida. The sequence goes on along the minus strand of OZ023071.1, from coordinate 3,541,814 downwards.
GCGGCCGCTGAAATTGCTACCTAGTGGTTTTGGAATAATGTTCCGAACGACTAAAAGCCCAGAATAACCGCCATATCGACCGCAAATAAAAAGAAAATGAGTGAAAAAAGGACGCACAGTTTATCTGGTATTCGATACTTATTTCGGAAAGATATTTTTCGAGACGATGAAAAAAAATATGTTGGTAACACGTTTTATATCATATTTTGGGAATCGCTGGATCTGCATCCTCGCAATTTTTGAAAACTATAAGAACAACCAAAATAACAGATCAAAAGTGAATTTTTTGAAAGTGGCAATTGCTGTGAGCCAACTCGGATTTCGCTTCACTCCCTCATCTCTATACTAACTGAATAGCGGCTCGCTGTGGTCCGCAATTCTTAGAATTAGAAAATCACCAGAGCCTCTACCGCGAAAGCAACTGTCGTATAGTACATCCTTTTCCACTTCGTTGGAGGTGCTGAATGAACCCTGTAACGGCAACTGTCGTGCTGTTGTAGTACCTTCTCCAATTGTTGAAGGCACTGGATGAGCCCTCTAGTCGTCACACTTTCCAGGACTCCAGGAGAAAATTATTACGAACTTACTGTTTCCATGCTATAGGACTAGTCAATGAGGTCAGGAACTAGATTTAAGCTTTAAGTAAGACTGCAGAATTGACAAATCTGCGGTTTAAGGGGCTTTGGTACTCGCGTGAAAACTCCTCTTACCAAGTGATTATGTAGCTGCAAAGCGTGTCCTTCGTAAGATGTCACTATTTTATTTTTTCTTCTATTTTCGTAACCCGAAAAATCTTAGTTCTTTGGTCATTTATTTATCAAATGAGATGAGAAAGTACTCAAAATGTGTGGTCTACCACCACTGAGTGGCTAAACATTTCGAACGCGCAATACATTGAGGCGTCTATGAATAATTCTACGATTTCTATGATGACTGAATCTGTAAGAAAAAAAAACGAGACACTGAACCACTTTCTGCCGACATGAAGCAGTAATCCCTGAAGTTTCACTCCGATCGGTTTTGCGGTATGGGAAAAACTACGAATCGCGTTTTCGAGGTGATCAGACCGTGTATCAAAGCTCTGTAACCGATTTTCAGCCCTTGCCATGGCCGGAATAGTCGTGAGTCGTGCATTTGATCGGGTGGATTTATAGAATTATGGGGTTTTTCTAGAATAAACGTGGATGCGATTGGTGTCGTTAGTCTCTCGAATCTTATTTCATTAAACAGATAAAGTACACAAAGAAGCCAGAATTCATTTGTACCGCAGCAGAAATTCGCAGGCTACGATATTGTAGGTACCTAATGTTATTTATTGTAAAACACATATCTATAATCATTTAGTTTCTCATTAAAATTGAATTGTGACATTTACTATCCCATCTAATGAATTTATTGTCGTATTTATATCAATCCCAGGTACAATCGCGATTATTGAAAACAGTGTGACAGACCATATCCATACATGTTATATGACTGTATATCTATTATTCTGCATAATTATTATTTATAATATATATTATATGTAATTGAAATGAAACAGACGAGGTATTCCTTCAACAATGTCGGTTCATCGTCTACAAAAATTCGATGATTTTGCTCCAACAATTTTGGTATAATATTCATTATTCAAATCTTGTGGCATGGTAAAAGTGTGCAAGTATAGTCGTTATATATGTACATAATTTGCAATGTCTGTTGTCTGCGTCGGGAGGTTGTCAAATAGAATAAACATACTTTTGAGATGTAAAGTTACTGGTAATGAAACTTTTCAAAGCTTGATGTTACTGCTCAGGACGCAAAGCAGTGAAAATTTATCACACGAATCAGATCGTAACCGCCGTCTTGCCTAATGATGAATTACACAGATCTCGACTTGAGATTGATCACATCATTGTGGCCCGTTGAGACTCAAAAATAAAACAATTCTGTGCCCGAAGTAACTTCCGCATATATATTGTGTGAGGGCTATTCAAGAACCATTCTTTCGATCAGATGTAACTTTCGCAAAGATACGTTGCATTCGCAGTTACGCCATACGTCATCATACAAAGTTACTCCAAATTGAACGTGGAGTCGCCAAAAGGAACTATATATCCGTAGCAGCCATGTAAGATTTTATAGTAAGAAAATAAAAGTCTGTACCGTCGTAACCTGCAGTTTTTTTTTTCTTGTTATTTAGGAGCGACTAGAATTTCAGGACGAGATTGGTGATAGAAATTTCATACACTATGAGTTTTATGTGGAGGAGACTGCGGCGAAATAGGGTACCCGGGGCAAGATTGAGTACTTAAAGATTGAGCAAAAAATTTTTAATAACGTCGTCCCTAAAATTACGACATAATCGCGTTTTTTTTTCTAAGTACACTCGATTAGAAGCGACAATCATTTTCAGCCATTTCCGAACGTGGTATAGATCATTGTCACTTCAAATCAGTATAACTGATTATCAATACAACCTTATCATCGATCAAATAGATAAAGAAATAAAAATCAGCTTCACTTTTGGATATGGCCTGAAATGACCGTCGTGTATGTAGCACAGAGTTTCTGTTTTGGTCTAAGAAAATCCAGAAATAAATAACGGTTTGTGCGAAAAATCCGATAAAGTATGTAGGTGTCTTTTAGAGTTGAAAGGATGATATAACAGCACATGTATCAAACCCGAGATGGTCAGGGTCAGACGTTGGACGAATTCGCACGGAATATCTCACATGTGATATAATATCTACACCCGTACCTATATACCGTATAAAAAATATTATGTTACATCGTATATGATGTGTGCTTTAATGACATGATTGTCTATCACAGGCTGAGACTCCATTAGCGATGGAACGCGTCCAAATCGCTGCTCTTGTTCTGTCGAGTGTAGCAAATCCATGGGATAGTTAACGTAGGGGATGAGCTGATGAGTATTTGATCCGTGCAAATCAAGTTCAGTTCGTGCAGCAGCTGGTGTGAATAGTGATGATGTTCACACAGCTTCATCAGCCAAAATACTCGAGATGATAGTAAATCTGAATTAGATATATCCGATAATAGTTACGAAATTAATGTTATTTCATTAATGTGCAGACTGTATGCATCAACGAGCTGTTAGAAAATTGAGAATCCTGTGTAATTAGCAATGTCATAAATTACGGGAACAAGCACCATATATATGTCGCGATTATTTTGCGATGATGAGCGACTGTGAGAAAGGCACCATCGGGGGGAATGGCATATTTCTCATTTCTATATATTCCATGAATGCACACTGCAGAATAGTGTTCTCTGCGGTGTGGCTTGCATGTATTGCACTAAACAGAACTATGGAGAATAAATAAACCAACGCCATGTACAGCTTGCAAAACTGTTCAACGATAAGCAATACAAATTCCACGCATGTACACATACGGACATCTGTCTATACATATACCTATGTACAAAAGATAAAAAAGAGAGATCCTACCATAAAGGTTGCGAGGGTTTGTGCGAACCTATAGTTCTGTTAGTGTTTTTTCTTTTTTTTTTTTTCTTTTTGAGCAGATTTAAGCCTGATACGAAACAGATATTCGGACAAAGCGAAATCGGGCCCCTCTTCTTTCGCCTTTTATTAGGACACCCGGTTTGTAACTGGCACGTGGCTATCGCAGGCTTATATTCCCATAACGGGCACGTGGTCGACTGCAAGCCCGTTATTGTTATTTACTCGGGTCCCAAGACCCGCCACGACGCCGATATACAGCCACCACGGCTATATTTTCATCGGGGGCATCCATCCACGCGTCGAAAACGGACGGTACCATCGCAGTCGCCAGGGTCACCCTTCTCCAACTTTCCCGGCACACCATAGTAAAGCGTCGCTCGACCCTACTATAGCGCCGTATCTGATTTCCTGCAATTTATTAGGGTACGTAGATCCATCGATCGATTCAAAGCGGGCAACAATTGTCTCGTACAAGCCGACGAGAGGTGAAGGGTCCCCGAAATTAATTGGAACTTTCCATTATCTCCTGCAACTTCATTATTATGACTATGCTATCATGTCGATGTAAGATCGCATGCATACACTTTTTACACACAAATACTACTGGATTGACTGATTCCGAAATGAAACCAGATGTTCAGTTGGAGCGAATCCTATTGATTGAAACCAAAATCGTCCAAATCGGTTGCGATGAGCTATCGAGTGATTATCTTTTGGATTTTGTTTCTTGAAGAACTCGGAAACTATTAGACCGATTTCATCCAAAATCTAATCAGTTTCAAGGTACAAAGATCCGCATCGATTGATATGAGGTAGGTTGAAATCCGTTCATTCGTTCTCGAGATATCGTCAGAAAAAAAATTGACAACACACAGGGCCATATTATATATGTCCGTCTGAAAATGGTCGAAAGAGAATCTCCGGACCTCAAATCGTGCTGATTTGGTGAAATCTGAACTTTTCATTTTCTTGGTGATTATGTGAACTTCCCTTCTTTGAACGGAAAGTTAAAAAATGGAAGGATGTCAGGAAGAAAATGTAAGGACTCGACGGATACCCAATATTTCCAGTTTGGTGGAAAGGGGAGGAAAGGCAGTTGACGGAAAAGTGATTCTTTTCTAAATTCAACTATTCTAGAAACGATCGACACCATTACTCAGACAGAAATCCGAGCTGGTAGCGAAATACAGATGGTTCTTGAACTTTTTCATCCGCTGACATTATTCAAGTTATGCCAACGAACTCGGCGGGGAGAAATACAGTTTCATTTTTCAATGTTTACGCTAGCTCTGCTCTCTCCCAGGACTTTCATGGGGAATTGAACACCCGATAAATCCTCGGTTATTGTAGCCTAGGTCGGCATTTGTCCGGTCATATTTACAATTTGCGATCAAACGTAGATCACTTATGCCATTATTTCATCCAGTCCGCAGATAACGGTTTGGCAACACAACGATTAATGGAAAAGGATATTCGTGCGCACTGCCCCCATACTGAAGAGCGTAATTTTTCGACGAGCGGTGATTTCCCCTTCTATCACTATCAACCAAGTGACGAATGGTGGGTCACATTAATGTTATTCCGTTCATGGAGAAATTTCAACAACGCATCAAAGTACCATGCATCTTTTTGATTTCCATGCAGAATACTGTTGAAGAGAGTTTGAAGCCTTCGATATACCTAATATGTATGAAAAATTGTGAGGAACTATTAGCAGATCGTTGAAATACCAACTTGTCAAAGTTAACCGTTTTATTGGCTACATAGACACTTGAGGCGACCTCAACGCACCGGAAGTACTTCTAAGGGCCGTTACAAATTATAACGGTTACTTAGGTCTCTATAAAACTCAGGTGATACGGCACGCGTCTGCTGGCAGCACAGCTGACGAGACCCTCGAACCAGGAGGCAGCTGCGCCGACTGCCTAAGGCCAGGAAGTTACAGCTGCCTCATCAGACACATTTTCAATGGTTACTTTTCTGGCCTATGTCCGCCAAAGAATCCGTTCCACTGCACAGGGCAAACACAACCACTTAGCGAAGCCCTCAAACTTATTCCGTGGTTCTAGGGTCTCGCTTTTTGGTATCAAAACTTCACTGGTTCTCTGAAACTCGGAGCTATTATTATACTGACTACAGACTGCTAAAGGAAGTCCCCCGAGAATTTTAGGCCAAAATCCACGCGGTGGAGAATCTGTTAAGCTGCGAACGGCGCCTTGGTGGTATCGCGTGTTTTGGTTATAGATTTATATATAATTTATCAAAATTTTGTTCTATACTTGACATACTTTTCTTCTCTGTGCTATATGAACACACATGTTTCCATTTCGATCTTGATATTCCCGTTTTTAGAGTTTTTACTTTCAAAAACGAACCACCCAAGATTACCCAATGATGAACCCTTTACTTTTAGCACTAGGGTACCTACACCGAAATAATGGATCGTGAATTTGATGCTCGGAGGATCCCTCGCATGCACAAGCGTTCGAAAATCCTATACCGTCGAATAGACTGAATGAGCCAATTCCTCAATCCGGTATTCTCGTATTCCTACAATTCCATAGATCATACGTGTGACGTAATCAGTCAGCCAGCTGTCATAGAAATGATCAATGCATTATACGTCTGCTAAAAAATACGTCTGTCTAATAAAAGTTTTGTACATACGTTTTGATAGGTTTGTTCCTGAAAAAATAGAGCTCTTTTTCACTCACAAGCTTGTATGGAGAGTGGGAAATGATGAAAACAAACAGATATTAGCATTTTGACAAAAAATATTACATGATAATTATATTTTTCACACTTTTTGTCTCTCTGGCTGTATTAAGGAAATCTTATGCGTCTCGCTCCAACAATTATAGAGTTCATTGTCGCTGGCAATACACGTCGCCCCATCGCCACCCTATTCCCATGGCGCTCCACGCGAGAATTATTACATTTCGAAGAAAGAGTATACCATCTTTAATACATCAAACGTGAACAGTGTTCATTCGATTTTTATACAATTTACAGAGTCTAGTTTTTTTTTTACGGTAAAAAGCTCATCCTACCAAAATTAGGTGAACGGCGGTAGCAAACTATCGTCGTGATTGGGACTGAATTATCTTCTTCAAGTTTAGAGTATCGATGAAAATAAAAATTTTCCCAAAATATCACAGCTCCAGAACTTTGAGGCATGTGTATTTTCAAAGTGCAGTCCACGCGGATGGAAGATAGACCATGCACGGAGAACAATGTCCTGTTGAATTTACTATGTGCTTAGTTGTATATGTGACAACTACTTTTTTGCAGTAAAAATGACAGCTATAGTGGTAACCGTTACTCTGTACCAATGTACCAAATACTAGAATTGTGGTAACTTCTACTGCAAAAAGGAGTTGTCATAATTCGTATATATACGAATTATTATCATCTTCAGGAAAGCCATGAAAACCAACGATGGGCTGATACTTGAAACTTTTATGTATGGTCATTATTTCTCGCTGATTGCTATTGGTCAGAATTGACTTGGGCACGATTTTACCGGCAAACACTTGATGAGTCTTGGATTCCTTGATCTCATCAGATTCCAAAAATCGCCATGCCCACGCCGATTCTGGGCAAGAATCTTCTGTTACAAGAAAATGTTGCTGTAACATCAATTAAAAAATAAATAACATCGAGTTCTCACATGGCACGAGCCAGGCGTACCTCCAACCACCACTTTCCTCCGGTCATGCCTGTTAACAATAGGCTTCCCTTTTGACCTCCCCTCCATGTATATGTTGAAGACTAGCGATCCGGGGATACTTGTTAGTTCCATGGGTTTCCATGTAGGCGAGCTACATTGGCTTCTACAACGGGAGCTGAGCTCCTCACCCCAAGGTTTGATGGTGTCACGGACCACGCACGTTTTGGCAGCTGCACCCTTCCTCTACCAGTTCAACCGAGCCACCATCTGCCATGTCACACACATGCTCTCTCGCCCTAACACCCGTGCTGGGGTTTCCCTGCATTCGTTAAGCGCGAGAAATACACTGTGTTCGTGAAGTTTGAATGTTCAGAGATTCGATTCGGAATCAATAAACAGAGATTAATCAAACTTTCAATAGGAAATATAAGTAGTACCATTTCATGTGACACAATGGATTTTTATTCAAAGTACTACTCTAGCTGCTTGGTTGTTGCATCTTCAATGCACAAAATATTTCAAAATGGTCTCTCTTTTCCAATTACGATTTTACTCCTGCGATAGTAATAATAAGTTGTGAACTTTTATTTTTGCGAGTAAATCACTGCCTATTGTCAGTCATACTCCAGGAGCCAGTGAATATATTTTGGAACTTATTTTCGCACGCAGCAACCAAGGTTCTTTCGGTTCCATTGATGATATTTTTCGACAAACCGGTAGTCTGGCTATGGATTTCCGATGAGATCGATGAGTAAAAACTACATTTTGATGCCACTTATTTTCGCAAGGATGAAACTTATAATGTTGTATTAATTACTCATGATTTCCGGAGGTGGAAAGTGAGTCTGGCAGGGTTTTTGAAATTAACAAAAATTTCTTTTCTTCGTGCATGCCCTGAACTCATTTTTGCATAAACAATACTCATTGTACTAGTTAACATCGAACGAATGGGTTTGATATCTCGAAAAATTACTCGGATTTCTCATTGACGTATAACACCATCGATTAGAGTTGAACGAGATATTGGCAATCATATGAGATCCAAAAGTATGTCGAACTTTGAAAGAATCATGCAGATGTAGTGACGTGTGCAAATTTCAAGCCACAACGCCCTCGGCGTTAACAATAAAACGCAAAACCTGTGTTTGAACGATAATACATACGTGCATGATATGTATTTCTGTTCATAGTTACATACATCAGCTGGATTATGAAAAATTTGAACGAACTGCCTACGTTATTAATCCGAAAATAATGCGCCGTTGAAGGGACCAGATGATAAACAACGCGCGTGCCACTCTTCCCAACTAACAACCACCGCTGCTTTTCAATTTCCATCGCTCACACATGTTCCCCTCTAATTTGAGCTCTGCATACAAATTAACATAACAAAAGGAGCAGAGGGTGCATTGAGCGCGCGCAGTTACCTAGCTCTTCGTCTTTGTTCCGATAATACGAGTAGCCCTTGCAGAAAAGTAGCGAATGATTGCAAGGGTTATATGTAAATTGAACAGACTGCAGGGTACCTACGTGTCCCATGGAACTATATCGTTATTACCTCCTATAATATTGGAAGTAAAAATTAAAAGTACGATGAATAAAACGAATGATATTGTGAATTCACATTCTATCAGTTGGTGTATATTTTATTGGTATATGATTAATGCAACAAGCGGCTAATTCGGCTAACCCGGATAGACCAAGTCTAGAACTTTCCACCCGGATTTTCGAAGCTGAAAAAAAGTATTCCATGAGTGAAAAGCGATTTTCTGGATAGAATGTCTATATCTATGTTTTCTGAATAGATAGCGATGTATTTTGTATTTATTATCCAGTCTTATTACTTAATGTATCGCATAGACTACTTGGGTACGTTGAGTGAACACGTATGAAAGTCCTATGAGACCTAAGCCTATTTATGGTTTCTTCAGATTCTAAATAGGAAATTCTGCGTATTACCCTACAGGCTGGGAGTTTTTACAGTTAATTTTGAAGGCGATAACTTTGTTTGCTTAATGGCCTTAGGCCTGATCAATTTCTTTGACATTTCGTAGAGGGTAAACCGATCGATATTGCGCCAGTAAAACACGAGCAGATGTAAGAGGATGTCTTCGTGGAACGACAGCCCTACGTTGTTAAAGGACCCCCATCTACCGCGTACATAAAGCAATCGATAACTCAGGCCTCCCTGCATCTGTCGCACTCTCAGCCTTCATCCTTTTTCCTAGTTTTCCTTTGTCACGATGTGCGAGAGTAAAATAGGAAATGAGTTGATGATATTAGCATATAGTACGATCAACCCCTTCCTTTCATTGCAAACAGCCGATAAGAGGTCACTGCAGTGCTCCGCTATAACCCGACTGACAAATACACCATACACATTATGAACACAATAGCGTTAATTTATTTGCAGATTACTTCCTCCCTCAATTCTTTGACGATCATTCGCTATGGCTGCATATTATCCTCAACCATTGTTTCTTCACTCGCAGCGAAATACGCGAACTTGTATGCTGTAGTCCTGATTATCCTGCGCCTAGTGACACGCAACACGCTTTGCACTCACGCACTCAGTGTATCGTGTGGTCAGGGTGATTGGTGAGATTGAATCGGTGGGTACTTGCCATGGACCTATTCCGATCAAACATACTCCCAGACAACACAAAATTCAAAGTGGTCTTAAAGACGTCGTATGGGCGTCCAATGCGTCGATTTCTGACGTCTCAAAGACGTCTTTAACAATCAAGACGTCTTTAAGACGTCTTTCAGACTTGGGACGTCTTTGCGACGTCAGAAATCGACGTATTGGACGCACATACGACGTCTTTAAGACCACTTTGAATGTTGTGTTGTCTGGGGCTATTATTATAAATAAAAACTCACACACAATTCGTGGCAAATTGTATTCGCATTAATGAGTAATTGCTTGATTTGCAAAGAGCGATTTGTTATTTCAGTGGACATAATATTCGTAAATGTTAGAAATCAATAAATAAACAAGTAAATAATCGAAAATACAAGTAATGACAAGGAACTGGCATGAGGTCCTTTTTCGCTCAAATTTTTCACGAAATCAAATCTCCGGAAGAATGGCCTCAATCGACTCAGGCCGTTGTCCCATCCATCTCTTCAATTACCTTCAAGTAAGAATTAGACGTGAGCTAGATAATTTTACCGAGTCATTATATCAGCACCCGAAGTTTAGTATTTTGAAAGAAAATTGTGGACTATAAATTGGCACTCGAATAGATGAGTCAGACATCTTCCATCTCTCGCGAAATTCGAGGATATGTATTAGCTGAGACCAGACACTGGCGAAGGATCGATCCAGGGGCTTATAATCAGCTAAAATTGGACTTTGAGTTGTGATTTTTGAGTTATTGATTGGGATAAGTACGCCAAAACTCGATTAAGATATAGACTTGGAAACTCAGTGATCGGTGAATCTCGGGCTTGGGTTCTGATTATATACAGCGTGATTTTCACAACTCATTCAACTCCATTAGCAAATCTGTGTATCAGGATGCAGACTGATAATAAAATATGGCAAAAATAATTCTAATTCGTAGTAGTGGTCTAATTCGATTTGAAGCTTTCATGCAACATGTGTCTGTCAGTATGTATGTCCATCTTGACCGCCCCACCGTACTGTTCTTACCAGAAAACCTCGTCTTTCGGAGCATAACTTGTATTTCATCTAAGGATTTTATAACGAATAATAGAATAAGGGATGATCAAGTACATCAAGATAAAATAGGTATAAAATTTTCAAAAATTATGTACTCATAATATCTCATTATTTTTTTCAGAGTACTCGATCACATTAATGGTGTCCTTGTTATTTTCAGATAAAAGGTAATGAGAATACGTATGTTCACATTTTTTATAAACCCATCATTTCCTCAGGCTGACGATCCGTCTTGTGCTTCGGTCTTCCTCACTACGCTATAATATTAAAATAAAAAAGATCTGAAACGAAAGGGTTGGCAAGAAATTTGTTTGAATAGTAGATGGATCACTTCGAAATAAATTGAAAAGAATTGAATATTCAACAGAGTTGAAACCTGCGAGAGGCCAATCTGGAGTTTAAAAACATAACTACACAGATTCGTAAATTGCAACATGAAGCTGTTTCTACATATAATCATCAATATTTTTCCATTTACCCGGGTTTCTATCCCACGTAATGAAAATACGTTGAAAAATGTTACACGGCTCAAGCACCCGATAAAAATACAAAATTTACTCAATGGATTTGGTAAGTTTAGCAACTAAGTTCATACATAGCTCTCCATTAACGCGACCACTGTCTAATAGATTTCAGTCTAGTATACTGCACCGACAAATACATATTTGTGTATGTACGCACCTGGGTATCCTTGTATACGTATACAACTCCTTAAGCCGTCTCAACAACGAATTAACAGGACTTACAAACCAACTAACTAACCATGAAATTCTTGCAGTAGACCCTGAACAGTAAATAGGATTTTCGCGTACCCTGACAGGTCTGAATCGTCGCTCGGGACTGAGATTAATTTCTGGTTGTTAGTAGCCTTGAAATCCCCGATGAGTTTGACTTAGCGAATACTAATTACCGGATATGCCAATTAAAGCAACTGCGCGGTACTCTGAACTCCGAAGCTGTCAGATTTATCGTCTAGATCCTCGCAAAGCTTTTTGGTCGATGAATGGTGTAAACAGTTGAAATCGTGCTCACAAATTTTGTCTAATTGACCCAAACTTTCGTCGAATATGTGATAAGAATATAGGTTGACATTCAAGAATTGAAAGTCGACTTTTTTGCTCGTAGAAGGAACGAGTCAAATTGAACGGGATATGGCAATTTTTATACCCATCATTTGACGGCGAAGTTCTGTAAATTTCGGATCTTCTCACCTTGCCACGTCTGAGAACATTCCAAATTCTGAGACCGAGATCCGAAAAAGTAATTTTTCACCACACCAGCACCGAAAGTACGACTTTCGGCCCCTCGCGTGAACGGGAAGTCGTACTTTCCGATGCCGGGGGTGGTGAAAAATAGTATACCTCACACGGGAGTGAAAAAGGCCATCCCAAACTGCGTTCTTTACACCCTCGCCTTCGGCTCGGGTGTCAATCTCACACGCAGTTTGGGTTAGCCTACTTTCCCTCCCTAGGTGAGTAATATACTATTGTACTGAAGCCAGTACTTTTCATGTGAACGAAGACTCTTCACTAAGAATGTAAGGTCAACCTATAAAACAGGCATATATACTTCAAAATAACCCCTTCACGACAGAAGATCAAAACTATACCAGTTTCACGACGTTTTCTTTTTACGAAACATTCATATCACGAAGATCAGACTTCTTCAGTATTAAGTATACATTGAAAATGAGATTTCCGAACAAAATCCTGCCAACCTTCATACATGATTGCTATTCGATGCATCGTCTGGCATGGATAATTATGTTTGAAAGAATGATAGCGTATATTATGCTATCATTAACTGTATATCAGGTACACGATTCATTTGCTTCTGATTTCGGTGCTTGTTTTCCTTTTTTTCCTCACGGGGTTACAGCCTTATGACTTCCGTAACACTCACCATTTGAACCCCAATCTCACTTGTCTAAAGTAATATGAACATTCCAGAGAAATTCCATTTATTTGCAATTCCCACGATTTCCGCGTGGCTCGCTTTTGCGCTCTGGTGAAATTTTAAAGCATTTGTCGACAACGTTAATGACCCGCCTGTAACTCGAGTTGACTGCAATGCGGCTATAAAGACGAGCTATGCTTTTATAAATGAGCTAAAAATCCTTTTCGTGTTTCTTCAAATCATTTCTAAACTCGCATTTTGATCGTATACATTCTCCTACAACTCACTCTTCAATTGTACCGAATTTTCACGAGGTAGGTATACAACTCAATAAGTTTGCTAAGGAATTCGTTTACGTCTTCCCATACGTTCGATCTTTATTTGCAAATCCTGAACCATCTTGGCTTCCATATCCTTTACGAGACTATTCGAACGTGATTCTTGTCTCGGAGGAATTTTAATATTTAGTCACCTTGAATGCCCGTTTCAAAGGAGTGTGAAATTGCTATCTTTTGCAACAACGTGCGGTGGCGACAAAAATATGTTACAGAAGAGATCAGATCTTAACATTTCTAAGATCAGAGGTAGTAAGCTTAGACGATAAAAATCACTTAGCTCTAGGTTTACTCTTAGAGAGGCATATACTGCACTCGAGAGACTTCCAAGGCAAGGCTTCAGACTACATGTTACTTGCGAACAATACTTGCTCGTCTGACAAGAAATCAATATTTTTAAAGCACTGTACACTCATCGCCCTTATGGATGCTGAGTAAAGATTGCAGTGAATTTAAGATGGAATCTCCTCGCTCATAATTAACTCGTTACTTCGAATTACTTTGAACTGGATACGAAGTGAAGTGAAACAACGATATCCCGCACCCTCACTGAGGCACCCAGTCGTTAATTCAACTCCCGCAATACCTATCTCAAACTTGCCGGTATTTACTTTTGAGGGCTTGGAAGCTATTTACATTAGGGTAATTGAGAAATCAATTCTATCCAGCTACACCATATAACCTCAAGCCTTGCGGGAAGTGAATTGGACTGGGGATTTGGACAAATCAACGGCTTACTTTGTTGACATAGCTATGCAATTATATAATTTAAAAAATTGATGTTATTCTGTATTTTGCGAAAAGCCTGCTATCCGCTTTCAGTATGCGCCATGGCCGATTAATTACTCCCCGGGCAGCGGGTAGAAGGGCAAAGCGAAAGCACCCAATTCTCAAACACCTCTCTGCTCTTCAGAGGGAAAGGTAATTAATCCGTCTTTATTTATTAGCCTCTTCTAACCTACGCATAATGTATCGAGACGTTAATACAATCGAATTCAAATTCCAGAATATTCATGACTCCGGGCTTTTTGTTCATGCAAATAAATTTTTATCAAATCTAATTGGTTTCCATACATTTTTCAAAATTGGATGCAGCTGATAGAATCCGTATGCTATCTTTCATTCCTGGCCAGACGACCGTGCAATTGCAATTAAACTTGTATCATGGATACCTGATTGGAGCAATTATTCATCAATGCTGAGCGTTTCAAGGGCTACTCGTAGCTCAATATCGTTGACAATATAATAGGTATAGATAAATATCAATAAGATAAGGTAGGAGAAGGACCAACATTTTGAAATTGCAGTCCTCAAAGATTTTTCTCGAATATTCAGTCCACAACATCCATCATCCATTCATAGCACAATACAACAATTCTGATTCAATTGCGATTGAAATGTTCGTTGCTGATACGCAAATGTGCTTGCCAATAGCGCGAATTGTGATTGACAAACTACATATTCTGTGCTTATACTATTAGGTGTGGCAGAGCCGTTTGAAGTTCCTTTCCACGTCGATACTTATTTATTCAATATCTCCGTCAGTGGTTTCTCAAAAGTCTTGTCTTCCACAAGAATAATGATTATCCTCATGACATGCTTGATTATTGCAACTCAAGACGCAGCCCGCCAATAGTCGCGTTTCTCATTGTTGATTAAACAAGCATAATTACATCCCAGATACAACTGATGCTGAATATAATTTGCACGTATTTCAATTTGACACGCACAGTACAGAATTTTGATTTCAACTATGAAAAACGATAATAGTAACGTAAATGTATCGCGTCTGCATCATCTCCGTTCAATAGACGAGAAAAGATTGGCCAATTTGATTCGTGCGTCTCTGCATCACTTTGCGCCACATCCTGTACTCTTCCCTTGGAACTAGGCTTGTTGATTGGACTATAGACTAAGGAATCAAACTTCATTCCACATAGAGTAAAATTCATGAAATTACGATATGCATAGTGCAAATCAGCTTCTGAACCTTATATATATGATCGAATATTCTACAAACGGAACCTGTTGGGGATTCATCTTTCCCGCATGTCCGTCATGCAGCAGACTGGGGTAATCGACGTTCGAGGCAGTTCCTCCATCAACATCGTGTTACTAATCATTCGGCATCAACTCTAAACCATATGAATACTCATCGGCCGAAAGGCACGAACTGGGAAGTAGCCGGTTAAGATGAAAATACCCCTCATGTGACATATCACGGTTAGTAGGGGACGATATGCTTCAGATTTGGTACATGATTATAATATACAAATAAGGGAAGGCGACAGGTGAGGGTTCACCGCACATAACTATGCAATATTGCGCAATACAACTTACCAACAAATGAAGAGAAGCCCCCAAGATCTGTGCCGCAAAATGCCTTATGTCTAATTTGTCGCCCTACACTCGGCACCCCAGGAAGGCTATCCTCACCACCATTGGAAGTTGGGCCGGACTCCGATCCCATTAGATTAACGCTACTCAGACCCCAGTCCTCGCAATCCTGGAGGGCAACGGCTCTACAGATGCTGAATGAGGGGTGAAACGGGAACTGAGAGGGGTGGAGCTGACAGGGTAAGATATACCGGGTGATCGCGGTCATCCGAAACCACAGAGCTTTTAACGTCAGTTTAAACCATAGTATTTCATCTTTCGAACGATGAGTAAATCACTCGGTGCAGTGGACAAGGTTCGAATGAACCTTTCTGTTTTCATATAGCTATCTCATTTGATGTTTGTACAATTCACGGAAACTCTTTGCTAACAAAAAGAAATCATCAGCATCATTTGAAAACTGAAAGTTTTCTACCCTGAATAACATCGCGAGCGTATAGTATTATTCAATTCGAAAAACGGAATTGCAGATTCTTGATTTTGTCGATTATTTAATTTGTGAAATTGGAAATTAGGATATGGTATGATAGCTCCCCTATATTCTACATAGTCTGCTAACTTTACCGGTATATACCTCGGGGTATACGCATACGCTGCAAAACACAGCACCACTATTCTCTATCGCTTCGCAATACAATGAGAGTGAAAAGAGTGAAGCGAGTGAAAAGAATTCATGCCTGATTGTGTCAATCATTATAAATGAAGTGGTATCACAAATCTATCTTGCACCTAAACGTATTAGTCAGTAATTTTGTACTACAATTTCATAAGTGAAAACTGTTCCCAATGTCTCACTGTTATGTCATCATTCTTTGACATCGATCTTTCAACATTCTCTTCCAGCATCATCAAACGTTCTTTTGGAAGCTTTCCTATGTTACTGAAAACTTCCGCAGAATACCCTCACATATCTACAAGCGGGAAACATACCGTTTCTCAGAAACGATCATGGTTGTCAAGATTGGTACATCAAGATTGAAGACCAGGGATACCCTACAGCATTCTTGCTCCCGGAGCTAGATGATGTTGCACTTTACAAAAATCAAAGTCCCATTGGTACTACGAAATCTTTATAGTATCGGTACTATATACACAATCGCTTGTACGTAGAAGAATCAAAAAAATTAATAGGGCAACTCTTTCGGTACATTTTTCCCAAAGCTTGCCGCAAGATGAAAGTCATCTAGCCTTTCGAAGGGCCCTACAAGCGAGATCGCCTGCTATTACTCCCGCCCTATGCGCAAGCGATTATTGTACGGTTTCGCACGAGTCGCAATCATACGATTGTGGGGTTGCGTGTGTGCAGGCTCAATAGTCGACTGTGTGGTTACCAGACTTTCTCCCTCTATAAACACCGTGCGTCATGTGAATCAGTTAGTCGTTTTCACTCTTTGCTATATTGAAATTATTATTCAAAATGTTTTACTTCCATTACTGTGAACGTTCATCTTTCACACAAAACAAATTCTCCCATAAAATAAGCTCCACGTTTGAGGTCTAAGCCAATTTTCTATTTTCATTCAACTTTATATGCAGCTGGTACTTTTCCTTGGATACCATTTCTCCGGAAGTCACTTAGAAGGAATTTTTTTTCGGATCCAAAGTAAGAATTCAAATTTCAGAATAGTGAACCCATTATTGCTATAAGTATGTCCATATTGACTAATTATAGAAAGTAGACTGGTTCACATCGAAATATGTTACTCGACGTTTCATGTCTGAAATGCTGAATCAAAGTTGTATAAAGTAGGCTGAGTACCCATGAAAATTGATGCCTGGGGTGTTTAGTGTTCATCAACGAGAACTTGGTAATTTTTTAAGTTTGGATTTGAAGTTAGCACCCATTTCCGATTTTTATGCAAAACACTCTACTTATTAGAATTTCGGTGCCCCATGTCGAACTCGCTATAATGAATTTCTGCATTTCGACTCCAGATCTCCAATCAGCGATCTAAAGAATCTCTTCTGAGTGTGGGCTTCGGGAAAATTAAACGAACATAGAAAAACGGCTTGCGCCACCTCTTAGATTAGAATAATAGATAACTCATCCTGTGCGGGAGGATTGGTTTAGTGTCAAAGACTAACGTTCAGAGTGGTATGAATGGAAAAAATTAAATATCGACTTCTTTTGAGACACCCTCACGTGCGCATGTACCGTATTAATACATCACAAATAATACCCCCACAAGATCACCTTGGACTTGATCACCCGGTATGAATGCATCCAGGATTGGCTTGAGAAGGTTGCCCTGGCAACGCGCGCAATTGCGACCCGGGAACTACGTCTGCCCTGCCACTGGCCACTAGGACTGCAGAGGTTCCCCTTTTCTCTCGCTCTTCATCGTTCTCATTCGCTTTATCCCCCACTAGTTTCGGGGGGTAGCGGGTTGGCAGTCGCGTGCGAAACCGTATCTCCGTACGTGACAAAGAGACAAAGGAATCGCGTAGGCCAGAGGGTGGCTGCGTACCGAAAGAAAAAGAGGACGAGGACGCGAATAGATAGGGACACGGACAACGGGAATTATATTGAATAAATAATTTCCCAGGTGACCACACATAAGTGGGGCTCGATCTCTTCAACTTCTGAAAAAAAAACTCCACTAAGGACTTCACCTTATTGTTGGTGGAATACTGTTCAAAACTGTGGATAGAGTGGATATACGTCATATTGAATGAAAATTTCGGTCATTTTAGCACGTATCATAAAACTTTCGAGAGTAATATCTGAGAAAAAACAGCTAGCATTATCAGCTGTTGTTCCCCGCCCTGATAAAGTAAGTCTCAATTTCGGAGTCACCGAATTTTTACGTTTTGCAGGCAAATTTTTCAAACAATCGTATTTCAAAATTTAAAGCTCGCGGGACAAGATTGTATGCTACAAAGATTCATTGTTAATAATGGGATAGCGAGAGGGATGATTGAATTTTGCAAATTTTTTGATAACATATCGTGTTTCAGGTACAGGAGTTGGCGGCTAATTTATAATATTATATTTTGGGAATCATTTGTTCAGCTGCCAGAACGCGTTTTAAAAAGAATCTAATAAGATCGTATGAGAGGAAAATTGAGTCTTTGTGTCTTTTATTGCCTGTTGTCGGCCTGTTGTCAGATTCGCTTGCACTTAATTCAGTGTTTCTATAGTCTTCTCGGTTCTGAGGCTCGTTTTGGGGCTTTGACAGTAATTCCACAGAAAATCTGGTGTAAGTACTCATAGATGCAGGATTGAATCTTCTGTCTGATAATGTGATAAGCACCTTATTTCACGGGATTCGTCAATTTTTAGCCCTCTCTTTGGGATTTTACGCCACCTGCATTTCAGTAGCGTGAGGTAAAATTGATAACTAGCCATAATACAGTGAATAGTGCATTGTTTCAAATACCTTATTCCTACCGTACCTGGAATGTATAATAGTATAAGTTAAATTCCAGATATGTGTGTGATGTGTACTAATTTTCCAAATCAAATGCACTTATCATTAGAGAATCCTAGGTGTTCTGATATGGTATGGAGAAGGGGCGAGTTAGCGAGTGTGGCTTTTCAATCGAGAACGTAGTTGAGCGATAGGTAGGGACTGTAGGCGATCGCGTTGCCCGTTGAGGCGTCTGTCGATCGGGATTATCTTGAATCGATCGGACAATTTTCTTCCTCTTTCTCCCCTCTAAGGCCACCCTTTTTACCTGCCCCTGGCACTTACCGGCGCCTCGCCATCCATTCTCCATTGTTCCCCTGCTTCCTGCCTTGCCTGCTTTCTACCCTACCTGCACCCGTTTCTGTCGCTTGTCTTCTAATTTCCTAGATGTTACCTACCACGTATTATTACATTTGATAAAGTATCCGTGGCAATTACGCATTAATTTAGCGTTTGCCGCGCTGTAACTCCTAAGCTATTGATTGATGCACAAAAAAGTTTTTTTTAACAAATTTTGAGAACACTGTATAATATGCCCTACAAGTTTTGTTGTAATTAATTTCACGGTTTGGTCAACCATTCACGAGATATTTCCTAAAAACCATCTTTATACAATTTTGGCGCGCTGTCACGCAAAAAATATGAGTTCTACCGATGAAAATTTCAGATTAAGAGTGTAGTGAATCTCATCCTCAATGATAAGGATCATGACCGTCTTCGTCATAGAATGCACCGTTTACCACATATTTTCAGAAAAACAATTTTCCAAAATGGTGGCTCGAAATACGCGGGGTATACGTTTATTGTCTCGTTTTCAAGACGTATAAATTACGTTTGAACGACACGATTTGAGAAAACGTACGTAATACGTATATGATATTAATAGCAGTATACGTGTATAGCACTACATACGTTGAAACATTTTGTACGTGCAATTCAATATACGTATCCTTGTCCAGTCTGATAAACGTGTAGAATATACGTTTTATATAATGGTATGATTATATATTGATACTAAAGATCAACCATAAGGAAACGTGTGTATTACACGCATAATATACGAACCGATGCTTATTGAGACGCATCAACAAAGCATGAACATATAAGATAATCTGCGACCTAACTGGGGCGAGCAACGCGTTTGAATTTTAGAACAGTTTCAATCATTTTCCAATGAATAGTTTACACAGACGTGCTATTTGTTTGAAATTTACATATGTAGACTCGAGGTGGTATCGGATTATGCTATACTGAGTTTGAGTGGTTGTGTCTATACGGTCTACTATCAACCTGTTTTATTGCTAGCTTCGCGTTTCATATCATCAGTTGATGTCAGTAATCCTCAAGAATAAGGAGACAAGGTGGGTCTTTTTCAACGGAAATCTCTATAAAAGCGGATAATCAATGAATGTCACCACTGGATATTATCTCTCCGAAATAATAACAAACACAGATTCGGATTCCAGCTGAGACTCCAAACTCACGTGCGTCATCATTGAATAGAATAGAGCATTTCAAATTCCAGATTGAGACACAATATCCGTCAATATTAGCAAATGGATGAGGTAGTTCTTGGATGGCCAGTGGTGTTTTGGGTTCGACTCATTGGTGCATGGCCAGGGTATAGGAACGTTTGCACTCGAACGTTTATTTGGCTCTTCATGCTTGCTACCATAGTATGCCAATTGATGTATGTATTGGAGAACGTTGATTGCAATATGAATTCATTGATGGAGGCTGTGGCCATGGCCGTCACACATATATTATCCTTCTTGAAGATTTTCGTTATATGGTATAACCGAGGGTAAGCCAATGAACTGAAATATATTATCTCAACCTTCTTGTTTTTGATCATCCATTAATTATCAGTTGTTAGTGTTTCACAGATGTATACTGTATGGTAATAAAGAAATGTTTATTCACTATCCAAACCTGATTATTGGGTCGAATTATATATTTTATACAGATGATTACCAAGTCGTTTTATTGATTATCTGTTTTTCCTAAATTTTACCGAATGGCATATGTGTATCGTATCATCCCTCGTAAGGAAGAATCTGATGCCGCATTGCAGGTACATCGAAGAGTGCTTGGACATAATGGCAGAAGACTGGAAAAACATTACTAATAACAAACATTTTGTGTTGATGTCACGCCATGCCAAAATTGCCCGACGCTTATGCATCTGGGTGATGGGATCTTATTGCGCTGCAGTTCTTGCCTTCGTTATACGCATGCTGTCCAATTATGCTTCAGGAACTTCGGATTATATAGAAAAAAAGCTACTCATACCGGCCAAATATCCTTTCGACGTTCATAGACGTCCCACTTACGAAATTATGATGGGCATCGGATCGCTACAGGCCATCCTGATAGCTGCTGGAAATTTCCTGACAGACAATTTTCTGATCACGCTGGTGAACTGCCAATATAGTCTATTTACATGTAGATCTAGGATTAAATATGTTACAAGTGAATACAAAAAGACGTCGCTTGCAAAGCTGACGGCTGATACATGCCGTTGCTGCGCCTGCATCCACATCTATTTCCACCTTACTTCACTTGCGAAGTCTTGCGAAGTACGCCAGCCGTTCAAATGTGCTGGCGTGACCACGTTATGGCGAACTTATCGTTAGGTACTACTTCGGTGCCAACGGTGTGCCGTCTGCGATTTTGCGTCAGGAGCAACTTGCTCCGATTGTTCCACGGTAGCTACGCCACATACTACGTAGATTTTCAGTTTCTGGTCGATTTACTCTACTCTTCAAAGTGACAAGAAGAAGTTATAAAAATATCTTAACTCTTATGCCAATCTGAAAATATTCCCTATTCCCCGAAGAAGATGAGCTAAGAGGAGGTAATAAAACTCTTGTACGGTTTCAGATTGCACACGTAAGCGGACAGTTGCTTATCGTGCATGACAGGCTCCTTCAGTTCGCCGATGTAAACGAGCTTCCAGGAATCATTCGTAAACATCAAGGGATAATTCATTTCGCAGAAAATATAGTGACGATTTTCAAATGGATTGGGCTTGTCGAATTTCTATCGGGTTCTGTCATTATTTGCGCTCTTGGATTTGTGCTTGTCACCGTAAGTCCGGAATGATAGTCATTTACAACGATTAGTAGATGGATGCTTATTGGTACAATAATTACAAATAATCTGCCATATGGTTTATTTTTTCTTTGTGAACTACAAGTATACACCAACAGTTAACATAATTATCCAATGTAACGGTATTTAGTAATATGATTACACAACAGGTGTGTGAAATAGATATATTGTTATGCAATAGTAATATGCTTCAAGAACATTGCTATAATATGCATGCCATCTATTTTGACAGGCATATAGGGATATCACATCACGACTCATAGATTTGCAAGTTATTTCAGACTCTGGAATCAGATCTCGATGGTCCTACGATGATAAAATTTGGAAACTATATAGTTGCAATGATAACCGGGGTGTTCATATATTGTTGCGCCGGAAACATACTCATTGAGAAGGTTCGTTTCACAGAATGTATTTTGGTATAGTTGAAACAGTCATGAGAAGTTTAATACAGAATCATTTTTTTTATCTTTTGTTAAGCTGTTGTATCATGTTTCATCTAAAGTTCGCTGAAGTAGAGAACTTTGTTTTGCATGGTTTTTCTTTTAGAGTCTTAATATACGTGACGCGGTCTATGGAAGCTGCTGGGCAGATCTGCCCCCTCAGACTAGTAAAATTCTGATCATAATTATGATGAGGGCTGATAGTCCACTTTGTATAACTGCTGGGAATTTCTTCGCCATGAACTATGAAAGTTTCATAAGTGTAAGTCTTAAATTTAAACACAGTATAATTATTGATTGAAGTAGAAGAAAAGAGCTTTGTAATAGTGATCATCTAGTTTCTCACACAATACGGCAACGTCTAATGGATATCCATAACATTTGAACGCCCCCTGTTAAGGTGGTTCCCTACCTAATTCGACCTGTTCTAAAAACATTGGGCTGAACGTGTGCTGAACGGTGTTATTAAACGGAATATCTCTAACCGGGCACCGAGTACGGGGAAAAAAGCTCTGTAGCGCAATTCTATTGGCGATTTCGAAAACGTGGTCTCGAAAACATGTTCGTTTCACACTAAAATAGAGAAATGGCGTATGAAATAAACTTTTCAGGGGTAAAAAAATACCTAATCGTAACCGAAGCCCGAAAGGGATTCTCGAGCTTGAGCATAAACACGAAACACCCATTACAAAGCATGAACAAAAATTTAAACACAAATATCTTTTATGGAGATCCCTAAGACGGTTGTGGTGTTCAGAGGAATAAGTCTTGGGTCCAGTTGGTTCAGACGATAATTTGAACATTGCAGATAATGAAGACCGCTGTCTCGTATCTGTCGGTTATCAGAGCATCATCCGAATAACTTTGACGTTGATGCTACGATTAATTGGAAAATTGTATAATTGTAAGTATAGGTACCTGGTAGTAGGGGAGAGTGGTCAGGAATGGGAAGATTATATATGATAAGTATACTTTACATATATATAAAGTATACTATAGTATACCCTACATGTATTAATTGCAAATGTAGGCGTTGGGTAATTTGTTTTGTATAAACAAGAATATCGCAGACTTCAGTAAGTAAAGACTTACATGTTTCCAGAATTTATTAGACAATTTTTAACAATGAATGAATGGGTAATAGCGTTTCTGTCAATCGTATATCGGAAATATTATAAGACATACATATACTTCTGTTACAGTAGAATGCACTTCTCTCAAAGTCCAAACATCTCCGTCCAGCAAGGATTCTGTTCCAATTGCAACGAACGAGTGTTTATACAACTAAGTCTTTTTAAAACTAGTTATATTAGCTAGTGTATCATAGTAATACCTAATACTAACGTCGTTGAGATTATGATCACTTGTATGCCAACACAGAGAGAACAGTTTATTTATAGTTAACAAATGTAGTTTTAGTATGTGCAGAATCGAATATTTATTTATAGTTAACAAATATTCGATGATCTAAATGCTATTGGGTTGAGTGAACTCATCATACACTTATACATAATAAGTCGTTGTTTGACTCAACCCAATATCATTTGGATCATCGAATATTTGTTAACTATAAATAAATATTCGATTCTGCACATACTAAAACTACATTTGTTATCTATAAATAAACTGTTCTTTCTGTGAAGAAGCAAATAAAAAAATTCGATCAATTGCAATCTGTGAGATATTTTTTATTTTTTTTTCAAACAATTATGAAATTATGAAATTATTCTACCGCTGAAAAACACTAGTATATATAAATATATAGGTATGTACACAAACGATAGCGATAAGTGTCCCGCCCGATGATATGCAACCGAGGCAACATCTTCTTTTGAGTTGGCAATACCCTAGGCAATAGTAGATTTCTATTTCATGGGCAATAGCTGACTCGAGCCCCTGAGACGAATTAAAAATTCAATCTGTCAAAGCGTCAAAACATCAAGACGTCAACCTACATAACCTATATCCAACGCATAAATCATTTTCAATAAGGATAACCATTCAATCATTTATTCAACAATTTTATTTATTAAGCATAAATAAAAATAAACAATAATAATAATAATTTTAAATAACTTTACTTCATAATTACTTTTACTAATTAAATAAAAATTTAAATATACACTACATTTAGAATAGGGTAAGCCTAAGGGACGAATGCTGCGCCCTATTACACGCAATCCGCGGATCATTATATTATTCTGCTCATCTTAGTTCCGTAGTTCGTCACCCGGTGGCGCCACCGGCGTAAACTGACCTACTCAACGGCGTCCTTGCCCCTCTCGCCCCACTCAAGGCCGCTCAAGGCCGTCAAGGATGGGGAGCCCAAGCAAACCGGTCTAACCGGTTTCAGTGGCCTTCGTGGCGCCGACGAGTGAACAGGTTTGTGACGTAGTAGACGTTCTTGGGAAAACTTACGCGCCGAGTTGACCAACGTGCGAAAAAATGCTTGACAGGAGGTACGCCGCGTCGTTACGAGTTGAGGAGGCGTAAGTTTTTAATATTCCGATCACCATTTTACCATAACCATAAATAATTATGAATTTTCCAGTCCAAATACCAGGGGAATGGCTATTATTGATGGGGACTAATGGCTTCAAACGGCTATTATTGTGTATAAAGTAGCATAGGAGTATAGTTTTAGGCTGAGTTCGCAATTACAGTTCCTTTGGAATCAGTTTTGGTAAAATCTCGAATCTTCTCTAATTAGATTAGACCAGATTATTCTAAATCCATTGTAGAAACTACAAGCGATACTCTATATTCACTCGTGATTATACAGCACGCTCTACCTGACTAGTTCATACGGTAATGTTATAATCAAACGAGGAAAAAACTTGTAATATCACGGATGAGATGAGAATTTGTAATAGATTATGATATGATATTGATATAATTTAACAGTTGAAACATTTCTGAATATCTCGGCCAATAATATTTTTTATTAGCCTAATAACTTCATTGTACTTGAAAGAGGAGAGCAGTAGACACTGAAATAGTTGGATTAGCCATTACCGTATGAAATATTCGCAATATCTATGCAGGTAACTGCGCATAATACATGCATATACGATATACGTACGTGAATATACTTCACTCCTTTGTGAAATTGTCCTCAATGGATAGAGAGTAGACAATTCAGAGATCTATGAATTGGAGACTCTCATTCGTATCTTTTGAGAACAACTATATTTATAGAGTAATGAATTATTCTACTGTTCTCGTGGCGAAATTACATTGTTAAAGTATTATCGTTAACGAAAACCATGGTGAGAATAATGACTCGTTCTCTATTCGTATGGTGGTCTGAAAAATAAAAATAAACAGCTCGCTGCTCTCAACAAGAACGATATAAAAACTATCTGCTACAAACATTGTACTTGGCATTTTGTAAGATAGACCTTCGTACGTATATGCATGTATTATCGTCGCAACGATTAGTTTAGAGTATAATAGTAGTTTTATTATTTCCTACTTATAGTTCTAGCTAATCTCGGAACTTAAAAAGTGCCAAATATGTAGTTTTCAGTGATATACGTGATATATTATACATATTACGATCACATCTACAATTGGTCCAATCAGATGTTCAGTGTTGTACAAAATGTAAGTCAATTTTTTTTCAAGTGAAGTTGATTACTTTTAAATAACTATTTTATAATTAGTTGAAATAACTTTACTTTGTAATTAGTTTTAATATCTTTACTTTATAATTCGTTTCAATAGCTTCACTTTATAATTCGTTTCAATAGCTTCACTTTATAATTCGTTTTAATAGCTTCACTTTATAATTCGTTTTAATAGCTTCACTTTATAATTCGTTTTAATAGCTGTACTTTATAATTACTTTTACTAATTGATTCGAATTTAATTACACATTACCAAAGTAATGGGTAATTGAATAAGTAATTTCATTACAAACAGACGTCGTAAATACAGGTCTTCAATCCCAGTCAAGCCATTTCTTTCTCTTTAGCAAATCATAACGACTCTAGGTATTATTGCATAATCGAGCTAACTTAATTAATTCTCTTAATTAATTGCTACAGACGTGTTTATGTTTCAGGACGAATTGAAAATTGTACATAACTGTCTACGTAGGTATGTTAATATTGCTTGTATGGATGGCTTCAATCATAAATGTTGATAATAAACTTAATTCATGAATAATCATTTGCTGCATATTTTTTTCTCCTATCCCATATCCAACTCCTAATCCAGGCGCATCAATTTAGGAGCTAAATTGAATTCAAAATGAATTCAAAATGAATTCAAATCGAATTCAAATCAAATCGAAAATATCACTCAAAAATGAGGTATCAGCTGCCAGATTTTACGGAGTTAATTTTCTGGCAGTTGATACCTAATTTTAGGAGTCGATTTTCTGGCAGTTGATACCTTTTTTAAGGAGTCGATTTTCTGGCAGTTGATACCTTTTTTTAAGGAGTCAATTTTCTGGCAGTTGATACCTCATGGTGTCAAAAACGACTCCTTGAAAAAGGTATCAACTGCCAGAAAATTGACTCCTTAAAAAAAAGGTATCAACTGCCAGAAAATCGATAGGTACCTGGAGCTCTCAATGCCTACGTTTCCCCTGGGCAGAGTCTAAGCCAATCAGGAATAAGGTTTGAAGAGAAATTGCCTATTTTCGTCTTGACTCTCGCTCCTGATTGGCTGAACTCGGCTCCAGGGGAAATGGAGGCAATGAGAGCTCCAGGTACCTACCGATTTTCTGGCTGTTGATACTTTATTTAAGGAGTCGATTTTCTGGCAGTTGATACCTTTTTTAAGGCGTCAATTTTCTGGCAGTTGATACCTTTTTCAAGGAGTCGTTTTTGACACCATGAGGTATCAACTGCCAGAAAATTGACTCCTTAAAAAAAAGGTATCAACTGCCAGAAAATTGACTCCTTAAAAAAAGGTATCAACTGCCAGAAAATCGACTCCTTAAATAAGGTATCAACTGCCAGAAAATTCACTCCTAGAATTCTGGCAGTTGATATCTAATTTTTAGTATAGGCAAGGAAAGGACAGGGGGAAATGATTGAACGATTGATTATTTACAATTTCAAGAGATATTTATTCAAGAATGTGGTAATTTACTATAATGATACATGTTTATTGCATAAACAATTTTATTATTACATGAATATTTGCAGTGTTGCGAGCGAGGGGAAAATAACTCCTTGAATTGACGTGCCAATATTCGCTGAATTAATACAAATTAATCGAAATTAAGACGAATTAACGCGAATTAACTGCAAAGATTAAGGTGAATTAACGCGAATTACTGCAAAGATTAATGCGAATTTATTCAAACTAAAGATTAATGTGTCAATCCAGGTTTGAGTTACTTCCCCCTCGGTTGCGAGTCACTAATTACATTTTTGATGAAACTACTCATTTAATTACCCATTACTTTGGTAATGTGTAATTAAACTCGATTCAACTAGTAAAAGTAATTAGAAAGTAAAGTTATTCAGCGTAATTATAAAGTAGAGTTATTTAAAGTAAGTATAAAGCAAAGTTATTTCAACTAATTATAAAGTAAAGCTATTAAAACGAATTATAAAGTGAAGCTATTAAAACGAATTATAAAGTGAAGCTATTGAACCGAATTATAAAGTGAAGCTATTGAAACGAATTATAAAGTAAAGATATTAAAACTAATTACAAAGTAAAGTTATTTCAACTAATTATAAAATAGTTATTTAAAAGTAATCAACTTCACTTGAAAAAAAATTGACTTACATTTTGTACAACACTGAACATCTGATTGGACCAATTGTAGATGTGATCGTAATATGTATAATATATCACGTATATCACTGAAAACTACATATTTGGCACTTTTTAAGTTCCGAGATTAGCTAGAACTATAAGTAGGAAATAATAAAACTACTATTATACTCTAAACTAATCGTTGCGACGATAATACATGCATATACGTACGAAGGTCTATCTTACAAAATGCCAAGTACAATGTTTGTAGCAGATAGTTTTTATATCGTTCTTGTTGAGAGCAGCGAGCTGTTTATTTTTATTTTTCAGACCACCATACGAATAGAGAACGAGTCATTATTCTCACCATGGTTTTCGTTAACGATAATACTTTAACAATGTAATTTCGCCACGAGAACAGTAGAATAATTCATTACTCTATAAATATAGTTGTTCTCAAAAGATACGAATGAGAGTCTCCAATTCATAGATCTCTGAATTGTCTACTCTCTATCCATTGAGGACAATTTCACAAAGGAGTGAAGTATATTCACGTACGTATATCGTATATGCATGTATTATGCGCAGTTACCTGCATAGATATTGCGAATATTTCATACGGTAATGGCTAATCCAACTATTTCAGTGTCTACTGCTCTCCTCTTTCAAGTACAATGAAGTTATTAGGCTAATAAAAAATATTATTGGCCGAGATATTCAGAAATGTTTCAACTGTTAAATTATATCAATATCATATCATAATCTATTACAAATTCTCATCTCATCCGTGATATTACAAGTTTTTTCCTCGTTTGATTATAACATTACCGTATGAACTAGTCAGGTAGAGCGTGCTGTATAATCACGAGTGAATATAGAGTATCGCTTGTAGTTTCTACAATGGATTTAGAATAATCTGGTCTAATCTAATTAGAGAAGATTCGAGATTTTACCAAAACTGATTCCAAAGGAACTGTAATTGCGAACTCAGCCTAAAACTATACTCCTATGCTACTTTATACACAATAATAGCCGTTTGAAGCCATTAGTCCCCATCAATAATAGCCATTCCCCTGGTATTTGGACTGGAAAATTCATAATTATTTATGGTTATGGTAAAATGGTGATCGGAATATTAAAAACTTACGCCTCCTCAACTCGTAACGACGCGGCGTACCTCCTGTCAAGCATTTTTTCGCACGTTGGTCAACTCGGCGCGTAAGTTTTCCCAAGAACGTCTACTACGTCACAAACCTGTTCACTCGTCGGCGCCACGAAGGCCACTGAAACCGGTTAGACCGGTTTGCTTGGGCTCCCCATCCTTGACGGCCTTGAGCGGCCTTGAGTGGGGCGAGAGGGGCAAGGACGCCGTTGAGTAGGTCAGTTTACGCCGGTGGCGCCACCGGGTGACGAACTACGGAACTAAGATGAGCAGAATAATATAATGATCCGCGGGTTGCGTGTAATAGGGCGCAGCATTCGTCCCTTAGGCTTACCCTATTCTAAATGTAGTGTATATTTAAATTTTTATCTAATTAGTAAAAGTAATTATGAAGTAAAGTTATTTAAAATTATTATTATTATTGTTTATTTTTATTTATGCTTAATAAAAAATTTCAGTACACCTCCTCGGGTCTGATGTTATGCTGATACCGGGAGGATCTTCGAATTAAAATTTTTCTAACTCTGAATAACGTTAGTGTAAATGAGACTATACAATAGATATATGCATGAAGACGTGTATGAATTCTTACTTTGAGTTGTTCTTTTAATTGTTCGTTCGTTTGTACACATCGCTAGCTTTGATACCACGTCCCGCAGCAGCTACTCCATTGATACATGGAGCGCACTGGCGGGGTATGAATGAACGAATGGGAAGATAGTGGTGCTGCACAAATATGCGGGTAAAAAATTTACTACCTTTTCTGAGAAGCGCTCGTCTAGAATGAAAAGATAGTGGTGCTGCACAAATATGCGGACAAAAAAAACTACGACCCTTTCATTATATTCTTGGAGGCGTGGCAAATGGCGCATTGTAAATAGTCTGAGAAGGGGTATAAAACTACTAACTCTTTACTACTACATTCATTGCGACAGCCTACAATGAAAGATAGTGGCGGGTGGAAATAATGCGGGGACGTTAAAAAGAATTACTGACCTTATTGCATTCATGTTTGCATCATATCTAAACGAATAGGAATGAAGCAGTTGAAAGAAATTTCGTTAGAACACAAACAGAATGAAGACACAAATTCACTGAACATAGAGCAGGTGACAAACAACGATTTTCTTTTCCTATTTATAATACCACAATCACAGATATCCATTTTCAAGAAACAATCACAAATTGTATACATATAACTTCAACAATGAATATTGGATTGATACTATATGCAGCAATAAATTCTTTGATATACCAATAATAAATTGCTTCATTATGTTCATTTTTCGCTTTCTACTACTCTTTATTTGAATTCAGCGTTAAGCAGCACAACCTATGAATCATAGAATGAGTAGGATATTACCTAGATTTAATGCACCTTCGGATGCTTGAAGATCCACCTCCTCGGGTATGTTCTTTTGATACCATGAGGACTTTTCGTCAATTCAGCGACGAGGTAGCGATGCAATTTGGCACCCCGTGCGCCAATTTTGTGGGTTCTAACTTATCCAGAAGAAACGCAATCCGTATGAATCTTCGTTAAATTTATCATTCATTATCGCGGTAAAATGATATTTTGCAGTCGAAATAGATCGATCAACGTATCCAGAATGTTTTCAACCGTCTATTTAATTAATAATTGCTAATTTATCGCATCATTAGGGATGGGGATTGCTAGCGTATTAAATAAAAACTAAACGGCTTTAAATAATATCAAAATACATATTTTCATTTCGCAAGAACATGTTACATAATTGTATACATACTAATATAATCTATCTAAATATCAAAGTCTATATTGAACAATTAGTTTTAATTTACGGGACAACCATCAACGTATATTTCTATGTTTCGGTTGCATAAGGTGTTTAATAATGGTAGGCAGATGTCTCAGCTTGTCCCGAACGGCGGAAGGCACCTCAGAATTTTGTTGATAATTTTGATTATACTTTGTTACTATACCGCTACAACTCTCGTACGTTAATCCACCCCCCATACTCTGTGGGCTTACCTAAAATTCCAAAATAAATAACAAAACAAAGATCAGTTAATGGCTCAAATTTTCTTAGGTATAATAAACAAAAATATGTTCTAGAGTATGAAATCATTCAAACTTTTCTTACGGTAAGGGTCGATCCATCTCCATAGTCGACTCTAACGTCTCCACTTGATAGTTGGGTGGCCACACCAACTCCTGGGATCGTAATCTTGTTGTTTGGAATGTTCGTGGAAATGCATACCGAATTTGATCTTCTCGAACGAGATGCTACTGTGGAAACAACGGAACAGCTCGCGTTGAAAGACGGCATCTGAAATCAGTTGTTATGATTACATTACTGAGAAAAAGAATAATTACAAATTGATATAAAACGATTCACTCGATTCTAAAGTAGAACAATAATTCGCTGGATTATATTTGGTTCGTAATAAAAATTGTTTCGATTAACTATTTATCGAAAATTGATTATTTCACAGCCAATGATTGCAACAGCTGTATGAAACCTACGATTGGTGGG
Organism: Tenthredo livida; assembly: GCA_963992785.1. Classification (NCBI taxonomy): domain Eukaryota; kingdom Metazoa; phylum Arthropoda; class Insecta; order Hymenoptera; family Tenthredinidae; genus Tenthredo; species Tenthredo livida. Next base: position 3,509,990 of record OZ023071.1, on the reverse strand, counting down.
CTAGTTGTAGCTTGTGAAATATTTTCCTTTCCCCTTAAACAGAGTGCGTCGTTTGAGGCTGTGGCTGGCCTCCGTCCAATTATTGCTGGAAAACATGAGTGACCTGTAGCTGTTTCCAGAGATGCTAGAGTAGATTCTAGCAGCAAACAACGTTGATAACATTGCGAATAATGCTCATGGAGCTCCTCTAATCTCGAGGGTAGGTCGTCCTCCGAATATGTCGGTCCACCAGGCTCTTCTATCACCTTGACCACTCCCTCGATTCGAGTGATCTATAAATTACATCAGTCACTATTAATTTGAATAATCTCGTACATTACATTTACAAGATAGCTAGCATTGGTAACATTCTTGAAAACGCATAGCATGATTTGATATGATAAGGATTAATCAAGGGGTACAATTTCATGCATACTTTTGCTCCATTGTAAAAATGAACTTCGAAGTCTGGATGAGGACCGTTCTCCATGAAAAGGCATTTCGCCTTTGGTGTATACAGAGTCAATTTTGGAGTCTTGGCTCTCACAAGCCGAACAAATCGGGCTGCGTAAACGTATTTTCGATGATGACGTTGTGGAAGACTTTCGTACGAATGGATACTGTCGGCTCCCCGCGATGGTAAAGGCGGAGGTTCAGAACCCACAACAGTTCCTTCACTAGCTTTATAAAGAACGATTCTCAAACCATCCCCGGATATACGACACACCTCGCTCACTTTTTCCTGCAGCATAGAAACGTAAGAAAGAATTAAATAATGATGGAACATGAACAATCAGCAGAGATAAAATGAACTCATTTGCTTTAGGATTGTGAAAAAACATAGTTTTTGAACAAACAAACACCAAAAGAACAACGTCTTACGATTTCCTATAAATTTAAAAGCGGTTTTCAACATTATTGAATGTTTCGAGCAAATTCAATCCTGCAGATCTACAATGGCTACTTATTAAAGATCATTAATTTCATCTAATTTCCGAGAGTCACACCTTGCCATTTCGTCGTTTGATAAATTCGATGCAAACTTCACCATTATCGAGTATGGTGAGGACAGCATTTTTAGTCCTATGTCTAGTAGCCTGCAATCTAATTGAATTCAAGGGTGATACAGATAGTTTGTTAGTGCCTTCCTCTTCTCCCTCGGGTAATTTTTTCTCTCGATTTTTTCTTTGCTGTTTATCTGTCTTTTGATTATCTTCTCCCCATTGTCCATCATAATTGCTCGGTTGTTCAGCCAATGAGAATACTCTGCTTTGAGGTGGTTGAGGTATACCGGCTAATACGGAATTACTATTATGAGAATAGTTGTCAGGCTGTGCTCTATAAGATAGCTGAATATCAGTCGTGTAATCGTAATAAGGCTCGCTCCTGGCAGTAGGTGTTGGAGTAGGACATGGCCCCAAGCTGCTAGGAAAATTTGGCAGTCTTTCTTCCGATCTAGAACGCAATCTAGGGTGACTACATGAAGACATTGTTCGTCCTACTCCAGAATCGCCACCTTCAACTCCAGATAATCCTCGAGGCATGCCTCCCTTGTCCTGTAAAAGTGATAATCAATGATATACAGACTTCATAATCAATATACTTTAATGTATATACACGTACTCGTTATTATAAATATTTAATACCTTGTTGAGGTGATTTTTGTCACGCAGAGCGAGAAAAGGATGTTTGAGTATATCCCTGAGGCGAATTCTATCTCTAGGATTTTTTTTCAACAAACGATTTATCAAGTCTTTAGCAGTTTCAGATAGATTCGTTGGAAAAACATAATCAGCCATTACAACACGAGTTAAAGTACTTTTAACTGCGTCTGTATCGAAGGGTGGCTTTCCTACTAACAGAGTGTAAAGCATACAGCCAAGACCCCATACGTCAGCCTCTAAACCATGCGAGGACCGAGTGGCAACCTGAAATAAACAGACAATAAAAATTAAACCAGTTAACTAGAAGATTAGCCAATACACAATTTATTGTCATTCAACTTTGTAAACTGAACTGTTTACCTCTGGAGAAATGTAATTTGGTGTTCCACACATAGTTAAGTGCTTCTCGTCTGGCCGTGTCAATTGCGTCGCTAGTCCAAAATCTGCTATTTTCTGAATAAAAATGATCAATTAGTTCAACCGATTTGTAATCATGTTAATGGAGCTGCTGCTCCTGTGTTTGGCGCATCATGGATCAAGGAATATTTCTAAAGAATACTTACCACCTGCATATCTCTAGTTAAAAGAAGATTAGACAGGGACATATCTCTATGGAGTATCTGATGCGAATGCAAGTAAAGAAGGCCTTGGACGACTTGGTTCAATATACGACTCGCTGTAAATAATTTTATGATTCTTGAATCAGCATCATTTTTTACGTTCCCACATTAATAACTAGTTTTCGATATGATTTAATCCTTCGAACAATTCCATCAGGTTTTTCAGAAGCTCAAAATGAAGGAACGTTTTGTTCAATAATTTACAAAACGTGAATTATTTTGCAGCTTTTAGCTAAACTCGAGAAAATCTGTTTTACTTAAGATCAGAAACCAGATTAAGACTAAGAAGACATATTTTTGAAACCAAAAGTGATTTGACTTTCAGGTTTTTGATTTCGATCGAAATTTTTTTTCGTATCACTTTTTGCAAGCTCAAACGATACCCCGAAGGGTTTTTCGATTGCAGCTGTTTATTTCGATTTATCAATTAATGAAAATATCCCAGAGTTACCATTTGACCAAGTTTTCCATTTTTTCCTCCGAAACCTCGTGCCCTGGGGTGAAAATGACCCAGATACAAAATGTTCATTCTTGATCGAACTTTCCGAAAAACATTTTTTCAAACCTCCGCCATTAACGATCATAGAAGATATTCGAGTGTAAACACTAAATTTGAAATTCCAAAAAAAGGCCATTTTTGATTTTGAATTTTTTTTTTTGAAAAAAAAGTAGACAAAAAAACGAAACTTTTAAGCCCCTAATCAAGGTGGGACGAATTTTTCTTATATTTTTTTCTAGGGTATAAAGCTTGTTTTCCTGGAAAAAAAATTTAATTTTCGAAATATTTTTATGAGTGGTCTATTGGATCGCCTAATCATTTGTTTTTTTTTTGTTTTCCAAGCTGAACAAAAAGTGCTTGGCAAGAAAAGAATCATTGAAAAAAAAATTTTAATTTTTTTCGCCAATAACTATTTTTCAGCGCTGAAAACAGAAAAAAAAAGAATAATTAAGCGATCCAATAGACCACTCATAAAAATATTTCTAAAATGAAATTTTTTTTCCAGTAAAACAAGCTTTAGACCCTAGAAAAAAATATAAGAAAAATTCGTCCCATCTTGATTAGGGGCTTGAAAGTTTCGTTTTTTTGTCTACTTTTTTTCAAAAAAAAAAAAAATCAAAATCAAAAATGGCCTTTTTTTGGAATTTTAAATTTAGTGTTTACACTCGAATATCTTCTATGATCGTTAATGGCGGAGGTTTGAAAAAATGTTTTTCGGAAAGTTCGATCAAGAATGAACATTTTGTATCCGGGTCATTTTAACCCCAGAGCACGAGGTTTCGGAGGAAAAAATGGAAAACTTGGTCAAATGGTAACTCTGGGATATTTTCATTAATTGATGAATCGAAATAAACAGCTGCAATCGAAAAACCCTTCGGGGTATCGGTTTAGCTTGCAAAAAGTGATACGAAAAAAAATGTCGATCGAAATCAAAAACCCGAAAGACAAATCACTTTTGGTTTCACGTGGAATACCTCATATATATGAGTGAATATTTTATGATTTTGCCTTTTGTGCGATTTGGGAAAATTCCAAGTTGTTTCGTACAATCTTCTGGACAGAATAGTAACTATAAATCATATCAAGTAAACAGAATTGAAAAACATACCTAGAAGACATCTTGGAGTAGACATAAATTGAAAGACAAATTCAGAACGTATTAAAACAAGCTATGATCGATGTGAAAGAAATGGATAGAATTGTATAAGTTAAGCGATTGGTCTGAGGTGATAATAATGAATATGATAGCTAAAAATCGAGTTTATTAGTCATCGCATATCTTCGATACTCACCATGTTCCTCAGGAAGAGCTCGGGAGCGTTGGGATTTAAGGAATCGTTGCAGTTCCCCATTATGGCATAACTCTAGTACTAAATAGACGTAGTTAGCGTCTTCAAAGAATGTGTATAATTCGAGTACGGCAGGGTGTTTCAATCGCGAGTGAATAGCAACTTCTTGGCGGACCCTTCCCACCATATTCGCAGCCTGCATAAGCTTTTTGTCGATCTATGATCATTCAATAAAATTTTGTGAAAATAATAATTTGATATCGTTTTTTTTTCTTTTTTTCTTTTTTTTTTGTACAGTGAATAAGACTAAACATGCCGCTAACCATTTTTATCGCAACCTCCATTCCACTGCGTAGACATTTCGCCCTGTATACACTGGCAAAGCCCCCTTTTCCTAGTACGTTTAATACTTCGTAATCCTGGAGTAATGATAAATAATAAATATACGAGTTTTGGAGTATAAACGTCATGAATTTGAAATTCTAACCTCTATTTGCTCGCCGAATCCTCCGGACAGCGGTGGCATTCCGCTTTCTCATAAATATCACAACGTAGTTTTGTTTAAAATTATTCAATAAAATCACTTTCCGCTTTCGGTGAAGCAAAAAATGTATTTTATTCACTCATCAGTACCTTGTTCATATTAATTTCATACTTTTTTAAGCCACATAAACAATCATAGGTACCCGCCATTTGTGTTGTATACTTGTATGTTTAGCTTCAATGAACTATGAATTTACTGCGCATGAAAATCCAGCCTATAAAGTTGTAATAAGCGTAAAGTATGACCCGAAGTTGGCGGCAAACAAAACAGAAGATACTCGCGCTGTCGTCTGCTCAAAATCCTATTTAAATACCGTAAGATAATCAAATCCCATTAAATAATCATTCAAAAACCGAAAACCAACTATAGCAACATGCAGTTAATTTTTGAAAGCATTAATGCATTCGAAATAACCTTTAAACTTATTTTTTTATACGAAATTTGTAGGTTATGTGCACTAAAAGAGGTTATCAGTCGAACGCTATTTGTGTTTAGTGTAAACTAGGATTTATTTCGACAATTTGTTGAAACTCTTTTGTTTCATGTGTTTCATAGTGCGCAAAGATTATCCGCATCTCATTTTTATTGCATTTGAAATCAACAGGCCTGATGATGCAGGGTCTCAAAGCGTGTGCGCAATTGTTAAGCGCAGCGGGAAGATCGGTTAACAGAAACACAGTCTTGCTAGAAGCCAGTAAAATATCTGGAGCGTTTTATCGATGCGATATTCACACTACGGCTAAAAATGATCAACAACAGTCAAAACCGAGACACTGGCTTGAATATAACAAGAAAATGTTCCCCGTTCAAAGTCCTGACGAAGAACGACGTCCCGCGGTAAATATGAAAGCGGATAAACTCTGACTGATCCATAACTAATGTGTTAACTAATTCTTATTTTTTTTCAGTATGTTTGCCACATGAAACCGAACATAAAATACAGTCCAAAAAAGATGTGGTATGTAGCGGTCCTTGTGCGAGGGATGACGGTAGATGAGGCAGTAAAACAGCTCAGTTTTGTATTAAAGAAAGGAGCTGCAGCTGCGAAGGAAGCTATTCTTGAGGCGCAAGCGTTGGCGGTAAAAGATCACAACGTTGAGTTCAAGAGTAACTTGTGGGTTGGTTAGTATTCGAAGAATAGAAATATTGGTTTAATAAACTTGAAAATAATTTATTGATTAAATTTGATTATTCTTTGATTCTTTCAGCTGAATCTTTCGTCGGGAAAGGTATAGTCTATAAGGGTATTCGTAGACATGCAAGGTGTAGACCGGGGGAAGTGCGCTATACCTATTGCCATTATTATGTTAGATTAGAAGAGGGAACACCGCCCAAAAATTATTATCTACCAGCCCCTAAAAACAAAGAAGAAATGCTTGAAGAATGGATGGGACAAATGCGTAAACGAAAGATCACATCAACTTTGTAAATCTACTTCCATTCATTGCAAGTCATTTTAAATCTGTATAGACGTATTTCATAATAATAAAAACAATTCATAACTAAAGAACTCTCATTTTTTTATCCTGTTCTTCTTAGTCTCTTTATTTATTATCCGTACTAGGATGGTCCTCGATTTAATCAGTTTCGAATTTCAGTGCTCCTATGCGCCAGGACGTCTTTGAATACATACAATAAGATCTAGCCAAGACCCTGGGTGTCTATCTCAATTCTAAGTTGCACCGCAAAGCATTGAAATTCGAATATGATCGAATCCAGAAATGACCTAATCCGTATATACGAAGGTGGAGGGGCATTAGATCAGAATAGCATAAACCAGAAGTTAAAGTTTTAAATTTTCTTTATTTAAAGTGGCAATAATGCTGTACAGCAATGATGGTGTAGCTGAAGCGGATGGAGATTATCCAAATTTACAACTTTAGCTTAGTTCTTCTCCAGTGACGCCTCTTGGCGTTGTAACTGTAATCAAAACATGTTCAGAATTAAGGTAGGAGCTAGAAACAAGATTCTAAACTAGAAATATTACATTCAAAAATTCATAATTTCGGAAATAAGGTTCCGACAATAGAATAGATGCTCTAACGACCATTTTGAACAGAATATAATCTCAAACATGATATAAACTTACTATTCATGAGCTTGTACACAAAATTTAGGTTATGTTTTCACTGCGAACATCGATTAACGTATTTTCAGCTAAAAATGACGATTTTAATTGCCGCGAACGTTTGTAGCTTGTATTTTAGAACGTAGTTATATGAATCGATGAAGAAATACGTTGTTTTTTATAGTAACTTTCATGAACAAGATTCCGCGAGGTAAACATTAAATTTGTAGGTTATGATTATGAATTGTAATAAAAAATGTTTGATAACGTTGTTGATAAGGAACGTGTACATATTTCGGATTGTTTATTTGATGAAATTAATTAAGACTTACCGTATAGTGTTGCCAGTACGCATTCTGACCCATTGTGGAATCGGCCTGTTTTGCTTAAGCTTTTTGGCAAGCTTTCGCTTGATAATGAAGGTTTTGTGAGCAGACTGAAACAGATAAAACACTAAGTGAATTAACCGTCGTTGATACTGTATAGTTTTTGTTATATTAACACGTGGGATGTCACTATTATATTCGGATTTTAATCGCTGAATGAAAAACCTACCATGTTGCTCCTTCTCTGACAACACGCAAAACGGAAGAGTAATTCTGTCCGGCCTCCGAACCGTTTGCAGCGCCACCAACGCGCACTGATGTTAGCGCACGTTGTTGATAACTACGGTAGTCAATTTTGATGCGATATTATGACATGAATTATTTAGCAAAGGAGCAGAAATTTCTAATGCGAAAATTACTGCTTACGTTTACCGTTTAGTTTTTCTTTCGAATATTCTGCGTTTATGACAAACTTATAGAAGTTGAAATAACGAACGACATGTATTATAGTCAGGCGCGGTCGATACGATGTAAGCTATCTTACCATCGCTGTTATTATAGGTATACTTATTAGTTATCCCCAGAGTGAAATTATACCACATAATAGCTACAACTCGAAGGGCGGATAATAATAATAATTTCGTTCCAATTTCAAACATTTCTTCTATAACGGTTCTTGGAAGTACTTGACCGATTGATTTTTAGAAATACAAACGAAGGGAGAAATGTATACGCGGGACTAGTCAAAATCCTTTCTATAATATGACATTCGGTTCTAGTATAATAATTGGTACCCGCAAAGATTTTTTTTTTTTTTTACCTCTTCTATCTTCCATTCAATTTGCATAAATCTAACTTTTATACATTCTATACAAATTGTTCAATAGAATGAGAATACTGAAACTGAGACTTTCGCGCGTTACCAAGAAAAATGTATGAAAAAATCTTTTCGAATCGACGCGTATCGCCTGAGTCATCGTTTTTGACCTGTGATACTCAGAACATATAGTTTACGATAAAAATTTTGCAGATCGATACAAGTCCGAAAAAATAAATTCAGATTAAGCAGTACGTACGTAGGTACTTCTACCTGCATAGGTTCTGACAAATGTAGTAGATATATAGAGATGACGCGCCCATAGAGCGATAAAAAGATCAATACCTATACAGAGAAAAAAGGCGGCTAAATTATGAGCCTATTATGTTTTTCTTTCTTCCAACATAGTATTTGGCGCCAGTTACTGATCATCGTTTTTTCGATTTTATTCCTATGTAATTGTTTTCACAGAACGTTTTGTGATTTGTCCAAAATAAATGAATAAAAAATGAATGAATAATAAAATAGCGTGCGAAAAGAAGTTATGGAATGTCGTTGTTGGTTCAAAAAACGAATGAAAAATGAAAACAAAAAAAAAATCACAGCAGAAACTTAGCTCGAGGACTTTAAGTTTAGACCGATCGATGATGTCCCGACGTTGGTTGGTACCTATATTGCAGCAAGCGCGTCGATTTTACTTGCATCGTATCGCATACGCGTCCTGAATAATAGAATTTCACCTCGTGCAGGGTTTAAAGCCTCTGTAAATAGCATAAAGCGCGTAGCTTGCGTTGGTAGTTTGAAATTCGGATAAAAAAATTTTCCCCAATATTCCCGCAACCGCGCTATGTTCTGTATTCCGAGGTCGATTCCATCATTTACCCATTTCATCAAATATGTATATTATACTATATGAACGGCTGCCGAAAGCTCGAAAACTAAAACCGAGGAATTAAAGGAATTCCTGAATCGTTATTATATATTTCAGTTTATCATGACGTTTATAAAACTCTAAATATTAAACTTTCTGCGCTCGGAAGTATTCAGGTGTCTGATTCCGCACGCCTTACTCTACTGACTCTACCACACATCGCATATTCAACGCGGTATCGCGCGGCGGGTCTAGTGATTCACGCCAGTTATAAGTCAGACCCCGAATCTCGGAGGCTAAATAACTCGCCGCGTTCCCCAGTATTATACAGCGGTCTGTTGTTATCGCTATACCATGTGTTGTGGTACACTCAGGTAGGTATTATAAGCCTTGTGAGTCAGGTTTGTGCTGCACGAAGAGAAAAGTGAAGGCGGTAAGCAGGCTCAAGCAGCAATTGCCATAAATCTTTGTCCAAAATCTGTGCATCACATCACATGCTGGTGACTTTGACAACGATTTATTACCCGCATCATCACTCGTTGCTAAATCACACAGTATATTCGCAGTCCTTACATCAACTATTTTGCAATGTGATCAAATTTCAGGCTCTTATGTCAGACCTTCGAGTTTTGTTCGCAAGAATTTGAGGCACACAGAATTCTTTCTCATTCTTTTCGAGTTTTTTTTTTTATAGGTAGAGATGAGTCGCCTCGTGACGTAATACCGAAAGACGTCTGGACGTACGTGGTCAACTGCATATAGATAAATAAATTTGAAAAAAAAAGGATTCAAGTGGGGTCATAGAGAGTTTCATATCGTTTGGTCATGTCGCGCGTCGCATCGCGTCGACGTGTTCGCGCTGCGTTTCGTTTGATGTGTTCGTTGCGTCTTGTGCGGCGCAGTCCAGGGTGCGCATTCGAGGGTGGCGCGCGTGCCTTGGTCTTTCAGATAGTGACCAGGACTCATCGCCTGGGTCAGATTCGCGTGAAAGTTAACTTATCACGTTATTTAGGATTTAAATAACTGACCTAGGCTGTGACAATTGGTATATGTATAAATAGAAAACATGACCAACCTTTTACATACCAAAAGGACGATTTTAATTCCTTTAAATACCTCATCCTTCGATGTCAAAAAATAAATAAGAAAAAAATAAAGGGTAACATTAAAAGATGCAGAGAGACGATGAGCTTGATTTCGATTTTTTTTTTTTTTCACCACATTCGAAAGCCTTGTGTACAGATTTCATAGAATATCGTTAGTATAGTTGTTCAATTAAGAATAAAGTGAAGGGTATTTATATACGTGGCCAATTACAGTGAACTGTGAGTGTTTTTCTCTTTTCTCTTGATTGCTTGGACGAGAAGAGTTTCAGACCACATTGCAACAGGTACGTACGCGCTTTTGGATATACAGTATTTTATTTTATTTTCATTTTTTATTTCACCTCAACTTTATTGAAACTTTTTCAGAACTTTTCATCCCCGGCTTAGCTTCTGCGGTATATTATGACCTGTGGATACCCATTCACGTCAATTTCAGCGATTTTAGTGCAGATTATACCATATACCATTCCAATTTGAATATCTGTTTCATTCATGGCTCACAGATTCCCTTGGAATTTTTTTATTCAACTCTAAAACTTGAGGATCAAATTCTGTAGGGTATTTCGGGTTATTCAATATCCAGACAATTGCCTGTAACACTGTACAGTGTTTAACTTTTTAAGCAACTATTAAGCATCTGAATCTTCTTACGAAAAAACAGATAAAAAAAAAACGTATTTTTATTATTCCGATTTCATTCACTTACTTGAGGAAATGATTACACCGCTCAATCACGTGCGTATATAGATATACGATTCGAGTCTCGTCATGTAGTGGCCGATATTGTCTCGTGTATTGTATTGGAAAAATAATGCCAGTCATCAATGTCACGACTAGGAGTGTTTGAGTAAATCTGAATCCACCTGCATTTGATTAATGGTAATAAAATCCACGATAAATAATTATTTGTGTTCAATTTTCTATTACTGATAATTGAAATTTCATTGTAGACTATAATAGAATTTTTTCGATTCATAGTATAATAATAATTATACGCTCTTCCGAATCGTTAAACTAGTATGAAAAATCAGATAATTGTAATATAATTGAAAATTCCAGAGAATGTATAATCAGATGTGAAAAAGAATAAAGATAAAATAGAAGATGAAATGTTCGCCTTATAGACTGAATGAACTAATGAATAATTGGTAACCCTATGGAAGAGAGCACCCTTGAAGAAAATGGAATAAAAGATTATAGAAATAGTGAAGTAGAGACGAAAATGAGGAGTGGATAATTAATTGAATTAATTAATCTCGTCCTGCGGGGGGTAAGGCAATAATAATAGAAAGAGGTCCTCGAGGAACGTGTTTCGTCTGTCTGCCTAGGTGTCTGTCTGCCCATTTCTGGGTTTTCAGTTTCCACCCGCTAAGTCGACCGGGCGTAGAATGTCCTACTTTAGCAACCCCTGACGTCACGCGGCACAGTAATGGCGGGTAACTTGTTAGTCACGTGCTCACCTGCCATAACTTTTCGTTCCTTGATTTCAGCCTGGGGTTATCGTTGTTTCCGCGTTGTCTCGTCATCGTAAAATATCATTTTATTGGAATATTTAAAATTACCGAAATTGTTTTCAAATTAATCATATAATATATATGACTACATTCGAATTACAATAATAACCGAAGTTTATGATGAAATCGTCCAAACTATGATAATAATAATGATAAAAATAAGAATAATGACAATAGTACGTAAAATTTTCAGAAATTATTTTCATCAAATCGATTATAATTTATATTTGCTGGGGTGATATCTGCTCTGAGTTTTCAAATTGGATTTTTTTTTTTTTTTCATTCCATTTATGCTTTCCTACAGAGTATTGATAAGCTGGCGAAAATCATATTTCAGTTCAAGTAGGTATACTGCAGCTGTATCGTGGTGATTGGTAATTAATCGAGGAGGAGGCGGGTTATCGGATTATAAAGGATCAGATATCCGAAAGGTGAAATTACTCGATATGTATATAGAGCCACAGTACATATATAATATATATGTATATTAAAACCATAATTATTATTAAATATTCACCGATTCAATCGACGCAATTTTATTATTATACCTACTGCTATCTACGGTGCAGAAATATCGGCAGATTTACGTGACGTCTCTGATTGAACAAATTACTCAGCATACTTTGAATTATTAATGTTAATAATTACCGCGAATCTATATCCATACCGATCGTTGAATTTAACCATATTTAGCCATATTTATTTGAAGCAAATCATTATGTAATGAGAGAAAATTGGTGCAATTGCAGTTAATACTGGATGAATTTAACGTTTTTTTTTTTCATAGACTGTAAACTGCAGATTACTCATTTTCGCTGCAGATTAGCTGATAAGCTTACATATAGTTATGGTTGACTGTTATGTGCGAGAATTTGTACTCCAGAGGGAAATATAAGGTTGAATAACGTATGGGGTTCTGCTAGATCAGTTTCTTATCTAATGAACCCGCGACTACACCTAGGAGACAACAAACGAACAAAAAAAAATGTCAGAGTCACCTAAGCCTGTGGTTAGCTTAGAAAGCCCTTACGGAGTCCTGCAGAGTTAAAATTTAAAGCGAAGTCTATTTTCCCCTGATTCCCCTAGAGAAAATATGTCGATGTTGCCTACAGCTGTGAAAATATTCAACATACGTACTCTTTCTTCTTTCGAAATTTCTTCAAAATTGGTTGAACCAGTTGAACCCCTAAAAACTAAATAAAACTTCCCCACCGATCAAGAGATTCTTGAAGCTTTTATTCATCGCGAAATATGCGAACGCACAGAAAATTTAATTTCCTCTCCGTTCCGGAATTCGAAACTAATTTTTTGCTCACTGGCTTGCGGCGTCGCGTCGTTCTCTGATTGTTGGCAGATACTGTAGTTTCAGAACTGATATTTTTTATCGTCATATTGCGTTTCCACGAAGCTTCAGTTATTCTACGTTGTTTTGATGGACCATTCTCTATTTTCTTCTGTGTTACGAAGCACTGGAAATTGGAATCCAAATAAGAGAAAAATCCTTTTGAATAATGAAGAGATGCGTTGATAGAATTTTTTAACATCTGAGAGCTGTTTTAGCATCTTCAAAACCGGCCATAACCAGCCTTTGTATTTTGCCGTGATTCAGTTCCTTGAATATTTCATGCTCAGATGTAGAGAAAAATCTGCTAGTTGAATTGGTCCAGATTCAAGATTCGAAATTAAAATTTAAGGAATATCCTCGAGTCTCAATTTAGATGAGAATATTTCTCGAACAATTGAACACTCATTTTTTAGCTTTTAATATTTATCATACATGTATAATAGTATTCCTTATATACCTACATTTTCCTCCGGGATCTTTTCTTTAAAGCTGGGATATTACGCCCAGATGCACAAGATGTGAGATGAGATATTCCCGATTTAAGGGATACTAGAATTCAATAAGAACGAAATTTTCGTATTGTCAAATAAAGGACGAAGTGTACCTATATATGTATACTGTACGGAAAAGCTTCTTCAAAACTTATTGTTACTGACTAAAAGCACAAAAAATTCCCTGAATCCGATATCAATTCGAAGAAAAATTCACTGCCTCTTAACGTGAGCAATGCTGTTCTCGAAACGTATTAGTATAAACACTGATTAAATTAGACCGTTTAATTTAATCGCAGATAAATTAGCGATGGTATATTTCCATTATTCAACAGTTTAGATTTTTAGGGCACGTTATTCCTGGTGAATTAAAATTAGTATAATAAATAAAGTCAGATCTAATTACAACTTGATCAAATCTATAGACACAGCCGAGCAAAGCGTTCGAACTTATCTCTTGTATAGAGTAGCACCTATTTTTATCTCTTTTCCCTCAAACTTTGAAAAGCTTTGTGCCTCCTGAAATATACTTACGGACAAATGAAAGACTCGTGAAGTTTCGCGAGTTAGTAGTCCTTCACATTATTCCTTTCCATGTAATAAAGATACCTACATACTCGATTAATAGAAGAGTTGGCTTATGCACTCTGACATATGGATATATGTTACGCTTCCAAATCGTTAAGAAATGAAAATTACTTAAACCATTTGGTACAGGTGGTTAAATTCTAATATTAGAGTTAAGTGATTTTCTGTTTCGCCTTTTTCTTCTTTTCTTTTTATATACTCTCCTTTGGTATGTAAATCCGATATTTATCCCCAAACGGAACACTATCCAGGCGGGGCGAACCTTTTTCGAGATAATCCCTCGGCCTAGATGCCACTGTTGGCTGACAAGGGAAGTTTCATTTATCACACCGACATCCCGACCTTGCTCGATTTTTCGCTTCGATAAAAAGAAATACGTTGCAGGCGAACGGTCTTTGGAAATTTCAATCTTACAACCACTCGTAGCTCGCCAAGTTCATAAAATCTTTACTTCTTTCCTTTTTATCGTATAAAAAATTGGAACAAGAATCAACTTTTTCACACACCATAATTAGCGACAAAACCCAAAAATTATTTATTTGAGAAAAACATTTTTTCACTCCAATCTGTTCCGACTGTCGACTTGGTTGATGGCTGAATTTGCGGTATGATCGCATTATGCTCGAGTATAGATTGCACTGCAAGTTTAGTGCTGATAAGTGTTTGAATAGAATATACCGGGCGTGCGTCTAGTAATATAGGGAAAAGGTATAGAAGCTGCAGGTTGAAAGGACTTTGAAAAGTTTATGGGAGCTTGGTGCCTACTGGCAGCTGTATAATAATCTCAAGAAGTAAATTTCAATCTGAGATCTCATCACTGAAAATATTACCAAGACAAAGACAAGCGGGCTGAAGATCTTCGTTAAAGATCGACCAAACCGGATGGGATGCTGTTGCGGGAAATGGGATAATGAGTCGGGGTAAGACAGGATCTGTTTCACGATTATCACGTGCTGTGTATAACTACCATTAATTGATATAAGGAATTCACATCAACGCCATTATATTCTATATATATGTTGATATGTATTATACAAATTTTCATAGGTACAATATAGACCTAAACACATAATTAGTATATTACCGCTCGTGTTTAACACCGAGTATATATTATGCATCGACAGACTGGAGCTACGTTCGTACATATTTGCGTGTATACCACCGACCCATCGACCATTTCTGAATTTCTCCCTAGGGTGATATACACCATAGCTTTGTTCAATCAATTTATTAATCATAGGAACGATCCTTTGTCCCATAATTTGATGATGATCTTTATTCGGCGATTTTACTGCCCTATATGATCTCCTACGATTCAGTGATCCGGAAATCTTATGCTGTGAACAATGATTGAAGATCTTCTTCATCGGAAAACGGAAGGAGAAAGTTATTCGGATTGAAAGTTTTGCTGTCGGAGGAAATACCCTCGATCTTATCGCCGTTTAAACAATACTTCGACTTCCCACTATAATTTCAATATGTTCGCTGGAGGGTTGCAACTTCGTATCGACCATACGATCTGACAATGAGTAAGCAGCATAGTCAAGTCCCTTGGTGGAGGCCTAAGGGTCGTAGTTTCTCGCTAATCAGCACCCCGAGGCGTAGCCTACATATAGGAGGAGAGGAGACGAGACTGAGGATCAGAACGGAGTAGAAAGAAAGTTGCATCCATCTCAACGACTGCCGCAGTACTTATTCTTCTCGTTCTCCAAATGTTCACAAGTTTTAACCCATTTTTCCTCGTTTGTACACCCACGGGTTGGTTGTTTTCCCAGCTTTAAACACTCGACCGTGGGTCCTTTGTTCTCAAAAGCAATACCAGCCACATACTCCAGGAATTAGTTCCACTCGGTGCAGTAGGCACTTCTTAATTCTCGAGACGCGCGTCGACGGTCGAGACCAACTATGGAACAAAGCCGTTCGCCGTGGGTGGATTTAGAACATAAGCACAACTTGCACACTACGATTGAGGTAGGAATTATTAAGTTAGTGTATACAACCGAAGCTGGTTGGTTTAGCCAAACACAAATTTGGACTTTATATTTTTGTTAGAATTACAAATTTTTCCAAGTATTTGCCTAATTGAAATTAAATCTCTTCTGCCCCGGTAATTTTAATCACATAAGGACAGTATTGGTCCGAGGATTCGTCTTTTTTACTCGCTTTGCGATAAAATCGCGTAATGATTCGCGAAATACTAATTTCTTTACCGTTAGATAGGCTCGGCAAAAAACGAACGGAAGCTATTAATCCTTTGATAAAATTTTACAGGGTGACCCTTAACACAAAATTATTTTGTTAGCGTAATTATAAACCTTTTACACTCATTCCCGTGTATAGTAGGAGTTAGAAACGCGGCCATAAAGGCCACGACATGTAAATCGATAAGCATGCGGCATCCTGACCTAACCATCATATACCCTAAAATTTACCAGCCCTTTAGGCAGGGTACATCGTCAATTTTTATCACGCTTTGGCGACTATTAGGCAGGTTACATACAAAGGCAACTTGCAGTAACTATTAATTACGGTCTTTACTCCGCGTATATACAGGACGTTAATTATTCAAAGTAAAATAAGGCGGGATGATCCAATTAGACTTTCTCCGATTGGTCAGAACTAAGTAAACATTCGAGTTGATCAAACGGTCGTTTTAATGGCTCTAGACTTCTAGAATTGGATTATGTCGGATTAGGGTTGGTTTATTAAGGATAAAAAGCTCCCTGTATATTTCACCGAGGTGTATGTAGACGCGATAGTCTCTCAGCCTACAGCCAGCATAATATTGATTCGTTAATATCAATTTTATCCTACCGATTTCAAGGCCTGTAGGTATTATACCTATGTGACACAAGTGCATTTCTGCACGCATGCAAAATGCTATTTTCACCATTTTATATATGTCATCGATTAGCTGCGTTGACACGATTGTCAATTTTTTTATTCCTTTTTCTCCTTGATTTTTTTTTTTTTCTGTTTAATCCATACATATGAATATTTATGAGGAATGACGTTTGTACCCCTAGCGAACAAAGAGAATAAAAAAACATTGTTTTTTCCATCTCATTGTTTGTTTATTTAAACTTTTTAGCTCAACGTTTCAACGGAAGAAGTTTCTACTCCGTTATATACCGCAGTAGTTAATGTAAAGCTACGGTCAGGCCAAGGAGAAACAACCCTTAGCGGCCAGACCGCCTGGTTTGGCTGTTATAGTAGATAAGGAGTGTTTTTCAACGTTGTATTTTTACACTTTTCTGACGTTTAATGATTTACGACGTCGCGTAAAATAACCAATGACAAATTTCCTCGTTCCACCTTACGGGGATCTTATAATATGATAAACATGATAAGTTCAAGGTAAGAGAAGGCTGGTATTAACACAAACTGCGTTAATAATTAAAAAAACGATTGCTTTTACAGTTTATTTCGGCGTTCGATATTCCTATCGAATACTTATTGCAATCTTTCGTATACTTGCGGTTTATCAAATGTACCTTACTTATTATTGCCGGAAAGGTGAGACGCTTTATTCCCTTGAGAAAATATTTCTTGCGACACTGACAAAGCGGAAATCGTCAAAATATGCGGCTATCCCAAAATTTACATTTTCGTTTTCGATCTATTTTTCTTCCCCATTAGATCATGGATACATATGTTTCTCTCGGTGAAATATGACTTCTCCACCCTCGTTCTATGGGATCAGAAAAAATGTTAGGAAAAAACCCCAAATTCCTCGTTTCAATATCAATATCAACTCTTTGTTGAATAGATTGCCGATGATAGCAAGACTTGCACTTAATAAATTTAGGCAATATTTCACACCCATCTCACACGCAAATTACTTTTTACAAAAGCCCTAAAAAATAGTCTTAAAATACCTGAAGCCTGGAGGAAAGCAAGAAAATAATTTACACAGAGCAATTAAGCGGCTACCCCTCCACAGGGGGTGTTTAAGCTGTCCAACCTGGGGTGCGGCAAGCAGCGATATGTATACGTGAACATAACTTTGTGTACCGGGTGTACACATGTGGTCAAAAGGCCTTGATATTAGTATAAAATTGTTTATTCACAGATTTTTATGCTTTATAGTATAATAAAGTTTTCTTTTCTTTTTTCGGTCGTTAATAAAACATCAAGGAGTTATAAATTCCGTTTAAAATATGCCGTCTGATCAGATCATGATGTTACTACTACTGCCTACGACTCGCTTCTCTGGTTGCGAAAAAAATATTATCGACCCCGAGGAAACGAGACTCGTGAATATTTAATGAGAGAAAGAAACTATACGATTTCACACATTTCACAGTTAATTGGTGTCATTTATGTACACACGTATGTATATACTAGTATATTTATTAAAGAGTTGGTTGAACCGCTGTGAAGAATCTCGAAAAGCTATAATAATCGAAAAAATTTACTTTCATGTTGATTTTACGTTTCAGGCTCATTTCTTGTCTGTCTCTCGCTCTTAGCTCAAGTAATTCCTTCCCTTTTAGCATAACATTATTCTTGTCTTATACTCGGCAATAACGAAGCTAAATTAGCAAACAGTTTTTCTAGAAAAAACAGCCCGTCACAGCGCGTTAAACTCTACGAGGGTATAGGAAAAGACTAGCTCGGGTTAATTTCTACCCTTCAAGTAGCGGCGTAGTAACTGCCTTTATGGGGTAGGTTTATGGTTTGGTTAGTCTAATATTAGGATTGGAGTACCCGCAGCACAGTGGGCATTGGAGCCAAGCGGTTTGTTCGGGCAACAATTCCTTGCAAATAAACCAGCCGAGTTCTACTTCCGATCCTGCCTATAGTTATACTCGGTAAAATTCGATTAATGCTTCGATTAATGCTTCGGGCCATTATTTGGCATAACGTGTACGGTACCTATACGAAATTGGGAAAATCAATTTCAGGGACAGCTATACACGGCAAAAGTAGATTAACTAGATATATGTATACCCATATTCTGACATACATGTTATAACGAAACGAACGCCTTTGCGGAGGCTTATTGTATTTATAAATAATTGTTGCACGGTTTGTTGTTTTTCCTTGAAATGGAAAGCTTAATTTCCCTGGAATGGTACTGATAACGTACTTTTTTTCATGTTATTTTTCTTCGACGTATGCCTCAAAAGAAAGAGAGAGAGAGAGAGGGGGAGAAAAAAATGAAATAATAGTAATAACCAACGAACTGGTTAATATCGATTCACGTTTAGGGTAGATAACTGATAAGAGTAATTCTACTTCAGCAGTTCACACATCGGTGTATATACATGCTTATATATGCCGCGTAATAAAACAGTCGACTTCCGTTCTAAATACATATATGTATGTATATATGTATGCGTCATTTGACGTGTATATTATTCATATCATTAATGTATCGAAACTGAATGTGATCTTAGATAGGATTGGATGAATAAATTATTATTCGGAAAAGTATAGACCTCGGAGTACAAAGTTTCTGGATAAAAGATTTCAAGGATATGTAATATAGGTGACACACGTGAATATGACCTCCGCCCATGCTCGATTATATGCTGCTTTGTTACGTATAAATATGATCATAGGTGTGCGACGATTCTAACTATTTTGATGAACTAGAACCTTGCGGCTATACTCATGGATGATATCGATTTATGACTAGGCAAATTCACCCTCCTTTATACTCAGTCTATAAGACATCGAATAATATAGGTTCCTACTAAAGAGGGTTGGCATTTCTGGCTGTTTGCACACTTATATCCTTATCTTTATTCACTAGAATTAAACGTAGGTATGATATGCGAAAAACGGGGGTCTTTTTACTTCTGCGTTCTATCAGATCTTCAAGATGAACATTGAAGTTCATTCTTTTTTTTTGTTTCGAATTCTTTGGTATCTTGCTTCTATCATTTCAGAATTCTTCTTTTTCGCAGTTGCGAATGTCCATATTATTAGGCATTTGAATTTACTGTATAAATTTCGTATGGTTTGAACTTGAAACTTCAACGACTAGTTGTATTGAAAAAGGCATGTGTCGAGGTACCGTTCAAACCGAGTGTAAAAATCTTTCCTCCTTATAAATAAATCGCCTCATATAGCACCACATATTGGAAGGTATATGTACACATTTTTCTTTTCTTTTTCATTTCTGAGGAGGTATGAAACCTCCTCATATTCTCCACTGGCCATTTCCCTCATGTCCGCAGTTTCTTTTTTCCGTCTCTTATATTGTTCGCTCCGAAAATTCCTCACGTAAATCTCTCATGCTTTGGATCTCTCAGAGCCTCATCATTCACCGATTAGTGTCTCGATCTTGACTAGACCTGGAAGTGGTCAGTACTTTAGTTCCAATCTTGGATGATCTTTTATCATTATTATCTCTTTTCATTACTCCAGGGATGGATTACTCTACCTGCGAGCAGTAAGCCGCGCATAAAGTAATGAGATTAACAATTTTGTAATTTGGTTAAAAGCGAGCAGATAATAAGTTCCTTATACTTGGAGGAAATCAGGCAACTGTTATTTTTCTTCGTTTTTTAATATTTTATTATTCTTCAATAAACGGCCGTATTGCCTCACAGATCGATGCATCAATATCCTCTCTTTTAAAATATATTACTTTTCGGCTTCACTCACTTCGTGCTCACTTGCTCTATTAAAGACATGGATAAACTGTTCCTTAAAAAAAAAAAAATTCTTATCACGCCACCGGCAGAATGACATTTTTTTAAGTCATTTTTTGCTTCTGGATCTGCTGTGGTCTCATAATTATTATGCTTGCTTTACCTAACTTCCGGAGTTAAAGAACGGAAATGTATATTACCACACTGCATAATCTTCTGCGATTTTTTCACTGCCTTTTGCCTCGACCCCCGCGGCCTTAATTTCGAATTTTCATTTCTAAACAAATTGTGCAGGCCTATATCTCCGTAGTCTGTGCTCGGCTAATTCTTCCGGCTTTTAGCTCCTGCTCTAATATAGTAATCCGCGTTTCATACGTCTGTTTGAATATAATTATGTTCAAAAATTGGCTGCGGGTTATCGTCGTAAAATTTTTCAACTTACATTAGTTTTAGACACTTGGAGTATTTCATGCGTTAATTTCGTTCTCATTTTTACTAAAATTACTCGGTTTATCTTGGAGGATATATTCAGCTGTATTATGCTATACTATGGTCACTGAAATTAAGTAATTAGAAGGTAGACTAATTACAATTAAATTAATTGAAGTGAATGCTTGAAATTACTTCAATTCAAATTCAGACAAAAGATAATAATAAAAAAAATACTTAGTCGAAAACATAGCTAACATCAGTTTTTAACGATGTTGAAAATAATATATGTAGTTGACAAAAATCTACCCGTATTCGAAAAATAGAATTTTTTGAAAAATATTCGAAATATTTTAACAGTGCGGTGAAAAAAATTTTGAAGGACTTTGACGTTCGTAACGATAAATTTTTCAGAATTAAAACTGGTTGTATCATTGATTGATTCATATAGCTCGGCATGGCAACGATACGTTCTAGCAATCCGAAATTCTCTATATGTATGTAGGTACATAGGTACTATACCAATTTATTCCGTGTGAGTTGATCGATCCTTCGGTTTCGCGCGAACGCTTCTTACTCAGACGATTCGTGATACTCGTGCGAACAAACCGAAGAAACGAGACAGAATCAAGACAGACTAAACTAGAATTCTATAAGTGACTGGGTCTCATTGTACTGTGGTCGATTGATTATTCAGTACTTTTTCCCCATTTCTTGAGAGCTATATGAAACCTGAATCAGGACTCGAGACGAGATCCTTCCGTGTTTAACGACACGATAATACCTACGCCTAGTGATTACTTATTTTTCCAAATATTTTCACACCCAATTCGCATGTACATATCAAGGGCTAAGGATCAGAAGGGCCCACGTGTTAAATTTTCAGATATACGCCCTAATTATGGCAGCAAATTCAACCAAGTCGACAAAATGTGGATTTATACGCCCTTTTGGTCCTTAGCCCTCGATATACAGGTATAATCTACGCATACATATACCTATGATATTCGTACGTGCGTAGATCGCTAGCGATGAGATAAAACTTTATTTTTAAATCCATTTCATAGAACTATATAATTATAGAAAGAGAAAGAAGACAGTATGTGTCATGCTAAAAGCGAGGCTATCTCGTCTGCTAGATCGTATGCTGATTTATATTATCGATTAATTTGAAATCGTTGGGGATTATTTCAGCGTGAAATGAACATGTTTTGTAAAAATAGAATTTTTCTTGTACTAATTGCGCGTTGAATGAGAATAAATCGCCGTGTTTCCCTAATAACTACAATTTTCAATATTTCTAAAAGTATAATCGAGCTATGACGTTCTTTGTTCCAGCTGGGGTTGCGTCCAGGTCGTGACGTAATCGACGACCTGGGTAGAATCTGGTGCAGCCCGGCATTGCGCCTGGCATGGTACTAGCTGTGGGGGCAGGGCGATGACGCTTTACCGCTACCCGCCGTCGCCTCCACGCGTTTCCCATACCCTGCAGGATTTCCTGATCCTGATCCCGGCCCCGGCCCCGGTCCCGGTCCCCATCCTGGTCCCGGTCCCGAATTTAAATCCCACTTACTACCCGGAGGACTCGACGTTGGACCCACAAAATTCTTTTACCCTGGCCTCACTGAGCCATGAGGAATCACTCACGGCACCACGAACATCATCACAGTCAAGCAATGCCATTGGAAGAGGTCCAAGGACTTTTACCACCAACGTCCAGGACAGGTTCGTACCTTCTTTCAAATTTCTAATAAATTATTCTTTGAACGATTTAGCACCAGCTGACTCAAAAAACGAATTAAAAAAATTGATAAATTATGAAATGAGTCTATACAACCCCTAAAGTTTCGCGTGAAACAAACTGGGGTTGAATCTGACCCCAAAAGCTTGAAATTTTATTATTCGTTAAATCCACTCACGTATTACTAAATGTGTACACACCCAAAGGGTAGGTGGTACTAAATTATTATGGGGGAGTCAAGATTTCGACAAAGTTTATGACCAAAACGCAAACACAATTGTGAAAGGAACAAGAGAGAGGAAGAGAACGGTACCAGAATTTCTTTCACCCTTGGGGAAAATTTAACGTGAATTATGGTCACGTGATTTATGAAGAAGTCGCGTGAGACTTCCGGTGCCTACGGGTTATACTCTCGTTGCGGTCCTCTTGAAAATTTTTGCGTCTAGTTATGGCAAACAGGAGTTATGGTCGGGTGGTTGCGGTTTCGCAATTCAGGCATAAAAGTAGAACATTTAAATTTAGAAACAATATTCACGGCTCTCATTGACCGTGTGAAAACTTTACTACACAAATATATAAAGCAGAGAAAACCATTGAGTCTTTTTTTTTTTTTTGTTTAACTGAAAATATGAATTGTCCACAATTTTTATGTAGCATCTTTGCCATGCAATTAGTTTAATACTGCAACGTCACATATAAATGCGAATTCAGGTAACCTCGAGGAACTTTGACATTCGAGATGATATTTACTCGAATATGTCTTCGAAAGTTCAGCAACTTTTTACCTAAACATGGAAATAAATTGCATATGAGCCTTTAAGAGGTGATAATGTCGTATGAAATATTATCAAGTAGAAAGTAAAAGTCATGGGAAATATCAAAATATTAAAGATCCATTGTCTTAGATTTTCTTTACATTTCGAATAGCATTAGGGGTGAAAATGAAGAAGAAAAAGATAAAGAAATCCGAAATTCTTTGATGGTATTCGATGGTGAATATCCATCATGTCTGCATGCATGTTTGTTAAGATACATTATTATTTTCTTTTGATAATCAAAGACTACCATCACAGCACCCTACATCGCGTTTGGCTTAGCCTAAGAGACTTACGAAGCACTCCAACTCGTCAATTTTCGGAGATTAGGTTTTAACGTTAAACGCTGTTAATACCAAGGTGGATACTCGCATAAAGGGGGGTCTCTGATGTCGAGCTATACGGTTATCTACTACAGTTTGAAACAAAATTAAGCATATATGTATAAGGATTTCTCATTAATTATAACTAAATACTTTTAGCCGAATGAATATACCTAATTTGTGAAAAAAATCGACTTGAACCCGAAATTTCTTGAATCTTGTTCGATTGATCAAACCTTTAAGAAAATCTTAGATTAATAAATAAATACACGCGATATATTTTTAACAGTTTCTACACTGCGGTACAACGTGAGGTAGAATCTTGTGGAAGGAAATGGTAATACTTTAAATAATTAAGCGACTATCAATTTTGGAGTCGATTTGTTCTTCGATTCCGATTCTGTTGTATACCAAAGTCAGTGAATTATTCAATCGCAATTTGATTCAACGCGTTAAACCGAACGACTGTTACAACACGAGAATAAATTCGAACGTCTACCTTTTTTTTTTTTTAATCACACTTTTTCACTGCCTGATACAATAAAGAGATAATGGAATTATCGATGTATAGTATCTCATCATTCATGCGTGCACGTACGATAAATTGAATTTCGCGTGCGTCTTCAGAAATTTCCACAATGATTAAGCACTACGATTTTCTTAAATTTCCATCTGAATATCTCGCCTCTTTTGCAGGAGATTAAATTCCCTTTCAATTGTGTTATGTACGAGATGAAAGATTACGCCACATACTTTTCATACACATTTTTATATTTTTCTA
This sequence comes from Tenthredo livida, assembly GCA_963992785.1. Lineage (NCBI taxonomy): Eukaryota > Metazoa > Arthropoda > Insecta > Hymenoptera > Tenthredinidae > Tenthredo > Tenthredo livida. The sequence continues at coordinate 3,485,575 of OZ023071.1, read as the reverse complement.
CAGGTAACCGTGGACCGCTTAGCGTAACAATTGTCCAGGTGGGCGGAAATGGCGGTAACATGGGAAGCTCCGGGGGTGGTAGTGGCGGTGGGGGTGGTACAGGTGATTTATTGGGTCTGGAACCACCGTCTGAGTTGAAACCCGCAGCATCTCCGCTGTCCGATATTAGTGCAACTTTACACTCGGACAATAATGACACCTACACGGCTGGTGGTGAGTGAATTTGATTTTTTATCATTTTTTTAATCTATATTGAAATGATTTCTTTTCTTTTTTTTTTTTTGCTTTGAATTTCCTACAATTTTGGATAAATCATATAAATTCTATCGAAGTAAAATTGAAGAATTTAAATTTACATTTATATTGAAATCAACTCGAATTAGTTCGGGAGAGATTTAGCAATTTGGGTAAAAATTAGGTATACCATAAACTTGCGGAGTTTGATACTATTATAATTGTAAGCTAGAACAGCTGAGTTTATGTGATTAAAATCGGCTCAACCCACGTGTTAGTGAGGATTAAAATGCCCAGTAATTAATCCGATTACTTTACTGTTCACAAAGAGATTTGAAATTATTGGAAAATGGGGAATCAAAAAACTCCAGTAGCTTATGCTTGTATGTGTTGATTTTTTTCACGGGTGTGTAATCTGATGAAAATTCTATATTCGTCGCATTCATTGCTTATGTTTTTCAATGTTTAGCCATTTTGTCACTCGTGAACGAATCGAAAGAAAAGAACAGAAAAGAAAAAAAAGATTATAATTATCACTAATTTTGAGAAAAGCTTGTAAAAATGATGAAACGATTTTGATTCGAAAATGAGTCACGTGAGGACTAAGAATCATCAACGACTTCGAAAGTTGTATAATTCACATGAAAAACTGTCGCATAATAACTAAAATAAGATCTGAATTCTAACAGGAATAATTTTCCTGCTGGACTAAAAAGTAATTACGTCGGTTAAGCAAGGGTAAGAAAATTTGTCTTCTGTTCTTCAATTCTCCACAGAGTATTTTGTTGGTAGCTTCCCACGAAGTAAAGATGCGTTAAGATCCTGGGGTGGAGTATGAATCGTTTTCATCGCAAATGAGCGAATTTTCTACTAGCTAAAAGCGTCCAGGTGTTTAATGCGCCGTTTACACATTGCACAAAATTAAAGCTCATCCTTTGAGGGTTCGAAATTTTCGAGTCGTTTCTCAACTCATTCTGACCTCATAATCACTGATTTCATTTCGAAACGAGAATGAGGCTGTAAATAAATTAGTAATTTATAAATTATACACTGACATTGTCTTTCCGTAAAAGAAACTTGTTTCAAATAATTCTGAGGAGCTTTAACGACGAACTTTTATCAGTTACCTATCACTGTACTACGTTTGACGATATGAAGTTGGAGGCAATATGATGGAATAATTTCTAATTTATTTGAAAGAGTTATAATCGTAATAGCTGTTGCTAATTGTAAGTGAGTGAACAACCGGCGAAGATTTTTGTTCAACGATCGATGGTAATTACTTCTGTTTATACACCCCTCGGTAGAAAGGTGGATGACGTCATATCCTGCGGTCGGAAACGTTTTAGAATCTCACTCCCTCGTTTGAGCCTAAGGGTGGATGAAATCTAGGGTGAAAGGGGGTTTGAACATTAGTACGAAAGTAGAAGCGATATCAAAGACGGGAGGAGTTAAACGTATTTAGTATTTATCAAGGAATATAAAATAAAGAAGAAGAGGAATAAGAAGAAGAAAAAAAATATGAGAAAAAAATTATGAATAATTAATGAGTGAATTGTGAGGTGAATATTTTTTAGCGACAAAGTACCTCGTATCGTATATAAAAGCGATTTGTCTTGCGTTGGGCACTCAGTTTTTATCGAGTGTTAAATAAGGCATTGATTGATCAGTCTTGAAACCAATTTCTGGCGTATTTAAGCCTCGGAGATTTTTTTTTCCTTTTTACTTCCAGAGGGAGAATTCAGGCCTGGTGAAATTCAGATAAAAAATATCTAAAGAATTTTAATCGGTTATTGGTTATTGGCTGCTTTGATCAGTGGAATTCTAATAATTTTATTTCAACGCTCCGAGTTCTGCACTCGTACTGGCACTTGGAAGAATTCGATTATATATATAGGTACATATACGAGAATGACGAGTCATTCATGTTCCACGGTTCGAAATGTTCAACTAGTTAATTTTATTGTTAAAAAAATATTTCGGGTTTGAATTTTGGTGAAAAAGTAAAGAAATAAATTTAAAAAAAAACCAAGAAATTATCCGCGTGGTTATTGGCGGTGATTTTCGTCGCATCATGTTACGAAAATGAGCTCGTTGTTATAGATAAATGTGGGGTGTCCGATCGAATACGGAGTTGAAACATCGCGCACGTGGTTCTCGAGACATTAGTAAACGTTAATCGGATTACCCTGCAGCGTGGTGGTCTCCACTGAGGTCAGTGTTGCCCCCAACGTTCGGTGGAAATCTTTATCGTGTGAACAGTATTGGCCGGTGTGAAAACCTTCTATATGCTTAATAAATAATTCATTATCGAAAAATGGTTAAAAGATCGTATTCAAATTTTTCTTTTCTTTTCTTAATGAGTTTAACCTGAATAAGCTCGACTAATTACCTTGTGGTTTATATCCAATTTAGATACGAGAGTTACGCAATTCTTGATTTATTTTATAGCTAAAGTTTAGGGCAGCTGCTTCATACTGATTCAAATACAAAGTTGGCTGAAGTATTTTGATATTAAACTTTTTTAGAAAGAGAAACAAAAAAAATATAGGGTAGTTATATCAGGTAGTCGGTATTTTAACATCATTATTAAATGGGCGTCGGATTTCATTTCAACTTATAGAATCATGTGACCATATACCTATATACATACCTATAGTATATGTATACTATATATTATAGTGAATCAATAATGAAACAAGAAAAAAAAAGGAAAAAAAGAACATTGTAGTGGATTGATGAAAGCGGCTAAAAAAAGCTCAGACAAGTGATTTTCTGGTGTTTCTTCATCATTTCTTTTTTTTCTTCGTTTTTTTTTTTTTTTTTTTTTCACATTCGAGAGCACAAAACTACTTCGTGGTTAAAGTAAATGAAAGAAGAAAAAAGAAGACCAAGTGTAGCGAATTTTACGAGTGCTCAGAACCACGTGATCTCTATTGGTTCTACTATGACGTACTTTGGAAGAGCTGCAGATTCGAGGCCGTGAGTTTAAGGGTTGAAATAAGAAAATTGTGCGGGATTAAATGACCGGAAGAAAATTTTACTCGAAATTTACCAAAAGATGGGGTCGACTTAGATTTCATATATTTATTATGTAACATATTACATGATTGTGAAATTTCATACGAATATGAAATACTGTGCGTGTGGAATGGTGTTTGACGAAAGGTGCAATAACGACGAAGTTTTTTTTTTATCGTCGCGGAAATCTGCGGAAAATAAAATGACGTATTGTCAGCGTGTTTCATTCCAAGCGTTAACTTGTTCGTAATATTGTGGCTTCCAACATTATTATGGAGAAAAGAAAACTTGAACTGCCGGATGTTTTTGTCATCGATTGTGACCAGGATGGAAATAATAACGGAGCTACTGTTTTCAAATCTCAATCGGTCTACCGGAAATCTAGTATTCGGAGAAAACCTTACAATAATCATGAAATAAGTATTTTTCTTCATTACAAAGTATATTTTTCAGTTTTTCCGAACGATAATGGATCATTTGAGGATCGTTCGAGGGAAAATTTTCCCAACTTTAATATAGAAGTGGGCTTATCGAATTTTCTTTGTTATTTTATGTCATTTATATATGACTAGCATTTTATCAAACGCCGAATTGCCACTAGGGCGAATAAGAACACGTCCATGCGTACGTAAATATTGATGTAGCTATACACACTTTTGATTATATCGTTAATCTACCTACGATAGAAAGTAGAATTATTGAGTTTTTCTTTCCTCGTAGGTGAACCGAACTTGAGCATTTCTAGATATAATAATTGAAAAATTGATTAGAAATTTCCCTCGAAGACTGCGGGCTCTTATAAAGTAAGCTTTTAATTTATGACGCAGCCGTCGTCATTGCGCTAACTATCGAAGAGCGAAGTTTAATTAATTGGACACTCAACTTCACCTTATCAAATGGGAAAAAAATAAAATCAACGTATACTTATAGGGTGAAAGGGGAAGAAACGCAATATTTGTCTGATCTCCATATATTTGACATTTCACGAAAGTATATTTTCCACACTGGCATTTTCTTCACTATAATTTCTAAACTACACGACTGCGCAGTAATTTTAAGTGAAAATCTAAAAAATAGTCGTTTCATGTTTTCATGTGCAGCTGCAGAGGCATTAACGACACACAATTATTATCCTTATCGTCGTAGGTATATACGGGTGTGCAACTTTTCCTCGCGTGTATAAAAGACCTTGTGAGGCCCACCAAGGGTGACTTTTAACTCGCTTTTCATATAATCAAAGCATAGTGGCTATAGGACTTAAGGGAAAGCGCAGTTATGCAACGAACATTGAGGCACGATTTTAAAAAACTTTATGATTGGATTTATTTACAGCTTGTAATAGATTGTGCAGCGGCAAATAATGTCTAGTTTTGCACCAGTTTGACAATGAGTATATTTATGTATAGACAAAAATAAGAAGCTTCTCGACAAAAGACAGATATTCAAACTCGACTGCTTTAGAAAGTTCAGTTCGATATAGATTATAGGCTGACGGAAAAGCAGTCCGCATACGTATCTTTGTTTGCATTTCTTGTATCCGTGAGGTGAGTTCGCGGAGTCGTTTATCATTCGTATTCCAATTCTTTCATCCACCGTTATAGCATACATTCAGTTCAAGATAACGCGGATATCTTAAACCGGAAATCTTTGGTACCCATTATATTCAAGTGCGATTCGATTGATCGTGTAAAAGAAAAGTAAAAAAGCAAACATAAAATTCGTTTCTCTAATATGACGAGTCTAAAATCTTTCTCATATTTTATTTGAATTAAACCCAGCATCTGGTTATTTTATACCAAAATCTAAAGTCTTTCTGTGAAGTATAAAGCACACAAACTTAATTCTGCTAATTAGTACGTAGTTCTTATTCCATTATAATCTTCTCCCTCTCGAGTTTGCAGTATTAAAGATTCTCCCGCAGTTTCCCCCGAGCAAAATATTACCTTACCTTTTTTTCATTTTTTCGCAATTCAATTTTCATTCGAAAGAGAAAAACCGGGAATCAAGAAAAAGGGAAAGCACTAAACGAATAAATAACAACAAAACTGGATTAACTTTAACCTGATCCAAACTTATCGCTAGTTAAAATCGCCCTCTACCCTGAGGGATTCTTTTTTCTTTGCTATTTAACCGTTCAAATAATTTTACGCTTCGACAGGACTTGATCCCCGTCTTCTTCTGGGTGGAATCAGCGGTGGCGATCGTCTCGCATGGGAAGGACGATATCAGATCAAGGAACATCGGCGTGCCGGAAAAGCAACGTTTCAGGGTCAGGTCTACAACTTCTTGGAGCGACCAACCGGTTGGAAATGTTTCGTCTACCATTGCTCAGTGTGAGTTAATGTTTTTGCAAATTTTGATTTATGCCATATATATAATACATGATGCATAAAAAAAAAAAAAAAAAAATCTTACCAAAATTATATGACAAATTCGTTCGAATGAATTGACAGCCGAGTCTACTTCATACGCAGAATACAGACTCACGTATTTCTCGATATATAGAGCTTTTCATTCTTAGCCTTGACTCGTCCCCTGCAATAACGCGCGTAAGCCAATGCAACTACATAATGCATCAATTCCTACAATTTATTTATAGGTCTAGGTCTAGGGCAAGATATGATTGGACTAAGACGACAAACCGTATTACCGGCAACATAGCCCTGACTTAAATCAATGATGCGTTTCATACATATAGCCGATATATTGAAGGGTTGAAATGCAGTTTCAGGCCGATCCCGCGGACACTGTTTCAACTTCTTAAGAGAAAAAACAAAAATAAAATAGAAAAAAAAGTTAGTTGCTATTTGAACATCGATTGCTAATGAAATAGGTACAAATTTTTTTCTCGCTTGCACTGCTACAGACTGTGAAAACAATTGAGTGTAATCAGTTCGTTGACTCATTGAATATTCATCATCAGCAGCAGCTGTGCCCCTATTCGCGGTCAATTATCTTTGACAATATCGGTAATCGAGATTTATAACGGATTTACAAACATTGTTTTCGCGTATTCATTACATTCTATGATATGGATTGTTTCTTCCCTAATTTGCCCATTGCGTGATCGGCGAGTAGATTCGATGCTAGGTCAAGTTGGAAACGAATAATATACTTCCTTCGGTTTTATGGACAGCTCTATCATCATATAGGTACCTATATATACTATAATTTAGAAAAAACGAAGCCTAATATTTTACGAAATTTTTTTCAACGGAACAAAAGATGATACTTACTCACGCTGCTAATGGCTGAGCTATAAATTAAAACATACCATAATAATAGCAGACGACGAACTGTAACGATCTTTGCCAGTCTATGAGGCAGTATGAAGCACCATAATTTCTCTTGCATTTTCATTGTTTGAAGTTATTATCTATCACATTGTTCCCCGCGGTGTCAGAGCTAGTATAGTCGACGTATAATGTAATGAAAAAAAGTAAGAAAAATAAACGAAGAGATGAATATGGTTGAACTATAATCAACGAGAGAATGTTTACTTTTAAAGAAAATGAATTTCAAAATAAAAAGACAACGTGAAGTATGATCCTTGAATATTTTTTCGTTCTCATAGTCTTTTCCTTTCGGATTCCGGTTTTCTAGATATCTATTTGTAAACTTTTACACAGACAGAGGTGTGTCCGAATTATGTCCCTCGGAGAAATGATATCGTGTTGTACCTATACGCGTAATTACTGAATTCCCACGAGTGTAAACATCGATCGTTACCGCATACAATAGAGTATCTGTAATTCAATACATCAGTACCTATAGACAGGCGAGAAATAATTTATCTGTCGCAATTTGCTTCAATCTTGTATTATATATTTGTCAGACAATTTGCTAAATTATTTCAATAAACATTATTCATTCAAATATAAACGTTCATTATATTGTTGAACAAATGATCCTACACTTCATTTACCTAATATAACTTTAAAAATTCAATAAAATTATCGAACATCCCGTTTATCACGTGAGAAAGATTTTCTTTATCCTCCGTATCAGACGCAGTTACCTCGGTTCAGTAAAAAAAAATAGCGGGACAAGTCCCGCTGATCCTTGATGCTGACTCGATAGACGCGTCTGACACGTTGCCGACTGCTACTACTTACTCCGCCTGGGTCAGCCAGATGGCGGGCCGGGTACATACCCGAACGTTCTACTTATCGTTGACTCGTCTGGCCGGTATCTGGTTTGTTCTACTGCAACCGCGGGCGCGTAGGGAATTTGGTTTTAAAAAATGATCAGAGTCCTTCGATTTTGGTTTTAGATTTTTTTTTTCCAGAGATTTGAGAACTTGTATGCGAGAAAAATTGAGTTTATGTGTACATGAATGCTTTTGACGTTAAGTAGATCAAATTGTTAGTGTAGGCTGGAGTTTTGAAAATGATGTTTGTATTATTGAGCGGTTATATCGTAGGGCTATTTTTATATACACGGTGTGTAATTTCATCGTAGGATTTGCATACGTGACTGTAATTTGATAATCGTCAGCGGGAAGCTGTTACATCAATTTTGTATAATAACTCGCGTGTTGTTGCGTCCTCAATCTTGAGGTATTATAACGATACTTGTATACCTGCCAACTTTCCCAACGTCTGATAAGGCACGATATAGAATGGGGAAAAAAAGGAAAAAAATAAAAAAATTGAAATTTAGCACAGTAAGTACATGAATTTTGAATTTCGAGAAATATAGAAAATTCAGTACCATGTAATTATACCTTAGAATTATAAAATGATGAACGACTTTATTCCACATTTGGGATCTACGAATGAATTTGTGTTATTGTAATATTCTTTAAACAAATTGGTGGTGGTATCGAAAATCTCGATTTAACGTAAGTCAAAAGATGTATTTTTGCTCTCTACTCATCGCCTCAGAGTCTGCTAATACAATTGAAGTTAAATTGTTAGTATGATCTACGAGGTATAAAGTTTGGAAGAAGCATTGGTGAATTCGAATTTTTCTCGTCACGCAAAAGTGCAGTAAAAATTTATACAGAGTCGTTAAAAGTCAGGGTATAGTTTCTTCGAAGTTTCTCGAACCGGTCGTAAAACAAAGTGCAGTTGCAATCTTTGGTAGATGCGGAAGGATTCGATCAAAAGTACCCATACTATATGTATAGTGCAAACGGGTTTTATTTAAAAATTAAAGCCCGAAGCATTAGATGGAAATAAAAATATTCTAAGCTTTGGAATAAACAATTGAATTACATGTCTCATTTCTTTTTTTGTTTTTTTTTTCGAAAAAGTGAAACGGAATTCAAAAAATCTTCCTTTTTAACGCATTGATTAACGGCAGGAGAAAAATCTGCAATTTTATACACTCGTTTCAGGTCGATGAACTATATACTTGCAGCAATGAAGTAACTCGAACTTGGATTAGTTAAATCCACTATGATCCATTTCTCGGTTTGTTCTTCCCTTATATTCTCTCTTGTTCTCTTGCTCTGCTCTCCCTTCGTCTCGCCTATTATCTCGCCGCTTTTCTGAATGTAAATTAAACGAGTAGCTATATATGTATATATATTATATATATAATATATAAATCCTTGAGAAGAAGTAGAATGGACGGTTAATCCAGCGTAGTCTTGGCTTAACGAGTATTACGGTTAGAACGTCAGGAATAAACTCGACGATAATAAACGTGAAGAAAAATCAGAAAAAATCGTTCCTTTCATCAATACACTGTCTAAAAAAAATTCGTTCTTCCGTTTTTTTTCCTTTCCTGCAATTGTAATACACCTTATTTTGTTCGTGATAACACAAAGGCACAAAGTACCGAAAAAGTACACAGTAGCTCCCTCATGGAAGGGAAAAATGAATAACTAATTAAATAAACCGAAAGAAAGGGTAAGAAGAAAAAAGAGCGAGCATGTAAGCTTACAAATTAGGTTCAGAAAACTTATAACATTTTTATGCTATTGTCGTCCCGTTCTTTTCCAAGTATATTTTATATACTTAAATTATTTATTACGTCAAAATGTAGGTATATAGACACACTGAATAAGGAACAATGGAGAACCCAGATTTAAAAAAGAAATGGCGTCACCTCAAGTCTCTCGCGTGATTTAACCCGAATAATTTAAGCGGTTCAGAACATTTCGGTGCTTAGCCGTCCCGACGCTAAACCCTCTTTTCTAACCCGAGCTCACGCGTCCTTAAAGCTTTTCCTCCTGTACCTCGACCTCGTCCTTTATATTGTATCTGCTAGATTAATGGTGAGGGTTAGAAAAGTTCAAGGCTGACGTCTTGGAATGACAATTTGCCGATGACTGTGTAAAATGTGGGCGCATGCGTGCATATAATATAATATATGTAACCATGTTTAGATATACCTGTAATATATATGTATACAAGATACAGGTGTTGCAGATCGATTAATTATAATGTGCTTTTCAGAACTGAAACATTCTTCCTTTTCCGATTGAATAGGTTTATTTTCATCAGGTGAAATATACTGCAAGGAAAATGAGGGAAAATAAAAGTGCTAACATTGAAATGCATTGAAATCTAGGTACATGATTATTGCATGCATGTAGTACATGATGAACTACTCTATCGATTTTTTCTGGCTCATGAACGCCCCTTCACATTTAGGTAGGTATGTGTATACGAATATATGCTATGCGTCGTTGTATTTCGCTTTTAACTTTTTTTCAAAGCTTCCTTTTATTCCCTTTTTTAGTCTTCTTCAGTCCGTATAACTGGTTTACCTTATACGTAAATACATACTACATATGCATATATACGTGAAATGGAAATGTAGCGAGTGCAACCCAGTTCTTTTCAAAGCGAGAACTGAATCGAGGTTCTAAAAGTGGTATAAAACGACTTTCGTTATTCGCCAACGCATTTCGCCGCGAAGATATGGGAATGTGTACTACACACATACAATAGATATACCATTTTCCGAGATAACGCAACGTTACCCGGATAATACCTACGTTTATTTTCACGTCTATCAACCGTGATATATGCGGTATATATATACATATATTGTATATGTCCAACCATTCAGCATTCTTCAGAACTCTTTTTAAATCATATAATGCAAGTGCTGAGAGAAGTTTCCCAACTAGTTTGCTTATTTTTTCTTTTTGTCTTTCTCAGGACGTTGAATTTCACGTTAGAAGCGACAGTCCTTTCGGTTCTCTCCTTCTCCTTTATCTCTAATTTCTCTTCGTTTCTTTTTTCTTTGAAATTTTATTGCTGGACTTCCTCTCGCGCGCACGAACGGTAAAATGGAGTGAAAAAGTTAGAGGTCAACTGGAAATGTTGACCGGTTGAATTGACACGAATTGGAACGGTTCAGACAACCCTTAAAAAAGACGAGAAAAAGAAGTCTGGTGATTCCTCTGGCCCCAGCATATCAATCTTTTCCCTTCTTCTGTAGGGATGTACATGTATAATTTTTATAAATATTTAATAATGATATTCAAATAGGTACCCCATTTTATTATTACCCTCCCCTATAAGATGAACGAAACTTTTTTCTGTCTCTGGTTTTTTCCTCGCCCTTACATAGCGACGCCAGGTGTTTCCTTCGGCCCATACTTTTGGCCCCAAAAACTTGAAAGGGGCGCTCAAACCACCTGCGTATACTTCCGAAGGGTTTTTTTTTTCGAGGGTCTTTACCAACCGGGAAGACAAATTTCTTTTGGGTTTACCCTACGCTTAGAGCTGGACAATTTGCCGGTTGACATTTCGCGGTTTCTTGAGTAGAAAGAGACTCGCTAAAAAGCGAATGGCAAAAGGGTTTACGGAATCCCTCCACGCACTGTCGACCATCAAACGACGCGTAAGAGCACTGACTCTGATTTACGAACCACGTAATTTCTTGCCGTTGGTATTTCATCCTTGAATAACGTTATGCGTTACATGAATCTAGTTTTACCTACATTTTACTCTGCAGCTATCAATTCATTCATTCATTAACTCGCAGAAAAACGCCCCAAGTCCCTAGAGTCAAGTTTTTATCGATATTTGCCAAATGGTTTAAATCGGAAGTCGTCCGAGCAATTAATAAGCAATTTAGATGACATTATTGCCCAGTGTAAATTCACACGATAAGAAAACAGTCTTCCTAATTCAGTGAAAAACGGTCGGATCTAATCGTCAAATGTCACCTGAAGTGTGATCGATGTATAACTAATGGTATTCCCGTTTTTTTTTTTATTATAGTTTGACTAACAATAAGAACGGTTTGAAATATCGACTAGATATTGAATTGAAATGACGTTTTTACGCAAATCTTGCAAGATTCGCATCGTCACCGTAAAGCTCCACCTTACCATGTAGCGTTTTCAGCATGATGAAGAAGAAAAGTTGCGAGGTCGTTTCGTGCTCAACGTCGTCAGTATCCGAGGTCAAGGTTGACGCCCCCACGTCCTTCGTCTAAGCTACACCTACATGTATGGGTATTAGGGTGGTCCCGAATTTAATCATTTTGGAATTTCTGCATTTTGCAGAAAAATATGCATTTTTTTTTGTTTCACGGAGACCTATTTTGTTTCCAGATTTTTCGAAGCTAACGATAATGCGATAAGAAGTGAAAAATTACCCCGAAGTACTAAAAATCGTGTGTTATTTAAATAGGAAAGTTCGAAGGCTTTGGGGCAGCACTTAGGATTGAGATAGGAACCTGGGGTTTTGACTAAATTTATTTCGTATATATTTGGAGACGTTCGGCCGATGAGAGCATTGAAATTCGTATATGAGCGAGTTAAGTATCACCCTAATGCGCCGTATATCGGTGAAATAAATCGCGTGGGTTTAAATTTGATTAGAAACTTTTGTGCCATCGGTTTTTGCCTACCGATGAAATTGAAGTATTGGATCGTGGAAGAGAGGAGATACGAATGTTCGAAAGTCAAAGGCTTCACTGGCGTCTGTTGAATATCGAGTGCAGGATATCTCGTTATACAATTTGTGTAAGCCACCCGAAGCTTTATGTTACCTCTACCTGCAACAAAGGCTTGAATGTTCAAAAGGAAATGATCAGGTTTCAATGAACTATGTGATAGCCGTTTTCCTTGTTATTTTCTCGTCTCGTAGTTGGAGAACTTCAACAATCCGCTTCTCTCAGAAATATATATATATACATAGGACGTGGATCGTAACTATATCTTTGATATAATCACTCTGGAGATTAGAGGCGATTTATCAGGCAGTTACATGCAAATGTTGCAGACGTGTTTCTCACTCGAGGGTTTAATTCCGAGGTAGAATTAGATACAGAATTTTCCTCGATTCAGATAATCGCGGAAATTATTTAACCAGCTGTTTCTTCCGCCAAAATAACCTTCAGATATTTTCTGATAATGTGGGTATATGCGATTCCTTAATTCTTCTCTGTCCCTGCAGAATGAACTACATATATGCTTCACCTGAATTACTTTTCCATCTTTTTCCAACTTGGGGTCATCGCGTGGTTAAATTTTAATTGGTTTAATTAGCTATCGTGAAACGTGTAGGCAACGTTGTGACTATAATATAGGGTATAATATCGATGCAGGTGAAAATTGTGTCGAATGTAGCCACAAAATGCATTGATGCACGATGTTCTCTACTTCACATCATGTTACCAATCAACGCTCTAAAATTTGCGGGTGGTTGTATCATGTATGTACTGGCGTACACCTAGGTACATACACTGCAGTTTGCAATAATTAACTCTGTACAAACGATACGACACTTTGCCAGATCCCCGAGCTCTCCGGTACCGTTCGTTTAGAGTTGAAAATTTTCAACAGCCCTCGTATCACGCTATGGTTTCAAGGCTTTTTAAAACACTTTCAGTACCTATTCCCACCTCATGGTTGAGTGGTAGTGGTAAATTAGAATCCGTGAAAAGAGTGTGTGGCGTGCGGTTGTATGTACCCCATGTATGTAGTCCATGTATAAAATACGCGGCTAAATTCCGTGCAGACCTGCGGTTTTTAGAGTATACCCATAAAAAGGTTTATGGCTGTTATGTGCTCGGTGTACAAACCTGACGTTAAACTTAGGAAAAATCTTCCCTCTTTCCTCGATTGAAGAATCGAACCGGAAAGACGAGAACCGGGAATGAAGAACGGGGGTGGCTTCTTGACGCTGGGGCGTTGAGGGCAAACCTCATCGTGGGTCAAAGCCGAGTGGCTGCAGGGCTCTCTATGGAAATCAATAGCCACTTGATTTATTTCTAACTTCGTACTCCCGTGGCTATTCGTATTTTTAGATTGTACAAATATGGATGAATTCGATATTAATGGGGCTGAAAAAATATTCACTATATATCATCGGGAAATCATTTTCACAACGGAAAAGCCAGTTCAACCGCAGTTATAAATCATAATAAACTCTTGACATTTCGCCAATTTTTTTCGTATAGGGGGAAGTCCCATAAAGCCGGACGGCACCTAAAATCGTCCATTGCTAATATCAGCCAAACTAAAAACATTATTTACCATTTTCTTGCGTGGTTCGAACATGCATGAATGCATCTTTGAACCACGCAAAAAGAATTGTAAATAATGTTTTTAGTTCGGCTGATATTAGCAATGGACGATTTTAGGTGCCGTCCGGCTTTATGGGACTTCCCCCTATACCTACTTTGATCGAAAATAAAATCATCCGCAATGAATTGACTCTACTTTTTGGATGATTATAATATTTTATAAATGAAAATCATGCGAGTTGAAAATAGCGGAAAAACATAATGTACAAATTTGACGTGATGTGGTGAAGTATAGAGCCCATAGCCACCAGCCAGCGAAGAGCTGGATACGCTTTATGTCGTTACAGGACGTCGCTTTATGGCAACCCGTTATTTTACTTTGCCATTTTATTATGCCCTCACAGGTATTACTCTTATTATAAAACCGAAGCACTCCGCGAAATACGACCTGCGACTCTGCAGTGTCTCGACGATTTTAGAATGCAGTTATCTCCTCGAGTAAAGGAGAATTTATTCAGAGCCATTCAAATCATCAAGTTGTCACATATTCGACGATTTTCATTTAACGACCGCAACCTATATCGTCCGAAGAGGGTGAAAATTATACTTCAAAATACTCGTCGTTTATTTATAAAAATTCGCATCCCTTGAAAAATCGTATGGGTGTTATTATCAACTTGGATGTAAAAACGCGATGCTAATAAAGCGTGAAAATTTCCTTTGGATATATATTTACCCAAAAATTCACGTGTGTACAATCGACGATGAGGAGACTGACGGGGAAAATGAAAAACTGTGGGGTAAAAAAAAAAGTGATATAAAATGAAAAAAAAAAAAAAACAACAAAAAACGAAAAACAAAATGAAACAACAAAAAATAATAAAAAATGCCCGCACCCAATAAATTAAAACGTAAAATACAATCTATCGCCGGGGTTCGCTATACACGCCGCAAACGATAAACGCTTTTGTCAATAATAGAGGAGGGTCGCGATATGGCCTTGCCCGTCCGTCATACATCGATCCACCCACGAATATCGATTCACACTTCTCGACGACGATGACGACGACGACCCAGTCACCCGGGACTCTTGTGCGTGTCCATCTACTATACCTTTTTTCTGTCACAACATACAACATATGTAATTCTTTATCTAGAATAAATTATACCATACATACTATATACATAGAGGAAAAAAAAATCTGTACAATCGCATGTACGAAGGGTTGCGTATATTTGTACCCAACCAGGAGAATGTTAGCTCCTCTTCTTTTTTTTTCTAACGGAGAAAGAAATGGAAGAATAAAAATTTCAGATCTGACATTGAATTTTTTTGTTTTTTGAGTATTTTGATGAAATTGTTGTTGAAAATTGATTTTATAAAAATAGGTTCGAATTTTAATCTAAGGTACGGAGACGTTGAGGTGAGAGAGAACGAAATTGAGGAATTTCTAAAGGGTTTTTGCAATTTAGGAATGCCATGGTCTATATAGACCACGCGCGAGTGGTCGATATCCAAAACTGGGAATCAATAGTTCTCCTCAAGTTAAGGTATGCCGTACTATCTATTGTGCTTCATACTCGACCCGCCAGGACTCATCGACATCCACTATACTGCGACCGAACAGATTCCGAAGGGAGATGAAAGCTAAACGTCCGCGGATGGTCGGCGGTGGACTTATACCAGAACCAGGGCCCCGCGGTTGACCCGCAGGGACTCGGGAATTGCTTCGATAGCACTTCTCCATATCGGCTGGACACTCCAGATAACATTTACCGACGACTAATCATTTATTGAACAAATGTGACTTCGCCAATATCACGCAGGCTTCCAAATTCCATTTGATGTACCGAAAGCTCGCGTATCTGGCATTACATTCCATAGATACGTGTATATATTTATTATTCGTATATAACATACATGGATGAAAAAGATAAATGGTGGGAAGTGAAAAAAAAAAAATGAGTAAAATACTGCGGTTCATTTTAAAGTTCGTTTGAAATTGTCTCATTGAATACAAAGACGCAGGTATGTATATCGCTGAAAGTTTAGGTTTACGTTAGTTAGAGCATCGAGGTATAGGTGAACATTATTTTCGCCTTTATCTCTGCGGCTCGATCTAATTTTGTTATTATTATTTTTGTTTTTTAATCGGATAGTATATAGCTGAAGGGTGATATCTCATGGGAATCGAGCACTACGCCCTTCATTAACGACATTCCCTCCATTAATTAATCCGTTTATAAAATATACTCTCCGTCGTATCGCGTTCTACCTCCTCACGCATAAACTCGCTCACTAAAATTCGTGAGGGATATACGAAATTATCCACGATTCGATCGACGACATAAGGGAAAGAAATATTTAACTATTATTTTTTTCGTTTCTATTATTTTCTATAATTAATGTCATTTACAGATATTTCATTTCATCTATATGTATGTATATCCTTGAATTTCATTTACTGTTTCCATCTATACCAAAATTTACTGCATTCATTCGAAACTGGTATCTGCAGTATTCCGTTTCCACAATGTTGTAACAATTACGGTAATTCCACGATAATAATTATCGTTTGCATTACATCGCACTCGTTATAGCCTGTTGAACGCGCTTGTACACATTCTTGTAGCTCACGATTAGCTTTTCATTAGTAACATTGAAATAGATTGATCCACTCATATTGCGGGATAAATTGATGAGAAATTCCAGCTTGTTCATAACAACTGCAGGTTTTTAATTAATTTCCAAAACCTCGTCTCTTGTCAACAATAATTGACTAGATCGACTCCAATATATAGATTGCCAATCTGATCCAAAGATATAAATTAAATTTCTGCATCTTAATTCTGTTGTTATTTCTCGTTTTTGACTCGAAATGCAAACGAAAAACTCGCGTATTATTTTTTTTTTTTACAGAACAGCTGCGGTTTCATTCAAATGATTCCTTTCGCTTTTTTTTCAATCCGAGGTAATTGATTAGCATAGGTGTTGATTATAAGCGGGCTTATCTATTCTGCAGGCTGCACGTATGCTTATGATAAGTCGCAAATTACGTTATATATTCAAACCAAAGATTACTTTCATTATATCTACCACGAAGCTTTGACTCCTGGGGTAATCCTGTATTCGTAAATACGTTCGTTTCACGCTGATCTACCCTTTTTAATGAACTGCTAATAATAATCACCATTAGCCGAGTAGCAGCCGGCTTTTCGTACCTTTTTTAATAACGCAAAGTAATTGTATTTCGTTTATACGAACGAAGAGGGATAAACACACAGTTTGGTTTCTTCCTTTCCTTTTCCTTTTTCTCTTTTGCGAAACATTGCAGAAATTCATGAAATCATTAAAACCTGACCCTCTCAGATTCTCTGATCATGGTTTGAATCGATGAGGAAAAACAGATGCTCTTTTCAGGTCGTTGCCAAATTTCTGTGGTCATGTTCAACCTGGCAAATGAAACTGGCATATAATTATATACTTTTGAGTTTTGACTGGCAGGTAGCCGCTGCCTGAATACAATACATTTTCCAGCTTGGACGAGGTCAGCTCCACCCATTTTCTGGGATGAAGTAGCGTAGCCTAAGGTAGCCGAGCAAAGTGTTCTGGAGTGCACTGCCGTATACAAACAGTTCCCTAATGGGCTTTCTGCACGTTCTACTCACCTTTTACACAGTAGGTACATTCCGATATTAAGACTGCACATACGTCTAGATAAAATTGTATTACATACATCGACAGAGAGAGAAATGAATCTTACGACTGGACACGAGACCGTATACGCCGACTCTATATACGGTGGATTTATGTCCATCCTGAAAATCTATATAGTTTCCGAAAATAAGAGATTCGAAGAGACAGTAATCCAATCGATTAGCTATACAAGTCAACGAACTGGTTCCATATGCGAGAAGATATTTGGTATTTAAGTAATGTGAAAATATGAAATGCGCAAGGGGATATTTTGAAGCGAGCGAAATCAGTTGCTATCGTGGTATTGCCGAAATTTTTTGGTAAATCGTAATACTTCGCCGTTTTCCCAAGCGATTTGAAATTTCGATTCACCATTTACGTCCCTTATTCATCTCGTTCTGGGATCACGTCCCCTCAGTAAACCTGCATTTTCTTCTTTTTTCTTTTTTTCTGTTTTTCTTTTTTTATCTTCACCAATCTAGCGGAAAGCAGCAAAGTCAATTCTCCCGCGGTCTTGAAACGATCACTTACAGAGATTACATGGAAGAGAACCTGCAGCCCAGAGCACATCGCGTCTCTGTATTAACCGCGCGGCTACCATATTCCTGCGGTATAACTACTCTGTGAATTGAAAGAATAAAAAAGAAAAGGAAAAGGAAAAAGAAAAACATAAAGATAAAGAGAAATTGCTTACTACTACTAAAAGTGTACACCTACCCCTTATAACTGCGAGTCTAAATTTCGCGTCGTTACGAGAGGACCGCGGCGTCAAGCCATGCAGTATCGAGCGAAACCCTCTCTATAAATAGAGTTTCTGGGAAGTCGCAAGTATTTTGCGTTTCCACGATAAAGTTCTACCCTTCTGAATGGCGGATGGTAGTAAAATGGCCGCGGGTCTAGGAGCTAGGGGTTTGAGTTTAAACTTGAAACAATTGTCCGAGGTAATGGCCAGGTAGGTATATATGGCTGCCAGAGAAGCTGATTTCCGGTTCTTGACACAACGTCACATTGCTGCTGTTACAGTCATAGAAACTTCATCGTATGTACGTACAACCGACATGCACAGAGGTATATATCCGGTGCACAGCTATAGCCATTTGCGGAAGTCAGATCCTTCGCTTTATTCAGCCGACTATTGGAGCGTTAAAAATAAAGAGATATTTATAAATCGATGAAAATACGTGTAAGCTTATCCTCCATATGCAAAGGAATGCATACTGTGTATATGGATATGTTCAAACTTTGATGAACTCTTCCAGATACGATTTTCCCGCATTGTGGAGCTGTTTAGCTTTTCGAGAGCTGGGTAGTCATAGTGATTAGTCCGTGCAGGGAAATGCATGAATTTCATGATGTATTATAATGTAATGCGCAGGGTTATGCATGGAACATGTTATTATCCATAATAATCTGTGATTATCTTCCCAGCTGATCAAAACAGGGAATAATTATTCACGTGACCGGTTTTGACATGCGGACTTTTTTTCTGCTTTACTTCTTTCGTGCCAATCCAGCCTGGCACAGTCCTCCACCTTTTTTCTTCTCATAGAAACACCGAAAGGTGGCCTTCTTTTTTCACCGATTTTAAGGTGCAAAATCGACACGCTATATAATCGCGATTTATATGTACCTTGGAAAAGAGTGGATGGTGGGTAGGTATACATGAGTGAGGGAATGCTTTTTCTCAAAGAGAGCTTTCAAACTCTTTAGTTTCGCTTTGACAAATGCTGCAACAGTCGTGGGCTGGATTAAAGTGGTAGGTGCCTATACTGATCCTGATTACTCTATATAGTGGAATTTGAAGTCTAGCTTTCTTACCGAAGTCTATGAATTTTTTAGTGGGAAATTATTTGACACGAAACAAAAAACGAAATTAAAAATTAAAAAAATAAGAAAAGGCAATCGATGATCTTGCTGGAAGAAATTTAGACGACGATTCTTCCGATTTTAGATAAACTAATGATTCTTGAATTCGATTTCTGTGGGGTTTTTCTTGGTTTAAATAGGACTGTCAGCGATCGGTAGAACGAAGTTGAAGTAGCTCGGTTTCTTCATTTTTGTCGTTTGTTGCAGCTGTTATATCGCGAAGGGGAAGTTTTATTTTCTGTCTTTTTGTAGAGACTTTGAAACTGAATTGGGAATGGTGAATCAACCTTTTGGAGCCCAACTGCTCACACGGGGAAACGTATAATCAAAGAAAAATAACGTGCGTACCATTTCCTGTTAAACTTTAAGGGAACTGATTCGTAATGGTTATATACGAGCCCGTAAATAAAATAAATATTGTAAAATGAATAAATATTACATAACGTGTATCCGGGTGTTATGCAATGAAGGAGAAGAAGCGACAGAAAAAATATAGAAAATATGCAGAAATGGCGGAAGTCAATGCAGCTTTGGCAAGGCGACAAGAAACTGCGAGAAGAATCGAATTAACGAAATCGGCTTTTATTTCTAATCCCATTAGCGAACAATTATTATAATCCGCTTATAGGCATATAAGGCTGTCCGCTAAATCGTCTTGTCGAACGAAGAACGAGAAATAGCTGTGCAAACTCTGTGGAGAAATTCGCGATTTCCGTCTCTCTAGTTTCAAACATCTGCAGCACGATACTTGATGGAAATTTTTTCACCGCTGTTATAGATTTCTTTTTTTTTTTTTTCATTTTTTTTTCGTTTCTCTGTACGGAAATTTTTTATTTTTTATTTTTTATTTTTATTTTCTTTTGCCCCAGTTATCGCGTTTTCTCCGTGAATTTATCCTACGTAGTAAAACAGTGATAAAAATGCTTTTGAATTTATGGCTCAACTCGTGACGGCGTCACGGTCGTACCAGCTCGCACTGCATCGATCGAACGGGATAAAAATTCTATCGGAATATATCCTAACGATCAGTAATGTAGTAGAGCTTGACAAATTTTGTGTGAAAAATTTTTACCTTTTTTTTTTCTCTGTCTTTCTCTCTCTCTCTCTCTCTCTCTCTCTCTCCACTCCATTTTCTCACTTCTTGTAATTATTTTTTTTTTTAAACAAAAGGAGCTACGCTGCGTGTGAAAAACTCCGGTATAAAGTATAACGAAAAATCTGAAGGCCCGTTATCTACCTACCCACTATTCTTTTATACCAATTTTTCTTTTTCTTTTTCAAGTTTAGTAATTTATACGGAAGAGACCGGTACAGCCTTTTCGTACATCAAAGGCATATTTCGCGAATCCCAAGTCCGAACGATTGTTGTCAAATTTAATGGGTTTCGTTGAGAAGAGAAAAAAAAAGGAAAACTCGAGCACTTAGCTACTGCAGTATAGCGAGAAAAACGCAGAATAAAGGGGCTGAAAAACGAAAAGGACGAAATTTTCTTTTCAACTTCGAATAACCAACCAAATACCACGATTCTAGTATACAGTAACTTTCGCGCTGGTATTCCGCTTCAGTTTTTCTCACGCGATAAATGGACATTCATTTCGGAAACGGGGGCATCAAAAATTATGTTATTGGCCTTTCACTAGGATGGACGCTTCAGAAACTTTCAAACTTGATACAAGATTCAAATTTTTTTCAAAAAGAAAACTCGTTAATTCAAAATCTCTACCGCATAATCTAACATCCGTATACAGCTACTTCTCGAGATATTCTAGAGTCTCGAACTCTATACTATATAATATATATATATACATATATGAGCGGGGGTGCATTAAGAGGGATGAGTTATACACAGCAGTGATTAAATCTAAACCAGCAGTAGTTTCGCCCTAGCAAAATTCGAAAACAAATTTCCAAGTCTCAGTCGAGTATAGCCGACGTCTCCTACCCTTAAATCTTCAAGCACAAACACTGAGGGTAAGTTTTCTCACACATCGATGTGTGTACCTATCTTCCCACCTATCCTAGTACCATAAAGTCGCCTATAGCTTCTCGTAACCGAGTGCAGAAGGACAGCGCCAAATCATCCCCTAAGAGACACGCGGTCGAACGAGGAACTAGCTAAGGGTTGGAGCCACAGTTGGTTGCGGGCCGCAGCCCCGGTAACATCACACCGCGTCGATCCTTCTTAAATTCAAATTGTTTACTCGGTATATTATAATGAATAAGTTTTCGAATGGATAATCAAATCTGCCCAACGTTTACATATATACGTTAAAAGGGGTTGATTATACTATTTTATTTATTTGGTGCGCGATTTCGTTTCGGATTATTTCGTATTAAAATATAGGGGGAAAGGGAAAGGGAAAGGGAAAGAGGGAGAGAGAAAGAGAGAGTAAAAGAGGGCGAGAGAGTAAGAGAGAAAGAAAAATGGAGGGAGAGAGTGAAATTAAAGGCAAAAGAAATAATTGAGAGGGAATGATTTGAAGAAATCGTTATTCGAGGGAATGGGAAAGGTTAAACGGTGCTCGTAGTCTCTGGCTGATGAAATACGGATTTCCATCTGATTCCGACAGCGCACACCAAAATTCGATGAAATTTTTGAAAGATAAATTCGAGTTTTTGGGAATCATCATTACAGGGGATAGATAGTTTTGGGTCTTCGATATTTGGGGGATAATTTGTTCTACGATACTATTAGTGTATGATATGGGAATTGAGGAAACTGTTAAAGCGGGAATATCTCTTCAATTTATACAGCATCTCTAAATCTCTATTCTGTGATTACGCCTAAACGTTAAGCAATAATAAACACAAGCAATCATAAATTAGTGCTATTTTAAAAGATACGCAGATTAAACAGAAGAACGCAATAAGTAATATGTACCTTATACCTGCAGTGGATGAATAGTCGCCTAAGCCTAATTAACCGCTTAGTTATAATAATCTATGAATCAGTTTCTCAATAACTGGACAATAAAAATTTGGCTCAACTTCTCCTTTAATTCTATATACATATAGTATGTACCTACATATTATAATTCCGAAGTTTTCAATATAAAGATTTCAGTTATTGTGATACCCCACGATATTCTGCATGGCCGTGATATTATTCAAATTTTCTAATATCAGATAAGAAATATAAAGGAACGAATTTCTACCCCGAATTACCGATTTATGAAACAATCAGAGTGAGCCTGAAGGGGGAAAAAGGAAATAACTATATGAAACACGAACTCAACCTCTTTCCAACACGCATACACCTGCGATTCTGAAAATATAGACCATTGTGAATAACGAGCCTCGCAGGTTCAATTCGCTGAAAAAAAAATAAAAATACTAACGCGTTTCTAATCAGATAATTCTGAAAACGATCAATATTGGAAGAAAATTGTTCAAACAATTTCTGGGACAAAAGTAATGAAGAGGAAAGGGTAAGGGTAGTTTTTTTCAGCATAGATGACCTTGAGTAAAAGTTTGTACGACCGCGTGTCCGTCAGTCGGTCGTATCGTGGTACATTGATAATGCGAACTTCGGGATCTCGTTTGACCCGGAAAAGGTTGGGTCGCGACCTCTTCAAGAAAGTTCTTAGGTGAGGCTCGGCTATCTAGTTTGTGTTACGGCGATGTGTTAGTTTTCTTTATTTTCACTTATAAGAGAAGAAAGAAAATTTCTGTATACAAAAATTAAAAATAAAGAAAGAAAGAGAACAAGAAGAAGGTAATAATTAATAATCCTACGAGAAGATTGAAGTGACGGTCCTTTATTTATAGTGAAAGAGTTCAGTGCGACGATTTCACAAATAATTTGCGATGTGTAATTTGAAAAAAGCGGATCATCGTTTGCCCGGGATTCAATTCTCGTGGTGCAGCATCGGCCGGGCAGAAGATAAATTGGATTCGGGATGCTGCAGGCAGTTATGCTAGGCAGTAGTCCCGGTCGTGGGAGAGGAAAATTTTATCCAGCGAAAACCTTTCTTATTCATCGACCGTCACCCGGCCTAAAAATGAACCGAGGAGAACAGGAAACCCTCTTTCGACAAAGCCGACAACTCACTAGGATTGTACCTTCCCGCGAAGATTTGGTGCTCAGTGTTCTTAAGGCGCCGATAAATCAGCAGCAGCAGCAACAACAGCAACAGCAACAACAACATCAGCATCAGTTTCAACATGAACAACAACAGCAGCAGCAGCAGCAGCAGCAGCAACAGCTGCAGCATCATCCCCCTCTCTTTCCTAATCATCCCCAGCAGCATCAGAGCTATCAGCATCATCACGCCAACTGTCAATCTCATCAGAATCATAAAAAATGCAATAACCCAGGTATTGTTCGATGTCCAGAGGCTAGGAGTTTCGTGGAGTTACGAAAGCTTGAATAAAACTCGAAATTCACGCAGATGCAACGAAGCTAGGTTCATGGATTTAGAAATGGGTTTCGGGGTTGAAAACAAGAAAATTTTAAAACATTATTTTATCGAATTTATCACAGGGGCTGTTAACGCAGTTTTCTGAAATTGAATCGCTCTTCTTTGAGAGCTGGAGCTCGAAAGCGTAAAAATATTTTTGAATTCCGTTTTTAGGACAAGCTGCAGTCTTTAAGCGGTGTCCAGTTACGTTTGTGTCGAATGCAGGTGCATAGCCGACGTTTGTGTAACCGTATATTCAGGTATACCTACCCTGGTGTTATGATAAAGAAAAGCTGTCGCATAGAGA
The DNA here is from genome assembly GCA_963992785.1 of Tenthredo livida. Taxonomy (NCBI): domain Eukaryota; kingdom Metazoa; phylum Arthropoda; class Insecta; order Hymenoptera; family Tenthredinidae; genus Tenthredo; species Tenthredo livida. The sequence goes on along the minus strand of OZ023071.1, from coordinate 3,461,607 downwards.
GACAGAAAATATTGCCCTAGATTTTAAGCACGTACTAGTATGAAAAGCTTTTCAACAAAATTGAAAAAAAGTTTCATACAGGTAGGCTGTTTCTATTAACTGTTTAATTTACCGCGAACCGGAACTCCTCGAGCAACGATACGTGGATTAGGTACGCTCGAAAGAACACAAAGATCAAAGCTATCGTTTATCATTTTATTCGGCATTACCAATTCATTTGATATTCATACATATAATTGGATAAAAGCATAATTGATCATTCACGGCGGAGCTTGGACTTTGGAAAAAATCTTGCGGTTTTAGTAATTTCATATATATAAACGGAAAAAAGAGACAAAAATTTGACCGTAAAGTTCATTTTCAAGTTTCTTATCTCACTCTGTTTCCTATCTCTCGTTCTTGAACTGGTGTCGGTCGACGAGGTAGAGGAAGAGGTCTTTCCTCAGTGAAACAACCCCTGCGACTTGGTATAGAATTGGTGAAATTATTTCAGACCTTTCTATAAATAGCTTTTGAGATAATAGGGGAACCTTTCAGTCGTCTGCAGGTTACAGAATCCTTTATCAACAAACCTCCGGTTTTTGGACGGAAATTGCAAATTTGCTTTACGTCTTATCGGATATTTGAAATATCTATACCCGCACGTATCTATGTATACTACGTTTGCCCCGAATCGAGCCGATGTATTCTCTGGAATGGGAATTCGCTTTTCAATACAATTCAAGTATTACCTCAAAGAATTTTTGGCACCAGATGTTACAACTCCATTTTCGGAGTTATCATCAAGTAAATTCTTCGACGACAGATGATTACTCTATTATATCGTCGACAAATGTTATCATTTTTCCTCTATAATTCGTACAGGCATAAATTTTCTGACAATTAGCGAGAAGAATGATAAAAAATTTCACGGGTTTTCACGGGTTTAGAATCCCGTGAAAATTCGTCAATTGTGTGAGTTTTTAAAATGAATAAATAATTTTCATTTTCTGGTAAACTTTAATCTGGCATTCAACGGGGTCCTGTTAATTATGTACACAGTAAGTATACAGTCATTGTTAAACAGTCTTTCACGAAAGGGGTCCAATATGAAAAGAAATAGAAAGAAGAAAAATGGCAAACAAAATGAAAAGGAAAAACAAAAGATGAATTGAGATACGGGCAGGTCATGCGAATATAATTAGCTGACTCAAGTAAACTTCAGTTACGAAACTTCGCGGGGTTTTGGGATGTCAGAAGTTGCGATATGACCTGGACCCAGAGTTTCTATGTCAGGTAATCGAAACTTCGTGTAACTTGCCAGCTCACTTTCTGTCATCTTCGAGTACCCAACTTCCACTTTGTCGTATACTGGAAGTATCTTTCGTCCCCTCGAACCGTTGATTTTGATCAAATATTTCGTCGCATAGTGCGTACTCCGATATTTAAAAATCATGGAAATTCCGAAACACCAGAAGAAGGATTAACATTGCTGATTCATTTTTTCATTAATTGGTAAATTGTCAAAAACGAGAAAGGATAAAGGAGAAAACCAATTTGGCAATAATAGATCAGATTCACTGCTAAAGCTCTGTACAATTTGTTATCGTGTTGTAGGTTTTGGTATAGCTGTTTGTTCAAATTGCGTGTTTGTTTAAGCGTGCTAATCGGTAAACATATCGCATTAGTGTAGCTTAGGATTGTTGAGCCGGCTATAGAGACGTTGAGGGTTTGAATTTGCAGTTTTAGATTAAATAGAACCACCAGATCGGGGAGTATTTCTGAATTGAACTTTTCGTCTCAACGAACCGAGAATTGGAAAATCTGTTCTTTGTCATGGTTTGAAAATTTGACGAGTCAGCGAAAGGCCTGTCCACGCAAAAGTAAAAAAAAAACAAAAAACACATGAATTGAAAAAGACAAAAAAAAAATGAAACAGAAACTCAATTTCCGGATAGCTTTTCATCTAGTTTCTGATTCATTGGGCATAATAGCCAGGCGTCGAGCATCGACACCGACCAAACTCACCACTTCTCAAATCTCAAATGTCAATCACGAAACAATTTTACAGCAAGTCTGTGGGCCGGATAAAATTAGATTTCCTTTACGCTCGAAATCCCTTTGTCTCTGACTGTTCAATTTAAAAAAGTTGAGATATCGAAGTAGCTGCGAGTCCATTCTTGTTTTATTTATGAAAACCCCGAAGAATTTACACCGAATTTTATCGTTTCAATATTAATTTCGAAAATCTACGTCCTTAGCAAAATTCGGAAACTTATAAGTTGCTTATCGCAAGGGATGAGCTTGCGGGGCGGTTGGATTAATGTATCAGCGACTTATAATTTTTCGGTAAGAAAATTTCGATGCCTTAAGTCTTAAGACAAACCTCGTTACAATTTATTATAAATCTCGACGCAATCATAAGCTCGTTTCAAAATCTCGTTATTCATAAAGTTGAGATTCAAATCCGAACACGAATGTATGTTATACCAATTTTACACCTTCGCATAACGGAAACTGACGCAGGACTTACTCACGTCAAGTTGAGTCCAAAATCGCGATTACGTACTCGAAGAGACTAACAGCCTTATTGTTTTGCTCTGAATCGAACAACGCTCAACGGACAAAACACTCCTTCCTTAAACACGCTTGAGTGAATCGATACCAAGTTGTGAAGAGCTGAAACTGTTCAAGTAGCAAATCGACGCATACCTACTACAGAGAATAACAATAGTTGCATCCAAAGTGCAGCTAAATTGAATTCTCACTGAATTCTCTGCATATATAATACTTAAATCCTGCATATAATTGGAAATATACCTAGAATGTTCACGGTTACCTACCTACCTACTCTCTTCCGAATTCAACTAGATTGCCTTTTTGCTCATGAGTTTCATTTTCTGAAGTTCTGCTTAATGGTCTCGCCCACAGGACACGGGTGGCGTAACTTTTACCCGGTTATACTTACTTATTTCGAAAACTTTTCCAAGTATATTATACCTCTGTAAACCCAGTAAAAGCACAAAATGGCACTTGGCGAAACTTTTCTTCTACATAACTGCCCGAACATGTAAGTCTACAAAATATAATGAACTGTGTACTATATCTATAGCATTGAATTTAATCGAACTATCAAATACTTGCTAGTTGATAGAATCTCACGTTGCATCTGCGTCCATACCGTGACAGTATACTGGGTATAAATTACGTTTTTATTTGAAATTGATCATTTTAGTCGAAGAAAATATTACCTCCTCAAAATCTTCGACGACATTATCACGGCACGTACGCTTTTTTCAATTCTTATATATTTAAAAGCGTCTGAAGATTGGACCTTTACATAGTTATACTCGCAGAGTCGATAATGGGAAGAGAAAATATCGGGTAAAAATGATAGCTTTTTCGAGGAAAGGAGAGAGCGTGTTGTGATAAAATATCCAAAGTGAATTTTCTCCGCGAAGTAGATGTGTATACTATGTACCTTCTCTCATCTATCTACCTGTCTTTAAAATCGGAGCTTTAAAGCTGTGGGATAAATCTGTCCCGGTAATCTTGAGTTGGGAATTTTTTTTTTTTTTTTACGCCCGAATCCAAACCTCTGGCATCAACTGACCTAAGAATTCTCAGGTCACGCGTTCACCAACGAAAATCTTCCCCGAAGCAAGGAGCAGGGTTCGCGACTGACCGAGAAGAGGTACAGCGCAGCGGCCGCTTACGCTGCACTTCAGGGAAGCGAAGACGAGCTTGTTGCTCCCTGTGAGACTGAAGATGTTGCTTTAAAGACCCCGGGAAGCGAGACCGAGGATACGGACAACGGCGGTCCGGGCGAAGAAACACCTAGGAGGTTTACCTTCCTGCGAAGATTTCGCACACCTAGATTCGGCGAAGCTCATCATAAACGAGTGCCGACTCCGATGAAGAGGAAACACAGAAGAAAGAAGAACGGCGAAGACATGATCGACGACACTGTCGACGATGGAGTTGGCGAAGAACCAAGCCCTAATCAGAGGGGTGTCCCTGACCCATACTACCCCATATATCTACCCATAGATCAGGCCTTCAAAGCGAAATATGTTTTCCATCATAAAAGGGGGAAAACTTTTCAGGAACGATTGTACGTCTTCCTAGAGCATCCCGGAGGATGGATTTGTTTTGTCTACCACACCAGTGTGTAAGTTATTAATTATTAAAAAAACTTTTTTACAATGAAAATTTGATTTTCGAAGTTGTTTGACATGCGATTAATATTAGTTTGCTTGCGTGAAACACTGCGCTGTCTGTATTCAATTTATAATGAAATTAAGGGTCGCTATATACCCGCAAGAATTTTTATTATTACAAGATATGTGCATTTCTTTGGTCCATACAGAGCAATGAGTTATAACACTGGGAAATTCTTGTCCAATTAATCATCGGAACGATGAAATCACGGCGGGGTATCGTTTGTCAGATAAAACCGCGGGGCTTAAAGACTTGAATCGTTCAAAGTCCCAAAATTAAGATCCTCGGTAAATGAAATCCTTTTAAATCCTACCCTCTGCTACTTTTCCTTAGATTATTATACGAAACGTGTACGTGAGTGATTGATACGTTGCCTTCGACGTCGTTTTAAAAAAGAAAAGGATCGACTGTATGATCTGAAAAATTTATTCCCTTATATCCGCGAATGGAAATAAGAAATAATAAAAAAAAAAAGCTGTAATAAATTTGAGGTAATTCTCTTCTGCAGTGTCTTATGATACCACAAAGCATAATCGATTCCCCCACGTGAATAGAATTCCGAGGACACATAAACTCGGTTCATTGTCGCGAACAAAAGCGGCTGCGAAAAGCTCGTTAGTGGCTAGTTTTGGGGTCAATTTCGCGAAAATAGTCGAAATTTGTGAGCAATGGACATTGAATGAGGTCGAGCTGCCAACGATTTATAGTCCTACCTGTTCTTACACTTTCGCGCGCCTTTGGTTCGTGAAATATGGTTTTCCGATTCATAATTCGCTAACAGGTACAATAATTGAATTTTTATCTCTGTACAGAAGCGAGGATAAGGATGACTTCAAATTGAGGAAAATGATCAATCATTTGCGGATTATAACGTACAGAAATAGTTTTTTTAATTTTTTCTTTATTTTTTTAGATTATAAATTCGTTTCGTACAATCGATGCGTTTTTTGAATCGTTCGTCCATTATAACATCTGCCAAAAATTTCGTGTGCTGAAAATTTGTTCTCCGTGTAATTGTATTCGTCAGGGATTTATTTTTTTTTATCGAAATTGGTTAAATTGGCGTGTTTCGAATCACTTCGTATATGTGTCTAGATTGGTTCGATTTCGAATAGTGGTTCGGGTTTTATTTGTCAGTGGCTTTTACCCCGTTGACGAAACGTGTTTTGTGAAAATGATTAACCCCTGGGCCTGTTGTGGTTCCCTATAGACCTCACCCTTTCACACGAACGGTAATGAAAAATCCCTTCAAATTATACTCCCACGTCGTTTTTTTTCGACGATGATAAAAGAAACAAAAAAAAAAAAAAAGCCAAGAATTCGAACATCTATTTACGTAGCTGATATCAAGTTTAATGTTTAAAAGAGATTAAAATCGTCCTACAATCGAAAGCTTAAACGACCAATAAAAAATTCAAACCTCGTTTATCAAACTCCTGAAAAAGGCGAGTCTGTTACTCATTTCGACGATAAAAATAAAAAAAAATAAAAAAATACTCTCGAAATATATATCGGCTAGGATTATTATTATTATCCGTTATGGACACGAAGCTGTCAGAGTTTGAAAAGCACTATTTGTAAAGTTTATTCACGAAGAGTCTCTGGTCTGCTTGAATTCAGTTAAAATCAGTAAATAATAATTAATGCAGATCGACATAATGCACCTTGCGAATAAATATTTTTCTGCACTTGCCAAGCTGCTGGTGAATTAATAATACAATTGCTCGCCGGTAGCCGAGCTTACAATTTATTTAACAAAATGAATAAGTCGTATAATGAATGCACACAAAGTTTACACAGTTCATTTTTAGAATTGCGAATAATTTTCCGAATGGGTTTCTCGCCGTATATGAAAAGGCTCTTCAATTTAGTTGAGTGACATCGCGTTATTTTTAATAATTTAGGTCATCATTCTCGTTCATTGTTAAATATTTAAATTGTAGAAGCTGATCGATAGCGTCTGGTAGTTTGGCAAGATAATTATACCCGCAAATGTCGATGTAGGGAAGTTTCTCGGACCCTGGTAAGTGTCAGGCGAAAGCAATGTTTGATAAGTTTGCGATTAGCCTGGTATTACCCATATATCGCGCGTTAATAGATCGAAGACAGCTCAGAATATGATCTATACGTTCCTCGGATATTAATCCTTGTTGGGCTATACTAGTTTACGCGTTCAATTCATGTTACGTTTGTTCAGGTCGATTAGAGCTCTAGATGTGACCTAGAATCTAGCAGATGTGTCAGGGCACTATAATGTCGCTACATGATATACCTATAGGTATACATCTACCTATAGAATAGAACAAAACTAAAGCCTGGCAGGATCGTGATTTCTCTCCTTGACAAATTGCTATGAGAAAAACAGAATCCATCGATTCCTCGTCAACCTCAACAGCTAGAACCTTGACCAGGACAGCTAGTGTCCTGCCCAGTAATATCTGTGTTATATTATGGTATTGCACCCGTTTGATTTCCGGAGATCGATTTTCAACCCTGCAGTTAATTAATTCCTTAATTTCATTCCGGTATTTCTTATTCAAATACTTCGCGCTTATCGTAAAACGTTCTTCTCTGCCTATCGATTCGTAGATTAAATTACACCGAGTTTGCCGAGATATTTGCATTTTAAACAAACCGCCTAAGCGAAATTTGGTCGAAAAAAAAGGGTGGAAATTCATTTCCTCTTTATTTTTCCATAACACTTTTCCTATTTTGAATATATTTTAATCACTTTTAACTTCAACCTGATCCCTCTTATTTTTTTTAATTACTTTTTTCTAATCAAAAACAAACGTAAGTAAAATATTATTGAGATGTATACGTGTGTGTGTGTGTGTGTGTGTGTGTGTGCGTGAAGCAAAGAATCGGGGAAACCTTGCTGGGGATAATTTTGAGCGTAGAGCTAATTACGAAGAAGGTAGGTAATGGAAAAAAAGTTGTGGAATGGAAAGGCTCGTCGGGCTTCAGGATAGAATTGAATATGAGACGTAGGGTGGATTGGGTTAGGTCGCGTTGAGCAGGGTCGAGTTAAGTTGGGGTACAGCCGAATTTCCACAGCTCGTGTCCCTTCCGCCGAAAGAAGAAAAACAAAAGAGTGCCTTGCGGTCATTTTGAAAAGTCATTCTCTAGAAATTCCATTATATTTCGTGGCCACTTTACTTTGCAACAAGGCGAACATTCATCAAGGGAAGTACCCTCCATTGAGACCTCGGAGGTGCTTATACAAGCACTTTACAAATCAGATCTTCTCCACATCGTATTCACTCCGACCTGCAAGGATCGTCTGAGGATGAATCCAACCGAGTTTCGTTATCGCCAAAAGATTTTCCACCTTTTCACCGATTGCTAAGAACCGGGTAATGCATCCTTGATATATGACTGAATGACTCCCGATCAATGAGTCACTGGTAAAGGGGATCTTCCCCGGTACCGGGAAGCCTATGCAAGGGTGGCTTCGAAAAATTCAGGAATAAAGGAATGAATTATTCCGCGGCAGGTAGATCCTTGCTTTTTTCATCCCCTTTGAGAAAATTCTTTGACATCTCTATATCAATCTGCGTATAATTTAGGTATAAATTTCGTCTAATATAACGCGACGCAGGTGTCTCGACTAAATTTTTTACTACTCAAACAGAACTAGTCTGAACCTAGCTGGATCCAATAACCTTTGGCTTTTCAATATCTCTCAATATCTGCTCAGGTGAAATAGAAAATAATCATAAAAAGTCATGCAGTTGAAAATCTTCCGGGCAGAAAGAGCAGAGATCGGAAACCATTTTGGAGGGAAAGAGGGGACAGAATTAAAGGGGTAAGTCGTTGTAGAACAAAATTGACGATGTCTTCTGATGGTTTAATTCGAGGAGGTATACCTTGTACTCGCTTTGTCTAAAGTGGGCTTCTGAAAGCCCTATAAGATGCGTTAACAACGAGATCATCGCAGTCAAGATAATTTGAAAATAGTTTGATGTTCCGCAGTTAAACTTTCTTCGCTCTAAGAATGCTGCAGATTTCTTTGAAAGGTATAAAAAACAAATTCTAATCTTCCGTTCGCCGAGATTCGACTTAACGTGTTTTCGCAAAAAAGTGGAACTTTATTGTTTCGTTGATTGAACTAGCTCGGGGATTTGACGTTCCGTATGCAACCACTCAGCAAATTGAAGTACGACGTCAAGGCTAACGTAAGTTTCATCGTTCATTTTCACTTCGTAGAGTTGGGTAGTAGGTAGGTACATACATCAGGCAGGTGAGACTTGGATGGGAGTTTGTAAATTTCTAGACTTTCTTCTACCATTTCTTTTTCTGTTTTTTTCTTCTTTTTCATTTTCTGCTTTTCCCTCTCGGTTTATTCCAGTGAGAATTCTGGGTTGGTGAAAAGCTGACAGGTGTAGAGCAATAACAATACGTTTCACCCCAAACAAAAGCGTTCTTTATTCATAGCGATTCGCTCAACGCTACGCTTTTGGGAATAAAACTAGGTATTGGATTCCAAGATAGATTCACGATACTTTGACCCTGGTACGTACATACCTATATATCAGATATTCGTATGTTTTCTTTATCAGTTGGTTTATTGTTTCAGACGGCAATCAAGTTTTATAAAATAATCTTAGATTCGAGTCTGTCTGCACGATCTATAAAGTTTTCTTCTAGGGTATAAAGAATCTCGAAATATCTTGTCATTATAACTCTTTAAGTACAAGGAGCATAATCAACTGAGGACTTCTGTTGCTGAGAAGGGGTTTACAAAATTCTAGAAAAAAATTAAAAGAATAAATAATAATAAAGAGCTACCTGAGTTCGGTCTAATTAATGGAGACTTTGCACAAGGTATTATTTGTGTTTTGGGTTAGAAACTTGGAGATGAGCAGTTCACGTTCTCTCCAAATCCCAAGGGATGAAGGATAAAGTCCTTGGGTATGATGAGAGCAGAATGCCAGACGGGTTTCCTATACTTTAGGGATGGATTGCAATTTATCCGAGTTTCTCCTCCGAGCAAATAGCTCACCCAGTTAACTCGTCGATAAACAGATTACTTGATTGCCCCTTCATTACTCGAATTTATACTCACACCCTGGCAAGACACCCCCTGATCAAAGACGTCTTCGTTGTTATCGGGGTTACCAAACTAGTCGCATCTATGTATATATATATATATACATGTATATATCCTACCCTCACGCAATTAGTATTCACTAATTAGGGAATTACCCGAACTTGTTCAAATGAACAAACATGTTAGACGCGGCTATGTATGTAACAATGCAAAGTTCTTGATGTACAAATAATTGATAAAGGGCTTCGGAATTTCAGTTGTATGAAAAAAAAATCTTCGATGCTTTGGGTAGGTATGCAATTTTTTATTATTTCTTTTAATTTCGGGTTCAGTCCACCCTCCGCTGTTTGTTGCGAATCGATTTTTGCCGTTTTAGTTTTTTTACCACTACCCAGGTGGGCATATTATATCCTTGGCGTGGAAAATTCCACGCGAAGGATGTTCGCGAGCAGTTTCGTTAATCTATCCTTGTCACGCGACTCGCTACTTACACGTAATGTATAAATGTATACGTGTATAACGTATATATACATACACGTATGTATGTACGAGGAACTAGCATCAGAAAATTTCAGGGCACGAAGTTGATTGCGAAAAAAAAAAATAATAATAATAATAATAATAATAAGGAGAAATTAAGTTACGAAGGGAATTAACCACGGATGAAGGATGGTCATTGCCTTGGGCGAGAATTACAGTGACGTTAAAACGTTTATCAATCTTACCTATAATCAATTATCATTAATTATAATTCAGAAATTGTTTCATTATTAATTACTTGATTGCTAAAGTCACTCATTAATTAACTACCGAAGGACTCACCACTAGATCATATCCGCTCTACAACAACCTACGTGTATACCTATAGAGGGATCGATCCCCTGTTGTAAATTGATGGGAGAACATAATTTCAGTCTTCTCTCTCTCTTTCTCTCTCTCTCTCTCTTTCTTTCTCTCTTCTTTAGAGTAGAATAAAATTTCATGAAGGACTTTATTTTATTGTCATTTGGGTTCTTTACTTCATTTTTATGTATGACAGAAATTGTAGAACTCGCACTAATCGCTTCGTCCTACTATTTTTTTTTTTTAACGTCAGTATTGCGACGTGATGATCTGATTTCATTGTTACTATACTGACAGGCTTCCTCATTCGTTATAAAAACTTGCCAAGTGCCTATTACACACACTATTAAAATTTAAAGGTTACTCCTCTTTCTCTAGTGCCTTTTCTTTCGTTTCATTTTATTTCTCTCCTCTATCCCTCATTCGGCTTTACGTGTAGCCTGTACATCGTAAACCAGCCCCGAAGTAAAACTGGCTGAAGAGTTTAAAATCCTGAGAAATAAAAGACAAAAAAAAACTCGTAGAAAATTGGATATTCAAAAGATAGATTAATTATTCATCGACTTAAAAGTTGCGAGACAGAAAAGAGCCAGAAATTTCTTAGAAATTCTTATAAACTTTGAGATTAGAAACCCGGAGAACGATGTCTAAACGAATTTTCGTCTCAAAACCTAATTACACTGACTATTAAGTAATAAAGATAAAAAGTCGTTACTCAAATAGGTACCATGCGAAGGTCAGTTATTTTATCGAATTGTCATACATTACAACGAGTCCTCACTTTGATGAAGATAAATAAAAATTGAAATGACTATTCTCTCTCTACTGCATCCACCAGTGCCAGATATAGATGCAGGTGAAAGGGTGGCCGAGTTTGTGCTGTTTGAACTACCCGTATTTCGCACAGTGTGTTCAGAGGTTTACACGAGCAATTCTATGCTAAGTATATACGGTCAATATATAGCCCAATCCAATTTCCCTTTGACACTAGCATCCAGTGTAATGTTATCATTACTCGCTCCTGTCGCGGTCGATTAAACGACGAAATATAAGGAACAGGATATCATTTTCGACAAAACATAGCTAACGTGTCTGTTGCTTTCGCCATAATATATGAGCTTTTCATAACTTCGTTTCGTCGTTCTAATAAATTTCGTTCACCAGCGAAACCTCATCGGGCCTATTCATCGGAGAAAATTTTTCATCCCCTTTATACTCTTCGTACCCACCCTAATTCGCGATCGGTACTATATTTATTAATGTCGCATGATCATTTCGTGCAGACTTTATGTGCCTCCATAAAAAATCATCGATTGCTTTTACCCGAAACTTTCATGATCGGATAATATACAACGGATCGTTGCCTGGTCTGGAGAGACTTTCGGCATGGGACACCTTTGTCCAAGGGTCTTTTAAACCCGGTCTTCGAAATTCTAAACATCTTTTAAATAATATAGTTTGCTTTGAAAGCCGGGCTAGCGCGCTAGGGGTGCGAGATTTCGCGAACCCTTGCGTAGGTATCGTGAATTTAGGATATTTTCACAAATTCTATGTACATATATTTTACTGGAAGGGTATATGGGCCTATGTGTAAGGGTATTTGTTCACAGTGGTTTCTCTTTCTGCTTGTCTATCACGTATTTGCTCAGCTTTCAGAGTTTTATGGCAGAAACCCTCGAAACTATATTACCTTTTTCCTCCTCCCATTAATCCCGGCTGGTTTCCTAGTTGTTCGTCGATTAAAATCGAATGTAGTATACAACGGGTGGAGCGAGGCCGAGCCAGTGCGGTGCGTCTGGCGATAATAACCAATGCGTGTATACGATGTATGAAAAAGCACTGCGAAATTGGTGGACATTGATTTACAGACATGGAAAACTATTTTCATTCGTCATCGAATTATACCGCTTTCCCAAATTTCCTCTGACTATTGTTTCAGGGTTGTTCGCGCGAGTCGCGTACCTACATACGTATCAGTCTTGTTACAATTTCCGTCTCTGTATTTTTCAGTTTGTATTTCATAAAAAAGATTCGCTATTACATTCAAGAGAATAAAATCGATAACATAATTGTCGGTATCGCAACGAAACGTGACGATAAAAATGACAGAAGTATCAACTCAGTTTAGGGTTGGAGCTGGTGAGGGGTGAAAACAATTCGTGTTATCAGCAACTAAATCATTCATGAAATTCTGAATTCATACCAATACCATATCTCGCATATTTTTTACATCTCTGTTGTTTTTCCTTTTTCTTCTTTTCTTTTTTGTATTATTTTTTGGGGCGGGAGAGAATGGGGTCAGACAATTTTTGTATTTTTTTATCGTTTGAAAATGACTCGAGAAAAATATTATCGGAATTTTCGTACAATTCGTTTGTGCAGGAAAAGCACGGTATGCCGTATATTTGCCTTGTTTCGTTTACCCGCGGAATACCTCGTAGGAATTTCCACCCTTGCGCATGTGTCGCTTTGCATATGACGCGTGCCGCCCTATACTCTACTTGCATATTTCGTCAATCAACCCTTAGCCGCGAGACTAGAGACGGGATAAATAGACAAGAGATATGGAAAGAGGGTAGTAAGGGGGATGGAAATTGAGTCGAAGCGCGTTATCTGACGCGTCGTTTCGTCTACAGGGAAGATCAACGGAGCCGAGGGATAGAAGGGGGCGGTTTGAGATGAGTCGAGTACTAAAGAGCCAAATATGTGACGCGGAGGGTGGCTCCTCGAACTTTACATGGAATAATGGATTGTGCCGAAGGGTTGGTGAACAAACTAGGCTTTCGTTTTCACTTTTCTCTTCTTTATCTTTTACTTTAACTTTTATTTTACTTTTATTTCTCATTTTTCCTTCTCCTCTTCTCAGATCAACCATCCATGAATAATGAATTCGATGTTTACGAGGTGCGATGGACTATTTTATTCCTGCGGCAACTTTTACCGCGCTCGATGTAATCCATCGTAAAAGTTAATGTACCAGAATTGAATAGCCATAGCATCGATCATCTATGAACCTACCTGCAGCTGTTCTCGCAAAATCTTTATTCAGAGAGAAGAAAATAAATAAAAAATTGAGAAAATTACATGCAAAAAGAAACATTTAATTATCGAGTTACTATTACAAGGTAATTCGTTCATTTTATATCGCCTGAGTGAAATTTAATTTTGAAAAATAATAAACAGTCAATAAAACAAATTTTTTAATTTTTTTAGCCCCCAATTTTTCCCTCTTTTAACTTTTTCTCTGAAATTTAAGCGGATTCATTTCTCATAGAATCGTGCTTTATGCGTATAGGCTTCGATGTGTCAATGATAAGCGACTGAGCCACAGATTTATACAAGTAATGGGAATCAACTAGCAATAAATCACAAACTAGCAATAATAGTTCTCATATACTGCGTTGGTGCATCTGTATTTCGAGTTGCACGCTAGTATCATGCTGCTCACGCTCGTCCTATTCCTGCCTCCTAAGAAACTGATCTATTGCTGTCAGGGCTTTTAGATAACGCGTGATTTTATCCTTTCGAAGAAATTCCTATGTAGGGTGAAGCGAATTCTAAAATTTCTTCCCTCAGTTCGGAGCAGATACCTACACCATGCTGATGCTTCATGCTCGAATTCTATTTCGGAGGTAAACTCGCTCTTGATTTGAATCGACGATTTTACATCGTGGAAATTCTTGATCCGAAATTTCCGAAGCTATATTATCATTTGGTTTTCCTAATTTTAATATTGACTTACGATTAGATTAGACATTGTCAGATGAAATAATGATTTCATCAAATTTAGCTGCGCCTTATCACATCCACACATCGAAATCCTCATATATATAGGGTAAGCGAGATCTCGTTTATGAAAATTATTAAATGACGTGCAAAATCTTCCGAATGGATGGGCCTTTTGCATAGAAAGGTATATTAGGGTTCTTTTATCCCCCAAAAAAAAGACTCGTAAAGTTTAACAAGAAATATTTCTGTCTATTTTTGTCCCTCAATTGTCGGTTAAGTTGGTAGAGAAAATAAGGGATGAAATTTTTCCGAGCCTTGTTTCATTTCCGCCCGATTATACGAATAGACGGGAAAAATAAATATCCGTAAATGTCTATATTATAAGAAAACTTTTTTTTTTGTTTTTTTTTGTTGGTTTCCAGTTTTCAAGTAAATTACGGGTAGCATAATGGCCTCAATTTTTAAGTCATTTATCTGGTGTATAAATAAATTTCGAGGCTAGAGTTTTTTTTTTTCCTCCACTTTCAAGTAAGCTTACGATTAGCTTAACTGGCTTCGTTGAAAACGCATCCATACAACTCGAAGCCGATCAGCTAGTTTAAAATAAAAAAATAAAATAAATAAATAAATCTATTCCCAGCTTCAAGTACCGACGATTCATCTATTCATTTATTCAATTAATTTATGGAATATATTTCGATCAAGTGCGAAGCCATTTTTATTATTAAAACTTGAAACTTCTCACGGTTGTTGACAGAAATTGAATTTTCATTAAAGTAAATAATTTACTTACTATACATACCTATATGTCTCTGATTGAATAATTAATGACAGGATTGTAGGAAAGTGTTTTATTATTCAAACTCTGCTTACCACAATTTTAGTATATTTAGCCCGAATTTAACGCGCAACTGAAACAACGCTGATTATTAATTCACCGGTCAGAGTGATCCACGAAGGAAACTTCGAGGCTGTATAAACCCAAAATTCGAGGGGGTTGGTTCTAGTTCTCAGTAGAGAATATATCAGGTTTCAGTTCTGAAGGAATTAGAGGCTGATCCTGACTACTCATCAAGGTCGTTGGGTCAAAGGGTCACACAGGTAAGACTGCGGCAGGAGCAAACCTCTGACTCCTTGCTTCCGTTTAATTTCCTGACACTTCTCGCGTGCGGTTTACCACCCCGCTGATAAATGGATAATTGTTATTCTCTTATAGTTAGTTGAGTCACGGCAGGTAGAAAATTCCCTTTTAACAATTATTTCCTCTTTCATTTGGGTATAATATAGGTATAATAAGAAAATGAATGAATCACCGTAATCCATTACAAATAACGATGAGCCCAGATTAGGCTGTTATACCGAGAGTTTTCAGTGAAACTGGCGACCCCCTCCCTGCGGCGAAACCAGTTTCATCGAAAACTCTCGGTATAAACGACCCACACTTCTTCTTTTCGCCATACAATCTCTGTGATTAGGAATGCAAGTATCGTTTAGGATGGAAAAAAATGTAAAAAAAAAATGGAAACTTCTTTGATGATATGATAATTAATGAATTACTGTACAACGTATTTGATAATGATATAGGTAATGCCTAAGGATATTAAGCAGAATAATTCTATAGCATGAACTTCTTCAAGATGTCGTGTTAAGAGGCCATAATGTCTGTGGGTATAACTCGGGGTTATAGGTACACCTATACCAAAGACTAACCTTACCTAACATTATAATCTAACCTAGGGTCGACCTTTATCGATCCATCAGGATACATAATTATTATTTTTTTTTTCTTTTTTTTTTCTAATCGAGGTATGGAGATCGAGGAATTAATGATAATTATATTCGAATGAAAATCGGTCAATTTTTGTATTTTATTATTTATAAATTATATACCTATTTATTTCCTATATACTTATATGGTAAATCCAAGAAGAGACTCTGGATTACGACGAAAAATGTCAATTCTTACAATCCCGGGTCGCTCAGTGACCAGCTGCTGTACCTGTACTTCTAAATGTCGGTTAAAATTCCTTAGAGAATTTCATTCCAGCATAACGGAACGGTTATACGATCAATAATCATGAGCAACAGCTCAGAGCATCAAACTGAAGTAAATTCTGATAATTCTTCGCGTTATTGCTGCCATCGTAAATAAGGGTGTCACCGGAGCTTTGCCTGTGAAATTGAATTAACTTGTCAAAAAGTCGCGTCACGTCACGTCGCTTCACGCTTTTGCGGTATTATGAGAAATATATAGTTTAAAAAAAAAAAAAAGAAAAAAAAAACGACACAGTCTTCATTTTATTTTTTGACGAGAGAACAACGAAGATCGTGTTAATTTTAGAAAACTTAGAACGTATGTACATAATGAAAGAGAGAGAGAGAGAGAGAGAGAAAAAATAACCATAGGTGTGTTATGTGGATTATTTTTGAATTTTGAATAATTAATAATCGTTAGACAAGTTTCCTAGCTCTCAAGAACCTCAAGCGTATTTTCTAACGCCTAGGCCCTAGGTGATCCGTTAAATGTGACGAACGACCTCCAGGGTATCGTTAATTAATGACTACAGGCTTTTCGGAATGTATAGGTAAAGGATAACGCGTTATATCTATATGTTGATGGCGGTTAAACACGGCTGATTAATCGTCGGACTAAACTTCGAAAATATATCCGATCATTGGAGCGACGCTAATGCGATTAAACGAGACGTGTCAAACACGAAATAATAAAAACAAGCAAATAGAAAACAGAAAAAAAAAAAAAAAAACGAGAAGAAGAAGGGTTTTGTCCGTAGTTATTTTAGCCTAATTAACAACGTGATAGTATTACAAGTTTCGGTTGAATTTTCGTTGGGTACTTTTATCATGGAGATTGAAGGAACTGGACTTTACATATTCACGAAGGATAACATCGCGGATGCTTGTATAAGTGCGGGTTTGCATATATTGTGAAACCGCTTCTTACACCCGGTCTAGTATGGTAGAGTAAAGGCAAAGATAACAAGTATACTACATACATTTATTACATAAATATTTAACAGCAGCTGGTATGCGAAAGAGCGAGCTCGCGAAAGAGGTGTTCTCTGCGAATCACTCTCACGTCAAAAGCAAAAAATGAAAAGCAAAAGATAAAAATAAAAATGTGCGTAATACATGTATTATATTGATTTTGTTTCAGGTTCATGGTCGTTTTAGTGTGCCTCATCTTCAGCGTATTGTCGACGATAGATCAGTACAGCAATTTTGCTAACGAAACATTGTTTTGGATGGTGAGTAGACATTCAGGTTTAATTAAGATAATAACGGGGAATCGACTGCTGCACTCCCCTAGATAAAACGACTCATTATCTTTTGTGCTCAACTTGAGTCGTTGTATTAGTTATAATACGAGTATATGAGCATCTGACATAGTATGTCCTACGTAGAAGGAAAAAGTAAGTTTTACCCGAGAGACGTATAACATATTCATTGATAAATGAAATAGGGGAAAAAGAGAAGGAAAAAAAGAACACAGGCCGAGTGTTAATAAATTATTTATCGCCACCTTGCCGTTCGAATGAATCTAATAAATCGAATAAATAAATACAATCTTATGATTGTTCGTAGTGTCATGTCGTTTGTATTATTTTGACCGTTGATTTATCGCTGTCAAGACTTTTATCCTTTTATTTCTCTTTTTTTTCTTTTGAGTATTTCTGGAATTCTGAACTTTTCTGCTCGTTTCTTATATCCTTCTATCTCATTCTCCGTTCATCTTTGTCTCTATTATTCTGAGCCAACAGGGAAAGTGAGATATATTGCAGTTAGCTATCGTTTTTATCCTCATGTATCTTCTCGCGACCCACTCCATTCGTCGAACCCTTGTTTCTCCCCCAATCCGTACATACAAGGGTTCCTTTTTCTTCGTCAATAATTGGCCTAAATGCCCATCATTCGAATTCCGCAGAGCCTGTTTTTGATATGATCGAATTGCTGGGCTTTAAAGTACTCTAAAAAATTAAACTATATTCAGACTGATTGCAAGCACAGTAATTATGCGATTGCAGCTCTTTGTCTTATCAGAAAATTACGGGATACTAATTTCCGGGTTGCGGGTTTTAAGGGAATGACAAATATCCTCGGTAACCGCATAAGTGCATTTTAATCAAAACGCTAATCACGGTGAGTCTCATTTTTGCAATTAACCTTTTCCATAAATTACAATGTGCGTATGAATACACGTACCTACCTGTATGCATAAATATAGGGAAGAGCGTTAATAACGCGAGAGTGGATCAATTGTTGACGAGCTTTTGCGTAAAGCTGTTTCATAAGATTTCATTGTTTGAGGGATGAATATCTGGAAAGTATACATAATATGGAGCTGGTTATTTTTTCAACAAGATCGTATTATTGTTATATGTGAAGGTTTTGACAGCTGAGTATGAAAGTGTTCTCGGCGTATGACAACGGAGTTTTTCAGTGGTGGAGATAGGGCGAAAAACCCGCTGGCAAATAAACGGGGAAAAACAAACGGAAAAAGAAAAGAAAAGGAAAAAATTTTACCAGCCTCCTTGCTGCGCAGCCTTGCTCTTCTTTCTCGGGGTAAAATTCTGTCCTCAAAGCTCTCCGAAAACTCTTGGTAAAAGAAGAGAGTCGACATCTGGACCGAATATAGAGGTTGCGTTCAACTGAAGCCGACCGAAAAGCCGAGAGCCAATATCGACGGTTTTTTTTATATGCGTCACCTTATCGACTTGATTTTATTATATTTTTCTCCTACTGTATGCGCGAGGAAATATAAATGCCAAAATCAAATTCCCTCATATTTTGGTAAAAAAAAATGTTAATTACGAAAAAAGATGAAGCTATCAATCATTTCATCAAAAATTGATTCAAAACAGTAATGCATAGTAATTCTAAAATTACAGAACAATCATAACTTCCGTATCCTGCATCTTATAGTTCTAGGATTAGCTAACCTGCATAAGTTATAGTAGAATGGCTAGGTGTCTAACGTTCTAATTTCTATACGACTTGGGTATCCTTTACGAAGGCCCATAGCCTAATCACTAATGGCTCCTTCCTTTCTATCCGGGTTTTCCCCCTTTCTAAATTACTCATCATTTTCGTATTCTTCGTTGACGAGTTTCAAGACTGGTCCATCCGGTGCCGTCTTTGATTACTCAAGAAATTGTGACAATTTCTTGGTAGGAGTTTTGGGGATGAAAGCATGGGGATGAAATCTTTAGATTTTAGTCTCGGGATTATTTTATTCCGAGGAGAATAATAGGGACCACGATTTAACTCGAAATCATATTTGAATTTCTCTCTCTCTATACGTTTAAGTAGGTAGTCACTCGAGAGCACAGGCAGTGAACAGAGGTCTGTTTGTGGGTCGAGGGATTTCGTAGTGAACAAATATCGCAGAGATGCACAAGTTTTTTTATTTGTCCATGTTCTTTTATTCGTTTGTTCTCCTTTTATCGAGCTAGGGAGAAAATAATATAAAGAACGAAACGAACAGAGGCCTGCAGTAAATCCTGCAGGTAGTACAATCAAAACGCTCGCTTTATAGAAGTAGAATTGCTTAAATAGCGAATGTACATAAATGGTAAACTAGTACAGCGGGCAAAAAGAGTTCGGAAGAAATGAGGATGCAGATTCATCTCGAATTCCGCCTACTGGCTTGTCGGATGTCTTTTATCGAAGAAAAGATATAGAGGGGGGAAGGAGGTGCTTAAGTTACCAGCAAGAGAAACAGAATCTGAAGTGAAGACAAATGACGGTAGTCAAAGACGATAAATCTTGGTTATTACTTAAAGTGGTAAGATTTCACCCATCAGGGGAGACCATGCTTGGAATGAACGAATCCTTCATTGATTCCTACTTCTTCGATAAATATATAGCTTTTCGTTCCCAGGGTATAGGTACATACGTACATTTACGTACGTATACATGGACCTGTATTATATGTGTACATGTATAGTGTGGGTGTAGAGTCTCCCGCGCGAATATATTGATTGCAGAACTCCTTCGGGATGGCTCAACGCTTCAATAGTTTAGATTTGGTACTCTCAGAGTTTGAAGACGTAGAGAATCTTGAAGAGACGTCGAGGAATAAAAATAGTCGGTTCAGTATTTATCGTGGGATAAAAATAAGGATTTTGAAACACCTGGAATCCTCTGTCGAATCACTCCGAGTCAGTCAGAGCCTTAAGCAAAGACGTTGGCGTCAACGCGACGTGAGACGTGTAGAATGGGGCGACTTTCGATTTTTGAATAGAGTGAAAAGTCGGAATTAGGAAAAAAATCAGGTCGCCAATTTCAGAGGAAGAAAATGAGAGCAATATAAGGAAGAAAAAAAGAAAAAGGAGAAATTCTGTACACTGCACTCGACTCTAAAAATTTTCTGCAAGCTCAGAGCTTTTTTTTCTCACGACTCGCGTTTTCTCACTCTTAATTTTGTAGATTAGATCGATTAATATACATTAGCTGAACGCAGACCGATATTTCATGCCAGTTGCGATCCACGAACGCGATACGAGGGTGTAGGTACGTTGTAGTTGATTCAGAACTAGACTGAAAAATGTCGGAAATGAAAAAACCTTCATTCTTCAGCTAATGTATAGTTACTGAAAACTACACGTATACCTATGTATGATGTCTTTTCTTTTCACGAATACCTCATGAGACTCGGCAATTAAGTCCCTAGGGCGAATATTACGAATGGAATAAAAAGATCGAGTAAAACGGCGATGGGGTGAGAAGACCACCGGAAACTTGATATAAGGGATGAAAGATTCCCCGAATTTGTGTTATACCCTCGATCAGACATATCGTATCAAAAATGTTCAACCCCTAATTTCATGCTGTCATATTCTTTTTAACGAGCTCCTTAAAAATCTAACGTGGATGTAAAATGTCTGTTACATAAATCGCATGAATCGATCTGGTTGGTAATATACGTATGGGTATATGAAAGTTCGTGTTCTAAACCCATCTTTTTTTCATTTCTATATGTCCGCATATATGAAGATATTAAATTCATCAAAATTAGGAATTCGTGTGGATCCATTCCCCGCGGGTATTCAAGCTCGTAAATCCACCGTGATCTTACCTATTCGTGCAAAGAAATACTAAACCTTATTATACGGAGACTACGGTTGAGGGTTCCCTTTCTTACGACCTCTTTACTGTCATTTTTCTTCTTTTAGCGACCGGGTCTATCAAAAAGACAGGTTACACGCGACACGCGACCTGTTGAGGCTCTGCCTTTATTCTACTCGAATCTAAAGAATGAAGTATCTAATCGATGAGATAAATCAACATCCGCGAATAATTTCTACGATATAAATCGATGGGAAATGCGAATGTTTACTCAGTTCGAAATTTTCAACGATAATAATCATAGGGATGGAAGGAATAGGAAAAAATTCAGAAAAATATCCAATGAAATCGTGGAGGTGAAAATTGTGGTACGCCATTACCGTAACCCCGCTATTTCCGTTCGCGGATTTCAATCAACCTTTGTCTACTGCAAGAGGCACAGCTGGAGGCTCATGAGGATCACGAAGCTCGTGAGGCTCTCAGCCCTGAGGCAAGAGGCAGCAGTAGACGTGAGGCCAGGGAATTTCGCGTATTGCATATCACGGTAAACGTAGATGTATACGTGCATTATACTAGAAGAGAAAACAGGACCTGTACAGCTTCGCGAATTTCGGTCAGAGGCGAATGAAATAATAATCCTGGCTTAGGCTAATCGCATTGGAATAAGAGTTTCGAAGCTGAGTTTTTGGGTAGGCGGATTTCCAGTATCAGGCTTAAAAATTTCAGGATATTGGAGAACGCAAGTTGAATAAAAAATATTTAAACCATTATTAATTATTGGGAACGAAAATTTCAAATTGCGATATTCTTCAGGCACACAATAAATTTCTCAATTTTCTATATTATCCCGAAGATAAACTGGAGAGAATCTTTGAGCGAAACTAAGCAGTTTTTCATAACAAGTCTTCGACCTATTCGAATAATGATCAGTATTGGCGCTTTTATAATTGACGAACTTTTATGTAAAGACAAATAAAAAGTAGACGGGCTCCGAGGTCTCGTTAAATTTCAGAGTGATAATTCAATTTACTCTGAAATTCCTGTACGCAGAGTAAGTAAAATTGCAACGGCAGATAAAAGTTGTGATTGAATTTTTCCATTCGGGATAATCTTGATCGGAGAAATAACTTCGCCGAAAAGACTAGCTAGCTATTATAGGTGATATAATTTTACCGAAAGAATTACACCTCGGAGTTTTCTGAGTTTAAACTTTCCACCACTATCATATCAGTAGAATCGACGAGCAGAGGTAGTGCAGTGGTTTCAAAATTATTGGAAGTCGATAAAATATGCATAGGGAATAGAATCTGACTTGTGATATCGGATGGAAGGTATCGTAATTCACTAGTATCACAGGCATAAGACTCTTTGCATAAATATCTCAGCATATAGGTATACAAATGATTGGTGTTATCAGAATGGAAGAAGAAACAAAACGAAGCCAACATACTATCGTCAAAGTGAACCCTGGCGAATAAAGGGAATAACGATTTCTTCAGGATCTTCAGGATCTGAGAAAATCTGCTATCCGGAAAAGAGGCGAAGGTTAACATTCTCCCCTTTTTTTTCTATATTTTCAGGAAATATGTCTGGTAGTATTCTTCGGGGTTGAGTACATAATCAGACTATGGAGCGCCGGATGCAGGTCAAAGTACATGGGATGCTGTGGCCGTTTCCGGTTCATAAGAAAACCAATTTGTATAATAGGTGAGGCGGCGATTTGGTTCATATCTTCTCTCTTCTCGGTCTAAATCTGATCTCCCACTTACCTCGATGAATAAAATCGTTGTTCCGCAGATTTGATAGTAGTAGTAGCATCAATGGTGGTTTTATCGGTCGGAAGCAACGGCCAAGTTTTCGCTACTTCGGCCATCAGAGGTATTCGGTTTCTGCAGATTCTGCGGATGCTTCACGTCGACCGACAGGGTGGAACGTGGCGGCTCCTCGGTTCCGTCGTCTTTATACACAGACAGGTGAGTGACAGTTAGAAATCTCTCTAAAACCTCGCTCTACCCTATCCTTGCAGCATGGGAGATATGCTCATATTGAATTTCCCTCACCGAAATGCTTCCAGGAGCTGATCACGACGCTCTACATCGGGTTCCTAGGTCTTATTTTCAGCAGCTACTTCGTGTACCTTGCCGAAAAGGACGCTGTCGGACCCGATGGAAAAACAGACTTTTCGAGTTACGCAGACGCGCTGTGGTGGGGAGTCGTGAGTTTAATCACAAATTACTAACTAATCTTCACCCTCCTACCCCACGGGTTTGCAACTAGCGTGAGAATCAGGTGAAACAGCACAGTCGAAGCGCGCAGGCGCCGAATGATTCGTATTTTTACAGGAATAGCCACTCGTTGCGCTAAAAAATCCCTAGGGTAATTTCGCGCGTGATCAGCGTGAGACGCGTACAGACTCTAGGGAGATTTTCGTGCGTTGGCTCACCCTGTAAAAACTTAAGTTTATCAACGTTGGCGCGAACTCACCGTGCTGTTCCACCTGATTCTCACGGTATATTGGATTTTAACAAAATGCCAGCCGATTACCCGCACGATATCCAATATCCCCCGTGCGTTACAGATGTTTAAATTAATAGACTAATTAATCCCATTCAAAGCTCCCATTACACGGTTCATTGAACATTTGCCTCAGGTTGATTTCACACATCGGTTACATACATCTTCATAAACATAAAATTCAATTTAGTTTATTGTAATAGAATTCTTGAATAATTTTCTGCAGATTTCATGATATAAATTCTTAATATTATTGCGAATAATTCTGATGAGAAAACAAAGTTATCAGTTTGATGAATTTTCTGAAATGTGTTTGAACATCATTCAGGTATTTCGATGAGCTGTAAAGATAGTTGAGGTGAACTTCGTCGGAGTTAATCAACATTGAAAAAAAAAAATTGAAAATTCCGATAAGGCACGTGAACGGATGATTGGATTTCACGTTCACGTTTGGTAATTCGCTTTTTCAGATTACCGTAACGACGATAGGCTACGGTGACACGGTGCCACAAACGTGGATGGGAAAAATCGTTGCGTCATGTTTCAGCGTATTTGCGATATCGTTTTTCGCCCTTCCTGCTGTAAGTAAAAATGCTTTGAAACGAATTTCGTTCAAAAAAGATGAGTAAATGAAAAAAAAAAAAGAATTCATCAAGCTTAAAATTGTGCTAAAAACTTCATGCGGCAGTCTGAGAAGGATGACTAAAGTTGAAATATACTTTGCTGCTAAATTATTTATTCTTCTTCATATTCTTGTTTATTCTTAAAGGGAATTCTCGGCTCCGGATTTGCGCTAAAAGTGCAGCAGAAGCAGAGGCAGAAACATTTTAATCGTCAAATTCCAGCAGCAGCTATGCTGATTCAATGTCTTTGGCGATGTTACGCTGCCGACAAAGCAATCAACAGTGTAGCTACCTGGAATATTTATATCAAAGATCCTGCCCCACCTGGACAGCCGGCTACACCACTTGGAAAGGTGAGTTTCTACCTACCTAGGTTAAATCGTCTAGGTGTTGACCGTAGTTCTTAGATGTGGTTGTTGATGTTTTTTTAGTTATGCTTACGATGTTCTTGGCCGTTCAATTTATTGACGAAGATTCGATGTTCGTTATTATAAAATTAGTGTACCTGCGACTAGATGGTTTCAAATTTTGGTCAGAAGAGGAGAGAAAATTTCATCCACGTTACTTTCTTTAATCCCGTTTGCAAAATTGATGATAATAATTGTCAATCTTATATTGAAACCAGCTTCTTTTTTCTTTATTCTTTCAACATTTTGAGATTACTGACAAACATTCGAATTCCGGTAATTAATGAAACGTTCAAATTCTGGTCAAGAACAATATTCTGAATAAAGTGTTCCAAAAATGACAATCAATGGTCACTTTTAATCGAATGAACTATCAACACTAGACCTGCAGACAATCCTAACTATAATTCATCGTGTTGGTATTTATCTAATATTACATGTATAAATATTTAATAAACTGTGTTACGGAAATAAAAATCGCTGGATCTTTGCCCGTTAGAAATATCGAGCTAATTAAATTCTGTTTCGCTCGGTTTGGGATAATCTTCGCGCGTCACTTTTGGCAGTGGATGTTGGGAAATGAAAACGGTTCCGTAACTTTTTGTGTTCGTATCTGACCATTGGAATGATCAGCTCGATAAATAATCGTGTAAAAGATAAGAAAACAAAAATTCTAAAATTAGTTGAATCGCGTTAAAATTTAATAGGTATAATTCGCGCTATAATTAAATATGATATACTTTTTCATGTTCAGGGAATCATTTTTCTTTTCATTTTTTGCTTTTTGTTTTATCAAGAGATCAGAGTAAATTAGCCCTAATCTATCATCGCGGCTGTAAAGATATTAATCAGTGAAAATGAGGCTGTCAACCGGGCTTAGGGATGGTCAACGCCCGTATATGTGTAATGTGCTTCGTTAATTTGTCACTCGAATTATATATACGAATATACATACATATGTCCGGTGGCTACTGTTCTAGTTCAAATTTCTAGACGTGAAATATAACTGGGATGAATACGAGAGCACAGGTGTTGTTACTTACCTATTTTATGAAAAGAAGTTATAATTAATAGCTCTAGACGTTAGGGAAATCGTATAGCGATGCCGGTTTGCTGTTCACGGATTTCTCTCATATTATGAATTCTGAATATCTAGGTACATAGAGGCGCGTCCGCTACCCTGAAAATCTAACATTTCACAAGAAAAATCTCTGCCTGTTTCTTTTTTCTTTATTTCATTCTCGTTCTTTTTATTTTCTAGTTTTAAAACATTTTTTTATGTCACCTCGCTGCTCGCGATATTACTTCATCTCTCTTTTATTCCTGTATTTTATATCGCTATACGAATATTTTAAATCTTGAAACTGCGCGTTTCGGAACTTAGAATCACGATTTATAGTACAGAGGGGAATAAATGTTTATTTAGAAGACATACGAGTATGTTGAATAATGATTATCACATATCTGACTAGTAGAACTTCCTATTTATTCCACGATTTTCAATTCTGGTATAGGTGAAACTTTTCTTATTTTCTCACCGAATGTCGTTCGGTAATCCGTTCCTACCAATCTTGCTTTTCTCGATGCTTCTTTCGTCTCGATAATAGTCAAGGTAAATTTTATACATCATTTTATTGTATTTCCTTCTCTCGCGGTATTCAAGTCTTTAAGCCAAACTTTTCGTCCAAGTAATTCTCTCGGTTGGCGAATATATCCGCGCTATAATTCAGCGAATATAATTATCGGTATATAGGTTCTAGCTGCGACTATCGATTTCTATTTAACAAACGACTAAAAATAAGCTCACCAAATCTGGGGCCAGTTTCGTAGCTTTTATTTTTTTTTGTATAATATAATATAAGGTCGCTGGGGTTTTCATACTAGTACTTGTGATAAGAAAAGAAAGAAGAAAAAAAAACGGAAAAAATTGCGCAGGGGTGATCGATATACCAGCGAATATTATAGCAACTAACTATATACATATAACATGAATAATGGATTATTGAAGATAATAATAATAAAAAAAAATATATATATATACAATTCACATCCCCTGCTAGAGAAATACGCCCATAGTTAGCAGGTATAGTGGCTTATCATCCCCTGGGTGGCGAGGGATTAAAATTTGGCCGGTGATATGAACTGTGTTTTCAATATTCGGTATCGAATTCAAACTCCAGGTGACTTGTAGCTATAGCCATATTGTGTCATATTTATTTATTTATTTTTTTACATTTTTCGAAATGTACCTACAGCGTCTTTTTTTTCTCACTTCATTCGAGAGAAAAGATATTATACTTTCTTTTTGTTTTTTAAAAAATTCCTGAGTTAGCTTTTTCACATCGGAATACTTTTCCTGATCAAAAAACTCGTCAGTTTTTTCCGATATTATATCTTCCACCCCCTCCGCGCGTTGTTTTCTTTAAACTGAATAGTAGTACGCGAAATTTTTTATTCTTACTCTTTCTATTCCCTCCACGATTTCAATGAAAAAACTGAACGTCTGAATTTTTGAATATTGATAAAAATTCAAAATCGACGTATATGTACGTGTATATTATGTAATATTACCGGTAATTATTTAAAATTGTTTTGCATTTTATATATGGCGCGTTTGTGATTGCTATATCGTTATAATATTGCAATGTTGATATTTTTATTGTTGCGTTGTGGTTGATGTTATAATAAATATTATTATTAATATTATGATTATTGTTGTTGTAATTACGTTTTAGGTAATTATTTGTTACGTATTATAAGACCGAGCTCCGGCGAATCTACTTTACTTAAATAATAATAGGCGAGTTCCTTTTTTTTTTGCATCTGCTGCCATATATATATTTGAGACCCATTTAAATAAGTTCTAATTTAAAAATTATATTAATATTGTTTATTTGGGGATAACATTGATCAAATATCCCTATATATATTTCAGTTGATTTGTGTAAAGAAGATGGTATGTAAATTGTTTAGATTTATTTCGATTTTTAATCTATCCTATACAATAAATGCATGTTCATTTACATTTTTCTAAACACTTTCATTTTTCTTTTAACACTTTATGATCTATCGATTATACCTACTATATCTTATAATGATAAATGTACATTTTTCAATCACCGCTGCAAACACCACGAGGCAATACTTTCTTTAAAAAAATAAAAAAGAACAAAAAAAAAACACGAAGAGAAGAAAAAAAAATACCCTGTATTATCCGAATGTGCAAAATTTGAATTGAAAACTTGCAATCGTTTCCGAAAGTCAATTTGTGAAATGTAAATAATTAGCGAGGCAATGTCTCGCTTAAAAAAAAAAAATGGTCTTTATTAATTCATAACAATAATTGCATGGGTCTGCTTCGTTGTTGCAATGTGGATTCTGTGAATTAGCCTTTGCGTGCGTGAAACTACTACAGTAAACACGACATAAATGTTTATCTCGCTGCTCGCTGATCACTGTTTGCTATTTGTTATAATAAATTGTTGTCATTTATTTATTATCATATAACTATTACATACATGCGGGGGTGTAGAATACTGCGTGGTGGTATATTGTTTGAAATTTTTCGATGGGACTCTGTGGTCGTTATTTCTCTTTTCATGTGGCATTAAAATTTACCTTAAGTTTACACTATACGTGTACTATTATATCATGCACACATACTCATCGTGTTATGAGATTGCTCTGCTTTATTTTTTCTCATTTTGTTTGATATTAAAACTATATATTTACACAGGCTGGTTTATC
Source organism: Tenthredo livida (assembly GCA_963992785.1). Classification (NCBI taxonomy): domain Eukaryota; kingdom Metazoa; phylum Arthropoda; class Insecta; order Hymenoptera; family Tenthredinidae; genus Tenthredo; species Tenthredo livida. The sequence continues at coordinate 3,433,405 of OZ023071.1, read as the reverse complement.
AATCTCCAATATCTACTAGAAGCATGTGTAAACCTTTGTCAGTTACTATAGTCAGCAAATACGTTAAAGTTGCTTTTAGGAAATCGTGCTCTGATGGAATAAATAACTTAGTATTGGCAAATCCGGAAACGGTTCTTTTCGCAATAATTAAACTAGCTAACCGAATGCTCTGCCTTTTCTAATTCGTCTTGATCAACGTTCGAGTTTGACTCTAATCTCCGCCCTATTCTTCAGACTAAGAAAGCTCGAACCCTTATTCTATCAGTCATAAGATACCTGAACAGAACAAAATCGTTTCGAAATGAATGGTTTTGAGGTCTGAAAAAAAAACGAAAAATTGAAAAGACGATAAATAATCAAGCGAACGCAGTGTCCCATCACATTGTAATATTGCGGGATCAAAATTCTACACATCTTCGCACAGTCGACGATATTATAAGGTGTTGGTTGAGTTCTATAAGAAATGTTATTCTTGGCAATGGATTCTTGGCTTCTGGATGATCGAGGGTCATTTTCATTATCGAGTGATGACCGTTAATCGCGACCACACTCCGTAGGGTAGTGCATGTTGTGTTGAACGTGTCATAATGGGAGGGCAACGGGGGTTCAGTCTCTTATGATCCAGGTGGCTAAAAAAGCAAGCGTTCTGAAACGGCGAAAGTCGCGGAACCGCATGGAGGTACAACAACCACCCCAAAATCTACCGCCACCACCCCAAATGTCTGGGTGCTCGACTACAGGCGGTACTAACGACGTACAACGTCGCGACAGCGAGGGTGACGTAGTTTTTTATATGGAAGAGCCCAAGGCGGGTACGCCGAACCGAGCGAGACGTGACAATCGGTAAGTTATCAATTTTTCGATAAGCGAAACAGACACGTTCTTGATTTTCAATTTTACTCTTTCTTTCATTCTGACCCGTTTCACATTTGGAAAAAAGCAAAAGCTCAAGATAGAGATAAAGAAAAATAAAAAATGTCTCAATTTTGGCGGTAAAAGTAAAGAAATATTCTCGACATTTCGAAATCTTCCTGTGCACCCTCAAAGTTCTGCGAGACGTGCGGGGATAAGGTATTTCCGTGACTCGTTGGCGTGTAATTCGGTCATTTGTCTCTGGATTTACGTGCGGTGAATCGCTACTGACTGAATACGATTGCTGAAAACTTGTGTAATTTGGGTATACCTCTACCTAGTCGATTCGCGTGGGAATTCCCAGCTCCCCAATTTTAACTTTATATTTATTACTATACCATACGCGCCAGGGAAGTCACGGTGCATCATCATTCACTGACACTGACGATGAGATAGAGACTTTTCCCGCCAAGAGCAATGGATCTTTTACCGTGACGGTGTACGTAGTGTGTTTCCGGTTGGTAGGGGCAGCCTTTTTACATCGCAGACCAGCTCGGTGACGGAAGCAGCCAGCGATGAGATTGATATTGACATCGAGGAGCCGCAGCGAGTCACAACGTGAGTTTCCATCTTTTCATTTTTCCTCAAATTTACGTCAGTGAAATGAAATTATTATTACATTTTGATTTTTTCTTTTTTTCCTTCTTTCTTTTCTCTTTGCCTTTTTTCATTCGCTCGTCAACTCGAAGGTTCTCGCATAATATCAAGACTCGTTCAGAAACTCGAAGGATTTCGTTGATTCTAAAGTCGAGTGGAAATATTGCTAAGAATACCGCGAGGCGCGAGGTCCTCCGATTATCATTCTGAATAAAAACCGAATTTTCAGAATCAATAATTTAGAGGATCTGAAGTCTGAAGTGATCTCGCTCTGGATTGTGATCAAAGGATTCGCGAGTGTCGTGGAAATACACATTATAAAAATAAAACAACAAAAAATTCAGGCTTTCAGAGGCATTCGACTCAGAGTCAAAAGTCACTTCCTGCTACCCTCTTAACGACGCGAGTCGCGACGCCTCGACTGGTACTTGCCGAAAATTCAGTCCCCTCGCGATGAGGGATCAACGAATAGAAATGAATAATTGAAAAAACACATTTCAACGGGATGTTTCATGACACATTCGAAATCGCAGTAGATTATGTTCAAGTTAATAATACGTACTGAACACGTTCATCAAACTTCGGGTATCATCGATCGCAATTTATCTCGAATCCAAATAGTCTAGTTTCTGCAAGTCGCACGTTGGACTCCGGAAATTGAGTCTGGAAACTGGTGCTGCAATACCGTCCGCTCCGTTTTTTTTTTTTTTTTTTTTCTTTTTCTAACTACAGATAGGTATAACTTGTTTTATACAGAACTTGTTAGTTTAATGGTGATATTTCATTCGTTTGTAGCTTGAATTATAAATTGCCTTTAACAGCTCGCTGCACCTTTTGTAAAAGAGGTTCTTTGATTTTAAAAATACATTCCACATCCGTCACTTTGTTGGGTAGCACGTCCTACTCACTTTTGTATTCCGATTTATTCAACCCCGCGAGATGCGATGCCTCGGTAATATCATATACAGACTCGAAAAGACAGAGGAGAAAGAAAGCTTAATTAAGAGCATATCTCCAGGTTGCAAAAGACGAGAGAATAATAAAATATATCATTTCGTTTCACATACTATAGGTATATTTTTATTATTCCTTCAAAAGATATGAAGTTTTTAGAAAATTTAATATCGCAGATGAATTTCTACTGTGGGAATTTTATGACGAAGAAATTTATGCGAATTTGTGCAAATCATGTGAAGCAACTACATGCCTACATTTATACACAGAAAAAAAAATTTGTTGGCCCAAGAAAATTTTCTGCAAACCCATTGGAAACCGAAATTATCTTGAATCAAGACAAGATTTGCTCGAACCAAGAAAACTTTCTTCGATCCAAGAGAGTTTTCTTGGTTCGAGAACATTTTTGACTCGATTCAAGATAATTTCGGTTTCCAATGCGTTTGCAGAAAATTTTCTTGGGACAAAGAAATTTTTCTTGGGACAAAAAAATTTTTCTTGGAACAAAAACATTTTTTTTGGACCAATTCAAATTGGTACAACTCGTTTTTTCTGTGTACATGTTCCGAATATACCTTTCCTATGTCCTTTTTCATCGAAATAACTTTTATCGCTGTTTTTGCGACTCGTCCCGATGAATGAATTGGAATCTTAGAATGAAGGATTGATAAACATTGAAATTGAAAAAGAAAAAAACTGAGAGCTCGCAGAGTAGTCTTCGTGAATTTTATTACGCTACACACGCGAAGGGTGGAAAATCGCTATAAAAATAATATAACAAAGGAGCCAAGGGCGTGAAAAAAAAAAAAAAAACTCCTTGCTATTTCACGTCTGCATTTGAGATTTGGTGGGAACCACCAAAGTTGGTCTAAAATTGAACTTCGATTGTTTTGTCACCTGCCAGGTCCATTGGAGTATTTGCGTACTTTTTTATCGCGACGAAATAAATTGTCAAACTTTTTTTATTTCGGTCTTTGAATTGCTAAAAGTGCATAAAAATTTACAAGCCGCGAAAGGAAGGAAAAAAAATGTGTACATGGCGTGAAGATCTAACACAAAGGGCCATTTTCAACATCGAGTTGGATAACTAGATTAAAAAGAGTAATGAGTATTGTTATAAAAATTCATGATCACACTTTTGATGTATATACTAGACTTTACCTCTTCATTATGAGTAAAGTGCCTGAACTTTCTGACCAACTTATATTTCTTCTTTTTTATACTCTTCATTATTCATAGAGTATAAAAGTCTAAGCTGGCTTTGTATAATGTTTTTAATAAATGGGTCATGATGGGAAAAATTATGTGAATCAAGAAGCGGATGTGACTTCGGATTCTTCGATACATTTTCACACCGGCACCGTCTTGATCGTCGTATTATTTCAAAGATCGAATAAGCAGCTGCGTAATAAACCGCAAAAAAAATGAAAAAATGAAAAAACAACGAAAAAATTGGCAAAACGATCGTGTTGTAAAATGTTATGGAATAAACACGCCTGAGCAGTAATGGGGTTAATTGCAGGTTGACGGAAGCCCATCGTAACGCCATCCGGGCTATTAGGAAAATAAAGTATTTTGTGGCTCGGAGGAAGTTTCAACAAGCGAGAAAACCGTACGATGTACGAGACGTCATCGAGCAGTATAGCCAAGGCCATTTAAACATGATGGTCCGGATAAAGGTCAGTTATATCTATTTCCCGTCTTCTGATACATCCCCCTTTATCCCCATTTATCTGCTATTAATTGATTGTCTAAATAACAGCGAGTTATCGCCTCTCGAACGGTTTCAAGACATATGCATCAATAATTCCGAATTGGAAAAAGAACGGTGAGAATTATCATCGACGAAAGAGATTATTAGATTAGACAGGTATCGTTTTTATACCTGTAAATACCGTAACTTTATTTGCGGAATTACGAGACAAAATGAATTAGCGAAATGTCAAGTGACCAGCTCGTCGTTCAGTAATACTGCAATTGTAAAAGGTTTGTTAAAACCGAGGTAAAATTACCTAGGTAGGTAAATTTCACCTCTATTATAAAGAAGAGTATGAAAAGGAAGAGGATATGCCTGCTGCAGCAGACGAGTTAACAAATTAATGCGGTCAAAATTTTCTGCTTTGTGCGAAATAACAATTACCTTAATTATTATAAAATGAAGAATAATCGCTGTGAACTGGTGCTATCATCCGCGATTAATTTATTGTTTGTTAAGAGGATCGACGATGAAGAATGATTTTCTTTTTTTTCTTTATTTTTTTTTTTTTTCAACTGAATGAAAATTGATGGAGCAATTTATATATTCACGGCAACAAAACGAGCGATTTAACAATTTTAACCGGGCTTTGTTCGGCGCAAGACCACTTCATAGATTCAGTAATTAAAAATTATTCAACGAATATTTTATTCAAAAATTATCATTTTTCCGGCTTACTTAATTTCTTATTACCTACCTACCTACCTCGATTTCATACCAGACGCGAATATTTTAGTCAATTTTTTTAAAAACTGCGTTACGTGCTTGAACGGAGAATATTAATATCAACTAATCAAGCAAACGAATTTTAATTGCATGCGCAAGCATCAGAAAATTATAAAATTTTTTTTTTTTTTAAAATCACAGTTGGAAACGATGGTTGAGTCAGTCAATTACCTAAATATAATATCCGCCTTCGATTTCATCTTGGAGATAAAATGTCAAGTATTGAACAAACTGAATGATTAATTGGGTATAAATTTAAAAAAAAAACGATATTTTTCTTTTTTTTTCCTACTGGGGATAACAATCGACACATAACGATAAATTCCCCTTGTCTAACGAGCTACGAGTGTACGGGGTAGGGTATTATAGCTTTATAAAAATTTGCGATCCACATCACAATCTGTCAACGAACAATGCAGCTGTCACTGCATCAACGGACTGTCTGATCCAACTGAAATTTCTCGCTTACAAAAGCTGTCAGTCAAAACTCGTATCTACAAATAGGTATTATAGATAGGTACTCGGTTTCGCTGTCAGATCCTAATTGATCATGATTTATTCAGCTGTCCTTTTATTAGCTGATCCGATGCAGTGAAAGGTCGGGTTTATAGTATATACATACATATATAATATTCTTTGCATCTTATTTTATCGTGCCACACGTACAAAGCCCGTCTTTATAATTCTCCTTAGAACAGTTGCAAATAACAAAACTGCAAAAAGAAAAAGAAAAAAACAACATATCTGCACGTTTTATACGATAGAATCTCACCTGCACTTTTTTAAAGAGACGTAGTCCAAAATGCCTAGTAGCAACTACAAATCTGTTCTTCAGTGTCTTGAAACCCGCAGAGACAAACGGAATAATACTTATATCGAATAGAAAAATCATCAAAATCGTTGCGTGGAAATATGTTACTCCTATTTCTTCAGTGGAAATCGAATTTCGTTGAATCTTTTTGACGAATTCTAATTCTTATACTCTCGTGCAGATATACTACCCTCACAGCTTCTGCTTCCCTATATTGATTTCTATTCGTGTAATAATGGTTATTTAATCTCGAGCCCGAACCGTCCAGCTCAATAAGTTATAAATTAATTATTATACGTCCGAATGGATATGCAGACTTGAAATGATTTGTTTTTTGTTAGAGGATTGAAAATTGAGAATTACGTGCAGATATCAATAGATATCATAGCAATGAGAGAAGGTCCTTGCTAGAAGTTAGATTATTTTTCTATTCAATTGATTTAATAGCTAATTGCAGAATTTTTAAATTCCTAATTGATTACATATGAAATTTTTATTTGACCGTAGGAGTTGCAGCGAAGACTTGACCAAACCCTTGGTAAGCCGGGAAGTTATTTGGCGGGAATCGACAGGGCAGGGAATGTCAAACCAATGACCATTGGCGCTCGTTTATACCGTGTGGAACAGCAGGTTAGTTGGTAATCGTTGAATTTATTTACCTGTCTCCGATGGTTGGCGCTACCTGGCAACCTCATCTCGAACTTACTCCTTTCCCTCTTTCCCTCTTTTCCCCATTCCCCCATTCCCCCATTCCCTCATCTTCTCTCTTTTCTCTTTGATGATATTTTCTAAGAGCTGAGAATTCCGCACATACCTATGCGAAGAAGAATGCTACAGATATACTTCGCGATCATATCTGATATCTAAACGCACGAAACTGCAATTATGATCAAAAATTGAATGAAAGACAAACGTTGTCACTCGTTAAAATTTAATTCAGGCAAAATCGAGGGCCCTGCGTTTTACGGTGAATAATTAATCGCGTTTGCCAAACCCGGGTTCGCTAAACCGTAACCAGCTATCATTAACTCGCTGGATGGGTAAACTAGCAAACAGTTTAAAATATCAAACGTAGCTATAGCTACGCGAACGTTTTTACTTCTGTAAACATTGTATTATTTGCTAAAATATGTACGTATACATACGTGTATGTATGTTGATGCCAGTTCGTTTCATATCATCATTTTCTAATACACCAAATAGCTCGCGCTATACGGCGTTAATATTACTACCTCTATAGTACCTCTAGTAGCGTCGTATAGTTCTTGAGATATTAAATCCGACGATGAGACGCATAAACCATATAAGTATCCGACGTTTTGATAGCATCAAGGTTTAATATCATGCCTAGATTAAAACCGAAGCTCAAACTACCACACGTCGCTTTTAATAATCGTAAATATGCACATGGTACGATCTACTCAAGTACATACCTACATCAGAATACGAAGACAAACACTATAAACATTTGCAGTTAAAGGACGCTTTTAATAGGGGAGAAATTGACCCACTCATTCATGAGGGTCGCTATAACAGAATTCAGCTAAATAGTACTTTTCGATACTAGTGCGGAAGTGTTGATTCTCGGACGAGTGCGAAGTTTTTCGCCCGAGCGAAGCGAGGGTGACAATCACACGAGTCGAGAATCATCTTTCGCGCGTGTATCGAACTTTATTTTTTAACACAACGCGCGTTAAGTTGAATTCTATGCACGTGGAGCGTGCGCAAAATTGAACCTTGCGCACGCAATGTGAAATAATCTTTTCGCAACCATAGTAGTCTACGAAGTTTGTTAAGGGTACTCTTTTCAGGCTCCAGTTCAACATGATTTCGGTTTTGATGTTTGAACACCGGAAAGTTTGATGTTTGTTTTCCACTTCAAACTGAGACTAGAATCCAACTCGAAATGACGGAGGTATTACGTAGTTATTAGGGTTTATCAAAAATGAAGTTTTTTTTTTTTTCACTGCTCATACTCCGAATGATAGATTATTATGTGAATCGGTATCTCCTTTCCCTCGAAGCTCAATTTTGAGTACTCGCTCGAACGGGATTTCCATTTGCCAAATTAGGATTAACACAGAAAGGGGGAAGACCAGTTTTACTAAAAAAAATTATAACTTTGCTAAACATGAAGCTATGCTTCGGGGTGAAAAAGTATTTGAAGCTTTGTCTTGAAGCCGACTGATTTTTATTCATACGTACAAATACCTGAATCCTTTACCTCCAAAATGAGTCCAAACGAATTTAATATCTTATTATCTCTCGTTTCAGCGATTACCCGAAATTGAGTCGATCTGCTCTTAAGAAATGTATCATTTAGCGTATCATCAGCGAAAAGATTATCTCCGATTCATCCCTGATAGTTATATGCGAAAGAAACGATCTCGAAGATTATCCAAAAAGCGAAAAACAGGGATAAATATTTTTTCATTTTTTTTTTTTTGTCAAGAGTTGAACGAACCCTTTGAAAATAAATTTTATTTCTGGCATAGGAATATATATGTAAGCGTCCAACTCGCTTTAGGAGTCCGAATCTTCTCCCAACCTGCTCCGCACCCTCTTTTAGCTATAGGTAGAGGACAAACGCATGGTGGCTGCAGCAGTGCAGCAGCAGCAACAGCAAGAGCATGCAGCAGCATTGATACGAATTTTTCGTTTTCGCCGCAGCTGTCGGTGATGGACAAAAAGATGGACCAGCTGGTGTACGTGCTGAATGCAGTGGCGCACAAGCAGCAAATCCCATTGAGAAGCATAGAGGATGACGTCTAACGGAAGGCCTCTTCGGCATCGACTTCGCCGCCCATGTTCTCCACCGTGTCTTCAGATGTGTCCTTTAAAACATCAGCTACGGTTCTGCCCAAGCTTACTATCACTACGGTTACACCTGATATGCTTAGCCAGAGCTATTGACATTTGAAATTCTAATAACGCGCAACTATGATATTCGTCAGGATTAAATTGAAAACAGAAAAACTTTCGGGAGGGTTGAAAAATTTGGAAATTAGGTAAACGAAAAAAAAAAAACAAATCAATTGTTGTTTATGACAAGGGATGAGACTGCAGCCATGCAGTTCTCGGCTGATGTGGTTTTTCATGAAATTTGAATAGGGAAAATCTTTTTTTTCACCTTTGTAAATAAGGTTTTACGCACACGAAGAATGATAGAGCTAGTTATTCGATCGCATTTTCTGGCATATACAATTTATATATATATGTATACCATGTGCAGATCGATTCAGGATATTATATAGTCTGTCGTTAAAATGAGCTCGAGGACATTAGAATATTTTTTTTTTATTTTCTTGGCAATATTAAGAAAAGGAAATTTAGAATCTGACCGAATTTTTTCGTAACAATATAAGAGGCACCCTTCCATATATATATATATATATATATATATACATTATACATATGTATAACACTTCGCTAAATTTTTATCAACATATTATTATGTATACAGATCTATACCTATATATACATAAACTCACGCCTGTATAAAATTCGTAAAAAATAATATATATATGTATATATATATTACATAATATAAATAAAATAATAAAAATATAGAATATAAGTTAATTTATTTATAAACGAAAAAAGACGAAAAAAAAAAAAAAATCAGAGTTAGTGTTGCACGCGGCTTCGGGATGAATTCGTTGGCAGATTATTTTTTATTAAATGCGAAATTGAGGATTGAAAGAAAAAAAAAAAAAAAAATCACTCGCTAAACCTTATACTGTATATTTTTGTTCTGCTGGTCGTGGATCAAAGAAAATATTTTAACGTGGATTTCTTATATAAAAAAAAAATATATAATTGAAGCTGTTTATATTACGGTCGATTAAACTTATGCTGATAGGTTAATAAAAAAAAATTAAAAGAATAAATTAAAAATTAAAATAAAGTAAAATAATATAAAATAAAATTTTAAATGAGAGAAATGAAAAATGAACTATTAAGAAATTAAGAAATTGACAAAAAAAAAAAAAGAAAAAAAAACGGGGACGCGATATGTTGGATCGACGCGAAAACTTCGCACAATTATTATCAACGCGTATCTATTACGGTATTAAAAATAATTAAAAAATATTTCGAAGGATCGTTTTAAAAAGGATATAATCATTTATTCCTATAATAAAATAGCGTCAAATAAAATCGTTTTTTTTTTATTTTTATTTTCTCTATTTAATCCGCGTACCTACCTATATAGTATATAACTATAAATGATAAATGAAATTTTTTTTACTCGCAATTATAATTATTACTTACGTGGTACATTATCTCATACAATTAGCAATTCCTAGTCGATAGCGAATTGCAGCAGATCGCTAAAAAATTTATTCATTTATCAAATTTTTTGAATAAATTCAACGTTGCACTGTTATATACACGTTATATACTTATTAAACATAATCCTTTATCACAAGGAGGCTACGAGGTATATTCGTATATATTCGTATATAATATATAAATATGTATAAGAAGTAGGTATATATAATGTAGTTTATTAAAATTCGAACGTATTGATGAGAAAAAAATAAAAAGTTGAAGTAATTTGAATAAATAAATCGTGTAAATTAATGTATAAAATAAAAATTGAAAGGTAATATAAATATAAATAATAATAATAATAATAATAATAATAATAATAATAATGTAATATCCTACTAATTTAATATTTCGCTATACTATACACAAGATATGAAAAGACCATAATACACCTAATTATTTATTTTCTACAACTGGTGTGAGTATATTTGAAAATGATTATTATTTGCAAGAAAATATTCGGTGAAAATTATAAATAAATATAATAATAATAATATGATATAATTACATACACACATTCTGATAATACATATAAGAAGAGATTTCGCATTTTAAAATGAAGCCATTGACGGTATTTTTAATAATACATACTTATCTTACTAAAATAGCCTATATAGATACTATTAGGGTCCAAAATATTAAACCTATAGGTATATTATATTATACATAATACATAATATACCATATATAAATATCTACACAATTGAAAAAAAAAATTCTATTCTTTCAGTACGCGAAAGAAGAAAATATAGTGAAAAATATTGAGAAAAGATGAAAAAAATAAATAAAAAATAAGAAATTAGAAAAAATTTCATCTCTTAGCTGAACCCAGCGTTTGATTCGACAAAAGGACCATATGATTGGTGTATAAGATCGTGGTTTACAAGAGTTTCACCGAAAACTCTCGGTATACCAGGGTAAAAATGAGTTGACAATGATGTAAAGTTGTGCAAAATCTCGCTGCTGCAGGCCGTATAACTGGAATTAGACTGGAAACTGCTAAACGGTATGTGGCAGAATCAATTGAGGTCAATGAATTTAAGTGAAAGTATATATCCCTATTCAAAATTTAAACCGTAACAAGCTCTCAGAGACCACCAGCTCGCGAGTGCACCTATTTATTACCTATAAAAACACTTTTAAGACTACCCACCTTATGCCTCGATAATGGCACCACCTTAATGCCACGGAGAAAGATAATTGAATTGCCCGCGGTAAGTGCAGAGCAGAGATTTTCTCATAGTTATATTAAACCGTATTAAACTCAAGCGACGATGTTAGAATCTGCTAACCGATTAAAATCGACAAATTTTTCATTCATAAATACTATATCAGTTCAAATACAGTTTGATCGACTCTTTGGAATGATATGGCGAATAAATTAACCGATAAATTAATCACGTCGGGTATATTGCAAAAATGTTGCGTCAACATTCATATTCTTGGTTTTGATAAATCGGATCCATCGTTGGGAATACATACGTCTACTTTGGCATGGCGGAAATCATTCAGATGTTAGAAAAGCTCGTCGAAGATTTTTGGCGAATTTAACCGAAAAAGAAAAGAAAAAAAAATTCTGTCTTTTTTTTTTATTTGATTTTATTTCATGAACGATGAAGAGATCATTGACGATTCTATTGTACGGATCGATTTTTAAAGAAATCGTTATAGACTAAGTTACAGTTTTTGGTTTCGTGAATTTTCGAAAAAATATTTTTGCACTTGGTAGCCGCCATTTAGCCAAGAGACGATATTGTAGTAAAGCTGAAATGATAAGAACTATCACAAAGGTGCGCGGCTAATAAACACTTTCTAGCTTATGGCACCGGTTTAACGTCTTAGCGCGTATATTTATGCATTCGCGTATTTGAATATGCGACATCCCTTGGTGCCTCTCACTCGACTTTCATATACTTGTTGACTAACTAGTCTATTGTTAGAAAATTTTATCTGATAAAATGTAAAAAATAAGTAAATATGTATAATATCAACGTTTCGGTAACGCTATATTTAATTAATTAACGCAATAATTATTATGATCCTCGCAGATTATGTGAAAAAGCAAAAATTAATGGATTTCAATTTCTCCTGTCTCTGGTCCCATTTGAATAATTCTACTCCATAGATTTTTTCGTATCAGAAAAAAAAAAAAAAAAAGATTGTAAAATACCAATTTTTCGATGTTACATTTTTATTCAACACGATTTCATCGCGCCAATCTCGAAGTAGCTGATAAGCACCGCGGTATCTATTCGAGTTAGTAAAAGGAAGAAAAAAAATAATCTAAGTTCGTTTTGGTTGTCAAAACGTGAATTGACGATTTTTAAATAATTTGTTGTAAAAATTAAACAATATATTATATCTTACGTTAGTCGTTTCAGTCGTTCAATATTTTAACGTCTTGTTGTTTTATTAAATTTGAAGAAACGAACAGAAAATTCGGTAAAAATTTCACACTGTAATAATTATACCGCCCGCAGACATATAATTGCTTGATATAGTTATTACTTATTATATACACTTGTTAAAATAAACAGAATAATAGAAATAAAATTATTTGATTGAATCATTTATTTCGTTTTTTTTTTTTTTTTTCAATATATATTTTATTTTTTTATTTCTTCTATAGTTACTGTATAATTTGGATATTATTATTAATTCGATAATACTCATGTAAAGAATCTCACGCAGCAAGTAGCGTTCGCGAATCGGCCGAATGTATTATATATTATATATGCGCGTTATATATTATTGTATATTGAAAATTTTAAGAATTATATAATAAATAATATGATATATATTGATTTTGAGTAAAATATTAGTATATTATACATGCATATAATATAATATACTGATTTAATGATCTATAGATCGCGTATATAATAATTTAGGCATCATGCGTCTCATCGGTTAAAGTGAAACTTATTATAGTTGTTAATATCTAATATATATATAATTATCATTAATATTAGTATTTATTAGTATAACGAATAAGTAATAATAATAAAAAGACAGAAATAAGATAATCAGAAGTGAACTGCAGTAATAATAATAATAATAATAATGATAATAAAAAAATAAAAATTAGCAAAAATTAACAGACAACAAAAATTGCGACAACATAATGGAGTTGAATAATAAATAATCTAAAGTTTAATAATATATATGAATAATATAAATAATAAACCAATAGGTATAATATAAAAAAGCTATCTGCTATCCGCAGTCTAGAATGTGATATCGCTCGACCTATATGATTACGAAATTGTTAGTTAATTATTTAATAACTAGTCGACGAAGGGAGTGAAATTTTCATCCAAATCACGCGATTGCCTCTCTCGTATAATCCGTACTCTAGATTCTTGACGTTATATTCACTTTTATTGAATTCAGGTAAAAAAATGATAAGGAGCAAAAATGATATTACCGTAATAAAATGGTTTTTATTTAAAAGTGATTCGTTGATATATAACGTCTAGAAATTTTATAATATCGATATAGATATATATGTGTGTACATACATATATATTATATGTATATAAATGATAAATATATATAATATATGTATATATATATCACAGTGTAGTGATGTATAGTCTGTAAATTTCGATTAACTTTATAGCTCGGGAAGATTTGAGGTTGAGATTATATACATGTAAAGCGAAATGTTTAAGATCTCATTTAACTATATACATATATATATACCAATAATTGATTCGAGGAGGATTTTTTTTTCTTTTTTTTTTCTATTTGTTCGATCAAAACTATTATCCAAGCTTAATCTCAAATTTCTATCGTGCCTGTATAATAAATAATTACGTGAACTTTTCTATGCGAAATATAGCGGACATAAATATATATATTATGTATAATATATATATATGGGGCATTCCATGCCAAATCGACCTGGTGTTGACCTGAGAATTTTTTCAGATTTTTCGATCACGGTCATCGAGGTGTTGAAAAAAAAACTTCAAAAATTCATGACGCACTAAAATTTGTTTTTAAAAATCTGAAAAAAATTCTGATTGCTATTTAGAGTCAGAAAAACGATACAAAAAATCGCGGACCAGATCTGAGAGGTCGAGGGTCAGAACTAGGTCGATTTGGCATGGAATGCCCCATATATATTATATTATACATGTGAGATATTTATTCAGCAGTAAATATTAAGTACCTAATCAATAATTATACATCATATATATACATTATTATAATCCGCAATTCACAATATTAGTATATCGATCGCGCTGTAGCCGAATGTAGTTTATAGTGGCGTCGTGTGTATAACGTTGACTTACAATTAGGGGATAAGTGTAGATGTGGTTTGACGAAAAAAAAAAAAAAAAAAAAAAAAAAAAACCACACACACACATACACACGGAGAAAAAAGTAGAAAAAGAAAATTATAAAAATGATATAATTATTATACTTATCTGGGCCCAAAAACCCTTAGCGCACCCGAAGAATTGCAAAATGGCAGAACGCAGCCCTTTTCCATATATTTCAAAGTTCTTTCAATTTAACAAACGCGCTTTGATTAAAAGAAAAAAAAAAAAAATGAATTCAAAATCTAAATTGACGGTTTTTCATTTTGAAAGAACATTTTTGAAATCGGAATAACCGGGCACGTTCCTTGCCTATATTTATTCAAAATTAATAAATTATAACATATATTCGAATATATAGCAAGGAATCTGGACCAATCGTGTATTTTCTAAATTTCGACACGTTTTCAAATATATATATACCTATTCAATAATACGAAGAGTCTATCTGCTCCACTCTACGTCTCTACTCTTATAATGATATCTTCTTCTCTTAATTATCATATACGATCATATGATGAATAATAATAATTATTGATTTTCCAGAGTCAATTCTGTATTCGACGCTATAATAATATCGTTTCTTGATGATAATTAATAACTACCTAATTCCAAGGCTGTAAAAAAAAAGAAAAAAAAAGAAGGAAAAAAGAAATCAGTTTCGTGATCGATATAATATGAATATGTATAATACGTATATATAATATATGTATACAGCATGAATTACATCACGTATATATATATATTTATTATATATACTTATTATACATAAACTAAAGGACGTCCTTCGTTTAAATGAACTCCCACGAAAGATGATATTAAACAGCTGATCTCAATAGCAATATTATATTGAAATTTCAAAGTCTCGAGTAGGTACTCTAAGAGCTGACGATGAATAAATTATTATAAACTCTGTATAATATATATAATGTAAACGCGAGATAATATATTTAAAAGAAGAACATTTTTATTATTCAAATAATATAATTATGTAATACAGTATATTATACCTATTATAACGGTATTTATATACGCGAGTGACCAAAAAAATTGACGACCTTAATTTTACTCTACAATCAATTAAATTAAAAACAAAAAAAAAAAAACAAGAAAAGAACAATTTTAAACCAGACCAAATTATTCCTATAGTATATATCTATATTACGACGTATTATACCTATATACTTTATTATTACGATCAAACGTCTCTATATTATATTTTCTGATGAAAAAAAATAATTAACCCAAGACGGTCATATGGGGTGTGACACACCCCAAGTTATTTTCGAGCTCGAATTTCGGCCTCTTAATCCCGGAAACCGACGTTATTACCTCTAACTAGAGTTTTTATTTTTTTTTTTAATTTTTTTTTTTTTTTCTCGCAAATTTTTTTTTCACGAATTTTTTAAACATACTTAAAACTAAAATTTTCGATTCATTCTTGAATGGGTTAATAGAGAAACGTTTGAAATATGTTCTCAATTTTTTTGGGGCCCCCCGGATAATTCTACGAAATTCTACAGCGCTTCAAAGTGCTGGGGTGTGTCACACCCCATATGACCACCACGGGATTCTCATGAGGTGTGACCGTCTTGGGTTAAAGTCACAAATTTACTTGACAATTTGTATAATATTCGCTCGAGTTTTAACTTTTTCTTGATCTATATACACGCATATTGTATCGTATGATATATTGACTTATTCATATATATATGCTTCTGCGACGGTGTATTCGTCGATAATTTAAAGAAAATCTACAAATTTACAAGGTAAATGAAAATTTACTGTATGAATTCGACGAAATCACCGATCGATAGGATTGACGTTAATAAAGAAAAAGAAAAAGAAAAAAAAAACAGATAAAGAGAGAAAGAGGAATAGAATGAAAAAAAAGATTATTGAAAACGAAATAAAATAAAAAAAAAAAAACTAACGACTATATACTTAAAATACTTGTAACAAAAAAAAAAACTCAATCATATCACCGTAGTTGCCTATACTAGCCACTAGTAGTGACGTCTCGTCGATATATATTATATATGAATATTATCGATATACTATAATATCGAACTGTCGAAAAAAAAAAGAAAAAAAAAAATCACGTTTTCAGCAATTTGGAAAATTTTATAGTCCACCGCTGTATTTATTATTAATATATTATTATCTAGTAATGACTAAAAAATTATCCAAACTGTTGCTAAGGGGTTTTAAATAAGAAAAATAAGAACTCTGTTCCTTACGATTATATACTATTTAATAAAATATATAAATATAAATACATATATTATATTACCTATGAATACGATATGTGTAGAGTCATATGTATACATACCGGGAAGAAATCTTGATAGTATACAGTCGATTGCGCATGCGCCAAATAATTTATTTTCATTGGTCGGTAAGGTCGTCCCGCGGCAGTATTATGACGTAGTCGATCTTACCGACCAATGAAAATAAATTATTTGGCGCATGCGCAATCGACTGTATACTATCAAGATTTCTTCCCGGTATATTGCATACATATATTGTATATAAAACTAAACAACACAAATGATAAAATAATGTTTGCTAATAAATTATTACACCCTAATAAATAATAATATTGATAATATGATTATAATATAATAATATAGCGACAACAACCAAATATATACATATACTATATAATATGGTATATAAAATACACAACTTGTCAAACATTGTACATTTGAGACATTCATTCCCTGTAATAATAATAATAATAATAATAATAATAATAATAATGATATTGATAATGAATAAAATGAATAAATAATAATAAAATTGTAATAATATCATCATTATGAAGTAATAGTATGAAAAGTTTAATATAACGTAACTGCATGAGTTATATTCTCTTTAAAGTAATATAGTTTTTATTTATTTATTTATTTTTTATTATAATTATAATTATCATCGCCATATACCGTCATGATAATTAATTGAATCGTTGTCCCCTCTCACACCTACGCTCTTATACCCTCTTCTATCCTTGATCTCTATTTTATAATTAAAATAAATGAAAAAAAAAAGGAAAAAAATTGCGAAAGAAGAATGAAGAAAAAAATTGGATATTCTACGTGGCATGAATATAATTATTAATATTGTTGTTAATTTATTTATGTATATTCACATAAATATATAATTTTTTTCATCAGTTTCTAGTAGGTATAGGTTTTATTAATTGATTTATTCATTCACGCGTTCATTTGGGGCATGCGGTTATAATATTATCTCACATCGCGGTATGTATGGTGATTCGTGTCAATTAGAGTGCACCGTGCGCTCAATTAATATCCTATTATTAATAATGTTATCTTTATACTGCGGGTGCAACGTCAGACTAGGTACGGTTAAATGCGTTCGACTACCTTTACCGTATTATTTTATCGTCCGATTTGCATACGATGACATTAAACTGGCTTTCAGACTCTGATGAAATCATAAACGTTTTGGATGAAGCCGTCAATAATAATAACATCAAAATATCATACGAAAGAATAAGAAAGAAAGAAAGAAAGAAAGAAAGAAGAAGAAGAAAGAACAAAAAGAATTGATATCAAAATATAAACGTCTCTAAAATCCATTTAAGGAATCGCAGAGTAATAAACATTCATAACTCTTGACCACTAATTATTACCTGTGTGTACGAAAAGTTCATCGTTTTAATACCAAAGTACCAAATCTTCATTTCTTCATCATATACCTATACAGTACAACATGATTTGATCGAAGATAAAATATGTTGAAATATCTACATAATAAATTATGCCATTGATATTGTTTTTTAATTTAATTTATTTTCTTTTTAATTAATCATTATATATTCCCTGGCTATGCTATAATTATTGTTATTCATATCGTCGTCGAGGTTGATCAGTGAAATTTTTGTTTTCTCAATAATTTCGTATATGGAATTTTTCTTTTCTTTTTTTACATAATTATTATTTCATGGTCGATTTTTAACACCTGACTGATATATTCTGTCAGATTAATACAGGTATGCGTGCGCTACGATAATTTGTCACTACATCAAACGGACCTTCTAATCCAATCAATTCATAGATAGCTGTAACTACCGTGTTAGTTGTTGGCCACGCAGAGTCGCACTGGATACATGACGATGGCCATTTAAATCCGTGACAAATTTATTAATTCATCGCTATCATCGATTCAGAATGTTTCATCCTACGCGTTGAACGTTTCAACCTAATCAGATGAAAAAAAAGAAAATGAAAAAGTTCAAAACAAAAAACCAAAAAAATACGGATACCAGCATCGTAAATTTTCTCAAATCATACCGATTTTCATTTTTCGTGTTAATTAATGTTCTCTGAAATAAATTGACGGATAAATAAACATAAAAACTGTAGAAAAATGTTTACCAACTGTTATACCACGCCGACGCACCTGGGTATACATTCTTCGACGTTCTGTACTTATATGCATATATATTAGATACATATGTATAGTTGATTAAAAAAATACACGAGGCGTGGTCGCTGCAGGTACGTGATGAAAATTTAACTAGCTAAGCGAAACCCGTGTTTTGACACACCTGAAGCTATACCGTCACGATTTAACGCTACACGTGTTCGACGGTTCGAATTAGTCGGGATAACTATTATACTTGACGGTTCTAATCATAGGACTTGAAAAAAGAAGAAGAAAAAAAGAAAACATTGCTGAAGATGTTTTTTTGCTCATTTTGGTTCTTTTTTTTCGACGTTTGTCTGCTTCTCATTCTTTCTACTCCTTTTTGCCGGAGATCCAAATCCACGAATAAACTGGATCGTTTATCCCGAGCAAAACCTGATTTCGGGTGCGTCCCTGCAGAGTCCTGATACACCTGCTCTTCGCCTTATAACCTGTCCCGACGCTTCAGTCCCTTCGCCGCGTTTACTACCTCGCGGGGTTTCCTGCACGGCTAACGGTCTCCTTATCTCTCTCACTCCTTATTCCTTCTTTCCTCTTTCCTCTTCCCTCTTTCCTCTTTCCTCATCGTCCACCTAGCTCCATTCGTGTCCTTTCATGTACGTAAGGCTACGTTGGCCATCCGAGGCCAGAACGAGCGCGTAAGGCTGGGTCATACCTTAGATTATCTAGATGGATGTCGTACGCCCACTCGTCCCTATAGTTGAGTTACGAGTGACTCGAGGGAGATTTAAATTTCGTAACGCGTCTCATAAACGCGTATAGTTATTACAGTTTAATCAAGAAACCGGAAGTTGCAGTTGGTTAAAAACCATTCGAATATAAAACTGGAATCTTTAATTTTCAAATTTTTCTTTTCAATTCCATTCCTCGTCCGCCGAATGACCTGCACGCTTCGCGTTATTAATGAACGTTGACGTATTAGATTTCTTTAGAATTCATTGAAACGCAAATCAGGGTCGTAGGTCATGTCAAAATTTAAAACTCCTGCTGCGTTACTATAGTCGCGAGATAACAATTGAGGTATAAATAAGTTTAGCGCGCATGTGATGGTAAATTATGGGATGAAAGAGTTGGACTTAAAGAAAAAATATACTCGCGGTTATCTTTGTGGATATAATTTGTCAGAAAATCATCACGTCTCTAATAATAATCATCTGCCTTTAGGCTTCGGCGTTATTAATCCACCGGTTAAATCTTCGCCCACGTTTTAAGCTTTACTCGTACGTTCGCCAGCTTGAATAGGATAGTAGGTATTATATTCTGCTCTTTTACTCTCCTAACAACAAGTAGCATTGCCAAATGAGGTAGCAAACCGCCTATACCGATCTCAAAACTCTAGACATACACACTATAATTATATCAGTTTAATTCACTATTACGAAAGATTGATCAAAAGCAGTGCTAAATAATTCAAACCGATCTCAAATCGGTCTGCTATAGCTCGAAACCGAATAATAAATCGGTGTTTAAAAAATGATAAATCTCGCACGGTATGCAGCTAATAGTACATCGGTATATACATTATACATACACACAGCTTTTCATAAGATTGATATCGACCGGTTGCCAGAGGTTATTTGAAAACATTATTGGAAAGTGGTTAATTAAAATCGAAAGATACATTTACGTAACTCGACAGGTATCATAGCGATGAGTTATATCTCGTTATTAAAATTCTGTCTAACACTTCCCTTCTAACTATCTAGTATCTACCGCACACGGTTCAGTCATTTCTTTTATATACTCAAATTTAAATTTTATTATTTCCTAATGATTCATTTGTTAAGACTAGTGTGATTCAATTACATGTCCTAAAAAAGGAGAAAATTAGATGGATATGCAAACATCGACTCGTTTCTTCTGCCACCAACGCAACGTAACGAGTGTATTGCGATAAATCAAAGGACGAATGCAGCTCGAGTCGACATCGTCGATAATTGCGAAAGAGAAGTGGCCGGGGAATTAAGGATTGTGGTTGAGGGTGGAAGAGGAAATAACAGAAGTTTCTGCATCGCGAATATTCGCATTTCGAATGAAGAAGGTACAAGGGTATAGAAGGGTGGAGGGTGAAGAGAGGGGTCTGCTGCAGGGATGAGAGAACGCGCGTGTGTACATTTGAAATTGACGAAAAAACGGAATGCTACGCCGCGAAGACACGCCTTAATTGCATTTAATTAATCAAGTCAGCCGACTCCACGAACTTGATACTCGATCCGAGAGGATCCATTGATGAACGTCGGTGGTCGTATACTCGAGTGTCTGTCTTTCGGGCTGATATACTATGGCAAAGAGATCGCGGGGCAAGAGAAGGGCCTCTTATTGTTAGTCGAGGCGCACGCCGCGAACGGATTCCGGTTTCTTCGATTAAAACGCCGCTCGAGAATTATGCCTTCCGGTGGCGTCTCTTATTCTCCTCTTCCTACTCTTCTTCTTTCTCTTCTTCATCTCTTTTATCCTTCTCGTGATCACGATCAGCTCACTTACTCCCCGATCACTAAATAACCGCTTTTTATTAACAGTATATTTCCCTACTGACTGAGATTTCTATCTCACGATTCTCATTATTAACATTAGGTATACCTATATATGTGTGCATTATTCTTTCGTCAAAAGTTTATATACGTCCGTTTTTTTTATTTTCAATTTCATTTTTTTTTTCATCCTCAATTTATTTCGCGTTATACATCCACACAGCTGCATAATAAACCTCGTTCCATCTCGTCAGTGATTTCCTTTCCCTCTTTTTACTCCCGGTAGGTAGGTATATAACATAGGGGGTAGTTTTTTTTTCTTTTTTCTTTTATTCCGTCTCTTTACCGCACGCTGAATAGCTGCTGCCTAGAATCGATCACGTATTCCGAGCGCATTGTGTCAATTCCAGTTTACCTGATGATAAAAAGTAAAACAAAATCAAAGAAAAAGGAGAGAAAGAAAGACTTTTTATCAAGCGCCGTTCGAGTTCATTCACTAACTCGTTCTTCCATCGAGATTCGCGGGACGATAGAGGAAGGAAATTTACACTTTTACAGTGCCAATGAACTAGAAGGTATCTCATTACGACTAATTAATCGGTTCATATGATAGTAATGCCGAGTGGCAATGCCCTCAACTCCTCTGTACCTACCTACCTGCTTGTAGCGAGAGGGATAAACGACAAAATGAGAAAATGAAATGAAATGAAAGAAAATAAAATAAGATAAAATGAAATAAAATAAGCGAACAGAATGGGAAGGAAATTGGAAGGGGGATCGATACGCCAATAATCGTACCGAGAGATCGAGCGCCTTCTTCGAATAGAATATCGTTTGTCGGCGGCCATCCATTGTAATGAATGTCAGTCCCGATCGAATCACGTTATGTTAAGTTGGGTTAGTTTAATCTCACTCACTCACTTCGATATACTTAATGCTCGTTTTTTTTTCCCGTTTTCTACCTTTTTTTTTTCGAATCAATCAGTATTTTTCAACGGTTTGAAATTCTCGCAAAAAAAAAACGAAAAAATAGAAAAAGAAAGGAAACTAGGAGACCAGGCGATCGAATTATGTATAACATCAGCTATTTTATCGATATTTAAAATAATTATTTAAATGTATCAGATCTTCGTTAACGTGTGTTGCGAGAGACGTAGGTAGGTATACCTTCGAGATAGAATCATTGCAGAATGTTACTTTGATCATAGTGGATAGATAATAAATTGAAACCCGTTTTGACTGTAAGAAAAGGAAATCGTATCTCGAGTCGTTAATTGCACCGTGTTTATAGCGGAGTTGAATACGACTCGACAATTAGTTATGCAAATGAACGTGGCGAAACTGTTGTATGTATTCCTATACTACAGTCAAGTATTCACCTCGATATAAATTGCGAATAAATACCACTTATACAGCTGGATTAATAGACTTCTATATTTTACCTCAATATCTTGTATGTACGTATGTAGGTATAAGTACCTGGCTAGGTATACGTAATAAATTCTCAAATATTTTCTAAACTAATGAGATTTTTTTTTTTCGTTTTGTTTTCGTTCTCTTCTTTTTTATTTATATTTATTTATTCATTATACTATAAAACGTACGGTTGAGTCTCGTTTAATATTTTCAACGTATAATCCATAAGAAGTATGTAGTATAGGTAGGTATGAGATTAACTTATGAGAATTTCTCGAGAGAATTTCCTAGTGCTAAGATCCTGGTTATGCGATAGTCTGAGCGCGAGACAAATTGAAGTTTTTCACCGACGAACCTGTCCGCCGTGGTCCGCGACCCCGTCTTCCACCTTCTGCCTGTCCTCCTCGTCCTGATAGCGTCTCTCCGCGATCCTGTTTGCTCGCTTCGCACTGTAAGCTCAGCATGAATACCGAGTTCGCTACAGAACTCTCGGGCTACAGAATCATTTTAATATTTTCTTATATACTGCAACTATACGCTTATATATATTTATATATATGTATATCCAAGGCGTTGATACATCGTTCGATTATATCATGTATAAAGTATACGCATATACTACAACGGTGATAAAAATGGGTAAAAACAATTCTACATGTCTCTGCGAGGCTGAGGAAATGAACATCGCTGGTTAAATTGCATTGAGGAATAAATTTCATTCAGATAAAACTGAAACTTTAAGAAGAAAGTAACGAAAATAAAGTAAAAAAGAAGCATGTTGTACGACGTTTCTGGCAAGGAATGCGAGAGAGAACGATGCGGTTATCTCTCGATTTTTGCGAATAACGATCGCGATTATTATGAATTAATTAAAAGTGTACCTAGTCCGTATTACGATTTTAATTACGGTATATATTGAGCCAGTTTTCTATATACCTGTTAAACGCAGATTTTATAGTTTATTTATCGTTTAAGATGATATAATAGATTTTATCTTTAACTACGTGCGTTTATTGCTTACGCAAGGCTGCACTATTCCTAATATCCCGCGCATGCAATAAATCGCGCAAAGTTAATCTTCAGTTTTGTTATAACGAGATAATATTATAATGCAAGAAAAGTCCCATAAAATTGAGGAAGTTTTTTTCGCCAGCCGTCTAACGCGCGATCCTTAACTTCCCAGGCCCTGCCAGGCCCTGGCAGGCCCTCGGAGGACCTGGTCGCCAAAATTCCTCTTTTTTCTTACAACTCTGCAGCGGCCGTATCCCTATTAGGAAACCTGCAGTCATTGTACGAACCGCGATCGCGCGCTCGCGTTCAGCTCAACGAATAACCGTTGAAAAAAAGCCATCGGAAATAAGAAATACAGGATAACTACGAAAGTAAAATATCATCCTCGGACAATTCTCTCTATATCTCTCTTTCTCTCAACCGCTGGAACAACTTTCTGTAATTATCTACTATATAATGCCGCGACTCTGTCTGTTTATAACGATGCTGCAGGAGTA
The DNA here is from genome assembly GCA_963992785.1 of Tenthredo livida. Taxonomy (NCBI): domain Eukaryota; kingdom Metazoa; phylum Arthropoda; class Insecta; order Hymenoptera; family Tenthredinidae; genus Tenthredo; species Tenthredo livida. The sequence goes on along the minus strand of OZ023071.1, from coordinate 3,409,139 downwards.
GGTAACGTTTCGCTGATTAATTATTAAACAGCTATTTAAATCCCCCTCGATATGGTAAATGCCGATTATTATTAAGATCGGAAACGTTCTCATACAGAATACGCGAATCTAGTTACGAGTTGGAATATTAGCTTCTGCATTTCTCGCGCGATCTAAATTTTACGGAAGAAAAGTTAAAATCGTATTCGGACAAAGAGATCAATGAGGAACCTGAATGAAACTAACGTAAGACAGTAGATATAGGTGAAAAGGGGATACATTACATCGTAGTGATTCTAATATCAGTGTAACGTCTCGAGTTGAACTCTTAGACGGAACTGGAAGGGATAAAAACCCGTCAAGGTGAGCCAGAGAGGTGCGTGCGTGAATGGGCGTATGCATGAATGGGGCCCTTACGCATCGGGTGCGTTTGGAGTCGCGTCACGACCGCCTTAGCCTTTGCCCGCGTGCATCAATGAAGCCAAAAGAGCTCGTGTGTAAAACGGTTAATTATATAGTCGAATTGAGGATCTATAATATACGGTTTGGTTAGAAATTGATCCATTCCTATTCATGATATGCATATACACATTATACCTACATGCATATATCCAACTGCAAATGAAAGTGTGCGGGTTGCGTCCCAACAAAACACTTTTTACGTTTGAAAAGGGAAGAGGAAGAAATATTAATGATAATAATAAGAAGAAGGAATTAGCCTCTTGTATGGGTAATCCATAATTTTTATCGATCGTCAATTAACTTAATTAATACCTGAGCGTGCGAGATTCATTATGTATTATGACGATGCTATAGATCGTTAGTTTGATAACAAATTTTATACGCCCTTTATCATTATTACTACGATAACTTTCATTTCACTTTGTATACCTAAGTAGAGTGAAATTATGGTATATATACATATACATATATGTATGTGAGAAAATAATGAGTTAGATCGTACTCAGGATATGAAATGTAATAGTTGAGTAGGTATTTGTTCATCATAATAGACGCATAGGTATAATGGTACAAAAATAACCATTACCCATTCGAATATACTCGACGTTGCAATCTAGTAAGGTAAAAAAGGATACCCCGCGGAGGTGTTGCAAATAGAATATTGAATAATGATAATAATGATAATAATAATAGTAATAATCACCGTAGAACAACGAAGTATAGTTGGTTGCGACCCACGCAGCAGCAGCAGCAGCCAGCAGCAATCATTTCATCAGTTGCATAACGCACATCTGGAGAATAGATAAGCTACTAGCTCTAAGCTATAGCTAGGCTTCGTATATATGCATTGAATTGATATATAAAATATATAAAACGAATTTCGTTGTCAAATTACGATTTCCTTTTGCGTTTATCGAAATAGGAAAATGTGTTATACATATATGTAAATGGGGATATGTAGGTATATAGATGATAAAATTGGGTACTTATAGACGAGTTATTAATATAACAATATAGTTTTTATTGTGCGCTATAAACAATTATGATCTCTTTACATAATATATGAGCATATATATATATAAAATTATATGAGATGATAATAGGAAGATACTAGATAAAAAATATTTTAATACCACTACGGGACGGTTTTTTTTTCTTTTTTTTGATATTACATTATACCTATATGTTTAACGGCGTCCGATGGTAAACTCGTTCATTTATCTATTTAATTGTTTTTTTTTTTTTTTTTTTTAATTAGTATATATCTCAGCGTGGCAAGATTACAACAAGAGTTACCCTCGCACTAATGAGATGGACTTGTATCTTGTTTTTTATATAACGCTTTTTGTTTTTTTTGTTTTTTTCATTCGTTCATTAACAATTGAAGAATTCAGAATTAAAGGAAAAACAAAAACTCCACAATTTTGTTTCGTATTTATTGCCGAAAATGATCATAGAAAATAATGATGAATTAGTCTGTGGAAATGTACGAGGGTAACCGTAATTATATAAGTCATAATAATATAATAAAGTATATATAATGTATAATGACAATAGAACATGTTTGATTCAACAAGAGTATAAATAAGACTAGATTTCGTTAGACGGTATTAAATAATTAACATAATTTACAAAAAAAAAATAAAAATTTTATAACAACGAAATTAATTCAATCTCACTCTTCATTCTCACAAATGCACTTCTTTCACCTGTAATTTTTTTTATATCTTTTTTCCATTTTTTTATTCATTTATTTTTTTATCTCTTGGCATTAAATTTCTAATATCGTTTGTCACATATGATTACTTAAACAAAATAAGACAACGACGTTGTATAGGTACATTATACAATTAAATTTAAAGCTAAAAACATAAATAAAATTTGAGTAAAACAATTTTTCTAAGTCATACTTATTGTACAGAAAGTTCATTATTTCAAATCGCATTGTAATTCAACTTTCTCTCTATTTCTCTCTATAGGACATAAGGCAATTACACATTTCCTGACAATCGAATTTCACTCACATACGTATGCTAGGTACCTAATTACATGTCATGTAGGTATATTTGAGTCTCCTATCTTTGGCACAAGGCTACATTCTATTATTTGTAGCAAAGTTTTAATATCAGACAGCGTACTTACGTGCTGCCATTATAGCTTTTGCCTCCCCTCACGGAAAAAAAACCCTCAAATTTAAAGTGTAAATTCGTACTCCCAAAGTTTTGGGGGTTTACCATGATAACTCAGGGTTTACCCTCAAATTTCACCCCCAAATACGGGATAAACCCTCAGTTGGGGGTAAAATTTGAGGGTAAACCCTGAGTTTTCATGGTAAACCCCCAAAACTTTGGGAGTACGAATTTACACCTTAAATTTGAGGGTTTTTTTTCCGTAAGGGTCCTAAGGCCAGAGCTCTTGAATTTTTGAATAGAAAAAAAACAAATGAAAAAAATAAAATAAAAACATACAAATTTACGGTAATTTATTTAATTTCTTTTTTTTTCACGCGATTACACCCTCATACGTCGCGTCGTATATATATACCTATGTAGGCATACAACTATTATATGTATATGTACAGAGTATTAGTTTCACTTTCATTAAATGCACTATGTAACGGTATAAGTAATCCTCGACATTTTTATTTAATACCTGCTCTTCGAACAGCTGCGCCGATACGATATTTACACAAAGAAAAATGACCCTCGTTTAAGTATCTCTCACTTTTGCAAATCGAAAGATCTCCCTAAACCAGCCCCAGATTAAGGTACGCTTTCGACTGATCTGGCAGTGTTCTTTCTTTTTGTATTTCTCTTTTTCTGTTTTTCGCCCTCTTCCAAAAAATCAATCTCCTTGGATCGAAAATTGGAGATAAAAAGACACGAGGATTAGGTAAGATAAAAATGAAATCAACAACGCGCCGTTTAATTACCTCGTTCAAGTGAGCGGCAATGATTGTGGTTCATCCAAAATCGCTGGTGGTAGCTCGATAATGCCAGTAGGTAATACGTGGGCCCCAATAATCGGTGATTCCCTATCGCCATCCCCCTCAATTTCGGGTTCTCCTTCAGCTCCAGTAAGTTCTCTCACATTTCCGGGCAGGTAATCTTTCCAGCTCCTGAACAGATACCTGGTGAATTTTCTGAGCTGACGAAACTTGCAGTAGGTAGCACCCTCGGCTGACTCAAGCTGTTGCGTTTGGATCAGAAAGCCCTTTTCCTTGAAAGTTTGCTCTAGCTTTTCCCTCTGGAGAGACTTTCTCGTCTTTCTTTTCCTCCTGCCGTCTTCCGGATTGGGTGGACGTTGTCCAGGCGGCGGTATCCTCTCTCCAGCAGCGTTCAAAAATGCACCAGCCGAAGAACCGGCCTGTCCAGCAGGTTGCTGAAGAGATTCTCTAGGAAAAAATTCGTATCCTCTCATACTCTTGTCACCAGTTCCACTATAGTATCGAAAATTTCCTCCCGAGTCAACGGAGAGGCTTTTCTTTTCTTGCAAACTCGGTTTAGCACCCCCAGTAAATTTGAACTTACAAATGCTGACCTCAGTCGCAGGATTATTATTATTTTCGGTTGGCATCGGGGGAATGAATATCGCCGATCTCTTCCTTTTCGTTGGTTGACCATGATTTCCAACAGGACCGCTTCTCTTCGGCCTCGGCGATTCCGCGGCAGACACAACCTGTTGAATATTCGGCGTTGTAGCCGGTGGAGGTGCGATCGCCGGGATAGAAGCAGCAGGCGAAGGTGTAGACGCGGGTGATTTGTTCTCTTGGAGCATCGAGTAGATCGATTTTGGAACGATTTTTTGTTCCTTAGGCGAATTCTCGGTCGGAGGAAACCCGCCGTTCTCATTCGCCGCCATTTTTTGGTAATACAAAAACTGGGACTGTAATGCCATGGGGTGAATGAAGACCCCAGCGTTCGGCCAGTAGACAAAACCTGGATTTGCACCGATCACTGATTCGTTGAGGTTGTTGTTGCTGCTATTATTATTATTGTTATTGTTATTATTATTATTATTGTTATTGTTATTATTGTTATTATTGATATTGTTATTATTGTTATTATTATTCACTGGCACGTCAATTGTTCGAGGATTCTCCGATCCTTCGATCGGCGAAGAAGCTCCGAGACATTCAACCTCTTCCCCGTCGCTTGAACCCTCACTTTTCACCTGACCCGACTCGTATACGTTTCCATGTTTCCTTAAAAGTCGTATTTTCAGTTGATTCAGATCCCTGATGCAGAGATTTAGCGGTTCGTCTTGCTCCGTTGCCTTCGGATTGTCTGCGACTGAATGGTTTCTTCTAGATTCCTGGGTCAATCGTTTTTCTAAAAGGCTGCTTATCCTGTTCTGTATATCGGTTCTTTGAAAAGACACTTGAGCTGGCTGATCTTTGCTCTCTAATTTTATCCTGGGACTACTCAATTGCTTCCTTTCCTCAAGCCCTGGTGTTCCGGGCAAAATGGTTCCATAGTTTTTGTAAATCAAATGACATATGTCAGCCTTTTTTGGCTTTCTTCCCCTCCTCGGCTTACTATTATCCAATGTGATTTCACCCATGTAAGGAAGGTCAGAATACTTCATAGGGGGTCGTGGGGCAGGTTGTGTTTGTTGAAGAGTGTGATGCTGCGAGTGAGAATGTTGATGATGATGATTGGGATTAGGATTAGGATTAGAATGAGGATGCGGATGCGGATGCTGATGAGGATGAGGATGGGGATGAGCGTGGGGCGTCGAGGTGATTACAGAACGCCTAAAACCCGGTGTTTGAGGGTTTGGTGTCACGGAATTCTGACCCGTTACTGTAGGGCAGAGTTCCTGCTGCATTGCAGCGATGCGTTGAAGCCAGCCATGCACATCGGCTATGGGACTTGGGGTCGAGGTTGACGTTGTTGGCGCCGGACTAGGTGCCATAGTTTCCTGTACCGGCGTAGGTGGTGAGTTTAAAGCCTCCTGAGCAAGCGCAGCTTCATAATGGTCCAGGTACTCGGGTGGCAAAGCTTGATGATGGAACTTGAGCTTCCATCGCGACTTCCTACGACCCCGACTGTAATTTAAAGAATGATACCCTGAAGCGAGACTCGAGAATAGTAAATACGGTCTTCTTTATTTCGATTCGAGAAATTTTAGCGGTGAACAATTGATCCGGATACTTCATTGGTCAGACTCTTTTACCCCGTGAAATATAATCATATAATCCGTTCGCGACATGTGGAACCAAAGAAATAATCTAAGAAGCGCGTGAAGAGACTAGGGAAACAACCGGTTGGTCAATGCACCAGTTTTATCACGTGATCACATGATCGAACCGGTCGAATCAATCAGCGTGCCCAGCCAAGAATGAAAGCAAGCAATCTCACCTGGGCCTCGCCCTGCTGCTAGTGTCCTGGGCGGGTTGTCCGTCCGTTCTCCCCATCATCGCCTGGGTCTGGACCTGGACTTGTCCCGGCCCCCCGTTGGGCAAGCCGCTTTGAACGGCATGCGTCTCTGCCTGGGGACTGTTCGTTGATTTGTTAGAAGAGAAACGATGGTGGAGTGGAGTGGAGTGGAGTGGAGTTGAATTGAATTGAGAATTCTGCGGCAAGGTGACTATAATTAAGGTCTCGACTTACCTCGAGGAAGTCCTCCCTTGTTCGCGGTCTTCGTCTTCCTGTGGTTCCTGCTTCACCGCCATGTGAGTATTGCAAAATGACTCTAAAGGGCTGGGAAGATTCTGGAGAGGATGTTGATGATGCGATTGATGCTGCAGCTGGGTTTGCTGATGGGATATTTCTTCGGTTGGGGTCCCGGTGTCTATCCCCGCAGACGTTGCTCGAGGGGCGACTTCCTCGGTCTGCATAATGCCCCCTGAAAAACGAAAGACAAAAATCTCTTTTTATCTTCTAGTCCTTCATCTTTCCACTGATGACATTATCAACGTTTTGGGATCAGAAGATGTTTCGCCGCTCTTCTCTGCAACCGAAGACCGTTTAACGATCACCTGCACGGCTATTAAAACGACATTTCACGCTTCCAGAAAATACTGCTGGAGAAATTATGCTCATTAGGAATTGCGCAATTCGAGACGAGGGTTCCTACAATCTCGCATCCTTTCTTTTCCAAGTCCGCACGTATCTCTTGTAAGCCAATTGATTTATCGGTAAAAAACAGATGTTTGTACGGCTCAGCCGCGAAGCCCATTAAGGATTACGTATTCGTAGACTAAATTAATCCGGATTAGTTTAGGGATTATAGAGGAACGTCGAGTAAGCCTTCACGGGGTCTGGATGGACTCGGGACAGGAGAGACCCGATTAGTCATCCCATTGTGGACTGGGGGACCTTGACGACTCGGGAACCAGAGGAATTTATAAAAAGAAGAACAACATCTGAGTCTAACCGAATATCAAGCGACTTATACAACCCAAAGGAAGACAAAGAAGACGAGCTGCCGGTGAGTCTGTCTGAGGATGAAGATGGCATTACCGGTACCTCCACCGCCACTCTAACGGATAAAAATATTCTAGTTCGAAAATAGACCGGTCACACACAGTTCTTCTTCGTAAGCCAACATCCTTCTGCTTAGAGATCTGAAACGTACGCGTGCCCGAGAGACTGCACGCCCGCAACTCGTCAGCCTTAATTGGTATTACTTGATCAGATTTCACGTACTGCGGAGCGTTAAACTACCGTGCAGATTATTATTTTTCAGGAAAGATTACGGATTAAATTGTTCATCAGTTACCAAATTTGATATACGAATGGATTGCAAACTGCGTTTTTAATTGTTCAACAAATTTTCTTGCATTCATTTATTTACTAGTACTTTATCTCGTATGATATTCACCGTATTTCCCACATACACGTTTCATACGAAACTACACGGATTCGATCATGTTCAACAATAATTATTGCGACATTTTTAAGCTCGTCTATCTCGGAGGTTTGGGTCTGTTGTGTAATCGAGTGAATTTCTAAACTTATGTAAGGAAAGATATTTTTAAAATAACATTATATTATTATCTTTTAGGTATGGATATACATAGACTAGGGAACTTCATTGAAAGAATATCTCAGTGAGTTTAAAATCATTTCTATGAATCTATTAATTGACTCTTCAAATTTCAAACGGACTATTTATGTTATCGACAAATTAATCACGTGATTGGTTCTAGTGTCTACAGCCAATCTGTTTCGTCGTATTTAGATATACCAATGAATTACATACTAGGACCTGTTCAATGTTCAAATTAATCTTAAGTGCAAGTGATCTTGAGGCTGGGGAAATAATCGATCGTATGGCTATTATGAATGTACAACGCGAGTGATAAATAAAATGACACATAGTCGCGGCTCAGCGGAATGAAATTAAAATCTGGAAGAGTAAAAAATCTGCATTTGTCATATCTTTCAGTTTTTATTATTTTTTTTTCTTCTTCTTCTTTTTCATCTATAGCTTCGTCTTTTTTTCTCTTCCTTTTTGCGGTCGTAACTTACCACCGGGGTCCATCCGACTGACCCCGGTTCTCATTAAAACCCGATTATAGAATGTTACAAGCTGAATGATGCAGCCGCACGTAACTACAATTTATTTTTTGGCTATTTTTAGTGCTTGGCGTAGCGCCACTATTTTCGGCTCTCTCAAATTTCTCACTCCATATTTGGAATTATGATGATCATGCTTTGAAATCTATCGCTATTTCTCGCGTTGCTCTGCTATATGCTCAGTCCTAGGAATTAAACGCGGATTTGAATCCGTACGCGTTCTTAGAAGTGTCGTACATCAACGGCGAAACGACCAATCAGCCGTTTAGTTAAATAGTTATATTACCTAAAATCAATTTATTTAATCTGCGTCCATGAGATATTAAAAAAATTAATTTTATAAATAAAATTTATTAGCGTAGGCGCGAATGTGAAAAAAAAAAAATGAAGTAAATACTGTTTCCATAAATTTGATAATTATTAATTACAAAGAAAAGAACGAGTGAAAAAAAATTTTTTTTTTTTTTTCTCTTTTTCTCGATAATAATATAACTGGCGAGGAAAATCAAGATACGAGGAATAATAATAACGGACAAGAGTTATTAAAGTCGGAATGAATTATCTTAATCTCCAGCGTGGATCTCTATTTTCTAAATTAAGTAGCGGTCATTAAAACTGACGTCAGCTATAATCTGTACTATATAGGTATAAATTGAAATTATTTTAAATAATGAAACTCAAATTGATATCGAGTGTTTTTTCATCAAAATATATTTCCAGTTTTATTTCTATATTTTCTTTTCTTCCTTCTTACCTGTTATAGGAAAATTACTTTCAGGCAACATTAACACGATCTATTATATCACGTTTATCAATGACGATTATTAATCGTATATCGCGATAGTTCGCCTCAACGCGTGTATTATCATATGAATATAATGATTAATGATTAATCAACGATAACTTTGATCCGATTTGAAGAAAAACTATGAAAATTAATTCTCAACAAATAGTAGGTACCTACATAGGTAGGCATAAATATTGAATATATATTTAAAGCCACTTTATTATAAGATTATCACAGAACGAGTGGATACAATATCATATTATCATCTCATTGTACGATTATTGATATGAGGTAAAAAAAATTTTCGATGTTTTTTGTTTTCTTCTTTCTTTTTTTAATAAGCTGTTGAATTAAATTTAATCTGTCATTTACAGTTTATCGTGAACCACCGTAAATCCTGATACGTGGGTGGGGTGGTGTGCGGGTCGGGGGCGCGCGTAATTTTTGAAAAAGACACGTGGCCGCGTCTCTCCCTTAGAGGAACACAAAGTGACTTTAGACCGTAGGGTTTTGAAGCACTTTTGGCACTGTTCAACTCCGGGGCGCGCGACCACCAACCCTGGGCCGTCACGACGCCCGACGTCGCGGCGCTGGCGCGAGGTGCGGGAGTAAATTCTCAATTTGGGCGGTTGGAAATTCGAGATTGCCCCATATCGGGAGGTGCGCCGTCGCAGAGGTGTTCGGGTAATAGCGGGAGAGAACGCGTTCGCTGTTCTTTGCGCTATGCGACGGCCGTTCGTAGGTATATTTAAACATCGTAAAACGGCGCAGGCGCTCTGTCAATTTTCACGCTGCGCCGGAATGGAAATAATGTTTTTCTATAAAACTTCGGAAAACTCAAAGTTTCAACGGGGCGCACATAACATTCCGGGCGAACAGCTCGCTCACCGCAAATCCAAGTATCAGTTCACACCGCTATTCGCTTTTCAATTTCTTATCGGGTATTTCATCCCTTACCCAACCGCAATCACCGCAGAAATTTAATCGACCCTTTTACACCCATAAGAAAAACGAAAATAAGAACTCTCAACTCCCCCACTAACATGAGATACTCGAACGAAAAGAGAGCGGATGAACGAGTTGATTGAGTAAAACCGACTCTCGCGGTCCTCAATGAACGCCGGAAGATGCAAGAATAGCCATAGCCCATAGCCATGGAAATATAAATCTTGGGGAGGCTCGAGGCGGTCGTTTAAATAGACACATGGAAATATCGCTGACCATAGCTGGGTCCGATATTTCCGATGGTTGATTTAGAGTGTAATAAATTTTTGAGTGTACCTAAAAAATTTATTATTATTCCCCGCCTTAGAATAATTCGCAATATGCGTTTCGAATTTTGGTAATGTTTTCCGCACGACTGTAATAAAAATTTCCTAATAATAGCAAGTTTCTTACAGTCTAACTGGACACGGTGTCCGCAACTTCGATGCAACGTTTGGGCACCCGCGCCAAACAAGCTCTAAAATTAACGGCGCCCCATCGGCATTCGGCATATTACCAGTGTCCAACTTGTGTCCATATGATGTCTGGGTCGGTTGTAGACACATGGATTGCGCAGTAGTTTAATAAAAGAACAAATTTTTCCGTCAGAAATGGGGAGAAAAAAAAATTTTTAGATTTCGAAGCATTTTGGGACTAGGTATGTGGGGTAAAAATCATTGATTTTGGGCCAGAAAAAGAAGAAAAAATATAGCGATAAGTTCCGGAATCAACGAATTCTGAATGCAAATAAAAAATATACAAAAAACTCCAGTAATTAAATCAGCGTAAATTTTGATTGAGAAATATCAACCTGTCTCGGTTTTTGGATTGGTAGTACAAGGTAGACAGAAAAAATCTATTGGAGTAAGAAAAAAATGAAAAAAAGCTCATTTTTAGCGATATCAACTGTCATCAAGGCTTGTAATCATTCAGACTGATATTCGTATACGATATCCATATACTAGTATATATGCGATAAAATCAAAAATCTTTACGAATGGAAAGCAGTTGTTGACATATCGCAGCCAGGTATTGGGACACATCATGTGGGCGGGTGGGTTTATCGTATAAGGAATATAATGTGGTTACGCCTCCGCGTCTCGACGCACACTTATTTCGTTTATGTAGGTATAACTACGTAAGTGCGTCGTGACTCGGTTGTATATCTCCCGTAGACGCGTCTGGTTGTCAATTTTGCCGGAAATATATTAATATATCTGCAGTAGTGGAGCATCGAACATCGAAGTTCGCGATTTCTTTCTCGTTTAGCAAATCGATGTGTAATATAAAAATGAATGAAAAAGAAAAGCCGAGAGAAGAGCGGCCAAAAACATCATACGATATGTATCCGGGTGGCAAATGCGAAACCTCAAAATCCCGTGGGACACAATTTTGGTCACGAATTGATTTGGCATTCGTGAACGGCAGTTAGCCTCGATCGACCGTAAAAAGGCGAGCGGTAAAAAGCGAGAAAATAAAACAGATTTCTACCGTTCAAACGGAGCCCTCTACAAGGTGGTACCTCCCGCCCACGCGGTTTTCTGTTTTCACAGTCATCAGAGTCACGTAGCTTTAAATTTAATGACTGCAAACCGACGCTAACGTAAGAACGTCCTCTTCACTCTTCTGCACGCAGTGGTATAAGTTTGGCATATATATGTATTATATGTATATAGTAGGTATATAGGTATAATAAACGGGATTCTGCAAACTTTTTATCCTTTACGTATACGTGAATGAATGGATTCTTCTTCTCCTTCGCGACGCAGCTGCCCCATCGCAGTTTCCTTATATTTCAATATATACAGGGACATACGCGTACCTAGTGGATACGTATACGTACCCATTCAATTATGATAATTCAACATCTTTTATTCAAGAATTTACCTCACCGTCGAGCAATCGAATTTATTCAATTATTTTTATACCGATTATTTTTATATTCTCCGACGATTCAAACCTTCCTAATTTAATATCGAATACATTATATGGTATATAATACATAAAACTGCAGGGGATTCTTTCGGATCTCATTGGCAGCCATCATGTTTCTTCAATTTACCGGATAGAACGCGTACCAGTATACGTATACGCGTACGTACGAATGTACCTACTACTGTCTCTTTAGCTTCGGCGTGGGAGATCGCGAGGAAAGGACTCGAGGGTGGGAGCCTGGAGATTGTTCCCGATGGGGGTTTCCCTGACGTTATGGGAAAGAGAGGAGAATCACTCCTCCAATCACGAAGCCGAGTCACTATTTGATTGATTGATGTACGCAATTGTGGGAGGGAAGTGAACGAGGGTAAGCATAGGTATAGGTGTATAGTCAGACTTTGCGAGAGTTTTAATAACAGTTTCCATACCGTAACGAATCTCTGCATATGTGATCACGAAATTTTGACTTTCTCTTTGAAAATTTCGTTCCGATTTTCCATCCACGATTTTACTCCGACCTCTATCAATCATCCCCTAATTAGTTTGGACTGAAAATTCCGCTCTATGTATCTACAGTTCCGACTGGATGTTAGCCAAAACTTTTGTTTGAATGCGCAACATTGCTTTGCTGGTGGCGTGAAAAGTACATGTTGATACAACTCGTATTTATAGATATACCCATATTATCCCAGTTTCAAAATTCACCTCCAACTGTTCCATACAGCTGCAGCTCAACTGCAGCATTGTGATGAAGTGAAACTGCAGGGTTTGTTTCATCCGTATTGCGGGTACTGTGCGAAGGGTTGAATTATAATTTTAGACGAAAATTTTCACCTAAACGACTGTAACAACAATTTTTAGATATACTACCTACGTTCGAAGGATATTTCCAATTTAAAAATAAGCGTTCTAAGGATTCTATTATTACCACACAACATACGTAACCGAAGATCTGACTATAAACAAGAAGAGGTCTGCTAGTTTTTGAACTCTTATATACCTAGAAATATGGTAAACATTATTTTTCTTGTTTTTTTCCCTGTAGTACAGAATTTCGTCATAAAAGGATGCGAATGAAGAATGATTCGGGGTTTATTCTCGATCTTTAATGTCGTCGTGAGAGTAATGGATATACTTTTATATCTCAAGCTGTTATACGAAGACAGGAACTAAGAATTGTTAAATCTGTAAAGTCTAGAATTAGATATCCTGTTTCTGAAAAGGTTTGGTTGGTTAAAAGAAAAATTTTTTTCTCAGAGGGTTGTAGAACGATTCTTTATTGTAAAATAAAAGGGATGCCTGCGGGACTGAGGAGAGGGTATTTGTGTATTTTATAGCAAAGCGTGCGCTAGATTTTATATTTAGGATGCCATCGTGTAACCCTAGAACTACTGAATTAGGTTGGAACGAAAATACGAAAATACACCCACGCAAGAGCAACAGAAGTGCGGCTCCATCAGAAGTCTGGTCACAATTCAAGCCAGAACTCCCAACGGTGTTGTACAAATCGATTCGACACCTTTACCCCCTTTACGCAAAGCCTTTATCTATACAGCTTTCTATTTCCCATTAGAATATATATATTTTTATTTTTTTCTCAAACTATTCGCGCACGTCAGCCATTCTCTTTCTCTTTCGATCTCCGTGCTGGTAGTTGCGACACTTCCGGTTTCCTGTTTCCTGCGCAGCGTCCAATTACCTACATCTCTCTATCTCGTTTTATCACTTTGCTACAGCTGATATAATTGATCCGCAATTAATATTGCGCAATGAATAAATGAGTCGATAATTATTTGAGAAACACGTACCTACGGTATAGTATATGATATTCTCGACATATTCATTTCGGAGCTCATTTAAAATGCATTAGTTTTCTCCGTTACTAAATCTGATGGGAATTAGCTTAGCAAGAGACTGCAAATTATACCGAACTTTTAACGATCGTAAAGTTCAATAGGAAACTATCAAACGTGACGAGATATGACTCGTGTATACATACACATATATATGTACCTATACGAACTAAGAGCTAAAAAAAATCTTTCTCTCCTTGATAAATTACAACTCATCTATTAGTTAGGCTAAAGCGGTACATGCAGCTCTACATATACACCGCAAACTCTCTTTTTATTTTTTTAATCTATTGTAATATCGATTACCTATCGTGTTCACAACCATTCGACGATATACCAGCTCGAGATGAATTAAGATTCGAGATAAACTAGCCGGCTTGTAAGCCATTGTTAGAGTCACGCTGGAACGGTTCATATACCGTTTTTGTACGCCTATATACATCTGAGTATTTCATATACATACATATAGCTTGTGTATGTATAAGAATAATAATAATGATGGTTCTGTGTGTTATAAATTGAAAAATGAAACCTTTGAGCTGTTCATTTTTGTTTTTTGTTTTTTGTTTTCTACCATCCAGGACTTTTGGCTTGATATACTGTATTACAGAAATTAATTTTTTTTTTTTTTTTCTAATGAAAATCCTGCGAGCATCTGTTACCCAAGTCTTTTGGATGAATGAATTTCATCTAGAAGATTGGAAGACGGAAGCTGCTAGGCCGTGGCCAGAGATTTCGTGGAGAGATAGGCAAATGGGATTGTCATGCCAGCCGTCTTAATTAAGAATGATGGAAGAAGTAGAACGTGGAATAGCGTGGTGGCATCCCAGAAGTCAGTGGGGCACGTGATAAGTCACACCAGAGATAAACGGTATGAATAAAACCGATTCGATTTTATATAGTAGGTATATATCTAGATATACCTATGTATGAGTGTCGGACCCGATTGATTGATCGCAGAATGTCGTTCTTGGCAAAGTATCACCGATGACATTTGAAGAAATTAATTTTCCGTCCAGCTGCAGCTGAAGTTGAGTCACTAGATCAATGAATTCTGAATACTTCACTATCACTGCAGGCTCTGAAGCTTCTATACCTATACGCTAGGCTCGTACTACTACACTCGTATGAACAAGCTTGTGTTTTCGTATACATGCATGCGGCTTTAACCCCAGAGTTGCCTGACACACAAGTTAGGCGGCGCTGGCGGTCGTATACATGCACAAATTCTACACACACTAGTAGCGTACTGGAATTGTACGTGCCTAGCGTATACTGTATATAGAGCTGTAAATTAACTTGAGTGGAAAGAAGTAAAAATAAATAAATAAATAAATAAATAAATAAATAAATAAATAAACGAATGAAGAAGAAGAAGAAGAAGAAGATTGTGTAGTATATCTAAACGGCTTTTGACGTTTATTCAAATTTGACCAAAGGCAATGTAGCGCGATGCTAAGACTCGACCATATCCCCAGACATTCCGTTCCCACAATCCTGAGGTTCCTAGTGTCGTAATACCTCGTCAATGCGGTCAACTGCAACGGTCAGTTGACAATAATGTAATAAAGTGTCTAAGCAGCGTTCAGCATGTATATTGTATAAAATACGGTCAATTTCACCAAAAATATGATTTTCAATCTCATTCGTTTGTAACAAAAAAACTTTCTCAAATCAGGGAAAATAGTTATGCAATTAGGGGACTTTTAGCGCTGAACTGTAATGTGATGTAATACCCTTGTCTGCGGCCAATCTACAAAGGTACCTGTTCTATTTCCGAGTCGCATACGACCGACCACACCTGTTTTAGCTTCATTTTCGTAACCAAGATCTGCCGCGGGCTGTTCAAGCCTTCTGGTGCTGTGTTTCGGCTTGTAACAAGACACCTACGTCAGAATTGTTGGATATGTAAAATAAATAATAAATAACCTGTATATTACGTCTAAGAGATGAAAAGGGCTGTATGTACGTATACCCGGTATAACATGTCACACAGAATTTGATCAACTGCACGTGTTATACCCTTCGTCTCATGGGATTTTGGTTTACGCAGTATTACGCTTCGGCCTCCGGGTCGCTTGGGGTCCTTGTAATAATTGTAAAATCCTTCAGCTGTTTCAAAGAATTTGAAAAATATAAATAGGTACTCCGTAATTATTTGACTAATTCTAAGCAATTTGTACCTTCCTCGTAGTGATGTTTACCTATTAGCCAGACCATGTCACTACGTGCTCCTTACTTCTCGACTGGTAGCGGATGTGCTAAGCGAAATGACACGTTCACCGCGTGGGTGTTTTACGTGTGACAAATCTCTGCCCGTCTGAGACGAGCTTCTCGGCTTTGATTTAAGATCTAATACAGAATTACCTACTACTGCCTCTGGCATATCTGCGCGACGTGCTTTTTCATTTTTTTTTCTTCTAAATAAATTCCACGTTTCTTGGAATGAAAAGAACCATCTGTTTAGAGTAAAAGTTTTGAAAGCAGAATTTTCGGAAGAAAAAACGAGAAGCGAAATTGAACAGATATTCGGTCGATGGTTTCTACAAAGTTAAATTTAGGTATCTTATAAACTAATCTGCCATCTCCTATACGAGCGAAAATTTATGTTGGATAAATAGTGTATCGAATCGTTTTTCACCATTAATCTCTGTACTATTTCAATTTGGCAGGTTTAAGGTCTGCGATATGGTAAATAAGATTTTTTTTACGCGATTTAACCCACAGGGTCTTGAAACTCTCGCCTTTATCATTATTTCCGTTTCGAGACTCACGTTCAGATTGAAGTTAATAATTTCATTTGTCGAAATAGCCAGAGTCTTATCTCCGCATTCTCGCATATGCTTTCGCATATGATATGGCGAAACGCGTATTAAAGATACCGCGTGGTGTGCAAAGACCGAGACAACTGATTGTCAGATAAACGACACATATACCCCCTGCGTGTGTGAATGTACAAAGAAATAATTCTCTCCCACGATTCTCGTCGCACAATGAGGCTTGATTTATAAGATCCTGCGTTTCTTATATACACGCCTCTCTGTCCGCGAAGTGAAACATTGTGCGTAGACACATATATCTATACGTATCCATATCCATCCGTATAGAGTCAAATTCTTTTTTTGGAATTTAATTATCATAACAGATCCTGCAACCCGTCCGTTTCCGAAATGGTATAAAAAATGCTTTAGTACATAAAGAGGAACTACAAATTATAAGAGATTTTTTAGCAAAAGTAAAAAAGCTACCGCTACACCGACCAGACGTTGATAATTCGTTACGAAAACACGTGAATTTCTAAGTCAGTATACGCGGATAGTCGAGGTTACAGCTGATAACAATATCTTTACAATTCTCGGCCGGATGTTCAACTACAGGATGTCTCATACAGTCGTAAAAAAATTCCCACAAAACAGGTTGATAGATATATGCGACCATGAAAATGAAATTATCAAAGTTTTTTACATATTCAGGTAAACAACAGAATGGAAAGAACCGAAAGCGCTGTCAAAAAATGTTGGAATTTATTCTTTCCTTATTTGGCTTGTTTTATCTCGAAAAACATGTACGCGATTTGTTGTGTAAAAAACATCGTTGACACAGGTACAGCAGACTGCGCATGCAGGCTACGTACAACCTGTACTACGAATACTTACCCCCGGGCATCGGAATCGACAATGTATTCTCATAGTGTGGTGCGCACAATGTACATGAATGAAACTCTCATTCATGCGTGCCTCGGTCATATCCCCCTTAAAACCCCCTTTAAATCCCCCTCGAACCTCGTAAGGGAACTGGTGGCTCGCAGACACGTGATCACCATTGTTAATCGCGGTCGGCGACGCGTACCGCCGACCTGGCGCGTTATTTAAGTTTTTTATCTGGGCGCCGCGCCGCGCCGCGCCGCGCCGGTTCCCTGGACGCCGTTGTCGCGCCGGTGCCGGTGCCGGTGCTGGTGCCGGCGTCGTTGCCCATCTCCAGGGAAGGCGGAAACATAGAAACTCGTTGTACGTGGTCATACGCGTCTACTATCGTACGATACGGGATTCTGCCTGAACCTGAAGTGATTGAAGCCGTAATGGATCAGACGAGGACTGAGGAGCGATATAAAGTCTAGGAATGCTCGCGTACGTAGCGTACGTACGTACGTACGTCGCCTCGGGGTCGGGGCCGGGGTCGGGTATATCTTAAGCGCCACGGCGCTCATCTCCTCGAGGAATCTAGACTTAACATTACTATTTTCTAGTTTATTTCTATTCTGAAAACTTTGAGTACGTGAATTGCCTTCGACTATATTTCTCAACTAACGAACCCCAGCCGCGTGTTACCCATAGCATATAAATGCGGTATATCGCGTTATATGGTCACTGCAGTGATATCAATTTTATACATTCAATTATATCTACGTTAGAGATTACTACATCTCATTAAAACACCTCATTCTAAGAACTTTTAACCATACACCTATTTACCTGGAAGCATGTAAGACAAATTATTTTAGATTCATCTTACTCGATACACTTCGATGAATTCCCCCGTTATATCCTTTGCTCTATGGTGTTTTTGTGGATGATATAATACCATAGATAATAAGTACGAGGTAACTTATCGATATTTTAACGTAATCAACGAGTGAAATTTTACCTATGATGTAAACATGCGGGTGAAACTTTAGTTCGGTAATCAAATATACGGAGATTATAGCTTCTAGGTATACTCGTTCACAGTACAGGTATCAATTTTCATATAGAATTAATTCTTTCCGTGTCCGGGTACACACCGGCGATGTGTGTTTCTTCAAAATTTGAATAATAATGCTTTTCACCTACGCCGCTGACCTGTTGGATACAGGAATATATCGACCGTTAAATTATTATTACCTACTGGTCAAAGAGCCAATTAAAGGAGAATATACGACACTATACACTATCGAACATTTTATACGTCATCTTTTCTTCATTTAAATCCAATCTTACGCTGAAGGTTCCTATATTCCGAAGATCGAATAAATTCGTAAGATATAAACTCGATTAGCAGTTTTACACGTGCAAAAATTTTAATCTTTCGATCGTTTACGCGAAAACAGCGAAAAATTATTGATCTATGGTTCGAGCTTGCAGCTCTGCGAGCCTCTGAGTCAATTATTGAACATTTATAAATCCACTCGAAGTCGGCTATCACGATTTATTTATACCCATATACATATGTATGTAGACAGGATTTCTTATCGCTTTGATTCATTCAAGATGTGTGGGTGGCTCGCAGAGTCTAATGGCCGAACAAAAGCCCTGTATACCGTGCACCGTGCCACATATTTTATCTCCCCGTCCGTATGTTCATGTAGGTATATCAGCAGCTACTGCATACAATGAGTGTTTAAAATGTTGATTCATGTTATAAAATTTTTCATCAAAAAATTTCTTGCGAGTAAAAATTTTCACGAGTCTTATCACTTTCGTCGATATATTGAGAAACTTTTCGGAGTAACTTTTACAAAATCAATTACAATATACAGGTACATACATATCTCGTTCAATCCCGTTTACGTAAAGAAGATTATGTGAATAAATCTGCAGATTTTTTATACAGATTCTATCTAGGTACGTAAATCTCGGTAATTTTAGACGTAAGTCGGTGTAAAATTTTTCATAAAAATCATTGTGGGGATTACAGCAGTAAATAATAAAAGTCGAGTTTAATCCTTGTCAAATAAGATAGTAAAGTTGAATTTTCTGGTGAGATATACCTAGCAGTGTCCCCAGGGCCTGATGGTTCTCGATTCCATACAGATATTCCATATGGTATAGCGTACGATATTTTAATACCTTTACCAGAATACTTATCCTATACCTCTGCAGGGAGGTAGCGTCGAGTTTGAGTTTCTATATCGTATCTACAATACTGCAATAATAAAATTACCCACGCATATGAATTAGAATATGACTAGATGATAATTTATGTAGAAATTATTCATATAGACACGGCATGGTAAATGTGTCGAGAAGAAGAAACAAGTTTTCGCCGTCACTCGTGCGCAGTTCTTTCGTAAACTAGTATACACACACAGAGAAATAAATATATATATATTACTATATACGTATACGTAATATATAAGTAAGTTGTACAGAAAAAGCTCGTGAGAAAGTATGGATATGATGTATGTACCTATATGATGCATAATTATATAAAACTCAGGATTAGAATTCAAAGAAATATATATATTTTTCCCGACTGTAATAATTATATAAATATATATAGACTCTTATTTTCCTTTCGGCTATATACCGATTTATTTATAAGTACATAAATGTGTGATGCAATAGCTGATATAGCGAACAGCGAGTCGTGAATCAATAGTTTAGTCAATTTTTGAATTTTTTAATAAAAATTCTAGATTTTCTTACAGTATCGAATATTTTCTCGTAAATTTGAGTAAATAAGTTTAACGCGAGGGCATGAAACCCGACGATAACTGTATGAGTCAGAATTATTGCGCAAATTACTTAGCGAACTGCTCTCCGTACGACCTCGTAAAATAGTAGTCAGTTCACGTTCAATTTAGCCACTTAATTATTCCCCTTTTGGCACAGAATCAAAACGACCTTGATCTTTAGTGTTGTAAAACTGGAATGCGGTAACAATTTTCATCCCGACAAAATTGCATTAATTATATACCTACGGTATGTGTATAGTAAGCTTGTTCTTTGTGTTCAAGAAACAGAAACAGGGACAGAGAAGACCTCGAGGTTCGAAGTAATGAAACCATTCCTATAAGTTAAAAACGATCGTAATCTTCATATCCAAGGTCTAAAATTAGTAAAAATTTCATTTTCTCAATATCGATACGTAAAGAATCGAGAAGAAGTCGAAAAATTACCTACAATGATTTATTGATTTCTTTCAGCTATATCGCCTAGACAGATAATGAACAATGATTCATGTAACTATTCTGAAACTATTCGATACGCGCGCCGAATTGTCTGCGCGTTTAGGCGGACGATTCAAAATCTTGATACAGTCGAACACATCAAATGCCTATTAATAATGATCGCACAGAGATTTATATTCAACAGTTAAATTGAGACTGTATGATATGTACAACTACATTGTTCTTTGTACTTACCATTGGGTTGGGATCCATACCGGGTTATATTCAGCCTGCTAGTTATTGCAATAGGAAAAGTATCTCTTTCCACAACCGAGATCGTTTATAGATCGCGGAACTAAACACGCGGTAAAATCATATTATAATATGATAATCACAAAACGTATGTCACATATGATCCACTGACTGTTATAAAATCGTATATTTTTTTCTCTAAATATTCAATATATATTTTTCATACTTATTATTTAAATTCATAAACACAATAATTGGTCTTGACACAGAAATATATATTTGGCAAGTAATCAGCTGAGTAGCGACGATACAATTATAACTTGCCAAAATGAAAAGAAAAAAAAAACGTCAACGCGTATACAGGTATGTATGTATGAATAATAATAAAAAAATAATAATTGTTATTTATTCATTCATTTATTTATTTATTTATTTATTTATTTATTTAACAAAATCTTTTGGTATAATCGCTTATACATATCTGTATATCCGATTTGATAAACAGAATTTGAAGAAACGTATATATTGGCACATGGATAGCTGGCGCAAACGCAGCGGAGAGCCGGTAGTTGCGTGCGCCAAGAAACGAGGGACGTTCGAATTGTGTTGAATTGTGTTGTCGAGTTGACGAGCCGCGGCAAAAGCAAACCAAGGGGAACAAGAGGGAATGAGGGGGATACCGAAGTCACACGATTAAACACGAGTTAAACCGAAGTTTACCGAGGCGTCCGACCAGCTTCAGTCTTTTACCATTGGTCCAGCGAGACGTTCAAGAAAAACGAAAATTTTTTTTCACATTTTTTAACTTATTTTTATTTTTTGCTTGTTTTTTCCTCTTCTTTACTCTCAGACGTTGTAACTCGTTTTAACGCGACGAGAAACTAACAAATCTTCACTCATTTTCAACCACCTTTCGTACTCCGATTCAATTTTTCATCTTTTCTTGTAAAAATCGCGGATAATTCATAATTCTTTTGTTTTTTATATGAAAAAAAAATTAAAAAAAATCCTCAACCATTTTCAATCAAGTTATACTCAATAAACACTCGATAACTATATTATATCAAGCTTTCTTTTCAACTTTAAAAGAAACATCCGGAATATTTGAACGGCTAAAAAATTAGTCATCGATCATATTACCCCGCACGAATACATATTCGATTAGTCAATGATTATTTTTGAGCGATGTGACTCTAAGGCAATGAACTGGAGGTATAAAAGTGACGTTTTTAATATAAGTAGAGTAATAAATAGTATCGGATCCCGTATCATTCGATAGTGAAATTGGTTCAAAACCTTATATACCACATGCCTAGAATATTACAGTAATTTACTCCGCGGATTGCAATAGGCAGTCCACTCGTACATATTGTCTATCATTAAATACTTACCTATAGTCGTAGTAAATGATACGCTTCATAATGCCTACATAGATATTATTTTATAATGCAAGCAAGGAGAGAAATCCTTTCTCGAGATCGCGTGAATATCACGTGGGAAAATATCAACTATTATTCATACGGATGAAATAGAATACGAATTCGCACGATAGTATAACTCAAGTGCAATATATCTTCTCGTCTTGACGCATTTCGTTCATAGATGATCGACACGAGATTAAAATTTCAACCGATAGATGTATAAATTTTATATGAAAATTATGACGCTGTATAAAAAGCACGAAGATATTTAAAAAAATGGCAAAATTAATGAACCACACATACCACATGCTGTTATGAAGAAATAAACTAATTAAGTAAATACAGAAATAAAAATCAGCTTCATCCGCTTTGGGATAATCGGTTGGGTAGTTAGCTGAGTGAAATTACTTTCATTAATATCAATTATCATGGCTGTACCAAGTTACTGCAGTCGCGAATTATTGCAGTAAGGTACCAGCTTTTAAATATGTCATATATGGGTATGGTCACGAATTCAGTGCAATTATATCCTTAACAATCCCACGTTATGATCTTAAGTTGTATATATATAGATATACCTACAGAAAATTTTTAATGCGGTCTTGATATTTTCTCCGCCGCAGTTTATACGAGAACATATCTTCTGACTTTGTACCTATATGCTAATATTATAAGGAGATGAAAATGAAATCTAAATTTATACCAAAAGTGCGTCACTGCGGCAATTTCCCAGTCATATATATACCTATATATAGTATATGCCAAATCGTATATAATTGTCATAAGAGCATAATGATAAATTATGAGTTGGTATTCCCGCATTAGCACCGCATTATCAAGGAGACAATATACACTTATCGCGGTACAGAGCTTGCCTTCCTTTCAGTAAAGAATTGAAAAGCTTATTTGTTGCTTCACACTGGCTAGCATATATATAGGTATATGCGGTAGATAGTATTCGCGATTCAACCTTTAGACAATAATTATACCCGCGTGGTTACAAGACTTCCTTTACCAGTCCAAGACCAGAGAATTACGTAGATGTATCATTCATGTACGTATGTACGTTCATTGCTGCTGCTGCTGCTGCTGCTGCTGCTGAGCTGCTTATCTTTAACTCTCAGCTGAAAGCAGATGCTCCGGTCGCGGTTCACACGCACGTGATGATCGTTCATATGTGTGTTAATACGCACAAGCTGCAAAGATCGCGTGGGACCTCAAAGGCACGCCCTTTACTGCACGCAATTTCTCATTACGATCTCCGCTGCACTATCAACGAGAAGGTCTTACATTAGCTGCCTCGTGATTCTACGTATTAACATTTTCTATGATATGTAGTACGTTGATCAACGATTGAGAGACCCACATCCTGCAAATGTTCTTCAAGAAAAATGAATCTCATATCATATGGGATCTAAGCTCCTAGTAGGCGTACATATAAGTAGATGAATAAAATGCAGGAACATTCTATCTGCAGCGATCAACGAACCACGACGATTGTCAATGTGACTGAAACAATCGTACTTTGTCTTTCAGGGCATAGGAAGCGACGTTATTATACGCGTTTGTCTCGATTCTTGGTTTCTGTGAGTTGCAGCACACGGTATGACTGTAAATGTACCAATAGGTACGCTGCAGGTGTACACCGTAAGTACATACATATGTACGTATACCTACATACCCACATTGAATAAATATCTGGGCGCGTTGCATTCAAGCCAATATCGTTAGCCACTCTAAATTTAACGACGTCCATTAATTATAATCGAGAAAGTGTATATCTACGCTGATATACACCGCCATTATTCATCACGAAACTTTCTCAGCTGGTGCAGCACAACCACCGACCATCAGCTTTCGTCACAGAAAACGAACCTTGCCACGGCTAATAATTCATCTTATTTTATATCAGACTAAAATTTATGTGCTCAGAATATAATTCCGCTATTTATCTCATCCTATCCCCACATACATTCAATTCATGATCCATTTCTTCTGATCTCTGATTATGGACAAATTCTGCGAAGTCAATCGAACAATGACATCTCCATATACCAAAGCCCAATCATCGATTTTATCTACAAAGAAGAATTGGATGATTGTCTAATTTTGATCTACATACAAGGTATAAGTTGAAACATTGCATTGGTCAATTCTGATGATTGTCGAAGGCGGATTTGGAAATGTTAGAATGAGTAATTGAGGCAAAATATATCGCTGTATGTGTAATGGACAAAATAAGGACCGAAGAAAGTGGTATATCATTCGTGGTCCAGAAGCAATGATCAGTGGTGGTTGACCACTGAAGCGTAGAACAATTCAGCTCACACCTGTTCCTATTTCAGTACTCAAAGTAGCCTGCAGAGACTCGTTCACCCGTAGCAATACCATCAGCTTTTTACATCTGACTCATCCGTTCCACTGCAAAAAACACCGTAATGTTGTCATAATTCGTTTCATTGCGTCGCGATGACTAACCACGATAACGCGTTCGCGTATATGAACCGGACGTAGCTCTGCTAGGTAGGTACTACCTATTTCTAGTACAGAAATGCACTTATTATATATTATTTATGATTTTATGAACAATTATTAAGTGTTTACTAGAAAGTTGGGAAATTTTATTACACGTTATTAGTCTTCACTAGACCGGAACAGAACAGTTTTTTGTTAATACACTATATATTGTGTCCATACATATGTAGTACGTACACGTGATGTGGTTAACATATGCGGCGTTAAGGGGGCATCGTTGAAGACGGGCACGCGGTTGACCTCTTGATAACCATGAAGAAGAAGAAGAAGACGAAGATGAAGAATTAGAAGCCCTCGGAAGTGGTATGGACATTTGAGACTGCGGGAGAGAGGAGACAAGATACATACGATGGACGTGCCAAGTGTTCATGCTGAGGAGATATATTATAGAGGACGGAGAAAGACAGAGAAAATTGGTTCCTCCGCCCATAGCTTGACTTTAAACGGTATAATTGAGGTACAGTACCGCTCAACGAACTCCAAGATTGGCATTAATTACCGGATAGCAAATTTCAAGTTCGTTTAACTCCGGCGACCACTCAGCGAGCCGCTGTCTAAAACGATTGAACTGATAATTAAACCTATATTTTATATAGAGATTAAGAAACGTGAAACAATGACCGTCGGTCATTTGGCAATATCAAAGATACTTCAAAATTTGGCAATGGAAAATTATTCATTTGTCATGCCTTGCCATTATTATTCTTATCTTCATTAATACGATTCCGCTAGGTACTGTTGCGTTAATGTTTCTTGGAGTTGAAACTTTCGACCTATTTTTACCCATAATATATAATATCCTGTATAGACTTTATACATGTATCGCAATATATAGGGTTTGCCTCTGGCAAGTGGTCAGATGAATCATGACTAATTTCGGGAAAGTCATTCTACAAATGTAGGTAACAATCTGGATGTGTCAGACAATGTTTCGTGCGAGTGTACTCCCATTCGAGTCACTTTATATAAGGGATTCCCAGAAAAGTTAATAACATTATGTATAATGTGACGATGATGTTAGTCACGACTGTGCCCCCACAAAGAAACAGTTCCTCGTAATCTATAATTGAGAGAAAAGAGAAAGAAAAAGACACTTCCTCCCATAGGAAATAAATCATATTCCGATTACGATGAACCCGAAGAAAATAGAGAGGATGTACCATAAACGAGGGCCTCATATCTCACTCGGTCTCTATATAGCAGCACAATTTGTTGGCCAATTTGAAAATCAAATGAATTGAACAACCTGACCGAAGAAACTATGGGTATATGTAAAGATAAGCGTATTAGGTAAGTATTAAGGCCCGAGTCTTACGTCTTACCTGAACTAAGGATAGGTATAAAGACGGTTTGCGGAGAAGGTATTGTTGTTGCATTTGGTGTGGCTTGGGTAACGAGTCAAAGAGATTGATATATCACGTCGTATACATGTGCCCACGTCGAGGAGACATGCTGTAATTGGACAGCTCGGCGGAGGAAAGGTCCACCAAGCAGTTCATGAAACGTTGACAGATACTGGAAACGCACAAAGCAATGGACGTTTTAAAGAGTGCAATTTTCAGAGCTGATTCTTACTCCCCCAGCACTCCGGGGACCGGACAATCCTTGATTGGTTCACTTACCTTCACTTTTTCGACAACTTGAATTTCGAACCTTAATTTATTACGGATCGAGGGAATTAACGTCGGTCTATTGAATCCCGAAGTTTCACTCTTCGTACAATCAGCGTTCTCGTATGAAGTGGAAAAGTTTAAGTGATAAGCTCGACATGTTGAAAAATAGGAATACAAATTCATGATCGTACGGTCTGGCTCCGAACGCGGAACACCGGCTCTCGTTTTACTTCTGGTTCGGGTATAATCTACTGGTACTGGCTCTAGTATGTTATAAGTTCAAAGTTATAAGTTAAAAGTTTAGAGAACCGCTTCGCTCTCACGCTTCGTCGACTGCCTCGCCCACGTAAGGTGCATTAATATGTCCAGAGTCGTATGGACTCTGTATCAAAACGCCGTTATTAACGATTGTCGAAGTTGAATCGACAAAATAATCGTTTATCTTGTAGTAGGTACAAACGGTGAAGTTGAACCGCATATGATGTTCTTATATTTTCGTACAGCATATTCTTTCCCTATAAACACTCTCCACACGCGATCTCGCGCTACTTTTTAATCAAATAGAGATATAATATATTTAGCTGGAGGTAAAAGAAGAAAAGAAACTCGCTTTAACCGGAAATTGTGATACGTAGGCGATGTAAAAAAATTGTGAAAACAAAAAGACAGAAATATTAATCCACAATCTAACCGGAGATAAAGCCGGCCATACGAGGGACTCGAAAGTGACTTTAATTATCTCGCAATTAGGCAAAGTCCTACGATTAATTGATTCCCGCTGTCAAGTCACATCAAGTTATCTTTGGGACGCACCAGGGGACTTTGGTGTGTCCAAGCATCGCCGATCGCCATCCAGGAATACGACGATGACGATGACGACGACGACGACGAGCTACGGGTTATCGGAACTCTATCTACACTAGAGTTGGATTTGACAGGTCGTGGGCGCGACTTTTCGTCGCCCAAACTCTTAGCGCCGTCCCAATTACGGACACGAGTAGACGAACATCTCGACTGTCGCGTTTCCTAACTTTAAGATCTTACCTAGTCGCACGTATTTAGTTAATATTAAAACTGGCTGCACTCAAGCAGATGCGATGCTGCACCTCGGAGCACGGAAGTCCAATTACTTAAGTTCTGTTGAAGAATTCATCTCTTTCTCACGAAGTGGAAATTCCATTCCAAATTAAGTCGCTTTAACTGTATGATTACCCTATCTGCGTACATATATGCTAGGAATGATTATACTTATAGTACATTGGGCATTGGGAAACTTTTGAATAATACCACTTTTCAGATTTGGCGTGAAATTTATCATGCTTATCGACGAATGACAATATACCCTTTTTGTTTCTCTTATTGTTCTGATATCATTTATTCATTTCTAGAGATATATTATATTACGAAGGTATATAAGCGCACGCGGATTGCTGCACCAGCGTAGATTTTTTCGCCTGTATAGCTTCCATGTTCGTTGCAGGCCTAAGGACTGGTTATGAATGGTAGCTGGAAAGTATAAATTATAAGTATACGTACATAGGTAAGAATAAGAGTGCAGGAGCATGGAAAAGGAACGAAGAGTTATCGCTGCCATTGTGAAGCACTTTAAAGAGACTGGCGTTTGTTCGTTCCTCTGGTATCTGCTGCAGCAGTGGCCATTAGTAAAACAATACAGCGTTATCGAAACTTGCTTGTTAACCTGACGTGAATAAAGACTTGAACATTTCATCCCAACACATTAATGACTTGATAACTTTTTCTGCTTAAGTATACAATCAATTTTTTCATCATTCCAATCCCCAGAACGTGATCCGCCGTAGCTTATAGAAATTTCTATTCCAACGTCAAAATATTATCGTTTTACAAATTATGCTAATCAATGTTCCATCCTCAACGTAAAAGCCATTCAGACCACTGCGGGAACTAGTATTTCCTCATTTTTTAAACATGAGTCAAATCATTGCCAAGTTATACTCCCGCCGTACCGGTCATACGGATTTATATACATGAACCCGACAGGCTCGTGTAGAACTCCTTAAAGGTATGGGTTAGGGGTTCGGTTAAGTTAGGTATAGGGACTCTGGTTTCGCGTGGGTTTGGAATGTTTGGGTGCGATCGCGTTTTGCTGAAAACATTATAGTGTTCGAGTCCGCGGGGTCGGTGTCCACTATTACAAAGGTAAAGTTTTCGCAAAGTATTGGCAATCTTCATCGATGATTGATTTGCGAAAAATTCCGATATGTAGAATCGCAATGTTAATTGAAGTCCATTTCCGTCCAATTTTAAGAAGAAAAAATGCTTTTGTAATTTCGGGGTTCACAGCCGGACTCTGTAAGCACCGGTAATGAATGATGGAAGCAATTAACTGACCCTGCGATTTCCCTGCATTGGTATCGATGAAAAATTGCAACCGAGTTGCCCTGCAGGTCGCACATTGACATGCGAAGCTGGAACCGGTGTATAACGAAGCGTTACTATCTATTTATAGAATTTGTGCGCAAACTTGTCCGCAACTCTGAACTGCACAGTATAAGCCCTACCTACGTCCGTGCAGGAGTTCTCTCGATTTGTAAAGGCGTGAAATAAATTACTCGCTGCAGGAAACTTCCTTACAGATGTAACGAGTTTCCGAAGACGGCGGAGAAGGCCAAGCTAGATGGCTATACACCGTCGGTATATACCTATACTTTGATGGCGTATACTACCTACCTTAGTCTTCAAAGATATATATCGCACCTAAAAAGGATTCCGAAAATCAAGTTTCGCAGAAAGTAGAAAAATATCGCTAATACTTAATTGATGTTATAACGGAAATGAACGGATGAATAAAATCCCATAAATTTTCTTTGTTGAATTTGTTCGCGAAAGGAAGACTCTTTGTCAGAGCGATTCGTAATTCTTGCGCATTTAGTACGTAAATAGTCTATAGATATATTTGCACCCGTTTAACATATCGAGAGCCGTTTACGTACAACGAGCTTCGGAATGAATAGATAGATACCTATAAGTTTATGCGGTAAAGTTACATACGGTCGTAGAATTGCACGTCAATTCTATGCAAATACCGTTTTATCTGAGATTATTGGCCGGCAGTTTAAGTGGAACGCGATTACCGACTATTAAGAGATTGCGATTCTCGGAACGAACGAAAGGATCCGTGTTCCTGCAGTCTCACCACGAATTCAATTCAGATCCGCTTAAAGAATTTTGCAGCATTACACTCGGCTGACATCTCGCCGTACATGTACAAATACATTACCAAGTCATACACGTGTATAAGGTACCTATATGTGAAGGTATTTATCCACGCAACGATGCACAAGCATAATATACTATTTATAATTAAACGATTTTTTGCTACACGTAATTTCGAAACGTTTGACATCCAGTGCTCGGGCTCAACACTGCGCGGATGAATATTATGTTAAATGAATTACTTGCTTATATATACGTACTACGTATACCATAAGTTCATTGAACCCCATCGTCTCTACATAAAGCTGCATTAAGTTAAGAGACGCGCAACGTTTAAAGGTCAACCAGACTGCACGATCGAAAGATCAAATTTCCCCTGGCATTGGCTTGCTTATAGATAGATGAATACACCTCACACATAATCCTGTGAAAATATTTTATTCAGCTACCAGGGTGACAATGAGATATCATCAAGAAAATCGTACCTCAATTGATTTCAATTTTAACGATCAGATATCCAAGCCCGATGTATATCCGCGAAGAACAATGCAAATGAAACTCTGAAGGGGTCTCGGATTCTGATCTGTGGATAACTCGAAAATCAAAGAAGCTGCAGACACTCTGTTAGCAGCAACTTGCACGCATGCATGAAATCCTCTCCGTCTATATAAACTCTGGAGAAACTCGATGATCTTGTTCTACGCAAAAATTCGATCTATAACGTACTACGCGTATGGCGGAACAAGATGCAGAGTCGAAGCTAATCATACCATAGGAACATAGGAAGCAAAGATCATAAAATAGATTCTGTGTTCATATATGTATATAATTCACGTGACTATAATGCCATAAAGTTGTGAGCAGCTCGCGTGCACGTAGCAATGATTATTTTGTCATCGATGACTCCGCTTGGAATAACTTTGTGGATCAGACCGATCTTGGCAGTAGTGAATCGAATTTCAAAAAATGAACGTCATACACCTTTGGTTTTTAAATTTGCAATTCTTTCAAATTCAAGTTGTTCCTATGTTTCCATAATTTTACGAGAAAATGGCAACGCGCAAAAAATTGAGATCGTATTCTCGGCGCCTGCGATCTTATGACGGTATTCACGAGATATATCCTGTCTATCACCGGAGTTATATCAATTGATAAAAGCTCTCTGGAATAATACTAGGTATATAAACTGCTATACAATACCTAAGCTGAACAAGAGTACATATAACATACAGCATGAAGCAACACGTTTTATTAAGCCCTTTTTCATCCCTATAAACTCTATAGGAAGGGGACTTCGAGACAGATCCATAAAGTGTAATATTTACAAAGGTATATGGATGGGTATGTAGAAACATCAAACATGTATGGGTATATATGTTAATGTATACGCGTACAAGTACAAGAGTGAGTACATATAATATATACACTTCTTAGTGGCAGGCTAGCTGACGCGAGTTCCTTGTTGCGTGCAGAATCGTCCTCAGACAATGTGGTTGGCGTCGGCAGAGCGTTGTCCATGGTCCATAGGTACACGAGAAACGGGTCTTCCAGTACGCAGATAGACAGTTACCAGGTACTCGCTCTGGCTCCGATGCAAATTTCTCGACACCGGAGAATAGCTGCAGAAAAGACTGAAGACTGAAGCGAGTCAAGAGTCCGTTGGCTAGAAGGATGGGAGGATGAGAGGATGAGAGGATGAGAGGATGAGCGGATGAGAGGATGAGAGGCTGCAGAAGATATAAGAAGGACGTCGCATCGCATCGCATGGCATCGCGTTGCGAACTTCGCGGATGTCGCGGATCATGACGCGTGGGCGAACGATGTCCATTCAATGTATACGCACACAGATGTAGGTATACGCATACGTATATACATACACCCATCTGTATTCGTACGCATTATACCTATATGCTTGTAATATATGGACACCTATATATATAACGTTCGTATTGGCTGCCCATAGCCAGACCTCGGACTCCGCGGGGATCAAGTATACAACTTTCCATATCGAGAAGTTTTAAAGCTGCACCTTAGTGGTGGGATAACCAGGGGCGCCTACACGCCTTCGACGCGAGACAGCTAAATAGAGGCGGGAGCCTTCCCTGCCTCCAGCAAGCATAGCACCCAGGCAGCCAGGTGAGGCTTGTATAAGCCTGAATTTTCGTTATTTCAACTATATACCCCATGTATACCGGGTGTTTTCGAGAAAACGCCTCAGTATATTGGGCTGCCTATCTTCTGGTGCTGAGCCATTCAACTGATACTGGTAACGCAGTTACTTCACAAATTATCAGGCTTCCACTGAAGCGATTGTCAATTTATTATCGGATTCAATGAGGATGGGTTGAAGTACTGAATTTTAAAAGTCCCGAAAGATAAAAACTTCGAATTTTTAATATTCCAGAACAGGGACTATAAGACTTCGTGATTGCAATTAGTGCAAATAAGATCTGCACATCTGATATTCTGATCGATTCTTACACAGAAAAAAAAATTTGTTGGGCCAAGAAAATTTTCTGCAAACCCATTGGAAACCGAAATTATCTTGAATCAAGACAAAATTTTCTCGAACCAAGAAAACTTCCTTCGATCCAAGAGAGCTTTCTTGGTTCGAGAATATTTTTGACTTGATTCAAGATAATTTCCATTTCCAATGCGTTTGCAGAAAATTTTCTTGGGATAAAAAAAAATTTCTTGGGACAAGCAAATTTTGCTTGGAACAAAAACATTTTTTTTGGACCAATTTAAATTGGTACAACTCGTTTTTCCTGTGTATATACCTATAAGTTTTCATCAGTCAATAGATCGAAAAATGTAACAATCTCACGGTTGCTTTTCCTTGCAAGTAGCTGATAATGCAATAATTCGAATTTACTACCCTTATAGGTATAGGTACCGTATTTCATACGATGTTTTCTCTAATCCCTCATCTCGGTTATTTAATTTTTGAAATAACGAATCGGGGAAGAAGAAAGTGGAAGATAATGAAGGAATTATAATTATTCATGTACCTGAAAATTTACTGCTGGAGAATCGATGTAATAATATTTGCGTAGTTGAAGTTGATTTTTGGGAATTTTAGTACAGGTGTACGTTTTTCGGATTAATACAAAGTCTTGAGGTCTGTGATATCGCGGTATCGTAACAATCACGAATTGATCAATTAGACTGTATAGATCACCGCAAATTGATTAAGATAGATCAACATCATTCGATGAAATAGTACATCACTTTTAATACGACTAGTTGTCGATCAGATGTGTCAACGAATTTTAGATTACAATTAGAATCTGGTAATCCGATTTTCATTTACTAGATAAAATTAATAACGATCATCTCTGTACTAAAGATGAAAGAACTTGAAAGATTATTCTCTACGTTATTGAAAACGAGTTAATGAAACGATGACTTATAACACATACTTTTAGCAAAAAATCAGCTTTACGGTTTATTAATTAATTATAAACTAGCTGAGGATTTAATTACTTGATTAAGGTACGAAAGAATAAGGTCTGAGGAATAAAATGTAAAATCAGCTTAAATATTTATTTACTTAATCCATCTTAATCCTAACTATTAAAATCAAGTATAGGTAATATATATATATGTATGTACAGTTTATAATGGAATCTCAAATCTCTGCCATATCGAGTAATGCATTGAGATGCGTTGGTGCCCAGGTGGATCCATTATGGCATACAAATACAACGTTTCTATCAATGTACGCCTGCACATTACCGACTTTGTAAACCTGCTTCGCCTCTCTATATCTGTTTGGAATTGGCATAAACAGGATTCCTCTTTCTTCACAACGCTTTTGTATCAAGTCTTTAAAGCCTTGTGGAATTTGTGACGCCGTTCTTACGGCCTCCGCGATTCTCTGAAAGATAATATCCATTCATTAGTAAGAATCCAAGTAAATCACACATTTTTTTGTCGCTAATGATCTGATCCGCGAGGTCAGGAAACAAAAATACCGCGATATTCTCAATTCTATAACTCAGTCAGTACCAAAAATCAAAAATTAATAATCTCACCTCCATTCTTGGCTGAGTAGCTGGCGGAGCTGGTGGAATAACCGTTTGAGTTCTCTCAAGGTTCGTTAAATACGAAACTTGCTCCATTGCGCCAGGCTGATGTCCTTGGGGGACAGCAACTGCCCTGTTCATCATGTCTAAGGCCTTCTTGAAGTACTCTAAACATTAAAAGTCGAGTGATATTAGATCTGGGTTTCGATAGTGATCGAAAAATCGTAAACATAGGTAGAATGAAATCAGAGCATCCATTCACCCTTTATTTGCGGCTCTGCCAACAGTTTATCGCTCAACATTCCCTTCCAGCCCATATACCAGTTCGTAACTTGATCGTAATTAGGCGAATGATTCAACCAAAGAGCTAGAACTTGAAGCCACTTCGGGAAGAAGAACTTGTCTAATAGTCCTGCCATGGTGTGGATAGGCAGCATCTCATTCCACTCAAATACCCAATTCCATTGATCCAAGTGTTGTTGATGTGGATTGATCACGAATTCAGCCAAAACTACTTGGAGTTTAGGGATGATATTCTTCACTAAGAACGCTTCCATATCTCCTTTTTTAAAGACTTGTGACCAAGGCTGTAGCATTAATCTTGCAGATCTATCCGAGGGGTGCCATCCTCCCAAAGCAGAACCCAATTTGCGACGAATGATTGGATACACCGCCGTGTCTAGGCGATTTCCTGTTACAAATTTAACGAAATAAACATTACAGAGAGTTCATTATCGTCCCCATCAGCTCTAATCCTAAATAGAAGATACCCACCTATCAACGGTAGCCAAGGATGAATCCAGGTGTGAATTGGCACTGTGTCTGTCAGCGGATTCCATTCTTCAACTTCTAGGGTCAATTTAGGAAGGACAAGCAGATCCAGTATGTTTTCTAGTATCCAGCCAGGCAGGAGGGGAATCCATTGTTCCAGGAGTTCTACCAGAGGATCTGGCTGCCGGCAAGCCCACTGTCTGGAAATGAAACAGAATTAAATGAAAAAACCTGGGAAAAAGTACGTTTAACTTTGTAAACATTTACTCACTGTACAGCGCCTCTAACCGAAGGCATCCAAGCGTTCCAAACGAGTTGATCGTAAGGTTGCAGAGCCCCAGTTTGTAGAGTGCTTCGTCCGCTTTCCAATATATTTTTCCACTGCCTGAACAACGGAATTGGTAATTTTTGGTGAGTCAATGGATTCCAGGTGGCCAAAAAGTCCTTTACTTTAGGACCTACCAAGCTGGTAGCGAGCTCCCCTAATTCGTACATTTTATACTCTTCGTAGTATTTGTCTTGCAGGTCTTTGAAAGCATCGGCAGTTTCCTCTAGAGATAAATCGTTGGTACGATCCATCAACTGATCGACAATGGTAAGCACGTTTTCTAGCGTGTTTATAAGCTGTTCGTGCTGCTCTACTATCTTGGATAAGTTAGACTTTTCAGATTCTAAAGCAATAACTCTGTCTGACATGTGCCGAGTCCGTCTATCATTTTGGATTATGTCTTGTTCGCATAAATCGACGAGCAAATTGAGATTGTGACGAAGTTCAGGGAGTGCAAAATTCACACTTGACTTCTTGTCGACTGTTACAACGGCTTCATCTGGGCGCTGTTGACCCCCGCCTATCGCGTGGTAGCCGCTTAATACGCGTTGTTCAGGTCCGGTCATGTCGATTACTTTTACTTTGCTCATTTCGCTATTGGTTTGAATTTTTCTGCTCGGTTTAAGCTTGCCATCTTCTATGACTTGGTCCACGCTACGATAACAGTATCTCACTTTCTTCTTGTTTATAGTCTCTCCCTTTCGCCACTGCGATAATTTGGCTTTGAACTCTTTCTCTTCCTCAAGATCTTCGTCCTTTTTCTTTTCCGGTACTTTGGCAAGTTTTTCAGGACCGTAGGCACCGATCGCACCTCGACCTCTCCGGAGATGCGCTTCTACAGGAGCCATTATACCTTGTAGTTTCTTTCCTAAGCCTTTGCCAGGCTCAAAACCCATCTGAAAATGGTAAATCAAGTTAGCATTTTGTTTTATGAAAAAGGTAACTTCGTTAATCCACTGCTCTTAGTTTTATTATCTGATCTATATGCTCGCCTGCAGCAGGAGTTTGGCGCCGATTCCCTTTGTGTGCATTTCCCAACTACCAACTCCCGATTTGATGAGCGTTGGATTAACGGGAGCTCGCTTTTTTCTCAAGCCAGCGATGTCGCCATCTAAATTCAGGGAAAAAGATGGTTTAGCTCTTGCATAGCTGGGCCCTTCATCTTCGGAGTCACTAAATGGGGTAGAAAATCACAATTCATTAATTGCAAATCACATAGAGGCTGAAAAAAAAAATGGTGAAAATTAAATTCCATATACCTAGAGCTATTGGGGACATAGTCTGCATCGCCTCGTCTGGGTCTACCACCCTCGTCATCCTCTTCCTTATCGTCGTCAGACTCTTTTGTATCTTCCTTAGGTTTTCCAGCCTGCTGAATACCGCCGGCTACGAAGTTTACCGGCGCTGTATAATTTTTTGGCCCTCGATTAGAAGTCTTGAAAGAAGGTCTGGCCGGAACTTCTTCACCGTCGCTATCGTCGGCCCACATACCTAGTTCATGAATTCAATGAATTGATTAAATATTGGGGAGTTGAATAGAGTGAAAATAGTAAGTTTGAACGTATTTCAAGACTGTAGTTTTATTATTGATACGCTAAAAGGAAGGGTTATCATTGTATGTGAGGTTAGGATATTTTTTACCAAGCATTTGTTGTTTCTTGGACATTTTTCGCCGCGGACGATTGATGTTGAATTCATTGTCTAGGTCGTAGTCTGTTATTTCAAAGCTTTCGACCTCGTCTTCGGACATGTTGAATGAATAATATCTGTAAAACCTAAAACGTAAGTAAAAATTTGTAGGTTAATCAACCGACTCGATGTGTTCAGTGGATATTGTAGTGGTCATTTTCGTTACTTACGTAATCAAGAGTAAAGATTAGTACGTAAGAAATAAATTAAAAAGCGTTTGGCACTGTAATTAGGTGAAGTATCTTGAAAGTTAAATTGTAAACAATTATTTATGACAGAATTGTTCACACGGGGCGCTAAACGGTATCGCCATCTCGCGGTCAATTAATGCAATCACGATGTAGACGGCGCAAAAATGCCACGCGGGTTGCATATGACGAGGCGCATTAATGATTGCGGAAAAGTAGTTCGTTGGTATGTCCGTGAGATGGCAATACCATTTGACACCCCGTTGGCAGCATGGGTGCAATTCAAATGAATATTATTTTGATACTATCTTGCATTGTAGTACTTTGTTACATAAAATTGATATCTATTGTTTTAGCGCGATAGAACGATCAGTTCTTACTCATAGAAACAAACACGTTAATTACTTTGCAAATAGTATCATACAAATACAAATTACCGCAAAATTATTGTTGAAATGATAATCAATAGATTGAAAAGAGATGATAAGTTAATACCAGTACCGATAAATTGATTCAACGGAATTGAAACCATTTTCAAGATTAGTAACACGACGCATTATAGACATAATTATACTACATATTATGCCACCAATTATCAGGATAAATATTTGTACAACACATATGAATGTCCATGAAATATATATCATATATTTATTTTTACCAAGATTATAGCATATAGTATACGACAAAGTTGGCGTTTGCCAAAAGTACAGATATTCTCACAATATATAACGTTTTAAACAATTCTTTACTCTTAACTCATTCGTATGATTAAATATGAAAATCAACAATTTATTGCCATCAAAATCGTTCAACCCATAATTATACACCCATTTCAAGATCAATAATTTTACTGATCACAATTTGTCTTTTTTTTATTTTTATTCTGGCTCGCGTGTGTTGTACGATCAAATAATCGGAGTATGCATCATGCGCTCTCTCGGACTTGAAAGAAATTCAAATGAAATCTATACTTTTGAAAAACACTTACTCGGAAACGAAAGCACTGATCATGTTTCTATATACGCGCTATAGTAAATATAGCACATTTTTATATTGCTTAATCTGCACACTACTCCACTAAATTGCAGTCTGAACTCCCGCATTCGCCACCCACATTAGTACATTGCTAAAACATTGTTACTTGCTGCTATTTTCTTTTTATATACCTATTGATGTTTTAATTTCTCTACCTAAACGTTGTTATGCACATTTTCTATCAGGTTTTATATTCGATTCTATGTATAGTCTAAATTAATTACAAAACAAATTTCTTCAAAAAGAAGGAGTTCAAAGATCATTGATAAACGTAGAATTTGAAAAGAAGTGACAAACAAAAAAAACGTGGAATATCAATTTCCAATTAGTATATTCAGATTAATATATCGTCAGATATGAAAGCAGACAACGAAATATTACCACTTATGATTCTTCTGATTCCATATTCCAGTTAGAGCGTACCAGACGTCGTTATTATAGTTATTTGGTGTGTTATATAATATCATTATTTATTATACCTAGTATATATATTCATACGAATATATTTAGTGACTGTCTTTAGTAGAAGATATATAATATTTAAATAGTTATAGTAGAGTGATGTACAGCATATATAGGTATATTGTATGTATGCATATAATGTATAATATAATTCAACTGCTTCAAAACGGAATTTATATCTGTAGTAGTCTCGTTTATTTCATATTTTTGCAACTTATAGAAATTATTAGGACCTTGCCGCCTGAGCACTAATATAATTAAACCAAAAAACGCGTAAATAAAAATAAACTGTATTATAACTATGTAATATTTACAATTGTATTTGTAAATCAAAAGACTTATTCTTCTCAAATTATTATTTAATCTGATATAAACTAGTATGACACGCTCTAAAATATATTTGAATTTGATGAGGTAATAACGAAAATATTATTAATTATATTAAGTTTGTTAGCATTCGCAATGTTTCTTGAATATAGTTAATTTCCAGGTAAGATTATCCCACTGCAATTTATCTTGTTTTCAGATTAACTATATTTCATTACAAATTAAATAACAACAAAAACGAAGAATTCAGAACGAAGTATACTGATCTAAGTTATATACAACAATTATCTATTTCGGGTTTCGTATATTCTCACTGTATCTGCAATTGGAAAGTGTACATAATTAATGAACGTTATACATTATGCCTACTCAGGGGACCAAATCAGCATGAACGTATCAATTCTGGATTATACATTCTAGCCACATTCTTAAATTAAAGTATAAAATGATTTTAAAATATGTACTTGGAATTCTACATAGGTATATAGTTTTATCAATTATCGTGTTTGTTGTATGTTAACAACAAATATTGTCTGACATGGCACTATAAGTGAATGTATTTAGGACAAGAATATATATACTATACAGGACTAATTGATAATTGATATTTTTTTTTTTTTGTTAAAGGTATTAATATATTATACTATATCTGGCAACTGCAGTATAGTTGTATACATTATTATAGTATAAGTATCGGAATTAAATTCGCGAAGTACTATAGATTAATAAAATATTGACCATAGTACCATTTTTACAAATCATATGTAAAAATATTATTTGCGGATAATAATCTATATGATAATTTCGTAGAATATATTTTTACGCTTCACTTGTTATAATCATAGGAAAAAAAAAACAAAATATATATATCTAGTATATAATTATACTATAAATACTATTCAAAATGTCCATTAGTAAAATATACACTGTAGTAACATTTTTAAATGATTATTCGCTCCCTCCCACATTCTGCAGGGTTGATTTAAGTGTTTTCTTTTATGATTTTTAACGTATTTTGTTAACGAACTTTTGCACATTTTATAAATTAGTAATCAACCAAGTTTACCATGAATTCAAATAAACGCGAAAGACTGGAGATATTGGCAGAAAATTATTCAACTAATTCCTGCAAAATTTTTTCAACACCCCACAATCTGCAGCTATATCATCTCAAAATATTTATACCAATATCAAGAATTTTAAAGCATTAAAATAATTCTAAGTATTAGATGTAATTCAATAAATTATTGGAGTTAAAACAAGTTGTGGCATTTCACAGGGTGAATTATTTTTAATTTTTCATTTAGAAAATCAGAGTGTTCAAGAGCGCAGCAAAATTAATTTTGTTTTTTTTAACGTATATTATAGATCTATGAATTTCGATTAGGGATTCACAATTATTAATACTAATAGGATGAGAGAAATACACTATTATACCCAAGGTAGGCAAGCGTAGGGAGCGCAGCTATTGTAGTCGTGTACGAATGGGAGAGAGTGTCTGCCTTTATGTCAGTGGTGACGTGGTGAGCCCGTTTGCGAGGATGCAGGTCCGTGCATCGCTTGGTTACCACTGGCAGTGGGCTGATTTAGATATTGCTGTTGTTGCTGCTGCTGTAACTGCTTTCGTTCTTCCATGCCAGCAGCCAAATACGAAAAGACACATAGAACTGCGTAGCAGATCTGATCTGCCTGTAAGATGAGAAAATAACATAAAAGTCATTGATTTTATATTTTTGTGTTATTCCGATGCAATATTCTGTAAATTGGTATTAAAAATTAATATTTTTTCATTTTGTCATTGAATGATAAAAGTGATATAATGTATGACTGAAAAATATAAATATGAGATTAAAAAAAAATAACATATATTTGTTCATAGGTATATAATATGTGCATGCTTAATTGTTTCAAGATAATCATCGAAGGATGTTAAAATAAAAGGAAACTTACATTCAACAGACAAAATTAAATATGTGTGTGAATTAATTAGCTTCATGCATTGTTGTATCAGATTGATCAACAGTCTGAGTCTCGGCAGATAGTTGAGCGGCATGAGCAATGGAGAAGATTCTGTGTAAACAGTGAGCCGCTTCTCCTGCCTATATATGTGTGATAAAAAGTTTGAATAATTTGAGAAATGAGTATAGAATTAATGCATTTATCTGGATATACAAATCAATAAGTTCAAATAAAATGAAACATATATGTATAGAGTATTCAGGGTATTACAATATGAGTCGTGTGAAACGAATGAAAACATAATAATATATGATTTTATTATATAAAAAGGATTCAAAAAACACTTACCAATTGTGACTTATATTTACGTTGAATTACTTGTCTAGTTTTAGGATCTGTAAATGAAATTAAATATATGGTATTAGTAATAATTTCCTCCACTGCCATACGTCATCATAAAATAACAAAATATATTGAGTAATCTTAAGATAGCGATAATCAGCTTTCTCGGTCTCATACTCTGCATTATTTCAATTTAAACGTATTTAGATGTTGTATTACTATAATTATTGTATTCATGTTAAAGGAGAATAATTTTTACATAATTGCGTTGAAGAGTATCTATTTATATAATTACATAAAACACTTACTGAATTCTTCCAAAACGAAGATCCCACCCTTCTGAGTAAAGCACTTGCGGATATGATCGAGTCTTACAAAAAACTGCAATTAACACAATTATTATGCATTAGTGTACAGAAGTGCAATCTTCCTAGTGCTACCATGCAAATTCTAGGTACCACTCAACGGTGTGAAGCATATTGGATAAAATAAGTTATCTTTAAAGTTTGGTCATTGATACGGATAGCAAATTTTGTAATGAATAAAATTTCTGAACTTTATGCAAAGCAGAATGAGAGTCACTCGGCTATTTCAAATGAAAATTTCAATTACTGTACAATATTTATTAGATCCAATATGGTAAAAGCAGGATTGAAGAGTCGGCTGTGATTATATTAAGGTTGATTGTAAAGACATGCACACGCAGAAAGCGTGGGGAATGAGAGCAGAACAGAGCGATGCATTAAGCCAGCAGCAATATGAGCAACATGCATTATCCAATCAGCAACAGCAACAGCAGCGGTAGCGTAGCAGCAACAGCAGGCAACTCTGGAGATGGCCTAAACTCATCTTACATTGTTGATTGCTTAGCGTTGAGAGATTGCTAAATGTGCATTTATATCATCTAGTTTAGTGGTGGACAATGGTCCCCGGTAACAATGCACAGTTACAGTTTAAGTTGCAGTATATAGTATTAAATGTAAAGTATATAATGTAGTTTATATATTATGTGTGTTAGTAATAGTTGAAACTAGGAACATCATGTAGCAGTGCCATGCCATGAGTGTGATATTGTAATATGTAGGTATATAGTATAAGTATGTCATGTTAGAGCTGTTTGTTGACTGAGTATAAGTATAGGTATAAGAGTGATCGCTGAGTTAAGTTATATAAGGATGATAGCTCTAGGTAGCACCAATCCACTGCTCTACTAGGTGATGGGTGAAATGATCAGGTGGTTTACCATATGGAGCAAGAAACAAGGATAGCAATATGGATATTAAGATTGGGTGACTGTAAGCACTCTGTGAAATTTCAATTTTTGCTGATATTTTACCAATACATAAGTAGTAGTGTTCCTCTGTGCATCAATCATATCAGAATCCTAATAACTTACTACGCTGCAAGTGGAAGACCGATTCAACTTGCGAGGCAGTATGAGGGTGTTTATTTTTTAATCAAACTACTCGAATATCATTTTAACGGCAAGATCGATAAGTTTGGCAAATAGACTCCTGCAGCTTCATAAAACTAAGAGTGTCATATATTCGAAATTGAGAGGTTTTTAGTAATCGAGTGACGTGTTCCAATGAAAAACATAAAGAAAAATAGATAGGCGGTATATCGACTGATAACAAATACTGCATTCAAGTAGCTACCTGTATCATTGTTTTTTGATATATAATGTCGATGTGGTATGTCCCTTATTTGCTGAGACAGTGTTGTATGTACTTATATAGTTCGATAGTACCAAGTGTCCTAAGCCCTGAACTTTGATTATTATTTGATAATATCAGCAGAAACATATGTGTATCATGTGAGTAATGCAGTCTCCCAGTCTTGGGAATGAATAACGTTAAGTTGGGGATAAGTGAGGCACTACGGGTGTCACTACGTCTTGGTGCTATCGGGGCACACACTCTCTACGGCCGCACTCCGAAAGTCCAGTATTTATATTCATATATCTTTAAATAAGCTTTGACGTAAACATGTTTTTCATAATGAACAGCATCTCTAACACTCACTCTGCCTCTTCTAGTACCAGCATTGTGCGCGGTCTTTAAAGAAGATGTGTTATTATATTTATTATGAAAGATGTTATATTTATTTACACAAGGTACTGTTATGTAGGCAGACGTTTTGTTGGAAAGATAAAAAAAATCCCGCACGATAACGTTTACTGGTACTAGGTGAGCTCTATGATATTGGACGGAACATATACCACAACTAACATCAATCAATATGGTAGGAAAAACAGTGAAGTAGACAGAGCAGATCAATTAGTTAAAATGCAATCTGATAATAATATAACAGTGGAACACGACTAAAAGTAATGGTGAAATAAATAAGCATTTCCGGAACACGGCCAACATTGAATATATTAATCAATACTGAACTGGTAACAAACAATGAGTTATTGAATAATACCTCGAAATCCTGTTTACCCAGCCAGGGTAATGTCGACAGACAGGACAAGAACAGAAAACAGAAAACATAAAATTAAATCAAGTAATATGATAATACAATACGCATTAGTATAACTTTCACCTTAAACAGGTCATTTGACAAAATAACATAACTCTGCGGCATATATTATATACAGCCGTTGCCTATTGTCATGGCCAATCTGTAATATATAGTGAGGTTTCATTGTTCAAGGACCATCTCAAAAGTTCCCTAAGCTGAGAAAAGTCTATCGTCTAGCGCCGAGGCACCAAAGTGCACAGCCTAAAAAGCCCTACCTACTACTATAATACCACCTATCTCTTAATACATTCATCCCGTAGATATTTATTCATGTTTACGGGGTAAATAGACTTTTCTCGAAACATGACCACGACAGATAAAAAGTTATCAGACTTATAGAAAGGTATAATATAGCATCCAACATTCAATACAAATCATAAGAGATGAGAATAGAGTATATGGACAAATGATATGTTGTATTATTATTATTATTTTTTTCAGATAAATCCTTAATAATTATAATACAGATAAAAGAGACTGCAGCTGCACATCGAGCTCCATGCAAGAAAACATTGAATAACGCTCAAACAAAACATATCAAACATAATACCAATAATAAATCAGAGCTGTAAAACTGTGACCTGGCGATAATATCGATTAATTACCATATCCTAAGTACGTATTTATTAATTGTATTATAAATCACTTCGTCGAGTGAATTAAATAATATTATATTTAATAATAATATAATGCAAATTATGAGAGATTTGATTCAGTGCAAGTCATATTTAAACAATGTATGTATGTATGTACTCTGCAATCTTCAAATACAATGTATATATTCCTGCTCAGTATCCCGCTGTCTTTTACTCTCTTACTGCCTTAAGACCATCGAACAATGAGCATGTAATATACCACGGTATTTCTTCTTAAATTTTATTCAGATCCATATAGGTAAGACTGAGAAGATACGTACAGATACAAATTAAGCAGATCGTGGTGGCTATAGCGATGGGAGATAATATTGAGTGGTCCTTGCATCAATGCAATCAACGAAAAACACAGAGAGAAAATTCAATAATTAAAAGTATACAGACAGTAAGAAGAGATAGGGTGCAGACTATACGCTCCCTACCCTTCCACCTCGGTCCAACAGTTACCTAATATCATTCCAATAGAATGATCTTAAACAAACCACGGTAGAACAGCAAGTCTTTTGGTCTACCAGGTACTTTTTAATTACGTTACATTCATCATAAAATATTACCGCGCATATTTAAAATATTCCTAGTAGACCAAAGCTACTCATTCTACCATGATCAATTTTTGTCTGACTCAATTGGCATAAATTTTAATTCCATGGATGCGTAAACATAGAACTCACAACGCTGCGCTAGACTTAGTTAATGTATTATAAATGTTAATAATATTCGACAAAGTTGTGGAGACATGGTGCAGTAGTCAATAGTCGTCTCTTTATATTTATCTGTTTTCAAGGATATAGTATAGTGTGGTTTTTGTCGAGCAAGCATAAACTGTCTATACTAACAGACTGATCGGCGGTTTTATGTTCATCGCATCCATAGTCTGTGTCAAATTTTTGTTGAACCGAGGAAAATGATACTGCCAATATGGCTATAAGTAGGCTTTTGAATGTAATTAAGTTATAATTTGTATTTAGTGAGGTAAAATATAATAACTGCTGAAATAAGTATTTCAATATTAATTAGTCAGGGCAGAAAATGTTCTAAATAAATTGACATAA
This sequence comes from Tenthredo livida, assembly GCA_963992785.1. Taxonomy (NCBI): domain Eukaryota; kingdom Metazoa; phylum Arthropoda; class Insecta; order Hymenoptera; family Tenthredinidae; genus Tenthredo; species Tenthredo livida. The sequence goes on along the minus strand of OZ023071.1, from coordinate 3,364,366 downwards.
GATATAATACCTAAAGGTGAAAATTTAAATAATATAACTAGCTACTAGATGAAAATATTAAAAATCTTAATCCAATATATTTTAGCATTACATTAATGGTTGAAATAAAAAAAAAAAAAAAAAAAAAAAACGAAGACGATAGAAGGTAGAAATTTGATGTACGGAAATTTTATAATTTAATCTCGCACTATCACATATTACTTTGAAGAAAATAGATCGTACCTTGCTATTAGCGAAGAGTAGACCCACGCCCTCCATGCATACTTGGAGAAGGCCCCCCTCACCTGTGCGCATGTCTTGCACAGGAAACTCACCACCCAATTCTACGCCAGAACCAGCACCCCTTCCTCGTTGCGCCGCCTTCTCCATGGCATCTTTTATACAATAATACAGGTCTTTACACTGAAACAGAGATCGAATTCACATCATTTAATAATTCAAATTTGTTGTGAAAGTTGGCTATTCTCAAGTTCAAATCAAGTTGCTATCAGTCAGGTTCCGTACTAAAATCAGGATGGATTCTTACCTTCTTAGTGTAATATTTATGCAGTTGTGTTTGTCCTCCATTCCGCCTCCACAGACAGAGAACCTTATTTTTAGGACTATAAGTCATATTAACCAGACGCTCGTACCACCATCGTTCAACGATCACCCCGTTCACAGACCTCAGTACAAGACCGTCGTGCCGAACTTCTAGGAACCGTAAGTCCCCCTCGGCATCAACGCCCGCGTGAACAGTAAAGGACTGACGGTGCATTTGCCGAGAAGTTAGAGGTTTGAGATCAATATCATTGCCATGCTGAAAAATCAAAATACAAAGACGTTGGTTGATCTCATGCACGAAAAACACATTCTGGGAAGCTAGAATTGGTTCTGAATGCCATAAGATGGTTCACTTACGAGGTTGGTCATTTGGTCTAGAAGCTGATTAAGCTCTTGGCTGTAAATTAGCCCAATGTGACTTTTACCCAGCAATCGACGTACTTTACGCTTCAGTTCAACTTTCTCAACATTTAACATCACCAAAATTGCCGTTAAGTTGTGCAGCAGAGTACACAACAATCTATCCTCATCATGCTCCAATCTTCTTCTCTCACTTTCACTCAGACTCTTGTACCTGCGGATATGCGTATTATTATCAAAATAATACCAAGAAGACATTCATCCAGTATTCTACGAAAACTTATCCATCATCTTTATGGTATCACAGCTCAAATTACCTCTCCATCATTTCTCCAGGTCCTTGATCCATTCCCACCATATCTCGTTCCTGAGAGACTGCATCAAGGAATGCATCCTCCCAAAACTGCATCTGATCCCAAAGAGAGGACCTTTCTTTACCCAGGAGACCTAGAAATGACGAATAATAAATGATAGTATTCAGTATCCAATGAGTGATGGTAAGTAATGAGATACCTTCAAAGAGATAAGTCCGTGCAGCTTCTGGACTAGGTGTTGTCACCGTCGGAACAAGACTCCCTCCGTGATATCTGAACCCAGTACTCAAAGATGACTTACTGGACCAAACACTTGCAGTTCGCTGTTTACCTTGTCGTGGGAACTAGAATGTAAAAAACGATCTAGTACTTATCTGTAATTGTAAATGATGTTGATAGATGATCACTGGAGATAATGAGTTTATTTCTAAATGAATATAGATATATACAATATGTTTTTAGTCGGTAATACTATTTTACATTGCAATGCGATAATGAGTGAACGCAGTATACTGATTCATAAAATGACTGAGATTATTTATATTGTGAGAAATGAACATATGATTTATTAATGATTGTAATATTTGAAATATCATGCTAAGCAGCATGCTATTTATGTACGAGCACATCAAATTCAAGATAAACGTATGTGCTATGTATCACTGAGTGTTAGAATATTGTGTGACTCACATTGCCTTGCTCAACCTCACTGTCAGATACGGTACTGCGAAAAGAGGCCTGATGTGCCTGCCGAAATGCAGGGTTTGTGATAATGCTGCCTCCATCAGTTGAGAGGGCTTCGCTGCTTCCTGTACCACCACCACGGCCTCCCTACAAACATAGCGTGCACTGCTTGCAATCCAGCTCATTCAACACATTCGCAAGCTCGCCATAGTGCGACCAAGTAAGTATAACACTTATATCTAAATGCTGCAGAGCATATGTGGCAACAAGCTGAGCAGATGGAGAAAATAAATTATACAAACCAAAAACGGGTGTCCTAATTTGTTAGAATTAATTTATAAACGAATATTTACAATTACTGCTGATCTGTTGGAAGATAAAATATGATATGATTTACATCTTTCCTGCTGATCTGTTTACTTGGTCACACTCTAGCTAATACAGATATGATATCGATGGAACATTGAATGTTTCAGTGTGTGTATTAACATGGTATATCATGGGTGAGGATATATCCTACCTATAGTCCAGTTTTCTAAACGGATATCCTATTAGAATTTGCAAAATTATATTATTCCCTTTTATGCATTTGCCCATTATAATTCAAGTTAGATGTACCTATACAAATGTCTTGAAAATGGGAATAATCTCCGAAAGAATGTGATGGATTGAAGAAAGATTCACCGAAGTGAGGGAAAAATTGAAAGATGAACACATATCGTTTTTAAAGTTATAACACACACACAGAGTGGCATATTACTCCAGCCAACACAGCATGCGTATACATATAATATGAATGATTGTACAAGGACCAGAATGAAAATTAAGCGATGGAGTACCTCTGAGTCGAATGAAGTTAATCTGCTCAGCAGTTTTCCTTTCTTTGAGAACATATCAAGAAACATATCTGTAGTTGATTGATTATCGTCTCCTCCTGCAGGTAATTGCGGATGTGATGTTTCCAATCTGAGTTGCGGTAATTCTGAGAAAAAAAATCATACAATGAACGGTGATATCTCAGCGATATATGAAAGAACATATCTTATTAATTTCAGAGATTTATCTTACCTGAAGAGGGCTGAAGGGATGATTTTCTTGACACGTCCGATAGATCAGGTTGTTTCGGAGATTGTGGAGATCTCAGATTTTCCTTACTACCGAACGGACTAGAAGCCTGTCAAAGTATTAAAATAATATTGATCTTCTCATAAATATGCGTACCAGACGCGACAATAACCCACACAGCACTGAATATTTCATGTAATATTCAAATTGAATTATTACATGGAAACATTTCGGAAATATTTCAGAAATATCCACTCAAATATTTTCTTAACATTTTGTGAATTGTTTCCGCGAAATATTTGTGAAATATTTCACGAATATAACATGAAATAATGCAATGCAATGTTCACCAATATTTCAAGAAATGTCTCATAAACATCCCAGGATTATTCCATGGAATATTTCGCAAAAAGTTTCAGAAATATTTCAAAAGGGCGTTTCAAAAATATTTTACGTTTAACTCAACTTTTGAAAATATTATATATATGTAAGATACTTGCCAGAAATATTTCAGAAATATTCCAAAGACTTTTTCGAAGATTAATTTTCTAATTTTTTCAAGGAATATTCCGGAAAATGTTTCAGAAATCTTTCAAAAATACTTCATGAAATATTATAAATACATGGGATAACGGACATAGGAACATTTCAGAAATATTTCCTTGTAATATTTCTAAAATATTTCAATCTTTCACTGAAATATTTCTGAAATATTTCTGAAATATTCAATGCTGTGTGGGAAATGAACAAATTATACCTGAGACATAAGAGAACTTTCGAAGCCTCCTTCTGTCAAGTCTTTGCTCCAATAATGTGTATGAGCGATTTCCATCAGTTGGAAAACGGACGCCATACCACCCAGCCCGAAATTGCTATAAGTGTGCACCAGGCCGTGCACCACGGCTTGAAGGCACTTCAGCATCCCTTTATATACTGGCCGTGAAACACACTGCACAGAAAAGGAATATAGCTTGTTAAGCTTGTTCTTTTATTCTACGTTCTATTACGTAGAGATGTTTTGAATCCAATAGAGTATACGTACAACGTCATCGATATGATCATCTGGGCTAATTTTTCTCTCCAATCCCTTATTCAGCTTAGTAACAACAAGATTCCTATAGCTCTCATCTTCCATTAATTTCTTCAATCTATTCAATTTAAGCCAGCCTACTCCTTCACCCGCTAAAGCCTGACTCACGATCTAAAATGTAAAATTTTGCGAGTTTTCGTTATTCCGTTATTTTGCAGGCAAAATCATTTTCAATGGTAAAAAGAAATCTAAAATTGCTCACATCAGTTAGGAAGGCCTGATTGTCACTGTTTGTACTTGATCGCTCTACATTTTGCATTCGTTGTAGATCCTCCTGGCTCGGTTTGTTGGTGGAATGTTTTATCAACGAAGATCTCTCGACCAGACCCTTTCGACCTAAAATTTCCAGTACACTTGTGTTATATTACTTAATTATATCGATTAATTTATATCCTAAATCTTTTGGGCATACCTTTGGGAAAGGGTCCAAATGCCTGAGACTTGTCTTTGGGTTTTTGCGATTGAGGGAGTAGATTAGCGTTTCGATTAGGATTATTCTTATTGCCTGTAGATATAAGAGTATATTTTTTTTTCATAATTGCCAATTTTCTTCCAAATTTCTAATAAATTATCCTCATTCAAAGCCATTCATAAGAACATCATGATTTAGATTCCGATATATCTCATATCAGTATTAAACTACGTCTAATACAAATTTGGAATCCGCAAATAATAATAAATAAAATGAATATGATAAACTGCTATAGAATTGGAGAATATCTAACTCACCAAAGAAATCACTGAACATGCTAGTGGTTTGTGCCGCGATGCCATTAAGATCACTGCTTATATTGCTGAAAAAGTCACGGCCAATATCTCGTCTACCAGCGCGAGAATCGGACGCAACCAATTGAGTGTTGCTAGAGTCTCGACGTTGGAGAGGACCAGGTGGTGGCGAGGTGTGTGGAGGTGATTGTTGAGACTCACCAAGTCCCTGTGAATCGTGCTGGTTAGATGTAAGAAATATTAAAGAACAGTTAATGTGTACTTAGCTAGACGCTAGATTGTAGAATTACCTTAAGCAAGCCCTTTTTAGTCGCAGCTTCTTTGGCACTTTTAGTCAAATCCCCGAAAGTACTCTTTCCCACATAGGTCAAATCGTCAAATGTATTTTTACTAACACCTGCAGCAGTTTTACTGGCTTCTAGTGCGTTCTTAGAGACTTCTTGAACTGATTTAGACGCTTCGCCCATTGCTTTCTTGGTCTGCTGCGTAAGCTATATTTAACGATCATCTTGTTAAGCCTCAATCTTCAATAATCAAAAATTACTGTCACCACAAACGATAGGAGTATCAAATATTACCTGTTCCAGAGGTGCAAATAGACTTTCTTCTCCAGCCTCATTTATCTTCTCCCTTGCCTGATGTTTCAGCTACAACAAATAGAATTGAATACATTGTCGTACTAATACTTTTTCAATTTAATTTAAACGATTTTTATCAGAACTTACTTTGTCCATATGAGCAAGCAATCCGTCTTGACTACTCTGTCTGGTTGTCTCTCTAACTTGTGAAGCAAATTGTTCGAATAAAGACCCTTGCGATCCTTGCCTAGTCACATTAGTTCCAGTACTACCGCCACTATTCTGTCTAGGAACGTTGCTACTTCCGCTATTATGTCGGTGTACACCATTACCAGTAGTCGACTGTCGAGGTAAAGTGGGCGATCCGTTGTTGCTACTGCCGCTTGACTGTCTTGGAAGAAGAGGTCCGACTGCCGATCCGAAGCTCGAAGTTCGTGCCAAGACATTGCCTACGCTTGGCTGACGTTGAGGCCCTGGACTGAGTGGTGGTACCTTAAAATGGGCGAAAATATTTTTTAAATCATTGCATTTTGAGAGAAATATTGATCGCCTCAAACTGTGGTAAATATTATATGTGGATTGAGAACCGATTATCAACTTGAGTGCATTACTTGCTATGGAAATGTATACATCGTTATATATATTATGGTCTGAGAAATTGTGTGATATATGTTGTACAATCATCTTTCAAAGCCCAAAATGATCAACAACGATATTGTGACAAAGCATTTCATGAGCACGAACATTTATTCCACAAACAATTGCAAACCTGCGACAAGAATTCAATATACCAATGCTAATGCTACTTAAGCACATCTTGGAGTTGCCGGTATGTGCTGCGCAAGATAGAACGGAACCTTGTCAAGCATAATCTATTGCGATTTGAGATACATAACTAATATCTTGCGTCAGCTATACACTTGGCATTGCAATAAGCGATATGAACTGCGATAAATGAATATATGAATAGAAAAATGAGGTGAGCATGAGAACTGACTCACTGGAGTGACAGATCTATTGAGGCGTGTGGTCCGATGGGGAGTGGTAGGGCGCTCTGTATCACTGGGTGGCGGGGTCACTAAAGACCCCGTGCCACTTCCAAACTGGCCTACAGTACCTTGTGCACTCAGGATCGTGCGTGGTGTAGCTGTTGTCGACGCTGAGTCTGATTCAAAGCTACCTCCCTCCTCTTTATCCTATGATTTCATATTCAATTCCTCTATTAGCAAAAGCAATTCTCAACTCTGAAGTTTTTTTTGTTTTTTTGGAGGTAGCCTAACAAGTGTATGTAATGACGTTTGAATGAGGTGCCGTAAGTGCTGATATCTATTAAGCCAACTAAAGGCACACGTCGCACCAACGCTTTCCAAGCTCGTTTCTCAGTTATATCATTTCAAGAACTTATTATTTTACTGGCAAACTAGAGAAGAGGGGAAAAAACGTTGTATTTTAGACATAATGGAATGCCAACTCCTATGTTAACACCTTTTTACACTTTCATTATTAATATACCTCACAGGATTGATTCGCGATAGAAGTTGGCAGACTTTCAGTCAGTTCTATATCAGATTCAAGTTAAGCAAAGCCATCTATACCCTAAGGGACCGCTCTTATTATAGATAGTGAAGATTGCATACTGTGTATTGTCCTTACGTTATCACTTTTAGCAGCTTGCGAACCCTCTTGAACTCTGGGGTTCAATTCGAGCTCAGAATCCCTGTTGAAACTAGGACTGCTCAAATCACTATGACTTGACGACGTACTCAATGGACTTCCGGGTCGAGTCGGAGGGTCGTCATCGACTCCAGGATATTGCAGAGTGCTAGGTGGATTGTAGACGTTCTTTGGATCGACGGAAAGCGACATGGGTTGGGGCTGCGTAGCTTGAGGACAATTGTAGCCTATGTATCAAATAAATGGTGTAAATATACATGGGCAAGCCTTTTCCATTTATCAAATCGTCGAACATAATTCAAGCCTTCGACTTACTTGGTGAAAGATCGGAAGAAACCATTTCCGAGACAAAATCGCTTAGCGAGGAATAAGAGGAACTCGTACTCTCGGCTCCCTCCGAATCAGAGCCACTTTCATCCGTTGGCTGGTTTTCCAGCTGTTTCAAAGTTCTCATTGCCCCAGCCAAAGAGCCGCCAGAATCCCATACAGGAAAGAATATTGGTTCTAGACTGGGCGCATACCATCGTGCTTTGTCGCCAATTTGAGTTGGATCGAATACCCCAGTGTGTACTCTGAGAAAAGCTACATTGCTCGGAGTGAGTGACCACTCAGCTAAAAACTCGACTGCCTGTGTCCTTGCAAATTTGTTCAAGAAATTACTCGTTCTCGGTCTTGATCTCAGAAAGGAATTAATCTGAAAGGCAACTACCGGTCTGGGATAAAGTCTCAGGGTTCTCGTATGCTCAGTAAAATTTGCCAAAAGATTTTGAGAGTTGAAGAATCTAACCATCGCAACTCGCGTCGCCACATCGACGGAATCTACATCATTACCGTAAATAAATGGATTGAAGCCAGGAGATGGGTGGGGTGTTTGTTTTTGGGCTGACGGAGTGGGACTGATTGATGGAGTCAAGGATGGGCGATGAGGACTCGATGTCGATGGTGTGCCGGGGGAATTTGCAGCGCTGTGTTGACCATGCCCACTGTAGTCCATGCTAGGTCTGTGTCGTGCTGATGAAACGCTGCAACGATTGTACACAATTATTTTTTAAGTAAAACTGAACGAGCGCGTTAATCTATAATCTTTTCAATAGGCATCGTATCCTAATCTGTGATATACCTCAATGTCGATTGATGAGACGCAGAACTTTCTCTTCTGCTAGGCGACTGCAACGAAGGCTGAGGTGAAGCGTGTTGAGGAGATGGTTGCTGAGGTTGCGGTGTTGACAAGCTTCCCATTGCCTAAAGAAGTCTCCTTTAAATATCTCAAGAATGCAAATAATCGATTCAAGCAAAATTCTGTTGGTAATATAGTCCTCTAATCAAGCTAGCGATTATACGATATGTCGTCAAACAATTTCAATTGATATCTCATTAATTTTTATTTAAATCAGCCATAATTTTTGCTCAGATTTCATGCAGCATGCATAGAAAGATAGAGTTGTATTTACACCAGCTCCAACTTGGTCCATAAGTTGCATTGCCTTCAGAACACACAGTGCAGCAGGAAATTTGAAGAGTTTGTGTCAGATTAGTTTCACCAATAGAATAAATGAACATAATACTGATTGTGAGATGAAAATAACGAGTGTTGAGAACTATAATGTAAGTTCAATTCGTGTATAAAGTATAAACACAATTAAAAATATGGGTGATACGATAGAAATGGATTATGACAAAGTGGAGACAAAATGCTTTTCATTTCTCAATATTCCAGTCTAAATTGTTCATTTTCTTTACTGACCTGTTTCAAATGGTTCTTTAAAATCGTACCCTCCGGTTCGGGCAAGGCTGGTAGAGTATCTCCCAAGCCACTAGGGGGTGTTATTTTATTGCTGTCTAAATCTACGAGCCATATATCGTCAGGCATTCTAAAGTTCTTTTTATACATTAAGAAAGTTGCGGGAATTCCAATGACGAACGGTGTAGGAGCCAAGAGTAGTTGTTCGGCGCAGCTCATACATGTTGGAAGCAATGGGATCGCAGGAAACATGTATTCCAGCGGATAGATCATGGTAACGAATGCCATCACTGACATCGACAAAGCGTTGTAATCTCGAGACTGTAAAACGAGCTGCGATAAAAAGCATGATTAGTGAACAGGTTCGATGGAAGGGAGGTTGTTGCTGATAGTTAAAAATTCTGTTTCATAGCTACCTTGTGTTCAAGTAGAATGAGTGTCAACACTTTCAAGCATATATCAACACCCAACAACTCCAAAGGTAAATGCAGCGGAAAATCAACCAACGAAAACCTCGTGTGATCAGGTAAGGCAAAACACAACGGTGGCTGTAAAGATGGAGAGAGTATCTCAACTTCTACTCTAGTCTTTCCAGGAACGGGAACAGGAGCACTCAACAGTCGCAGAATCCATGTCTCAATTTCCCTCACGTCATGAAGTATGAATAACGGAGTACCTTCGAGAGCTTGACCGGTAAGTGCGCTCCATACCGTGTCTCTGTTATAAGAAAGTGCATTATTTTTCGGCCTAAACATATGAATTGATATTAAAAAGAAAAAAACATCACATTGGGTTGAAGGCAGTACCTGTTGACTTGTCTCGAAGCTCCTACTCTTCTTGGCGAAGAGCTTTCGTTGCATGCGTCGATTATTTTTTTAAGAACAAATAAGCACTCTCTGAATATAGAGAAGAATGGATGATGAGATATTATGCACAGGGATGTAAGAGAATGGTTTCTCACTCGCTGAAAGTAAAGGAACAATAGTTAAGTACTGATATGGAAAGGGAGCAGTGTTAGTTGCAGTATGATTCTACCTGGCGTTTTCTAGAGGCTCTAGGAGAAGGAGAATGACTTCCTCCACTTTCACTGTCTCCACTAGGAGCAGTTACACCGAGTCTTGGGGCGTGAGGAGCGTGAGGTGTGTCTGAGTCTCTTCTGCTTGGGCAGTCCCTTTCAGAGTCGCTTGGCCCCACCGCACTGCTCCTATAGTCGCTATAAAGAACAGCTCTAGATACAGTCGCATAGTTAAAGTTTGAAAAATGTATTTGTGATAGGGGTGAGTGGAGTCCAAAGAAAAAAGTTCTAATCGGTATTTGTTCTTGGGAGCACTTGAAGCATACTATGTATATTAGACCGGTTCAAAAAAATCCAAATTTTTTTTTTCAATTTTCGCATTGAAATACTTTCGGGGGGTTGAAAAAAGATGCCTGTTAAAAGCGGAGCTCTTAATATTAATATTTAGACGTCGCTCATCGCGGATTTCTATTTTCCATTTGAATAGCATAGGAAATTTTTTATTTTTTATTCAGAAGTTTGTAGCTACCAAACCAATAATCGAATCCGAATGCCTCATACATATTTTCATAGAGAATTCAATACTCTACAAAAAGTGGGTAAAGAAAAAAATTAAAATAATAACAAAATTACAAAAAAAAGATAGTTGACTTAATTATACATTGAACTTTGAGCTTGAATAACTTTGGAAGGAGTCAATTTATCAAAAAATGATAGGAGACACTTTTTGTAGAGCGTTCAATTTCCTATAGAATATGTATAAGTCATTTTGATTTGTTTATTGGTTTGTGCGCTACAAAAATCCAAAAAAAAAAACAAAAAATTTCCAATGCTACTCAAATGGGAAATAGAAATCCGCGATGAGCGACCTCTAAATATTAATATTAACAGCTCCCCTTTTAACAGGCATCTTTTTTCAACCCCCCGAAAGTATTTCAATGCGAAAATTGAAAAAAAAACAAATGTCGATTTTTTTGAACCGGTCTAATGTATATATATACCGTGATAATCAGGTGAAACCGAATGGACCGATCCTCCACTCGGCGGATGATTCGTATTTTTATGGGGATAGCCACTCGTTGCACTGAAAATCCTCAGGGTGTTTTGTTGCATCGACCTCGCGGCCAAATCACCTTAGAAATTTTTCAGCGCAACGAGTGGCTAACCCCATAAAAATACGTAATATCCGCCGGCCGGGGAATCGGACCATTCGGTTTCACCTGATTGTCACGGTATGTGTTATCAAACTCTGAGAGAATTCGAATAAAAACGACAAATTAGATGAGCGAGAATCATGATAGAATGCCGTTTCACCTTGAAAATGCAGAATCCGAACTCTTCTCCATACTCTTCCTCCAACTTTCACGACGAAAAGTTGTGCTGTGCCGATCTCTTCTCCCTGTTACACCGCCCCCTGTACTTCCGCTACGTTCTATCGGTCGGTAGAAATTCACGCATATTCCGTAACGCGTTTTTCCTGGAGGATTAGAGACATGCTATCTAATATCGAATCAATGAATTTCTATATTAAGGCCAGAGGCCAGAGGCCTTAATATAAAAATTGACGAGATACACTCATAGGAGTGAAAAAAAAAAAAAATTCCAGACTCTCGTAGATCCATTGAATTTCTATTTATGATCCTGTGTGAATTGGGAAGGGCTTCTATTGCGTATCTCGGGATTTTCAACGCAGGGCTGAAATATCAACTTACCGGAATCTTTATCGGTAAGAGTGAAGGTGAAAGATGTAGCTTCTCGCAAAACTGTGCGTTTGGGTCCAACGTTGCTGCAGCCTTCCGGTTGACAGAAATAAACCATGTCAAGAGGCAATGGAAAATCCTTGTGATCTTCGACAGGATATCTGCGCAGCAGCTCTGGAACCTGTAAATCATGATACGAATATTTAATTTCGGGGTGAAACGTGCGAATAAATTGGAAACTTGCGATCGTTTAGTTCACCTGCACAGGCTGGCGAGAAGCTGAGGGTGGTCTGGCCCCCACAATGGCCATATAGTCGACCAGGCGGGGGCACAGAAACTTTTTTTGAATATCCATTCCTGTGTTTGTGATAAGCGTTGTCACCGACGTATACAAGTACACGTCATTCGAGCTTTGTGGTTTAAGTCAAGCTTGTCTCTTAATCGAACCATCATTATGTCATTTTTCTCAGAATTCCCTAAAACTGTAAAAAACAGAGATTCAAGTTACTATGTAATTCCCAAAGTATTTTCGTATAGAAGTTTCAAACTCCGCCATATTACACAGTCTCACAATTGTATGAATTTATAATCTCCAAACGTAGTCGGAGAACTTATTCAACGAGTCCGTAGTATTTGTGTGGTGAACCGTAATTATCACCATCACAATATTTGTCATGGTTTATCTCGCACATTTTTATTTTGCGAAGTGAATGTTCTCTAGCACAATTAAAATACAATATTTTTTCGGTCGTATTCCCACGATTCAGTTCTACGCACGTCGGAGGCGCGGTTTAACATTGCTGTTCTTCATCGAACAGAAAATCGATGGAAGGGACGTAATCTCCACGAACTACCCCACCTACGCAGACCACATTCTGCGTCTGCGTCTACAGAATTTCCGACGAAAACCGCAACCTTTATAACTCTGATTCGTACAAAAATAATAATTATATTTCACGTGTGTATAGAGCAGATCAAACGACCAAATAACATTTCGTTGGCTGCATTATCTCTGATTATATAAACATGAAAAACTCTAATCAACGTACTGCAACCTCTTTGACAACTCAATTACCCGTTTTTATTATACGTACACGGAACATTTTTTCTCTTCTATATAAGTATAGAACAATGTAACGGAAATTAGGAAATATGTATTCCGAGATCCTGACTATAAATAATAATCAATATACTATAATGTTATGAACCTGAGACAAGAAAACGAAGCAGGTACAGGTGTAAGCTGAAAGATTTTTATACACAGCTGAAGATAGGATTAATTATCAGCAGCTTTAACTCGGCCTTCAGTGTCTTTTGATCTTGTATACCGTTGACGCTAATTCGAATGAATTTCTAAAGCTGTACTGCATATCGTTGAGCATTACGGAACATCGGTAAAATGCAGTGTCCCAAAATGAGTAAAAAGGAAAATAAAACAGAATGTATGATTATTAGAGCTTGCAGAACTCCACAGTTACTACTTATTAAGCTTACTTCTACTTTCTTTGCTGTTGAAAGTTACATAATTTCTTGGCACGTAATTGGTCGTTGGAAGAAAACTTTTTCGTACAATCAATAATATACCAGGATGTCGGAGCTCTGAACCCTTTGTGGGAATATGGGACGTAAGGGGGATGATTTGGCTAGGAAAAGCTCGGGGGTGAGAAGTGTGAGGAGATTGGCGAGGGCCAAGGACACAGCTTTCAACGGGATGGTGAAACTGCGCTTAAATCTCAGAGGGGCTGTTTCAGCGGAGTAGTTTCCCGGGAACCGGGACTCGACCCCCCTTCTCCCGTTCCTGATCCCAGAGGAGTAAGCAGATTTAGACACACTCCAGTGCCTCAAAACTCTCTAGAGCCCAAGATGCAGAGAAAAAGGGACTAAAATTTGCCGGAATTAAAGTACCCAGACACGGAACTCCTCGCAAAACTATATTTTAGCCCCGAATTTCAACGCCAAAAATTTCAACCTAAATTTACGGGGATAATATGGAACATAAAAAAATTTCATGACCATGAACGTACCATGTCTTCATTATTTTAATATCGAATAATTGAATTAGCTCGGTGAAGCTTACGATTAGCGTAAGTGAAAACAGCCCTCGGTCATGGTCAGCCGTTATGGGCTGACCTATACGAATTTACTACTTAGTGTACGCGCCTCGGGAACGCGGTCTCCGAGAGATGAATATCGTTTTTCGATATTCACGAAAATCAATAACTATTGAACAGCATAAAAAGCACCGGTATTTTTTTTCACAGAATTTTGCACTATAATATAAATTGAAAATATGATTATCAAAAGACGAATTGAAATCTTTCTGGCACATTTTTATTAGAGATTGTATGAAGCGGATGTACGTCGGAGTTTATGAGTCCCGACTTAAGAAATTTGGAGCGTGATAATTTATGTGATACCTAATGCGTCACGAAGTCGAGATCTAATTATGATGTTTATTCAACTAAGATCCGTGTCTTGAAGTCGGATTATATATATAGTTATATATATTTTTTTGTTTCCCAGTAAAAGGGTAGTTTCTATTGATTTCAGATGACATTATTTCATCTTCTGTATACCAAGGGTTGCAATCCTTCGCTAGCCTTTTGACCTCTATTCTCTTCTAGCCCTTGTCTGCAATAACACTTAAAGGCGAACATGACCTAGTTTTATGAGGCTATTACAAGCAATAATGGAACCGCTTATAATTGGGTCAATATCAGCAATTTGATTAACAACCCTTACCATGCTTCTAGCTGTATCACCTTTGACATTGAATTGAAAATCGTTTTTCATAAATACTACAATTATATAGTTACATACCTATACACAAATTATACGAGAAGATGCCCTATAGTTAAATCTCGAATAACAGCTTTATATAATTTTTCGTTACATCCTTCGCGGATTTTTTTTCAGAAATAATAGACATCGATTTTCCCTACGTATAGGTTTATAATAATAAATAACAATCAATCCCCTGGAATAGACAATATCGAAGTTGGTTGAACTTTCCAAAAATTCTTGAAATGCAATAAATTTACACAATCTATATGAAGGATGGGTAAAATCAAGTAGATGGTAGGTGGTACGTACAGTTTGGCACCTGTGCATACGAAATAAACAAACAATTAATTCAGTTCCATCATGGGTGCTGCTATAACTGCACATGTGTGTTATACACATACATGCATGCATATATATAGGTATATACGTCCGGGTTATCACTATCAGCGGCAGTACCAAACTATAGTATAAAATGTACAATAGGTGTACGAGTGTATAAATTACAATAAGCTGTTATACGACGATGGAAAAGATATTAGTTACTGTTGTAGAGCACCGAAGTTGAGGAATGAATATTACTCAGGAAAAAACTAATAAGGACATAAAATTATCATCCGTTTAACCGGGACGTATGTGAAGCGATGATTTACGTCACCGCATAAACCGCATTTGATAAGAAAAAAGTAAAGTAAGAACCGGTGAAATGGAGGAAAGCTCGAAAACCGTCAAGACTCTGCAGCTTTTCTTTCGTGCTGGATTTCTAAAATCCAAGATATGGAGTAAAACTGAAAATCTGTTTATCTAATCGTTCAGAAATGTTTCTGGTTCAAATTTTATACAAGAATTTGGCGAGGAAACTTACGAGAATCTTGCGGAAATTAGCGATGTACATGGCGAGTAAATCGTAAGAGACACTTGTTCGCCGCGTTGCGTTGTGGTGTTCGTATCTGGCGATACTACACTAGTGGTTGGCACTAGTAACACTGAGTACCGAACGCGTGCGAAACGTTTGCTATTTCCCTCCCGCTTTTGCAACCAAGTTAGGTATACCCCTCAGCTTTTCTCTCTCACGTCGTGTGCCCTCGTTGGCTACTGGAGAACCTTGTCGGATCAATACCTAAACGAAAAGCGAAAATTAGAGTAGGAGGAAAAGCGCGGGTGGCTTTCAGAGTCGAAGGGAGATGGAAGAGAGGATACAGATAGAGCTTTTCAAGGCGCGCGCGAATTCTCGTGACGTATATATGCCAGACCGTGTTACGTGAGACGTATATGTATGCCTATATACCCACATACCCACATACTTACGCTTAATTTCTATATATATATTCGATGTATATACTTACAGACTTCTCGAACTTATACCTATATAAGTGAATTCCAGTCTGCAGTTTTTTTCGTTTTTTTTTTTCACCTTACCTTAAGAGCATTTTGAGCTAGATGTTAAAGAACTTTTTCAACTGTATAAATGATGACCAGAATAAACGATTCAATTTTTTACAGTCGTCGAAAGAAAAAATTTAATTCTAGAGGAGCACAATAAACTTTATAATAATAATATATAATTAATACACATTCATTTAGTTAAATATCTATTTTTCATCGTCGCATATAAAAAAAATATATAATACTTACATTTCATGTTCGGCTTTTATATAAACTCCGTAAGATTCCATCTTCTTATTTTCTTTCAGAATAACGCCCACACATATATTGTACTTTAGCTGTATTAACATAATGCCTATGGCTATACGTTGATGGTGTACGTTTATACTTACTTTATTGATTCATATCATATATCTCACTTAACGCGTACCTATATCAGTAAGCGACAAATGAATAGACAAAAAGTGAAAGGGATTGATTAAGCAATTTACGAAATAATGTATCTAAAAATTTCAAACTTAGGTCATCCTGCAGCAGATTCCAATTCTATTGAGTATAATTAATACTTTTGAATTTATCCAAGCGGATTGTATCACGAAGCGTTTTTAATTAGTGATTTCGAAATTATGAAACCTAGCAGGGGAAGAAGATTGGAAGTATAATTGGAGTGGATTCATTCCGCAACTCGCTCAATTTGGATTCTCTTTTGAAATTATAATTGGCCGATAGGGACAAATTTCAGTTATTCTCTCCGGTTCTACGTTCAATATTCTTTCATTTACTTGCGGGTATACCTAATTTCGACGAACGATAATACCCACATCAAAGTGACTTTGAATGGACGCTAATTATACGAGATCGTGTATTAGATAAAAAAAAGTCCAACTGATTTCAAGCCGATTATTTCATCAGGAAGGAATCATGTCGGAGAAATATCATTCATACACTTAATTCTCATACAAATATAGATATTGATTAGGCAACGATATTAAAATTTTCAAGGGACGAAATTTGCAATTTGCAAATTGCAAAAAATTTGTATCTATACAATTGCGAAGGGATGTATAGGTACGTGCAACGAATTGTATGGAATACTTGATAACGTATTCACGTGTGACCTATTCGTCCTTCGTAATGCGGGGGCGGCAGCCTGGAAATTGTTCTACAAGCGGTATAAAATTAAATCACTCCGTCCGTCTCCTTAAGCAAATTTAACAGCTACTATATCACCTAGCATGAAGATAATATTATTTTAGAGTTTATTGCGCTGAAGGGGGTAAATAATAATGTCTGCAGAGAAGAAGCTTGATTATCAACTCAATAATTATAGTCGAGCTTTCGGGCAAATCGCAATTCGCAGGAGACACAAAATGGCAAGAACTGACAGAAAATCGGACGTAATATGTGATTAAAAGATAACGTAGGAGGCACAGGTATAAATCCAAAAGACCCAAAACCCCAGGTCCAATAATTCTATATATCATATACCAGGGTATACTGCGTGGCTACTGATTGCAAGCGCTATAAATCATACTATGACATCGGAGCCAGTGTCGTGTAAAAGTAGATTGAAAATCGATACGCACTTGAAGTAGAATGATAAAAAAAAAATAAGGAGAAAAAATGTCACTGCTGCAGCTGTACGTGACGCATGCCAAGATCGAAATTCTTTTTAATGGTATATTTTCAGGACTTTTTGGAGTATAACAAAAAAAAAAAAAAGATACGGAGTGAGAATGCCGAGACCCGTCGAGCTTTCTGAAGTACTACCTACCTTGAAATGGTATTGCACAGAATGTCTGAGCTTTTCAGTGAAAAAGATTTAATTTCACCGAAAAACTCCAACGTTGGATTCCTCCTGAATTCAATCTTCTTCTTCTTCTTTTTCTTTTTCTGCTTCTCCTTCAAACGCCAATTATCTGAGGAGCTCTTTAAAGAGTCTCCAAATTGGGGCGCGTTTTACGATAAATCAAAAAAATTTAGAGATAATGAATTTCCATTAGGCGTACTATTTTAGAGTTACTACCTATGTGAGCCCTTACATATCATCATTATTTATCGTAGAATTGACGTCCATATTTTTAATTATGATAAGCATAAATATATTTGAATGTAAGCCACCGCGGAATCGAGTCAAATACGACTAACCGGTACCATTATTTCTATAGCATTTCATGTGGGTCGTAAAGTTTAAAATTCTCGTCTTTGATACGGGAAGCTTGAAAGCTTGGAGCTTGACGTCGCAATCTCCTCATGAGTTATTATGCTCCTTTGAAAAGGGCGAGGGATTCTGTGGCAGAATTTATACCTCGTAAAAACGAATATCTGTCTATAGATTCTGGGGGGAAGAATATAACTTCGATTCTACCAAGCATACGTTCATATCATGCAGATGAATGGCATTTTTCTGTGTTCGGATCTAGCCGAGAATATAAAAATTTGATAAACGAAAAACTCGAGTATAGTATAACGAATATACAAGTTTTGAGAAAACTATATCAAGTTCTTCGAGAAAGCCAATATTTGTGATAAAAAAAAAATGTACAGCAAGTTAGAGTAATAATTGAAGAATCTGACAATTTCAAAGCTAGTTGGGAAAAGGAATCATCATTTTGAATAAAAAAGTCATGACTAGAGTTCGAATTTATCATGCAGTTGTTAAATTCAATAACGACATGCAACACAAATCGACATGCAAGTTAAAAAAAAAAATATGCTTAGGATTGGAAGAGAAAAAAATTAAAAATTGTAAACATTGATTATTATACACCAGTTACAATATTTATTTACCCAACAACAGAGTTAACACGCATGCTTAATTCCAGTTAAAACTTTACGGTATAATAATATATGCATATGTTTAAATACAGACGAAAACTAGACCCCTGTTATTAGTTTATTATATAACAAACATATTAAAGATATACTATAATATATGTATATCAGGTTTTTTTTTTAATATTTGTATATTTTTTTTTTCAACATTTATTGACTTCAATTATTTTATGTAGTTTGATTTAATATTGTTTATAATTTGTCTAAAATAGTTTTAATCAATTGATTGATTGATTAGAATACTTGTAAGTAGAATCCTATTTACATAGTTCTAATATCTTGCGAATAAAAGAAATTTGAATACTGCAATAGTTTATGAATGGAGATTAGAGCTAATTAGGTATTTAGTTATAATGTGTATACGTACAATTAATAAATAATATAATTAAGGCAATGGAAGATAAAATACATAAACGATACATGTAGTAGCCAAGCAGCTGATGGTAAAATTATGAAATTTTTTTTTTTTTTTATAAAACTTGAGTGAATATCAGAAGATTGATTAAAAGAAAAAAGAGAAAAAGAAAAAACTATTCTCAAGGCACGTGGTAAATGCATAGATACAACTTATAACTCATGTAATAACATGTTTCAGGAAACTAAAACAAGTATTACTACTAATAACTTTATCGGAATCGAAACGTTGGGTGAAAATAATAACGCGTTTCTAATTTAGATACATCAGCTTGGAATCGAATTCTTGACAATCATTACCTAATTTGAACATAAATTATTGTAATAATCAATCACTGCAGAAGCTTATTGTCCAAAATACACTTACTAGAGATAATTTTGCTATATTAAAGATTCAAGATTACCAAGTAACGACATTCTTATGATAAAACATGATTTGAGTTTATGAGCTTTCGTTTATACCTATAATACTAGAATATTAACATACTGGATAATTGTAGTTTTTTTTAATTAAGGAAACTACGGAATAACGCACCTATATTTGTTTCTCAAATATTAAATACAACATACAGTACTGCATAATATATCCTGAATATTCTCTCATTTTTAGTTCATATATCATAAATCATGTATCACATTTATTACCTACTATAAACAGATCTACCAATTTTCTTAACAATTTGTAATTATAACGAATCTTTTGAAACTCTTGCACTGAATGTTAATTCAAAATTTGTACACATAGTTACAGGTGAAAATTTATTACTTATAAGAGAATTCAGTTAACTTTTCTATCTTTACAATGAAGCTCGAATACACCTATACAAGTTGTGTAGATCGAGTAATAACAAGCACAGTTGTAAAACTCATGTAATTCCATAATTTGCAATAAAAAAGAGAAAAAGAAAAAATATAAGATCATTGGTCGGTTTTCATATAATTAAATGTCTGGTATAATGTAAAAATACAAATTTTCTATGAGATTACGCATGTTTCTAAATCTTGAAACAATTTTTTTTCTTTATGAACAGTTATTTTGTTATTAATTTGTCTGTGAAGACATTATGGAATATCACATCTCACATTGAGATTGTTATTTAATATATTATCAACCATCTACTGCGATCGTTAAAGTAGATTCTATATATCATAGGTTGAGAGAGGTGTCAGAGCCGTGGTGATACTCCTCGTCTAACAGGGGTTCTTGTTCCACCACCATGTGAACTGCGAACAAAACTCTTCATGCATACCAAACATATACTTGTAACAAAATGTTTAAATAGTTATCATAAAAGGCCTCAGTATATCATCTATAAAAAAATATAGGGTATATAAAGCTGATAGGTATATCAATGATTCAGAAGAAGTAGAAAAAAGAAAAAATATGTTTTTCTGTTAATCGGAGAGAGATATAAGAAATGCACATAAATTACATGCAAGGTTTTTAATATTTTCAATTTGAAAATCCCAAAAGAAATCATGCTAAAGATTATTTGAACGTACCTAGAAATTTGTAGAATGTAGAGCATTAATTGAGCAGTAGATATATGTATAAAATACATTGGAAAGGTTCTCTGAATTATCCAATCTAATAAAAACTTTTCATAATACAACCTGCGTTTATTATAATATACATTATCATTTCATCACTCGAATTATATTTTTTTTTTTGTTTTTTTTTATCAACTGCAATTTGTACCTTAAAAAAATTCAATTCTACTACCTGTAATATGATGTGGTTATAAGAGTATAAATATTTTCATCGGTTAAATCTACAAACACTAAATACATCTTTCTTTCTGTTTTTCTTTCGCACTGCGATTTATACCAAAAGAAACAGCTCGCCTGATAACATTAAATAACATACTTTAATACATTTTGTTTCATTTGTAATTCACATAAATCTGATAAATATATTAGAATGATAAAAATGTCATTTTGTTTGTTTGTTTTTTTTTTTTTTTGTTTATATATATATACAGTGTTAGGTGTTACGCTTAATGTTATATACAAAGACTTCTCAATAAAGGAATAGTGCTATCCTCAAGTGATTACTAGTCGGGTGATATCAAGGATCAAAAATGTCACTAAGTTCCATTAATTCAAAGGGGAAAGAAAAAAAAATAAAAAATAAAAATAAAAACTATTGTTTCAAACATAGGTAATACACAGTTAGCTTGTATCATATCATTTCTCATAAATAAATACAGGTGTATCAAATCTGAAGAATAAGAACACGCAGTGAATTTAAATTGTCATTTATTTGCCTTCAAATATTTTCCTAATTTTTTTGTTTTGCTTTTTTCAAAAATTCATAATAATTCAGGAATATATTTTCTTACTTTATTATTTATCTCTATAATTATTACGATGTAATTCACTCAGATCATTCAGAGAGCTCATTTTTTGACATAAAATACTCTCAACTGCTAGTTTGTTATCAAATAGGTATATGCTTGACTAGAAGACTGTCATTATACTGTTATATTAAGCTAAAGAAAGCAACGAAAGGTACAACATTCAGAAAGTAATGTACGTCACTAAATCATATTGCTTATCAGTCTGTAAAAGTAGCAAAACGAAGAAGAAAAAAAAAAAGGATAAACAAAAAGGGGACTATGTAAGACAAGTATACCTATTCAGACGTATCTGAACTAAAAAATAAAAAAGCAAAAATGAAAAAAGAAAGAAACATTATATTCTATTTGGGACAAAATTTTATACTATTTAAAGCACAACTATTACTGTTTGTAGTTGAAATCTTCTTTTAAGTAGGTATAAAGATAAGCAAATATAATTCACCACTTTGAAGTATCAACAGGTGTCTGTGAGAATTTAATTTTAAGTAGAAAAATATTGTCGCATTGCTTCTCAAACATTTTCAAAAGTCGATGGGTAAGGATATAAGTAAATAAACAAGTAAATAAGTAAGTAAGTAAGTAAGTTAGTTGTATCTTAGAAAGAGTTTTCCAGTTCACCAAACCTTGCTCACTCACAGCCACCTGAATGTTATGGAACTAGATGCTACAGTTTTTTTTTTTTTTTTTTGTAATCACCACTCTGTAAATAGGATAAAAGCGCAAACACTCACAGTTAAGGAAGATCGTTAAAAGAAATGAAACTAATTAAGTGAAAGCATGCTAAATGAAATATCCAAGCTTGATTGCAGTCGTTTAATTTGTTTAAAAAAAAAAAAATAATAAAAAAAAAAGGACCCATCACCAATTCCTTGTAACAAACTAGCTTTTCCACTCCAATTAATACATTGTATGAGAATTAAAAAAATGAGTGTTTTTTTTTTTGTGACTTACGAATTATCATCATTACCTTATGCAATCTTGTATAATTTCAAAAATATTAATCGAGACTGGCGAGATCCAGCTTTAAATAATTTTACTCTGTACGTATTCTTCCCATTTGTATAATTTGCGATCGAATATGTGTCTCAGAGTATTTTGATCCTGCTGTTCTATCGGCTTACTCCAAACTTGCAATTTTATTATCACAAAAAAAAGAAAAAGAACATGAGATGAATTTCGTAAATAAATTATAACTCATTTTTCAATGCTAATTGGTTTGGAGACGAGCATAGTATAACGTGATAATGAACGAACTGTGCCTAATGACATTTTATATACAATGATATAAAAAACGATTAACGATAAACTCCGGTCTGTTGCATCTTTCTCATTCATAAAATGTATTCATACGGTACATTCATTATCACGATGTAGACCTAATGGTGTTTCTTTTGCAGTCTATTACGTTGAAGCCTGTTAGTACCGTTTTTCTCGGTGATGGTAGACGCCTGTGTGGTCCCAATTCTGTGTCCTCCGACCGGTATCCTGAACAGCATGATCTTCAAGTGATCACAAATTTCCAAGCAAACTTGGGAACAGTATCGAAGCAAGTCCAACGTCACCCAAATCTATATTAAAAAATCAACAATATTTTATTACAACCAGAAGCAGAGCATCAAAAGGGTAGAACGCCTTATCCAACACTTCAATCCTCATAATTTATGCTAATTACGTGCTGATTGAATGAAATGTTATTGATAATGTAGCAGTAAAATTCGACTTACTAAACAAAGCCAAAGAACGTAATATTCTTTGATGAAAAAGTTGAAGTACTGATTCAGGAAGAGCATTGCGGGTCCGATCAGTGCAGTATCCAGGTATTGCATTTCATTCTTGGTCATATGAGCAACCTGATGTATATGGGGGGTACGTTCAGCGTTGTTATTACTTCGTCTGATTATTACTTAAGAAGATGAATGCATGAAATTTGCTTACCACAAGCCTGTTGGTCACTTTTGCAGCGACCATGCCAAATGCAAGAATATACAAGGCAGGATGATTCTCGTAGACGTGCTCAGCGCTTTTTCTATATATAATAAACGCCGGCACAACGACAAAACTGAATGGGATGATCGGAGACAATACTGAGGTTCCCTGAAAAAGAATTTCTACAGTATTCTGCACATTGAATGCTTAATCAATTAACAATCCATAAGCTAAAAAGCGATTTATATCTGAATAGCACATTCCAAGTCAAAATTTATAATTATTAAATAAAAATCATAAAATGAATGCATGCATGTGAATTTGAACTACACTTTATTGCAAACAGATATTACTGGGACCTGAATTCGACCTCACCCGGCAATAACAATACAAGGAAAAGGATTACGTGTCAAGTGAATAATAAATTGAGATATTACAAATTTAGTATTATACTAATCAGAAGTGTAGCTTAATTGAAATTTTTGATCTTGGATGTAAATAATATCGATAATTATAACTTAAAGGGCAAGACTCTCACCATATTGAAACATGCTTATCAACCATTTTCCATAGCGCTATACATAGTTATATTGTTATTAAAGCAAAGCTATTTGGAGTTATTTGAGGAAGGAATAATTTTGAAGGTATGATGCTGGATCTCGAAATATGGTTGAATATTGAATACAGTAATAATATTCTGTACATGTAATGCGTGGCAAATAAATATTAATTTGAATAATACAAACAACACCGTGATACAATACAAATTTTCAAATTACGGTGCAAGACCTAGGCCCAATAGTAAATACTAAAAAATGATCACATAATTAATCCACTCAATTTGCCAGCATAAAATGAAAATTAACGAACTCATATGCCTAGAGCACTTCTTTCACAAATGAATAATATCTACAAAAACGTAGAAAATGGTAACGGAATACTAATTATTATTGAACTCTGAGGTATATGTTAACATATCAATATGACTATCATATTTACATACATTACATACTCTGCGTATTTAGACGATTCACATGGGCCTAAATCAAAGTAAAAATACAACTTGTGTGCACTACAACGGGATCCAAATTTGGCTTAGTTAGCTGACTTACAGCAACGGTGGAGCCATTTTTTCCGACACCACCGGCAAGAATGACGGACACGCTGCTCTGCGCGAGCAAAACAGCGATGCCGACTGCTGCCCACAAAGGAAACACCTTCACCTCTGTATTAATGTATGGCAACTATACGTTTGGAATATATAACCGCTGGTTAGTTAGTAGAGAGAGAGAGTAGATATACACGTGCAATGAGTACAAAAGTTCAGTAACTCTGATTGATCAAATATAAATAAAATCGAAAATTTTATCAATTTAGATACATAAAGATTGAAACGCTTTAGAGTTCTCCCATGACACACCATACATTCTTTAATTCAATAATAATAAAGTAAAACTATAAAACTGTTATTAATTTATAAAAGATAAAAATAATAATAATAAAAATTAAACCAATAGCAAATATCAAATAAACTTTGTTGATTCTGGCAACTCCGAGTCATGTCGATTATTTCAAAGCTCACAAACATTTCAATAATGATTTTGGAATATTCAACGATAAGATATTAGCTTTAATTTTCTATTTAATCGTACGCGAATTGAATATCGTAAGTTTGAGTTTTCCATTTTTCTACTTGAACTATGACACTCACTTGAGAAATACGAGAAAATAGTCTAGCAACAGAGTCCACTTCCAAGTTCATTGAATCAACACTGATAAATATGAAATAAAGTATTAATAAAGTATAAAAACAATGTTATATTAATTTCAGATAGTATAAATATAAATTATTGTCTGTTAGAATTAGTACATTAAAAATGAAAAAAAAATCCGATTCTTCTTATACATTTAATGTGTATTAGCTGTGTTCTTCATTCAATGTATGCATACAACGTAATGTTATCCAATAGTCATTAAAGGCTCTTCAGTACCAGACAAGCTGTTTAAGCATTAGAAAAGATCGTAATATAATATATTCCAGCAAGGAAGAGATGATTGAATGAACTTGGCTGAGAATTGACCGCACCACATTCCTTTCTTCATCTCTTACGTGGAAGTATTCTAAGGCACCTCACCATAGGACTAATTAGTTATCGAAGGCTGTCTCTATCTCTATCAGGCAATTTTTTAGGAATAGACATTGTAAACTTGATGTTATTCAAGCATCTTTGAATGCAGCTGAAAATTAGCGCCATTTAATTATTCGCAGAGTAATATATACATGTAAATTAGATATTTTATCCTAAGGCAATATGTTCTGTGTGTGTTTAGATACATGTATAACTATTCACATTATTACGTTTACTAATATCAACAGTACAATAGTTAAAGATAAAATAAAGAAAGACATAAAGAAGAACCAGTTAATCACATAACTTGTGACTTCCAGCTTTGGATAAAAGAGAAGACTGTAATATTCGCTGGCTCTGTAGTTCCCTAGTTTAGAAGACCCAGGTAAAATATGGGCAAGCACAGAATAGCATATATAAAATGAAGAATAAGAGACGTCTATTTAAGAAAATAAAACTCCTAAATTTCTGATATCATATGCAACCAGCCAATTTTTATGACTTACTGCAATTGTGGAACCGTTTTTTCCAACACCACCGGATTCAAAGACTCTACAGAATTCAACGAGCACGTGTACGTATCCTGCATAAAATATCACGGCTACGAAGCTACTGATAGTGCCCAGTCCGAGCATGGGAATCTAAACAAACCCATAAATTCTGCCAATTATAGAAATTTTTGTGACAAATTTATGGCGTAGAAGAATGTTAAATTTTGCGTTGCAGATCGATAAGAAGATATCGTTTTCATGTACGCAGATTATTTTCGTTCTCTTCTAGGCTGAAATAAATTAAAAATAAACACCTGATGACAAATTTGAGAAACTAATTTCCTACCGTCACATTGATACGAGGGTTTTTCTGCGGACGTGGAAAACTGATGACTGAAAATATATTATCACAAGCTATAACAAGAGATTTTTGGTTTCCTTTCCAATTATTCACTTATAATCTGGATTATATTTCTGTATTTCATATCCCCCATAGTCAAGTTTGAACTTATAGCAGAGCATAATTTTCATTTCAGTCATACTATAATTTATTGTAGAACAATTTATGTTGCATTTAAAGGCAGCGTTGAATGAAGCATACGCAATAATTACATACCCTCAAAGATGATGAATTTAGAATAATTGGACTTGAGAAGAAATAACGCTGGTTATCAGAGACAAGAATATCAAAAGAATTTCAAAGGGGGATTAGTAAAAAAAGACGTAGGTAAAGGGAACGAATTAGGCATTCGATGCAACAAGATAGAAGTTTCGGTTCAATAATTGGCAATTATTATTATTTTGTATAGCACTATGCATGTATGTACCAAGACTACTGTTGAGATTAGGAGAAGACAATTGAAAACCTAACTATGGTTCAAAGTTTCTTTCAGTTAAATAGAAGTAGAAGTAATAAAACCTGGAAGTATCGTCGTAACTTTAAATGTTATAATATGCTGGAGTCTTCAGTAACGACAATGCATAAAACTAAAATCTGATCATATTTTCTAATGAAAATGGTTCAGTTTGCCTTTTGAACTCATGTGCATTAGTTATGTAATTGGATTGATTTCATATTATAGAAATATTTTCACGTTAACATACCAGAGCAATATGATTTCTAAGACCCTGACTAAGCATTAGTAGAAAAAAAAAAAAAATAAATAAATAAAAGAGGTTTCTACTAAGAATAAAATGAATCAAAGACTCAGAATATTTAGTGAGACTTTAGTGTACAGCTAAAATGAAAATTCTTTGAGGATTGATATTAACCGATAGGAAAATGAACTGAAGGAGATGATGAAATGAAGTTATATGATTTAGAATGAAGTACATAGTTGAAACAAATGTTAGTTGATACAATATTGTGAGTAGGTAAATTCAGCACCGCTCCTCATGCCATGCAGTTCCCTTTTGCTGCATCGCCAACTGAAAAGTCTAACTATCAAACTTACAGCCACAGTCGAACCATTCTTGCCCACTCCTCCGGTGAAAATCACCGAAAACATGGAATATAAGTTTGCCAATGCACACACGACTGTCATTACGCCTATCAAATATTTAAATTCAAAACCATCAATGTATGGTATCTGCAAGAAACATTATTGTTAGACTTTGCAGATAAGCATCCGCCAAGACACATTTTTTTATTTTAATCTCAAAGCATAAACAGGACTGGATTCTTAAACAGGCAAGACAAAAAATTACGCTAAACCTTGTTCAAATTTAATACAAGCAATAACATCTATTTAAATGATTTTTAGAAGTAGTAGCATTCTTGTAAAGATTCGGATACTGAATACTGAAATTAAATAACATCAATTACTTGCTGTCCTTGTTACGATTAAAAAAAATTTAAGATTCATTGAATGATCGTTGAATATTGAAATTTCGCATTCGACGCTGATTTTTTCAATGTTTGTGTTGCTTCAACGATGAATAGTTGTGTAAATTATACACGTATTGCTAAATTCATTTGATACTGTGGCATTTTAGGTACAAATAATGCACAATGATGAATCTGCGTGCCCAACATTTAATAAAATTCATAAAAACAGATGATCTGATGTTCTGTAAGTTTTTCGAATATTTCAAACTCCTGATTTGGGTTTAATGAGTGTATGACATGACTTAGTAGCCGTTCAGCAGTATAGAATTATCATAAATTGTATAATGGTTTAAAAAACCTTACAAATCATAATAATATGATAAAAGCAAAAAGAAGAAAATAACAAAAACCAAATTAACATGTTAAAAGAATAAAAAGAACAGGTATTTATGAATGTGTGACATGGGCTATGAGATGTTCAATTGATATTCATAAACTAAGCTTTCATACGTAATCTATAAATGTCCGTTAAAACTTTGAATAACACGAAATATATTCGCCAAATAATTGACCAGAAACTTTTTTGTAAAAATTGATACTCCAATATCGAATAAAAATATAAATGACGATTATTCAAATGAATACAACCTCGATCATCCAAACACTAGGTCCAAATATTCCAGAAATGATGTGAATTGCCATGATAGTGAACTGTGCCTCTGTGACATCAACTTTTCCAAACCTCAACGTTCCTGTTGATAAATTATTGTCAATTATTATTCTCTTTATAAAAATTATCATTTCATTTGGACTTAAGTACTTTTATAAAATAATGATCAATATTAAATCATAGATTCTTACCAGAAACATAAGTTTGCCAATGAGCACAATAAAACAATGTCATAGCACAAAAACATTGAAAAAACATCCAAGTTGGATAATATCCCAACTGAACAGCTATGCACGCAGATAGGGCGACGAATACTGTAAAAATATGTGATATAAGATGATGTGAATTTGATTATTGATTAAATAAATTCATGTTTAATACTCTCTCTGAGATTTAGATAATTGATATTTACCCGTCGATATGGAATCGCATCCGTGATCAAATAACTCGCCCAAAGGACTCTGGGTTCCGGTTCTTCTTGCCTGTTTTCCATCTATAGCATCTAGACTTTGATAAACGAATAGACCTAGGGCACACAAAAGACATGCCCACCGTGGTGCCTGAAAAAATAATACAAATAATACAGAGAATAGAGAAAAGATATAAATTTAAGATTTAGAATTTGAACGGATGCCAAAAAAAGTGATTATTTTTTTTTTTTTTTTTTTTTACACTTTAGACAATTATAAAACCATTCGGACCCTGACAATGTAAATATAGAATAACAAAAAAAACAATTTACGTAACGTAAAATACTCACAGATGAATAATTCAATATGATAATAATGAGAAAAGGCGACTTGCTTGTTTACAAAATTCGGCGAAATTTTAACGATATCTTGCTTTCAAACCCAGACACTCGATATATTACGTAATTTGTTATTTGACTTTTCGAAAATATTTTCTCATAAGTGAAAGTCGGTTATATCCGTCTATTAATTAGCGTGAAAGTTTTGGTGAGAATAGAAAAGTTTGAGGTTATGGTTGTGTTATGTGTTATGTTATAGGTTACTACGTACCTCGATTTTTGCGTCCGGACTATACCAGACGAGGATAAGGGTGGTTAGTATGTTTACGACGAGACCGACGATGGTAATTAGGTTCGGGGCTAACCAAAGTGGAACTTTACTGACTAGCCAATTCCACCAGGGTTGCAAAAACGGGTCTATTAAGCTGACGCTTGTACAGTTGTACTTGTGTTCGTTTAGACGTTTGAGCTGGCCAGGTGACAGCAATTTTTCTTTATAAAACTGCATTGTTTATTAATTAACAAATTCACTTTATCACATAAAATCCTGAATTAGCGATACGATTTAATCGCACATTGATTATTATCTTCTCCGAATGGTTTTTCCGACCGCAATCTAAATTTGACAGACTACTACGTATCCAGACACGTAGTACAACATCTACACTAGTACACTTCAATCTTCACTTCAAGCGCTGCGATCACCGGAACTGAAATATCGCTGAACCCGCCGAACGATACTTTCGAATATCGAAATATTCATTTTCCGTAAATTGAATCAGCCAATTTATTGTTTACATGACGCTTTTTATATCGGTGATAATTCAATCGATACACTTTGACGACTTTCGAAATTCTGTAAAAACATACATCGTACACAAACGATAGCGATAAGTGTCCCGCCCGATGATATGCAACCGAGGCAACATCTTCTTTTGAGTTGGCAATACCCTAGGCAATAGTAGATTTCTATTTTATGGGCAATAGCTGACTCGAGCCCCTAAGACGAATTAAAAATTCAATCTGTCAAAGCGTCAAAACATCAAGACGTCAACCTACATAACATACAGTCAGCCAAAGAGATCCTGACGCACCGTCGGTAAGGTGATAGAGCAACCGTACGTACACGTTGAATACACGTTTGTTTTTAATTGATTTCGAGTCTTGAAAACAATTAAAAACAAACGTGTATTCAACGTGTACGTACGGTTGCTCGATCACCTTACCGACGGTGCGTCAGGATCTCTTTGGCTGACTGTACATCCAACGCATAAATCATTTTCAATAAGGATAACCATTCAATCATTTATTCAACAATTTTATTTATTAAGCATAAATAAAAATAAATAATAATAATAATAATTTTAAATAACTTTACTTCATAATTACTTTTACTAATTAAATAAAAATTTAAATATACACTACATTTAGAATAGGGTAAGCCTAAGGGACGAATGCTGCGCCCTATTACACGCAACCCGCGGATCATTATATTATTCTGCTCATCTTAGTTCCGTAGTTCGTCACCCGGTGGCGCCACCGGCGTAAACTGACCTACTCAACGGCGTCCTTGCCCCTCTCGCCCCACTCAAGGCCGCTCAAGGCCGTCAAGGATGGGGAGCGCAAGCAAACCGGTCTAACCGGTTTCAGTGGCCTTCGTGGCGCCGACGAGTGAACAGGTTTGTGATGTAGTAGACGTTCTTGGGAAAACTTACGCGCCGAGTTGACCAACGTGCGAGAAAATGCTTGACAGGAGGTACGCCGCGTCGTTACGAGTTGAGGAGGCGTAAGTTTTTAATATTCCGATCACCATTTTACCATAACCATAAATAATTATGAATTTTCCAGTCCAAATACCAGGGGAATGGCTATTATTGATGGGAACTAATGGCTTCAAACGGCTATTATTGTGTATAAAGTAGCATAGGAGTATAGTTTTAGGCTGAGTTCGCAATTACAGTTCCTTTGGAATCAGTTTTGACGAGGAAAAAACTTGTAATATCACGGAAGAGATGAGAATTTGTAATAGATTATGATATGATATTGATATAATTTAATAGTTGAAACATTTCTGAATATTTCGGCCAATAATATTTTTTATTAGCCTAATAACTTCATTGTACTTGAAAGAGGAGAGCAGTAGACACTGAAATAGTTGGATTAGCCATTACCGTATGAAATATTCGCAATATCTATGCAGGTAACTGCGCATAATACATGCATATACGATATACGTACGTGAATATACTTCACTCCTTTGTGAAATTGTCCTCAATGGATAGAGAGTAGACAATTCAGAGATCCATGAATTGGAGACTCTCATTAGTATCTTTTGAGAACAACTATATTTATAGAGTAATGAATTATTCTACTGTTCTCGTGGCGAAATTACATTGTTAAAGTATTATCGTTAACGAAAACCATGGTGAGAATAATTGCTCGTTCTTTATTCGTATGGTGGTCTGAAAAATAAAAATAAGCAGCTCGCTGTTCTCAACAAGACCGATATAAATACTATCTGCTACAAACATTGTACTTGGCATTCTGTAAGATATACCTTCGTACGTATATGCATGTATTATCGTCGCAACGATTAGTTTAGAGTATAATAGTAGTTTTATTATTTCCTACTTATAGTTCTAGCTAATCTCGGAACTTAAAAAGTGCCAAATATGTAGTTTTCAGTGATATACGTGATATATTATACATATTACGATCACATCTACAATTGGTCCGATCAAATATTCAGTGTTGTACAAATTGTAAGTCAATTTTTTTTCAAGTGAAGTTGATTACTTTTAAATAATTATTTTATAATTAGTTGAAATAACTTTACTTTGTAATTAGTTTTAATATCTTTACTCTATAATTCGTTTAAATAACTTCACTTTATTATTAGTTGAAATAACTTCACTTTATAATTCGTTTCAATAGCTTCACTTTATAATTCGTTTCAATAGCTTCACTTTATAATTCGTTTTAATAGCTTCACTTTATAATTCGTTTCAATAGCCACACTTTATAATTCGTTTTAATAGCTGTACTTTATAATTCGTTTTAATAGCTTCACTTCATAATTAGTTATAATAACTGCTTCATAATTACTTTCAATAACTTTACTTTATAATTACTTTTACTAATTGATTCGAATTTAATTACACATTACCAAAGTAATGGGTAATTGAATAAGTAATTTCATTACAAACAGACGTCGTAAATACAAGTCTTCAATCCCAGTCAAGCCATTTCTTTCTCTTTAGCAAATCATAACGACTCTAGGTATTATTGCATAATGGAGCTAACTTAATTAATTCTCTTAATTAATTGCTACAGACGTGTTTATGTTTCAGGACGAATTGAAAATTGTACATAACTGTCTACGTAGGTATGTTAATATTGCTTGTATGGATGGCTTCAATCATAAATGTTGATAATAAACTTAATTCATGAATAATCATTTGCTGCATATTTTTTTCTCCTATCCCATATCCAACTCCTAATCCAGGCGCATCAATTTAGGAGCTAAATTGAATTCAAAATGAATTCAAAATGAATTCAAATCGAATTCAAATCAAATCGAAAATATCACTCACAAATGAGGTATCAGCTGCCAGATTTTACAGAGTTAATTTTCTGGCAGTTGATACCTAATTTTAGGAGTCGATTTTCTGGCAGTTGATACCTTTTTTAAGGAGTCGATTTTCTGGCAGTTGATACCTTTTTTTTAAGGAGTCAATTTTCTGGCAGTTGATACCTTTTTTTAAGGAGTCAATTTTCTGGCAGTTGATACCTCATGGTGTCAAAAACGACTCCTTGAAAAAGGTATCAACTGCCAGAAAATTGACTCCTTAAAAAAAAGGTATCAACTGCCAGAAAATTGACTCCTTAAAAAAAAGGTATCAACTGCCAGAAAATCGATAGGTACCTGGAGCTCTCAATGCCTACATTTCCCCTGGGCAGAGTCTAAGCCAATCAGAAATAAGGTTTGAAGAGAAATTGCCTATTTTCGTCTTGACTCTCGCTCCTGATTGGCTGAACTCGGCTCCAGGGGAAATGTAGGCAATGAGAGCTCCAGGTACCTATCGATTTTCTGGCTGTTGATACTTTATTTAAGGAGTCGATTTTCTGGCAGTTGATACCTTTTTTTTAAGGAGTCAATTTTCTGGCAGTTGATACCTTTTTCAAGGAGTCGTTTTTGACACCATGAGGTATCAACTGCCAGAAAATTGACTCCTTAAAAAAAAGGTATCAACTGCCAGAAAATCGACTCCTTAAATAAGGTATCAACTGCCAGAAAATTCACTCCTAAAATTCTGGCAGTTGATATCTAATTTTTAGTATAGGCAAGGAAAGGACAGGGGGAAATGATTCAACGATTGATTATTTACAATTTCAAGAGATATTTATTCAAGAATGTGGTAATTTACTATAATGATACATGCTTATTGCATAAACAATTTTATTATTACATGAATATTTGCAGTGTTGCGAGTCACGAATTACATTTTTGATGAAACTACTCATTTAATTACCCATTACTTTGGTAATGTGTAATTAAACTCGATTCAACTAGTAAAAGTAATTATAAAGTAAAGTTATTCAGCGTAATTATAAAGTAGAGTTATTTAAAGTAAGTATAAAGCAAAGTTATTTCAACTAATTATAAAGTAAAGCTATGAAAACTAATTATAAAGTAAAGCTATTAAAACGAATTATAAAGTACAGCTATTAAAACGAATTATAAAGTGAAGCTATTGAAACGAATTATAAAGTGAAGCTATTGAAACGAATTATAAAGTGAAGCTATTGAAACGAATTATAAAGTGAAGCTATTGAAACGAATTATAAAGTGAAGCTATTGAAACGAATTATAAAGTGAAGCTATTGAAACGAATTATAGAGTAAAGATATTAAAACTAATTATAAA
Organism: Tenthredo livida; assembly: GCA_963992785.1. Taxonomy (NCBI): domain Eukaryota; kingdom Metazoa; phylum Arthropoda; class Insecta; order Hymenoptera; family Tenthredinidae; genus Tenthredo; species Tenthredo livida. The sequence continues at coordinate 3,330,381 of OZ023071.1, read as the reverse complement.
GTAAAGTTATTTCAACTAATTATAAAATAGTTATTTAAAAGTAATCAACTTCACTTGAAAAAAAATTGACTTACAATTTTTACAACACTGAATATTTGATTGGACAAATTGTAGATGTGATCGTAATATGTATAATATATCACGTATATCACTGAAAACTACATATTTGGCACTTTTTAAGTTCCGAGATTAGCTAGAACTATAAGTAGGAAATAATAAAACTACTACTATACTCTAAACTAATCGTTGCGACGATAATACATGCATATACGTACGAAGGTATCTTACAGAATGCCAAGTACAATGTTTGTAGCAGATAGTATTTATATCGGTCTTGTTGAGAACAGCGAGCTGTTTATTTTTATTTTTCAGACCACCATACGAATAAAGAACGAGTCATTATTCTCACCATGGTTTTCGTTAACGATAATACTTTAACAATGTAATTTCGCCACGAGAACAGTAGAATAATTCATTACTCTATAAATATAGTTGTTCTCAAAAGATACTAATGAGAGTCTCCAATTCATGGATCTCTGAATTGTCTACTCTTTATCCATTGAGGACAATTTCACAAAGGAGTGAAGTATATTCACGTACGTGTATCGTATATGCATGTATTATGCGCAGTTACCTGCATAGATATTGCGAATATTTCATACGGTAATGGCTAATCCAACTATTTCAGTGTCTACTGCTCTCCTCTTTCAAGTACAATGAAGTTATTAGGCTAATAAAAAATATTATTGGCCGAGATATTCAGAAATGTTTCAACTATTAAATTATATCAATATCATATCGTAATCTATTACAAATTCTCATCTCTTCCGTGATATTACAAGTTTTTTCCTCGTTTGATTATAACATTACCGTATGAACTAGTCAGGTAGAGCGTGCTGTATAATCACGAGTGAATATAGAGTATCGCTTGTAGTTTCTACAATGGATTTAGAATAATCTGGTCTAATCTAATTAGAGAAGATTCGAGATTTTACCAAAACTGATTCCAAAGGAACTGTAATTGCGAACTCAGCCTAAAACTATACTCCTATGCTACTTTATACACAATAATAGCCGTTTGAAGCCATTAGTTCCCATCAATAATAGCCATTCCCCTGGTATTTGGACTGGAAAATTCATAATTATTTATGGTTATGGTAAAATGGTGATCGGAATATTAAAAACTTACGCCTCCTCAACTCGTAACGACGCGGCGTACCTCCTGTCAAGCATTTTCTCGCACGTTGGTCAACTCGGCGCGTAAGTTTTCCCAAGAACGTCTACTACGTCACAAACCTGTTCACTCGTCGGCGCCACGAAGGCCACTGAAACCGGTTAGACCGGTTTGCTTGGGCTCCCCATCCTTGACGGCCTTGAGCGGCCTTGAGTGGGGCGAGAGGGGCAAGGACGCCGTTGAGTAGGTCAGTTTACGCCGGTGGCGCCACCGGGTGACGAACTACGGAACTAAGATGAGCAGAATAATACAATGATCCGCGGGTTACGTGAAATAAGGCGCATGATCTATACTTCTCCGCGTGTTTGACGATATTTCAACCATAGGATGCATTCGGGAACGCGACATTGCCGGACCGGCCTTCAGACTAGCAGATATCTAGCAGACAACAAACGCTGGTGAAAGTGAAATATGGCGGCGTTTGTGGTATTTTCTCGTATATTTGTAGGCGCTGCGAATAATTGTATGAAAAGGATTAGTTCGCCGATTTTAAACAACGTTAAATCAAAAGGTTAATAATGAGTTCTTTTAAATCTTCAATCAATGCTATTTTCCGGTTTTTGTCATAAATTATAAGAAGACCACATCATAACCTCACTTTCAGGTATCAAATTATGGGAAACTCCGGCGGCAGGACTACGATCACACTCTCTATCCCATGCGAATAGAACCGCGCCGGCATATCAAGAAGAAGTTAAAGACACAACGGAAGAAGATGAAAAATTGACACGCGGTAATATCGCGTTTATCATATTATTAATTTGAGGTTAAACGGCAGCACTTCGATACTCCATAACAAATAAAGTCGTAGATATCTATTTCCGTAGCATTTTATAATGGCATTAATTTTTTCCACAGATGTTATCGATAAAGTCAATTCGCAGATATCCACCTCGTCCACAGGTCGTTTATTTGCTATAATTCAAGTTTGCGGCAAGCAATTTTTAGTCACTGAAAACGACATTATAATTATCCAAGGTCATTGGCCTCCTACCATCGGGGATAAATTGACGATGGAAAAAGTCCTGCTCGTTGGTAGTTCGGACTTTACTTTAATCGGAAGACCTATTTTAAACAGGGAACAGATATCAGTCGATGCAACAGTAGTCGAAAAATCACTCTCCCACACGAAAACTCACTTTAGAAAAAAACGGAGGAAACAGTACATGAGGATAAACTGTGAGTCTGATTTGAAAGAATAATTAATAAGACATAAAATGGCACGCGTCTTGTTGTAAATTAATTTGTAATTTTATTTTTACAGTCTGCAGAATAGAGCACACCATGTTGAGAATAAATTCAATCAATATCAACGGGAATTTGAATGAAAAGAAAGAGTTTGAAGGCTTGGATAGAGTATTTTAGATCTATGGGGATGAAAACTACAAATGAAATACCGAAATTAGTCTTAACTATTTGAAATGAGATTGAATTGTTGAACTATGTACATTGTACGTGTATGGTTTTCTTTGATAAGAAATGATACAGTGTTCGATACACCATCAGTTAGATAACATCAATGTATTTGGATATTTATTTCTTTTCTTATAGTAAAATAAAAACAGTTGTAAGTATAGTTTCACAGTTTTTAATACCCACGAAATTCCAACAACACTAATGATAGCAATAATAGATAGGTAATTAAAAAGAAATATAGAAACAACTTGAAAGTATTACTTTTGGCATTATTTGGCAAAATTTTTCTAAAGACAACCCTTTTATTGCAATTCTTAATAACAATAACTATATTAATAGTTTCCACCCAAAACCTATTATTTCTTATTTCTATTCGTCTAATTGTTCTAAATAAATGATTAATTATTTTTCGCAATACTTTGGCAGTTCATCTGACGTTATTAATTATTGGTATTTTTACATTGCGGATTATAATAAAATTTGTGTCATAACGGCAGCCAGTTATTTATTCTTGACTGAAATTAGGTATTAGGTAAATTCCTTTTTTAGCAGTATTAATATTTTTAAGCAACACCTTCATATTCTATCAAAATATCATTAGTCACTATCTTGATCATTTGAATAATTAATATTTTGTTCGTTATTATTTGTAAGCTTTAAACATGCTGAAATAAAATATTTTAACATAGGTAGAATGATTCATATTATAAAACTAGAACATCTTTTTTCTTGCCATTAAAGCAAATTCCACTATTGCACTAAGAAATTATATACAGAAACATATTTTTTTTTGTAGCAAGTATATAGTAGCATGTGTGTGCGCGCAACTATATCCTATAATTAAGTGTTTTATTTTATTATTGCGAAGAGAAACTTGGTTGTAATATAGTAATTGTTGCTAACTGATTTCTCAAAATTTATATATTATAATATAAGTCTCACAGCCATCCATGGGTCAGCCATCCATCAAAACTCTAATTTCTGGATTGAAAATTCGATTTTTCTAACGATTGAGATACGGGCTGAAGTGAATAATGAAATGACTTAAATTAAAATAATTCATATTATTGTCATAAGTATTGTGTAAGTGAATATCTATGTTAAGAATAATATTTATAGTGGATTCCTTATTTAAAAATATTTCTATATGATAGAAAGAAAAATAAATTGATATAATTATACATGGAGAAAATAATTGTCTGAAAGAATTTCCTATAATTTGATTAATATTGCATAATGCATAATAAATAAACATTTTGGAGGTGTGATATTTTCAGAAAATTATTATCTCCCTTGTATCTGTCTGTTTGCCAGAAATTAACTAGAACGTGAAAAGCAATGATCGTGTAACAAATGCCACCAATGTTAATAAATAATTACCTAATTCTAATATAATGATTGAACTGATAGTCAGCATCTAATGTAACAAATTATAACGATGTATGTATGTACCTAATATAATCACAAAAAATCTATCGATAAAATATATAAAACATATATTTATAGGCTTTAATAATATTGCGATAGTCAATTATAATATATTAATAATATAATTAATACATATTTTTTTAAGTAAAAAAGAGATAACCTTTTAGGCTTCGATTAGTCACTTTATAAGTCACAACTATAACTTCAATATAATATGAATATATTAATTAATCATTTTTTTTCAATTTTTTTTGTTTTTGTTAACTACTGTTCGTAGTACTCTGATTGTTGATTTCATTGGTGAACTCAATCGAGTTCTGATTGCATAATGGAACTAGTTGTAAAGTGTTTCCTACTCGGACTGCTTTAAATAAATCTCCCGGAGATAACATTGGCGTTTGAACCTGCGTGAGTATAGCATAGCTCGTATTAGCGGGGCTAAGATTTTCCATAACTATTGGTTGCAGGGACGGTGTGGTAACTTTAAAATTGCTCGGTTTTATAGGAATTAATTTTTTAGCATCAAAATTAGCTAGACTAACGAATTTAGGGGGACAAGTCTTCGGCTGAATATTATACGGAGCAATTCTGACCGTTTTTGTATTATCGGACGAAAGATCTTTGACGATGAACTTTTTCGAAGATGTATTTTTGATCGTTATAATATTAGGATCTCTAACTTTCAATCTTTTTAAATTCGTATCATTTTTTAGTTTAACAACAGAACTTAGGGGAGTTAAACCCGTCGTAGATGTATGAGCTTTTAAGGTAGAAAGATTTATATGAAAAGATTGCGAATTATACTTCGATATTTGAAAATTATTTGATGCATTAAATGCAGTTTTTTCGACTAGATTTTCGTCACCGATAGTCGCTAACGACTTTCTACTAGTAGCAATTTCACTTTGCGTGTCAATTATATTCGCGCTAGTTTCGTCTGACAATTTATCAAATGAATTAAAATCTAAATTATCAATTACACTAGATTCAGGAGAACGTAGACTGTCTAAAAATATACTGCTCAGCTCTCCGGACACTTGAGTTGCCGATACACATGATTCCGAATTGTGTCTAGGAAACAATTTAATACAAGCCTTAGACTTTGGCTGCTCACTCGACTTCAATTTCTCAAGTTCCATTTCCGCAACTTGTAATATCGAATCGTCAAGACGATCCAAATGGCGATCAGTATCCAGACAAGGAGAGCTCATTGTACGTCCAAATTTCTCATCTAGAATCAAAATCAAAATCATAAGAACATCAATTTGCTGCTTTAAATTTGAATGAAATTTTCAAATCATAATAAGAAGCGATTAAATTCAGCAGAAAACTGCGAAAATCCTAATGAATAAAGTTTACCAGTTCCAAAAAGCTTTCTTTTCCTAGGCTCCCTCCTTTTGGTGAGAGGAGTAGTTGATCCAACCGACAATCTATTAGGAGTATCGTCTCGGTTGGTAGATTCTGATTGCGGTAAAAAACTGTAAGTAAAACTTCTGCTAGGAGTAGCCATTCCTATGAGTGAATGTCTGGTTCCTTCTCGTACGGGTGTTTCTGTAACAAAATATGAAGCTGAAATTGAACATTGCAATAGACAGAAATTTCCATATGATAGTTTCATAAAATATACCGAATTCTTACCCGTGTCAAAGTCGATGTAGTCTACATCCGGTCCGGTATATTTAAAGACAGGTTTTCTTATCGAACTATCAGACATGCTGACTTTCTTTATCAAACCAATTGCCGTCAAAACATTAGCAATATCATAGAGTCTTCTGACTTTGGTTTTGAATCTTGATCTGACGCTAGTATCTGAAATTTCTGTAGTTTGATCAGTGACGCTATCGGTTATAAGAACTTTAGCCGCAATATCCAGGTTTATAACTCCGTTCTGAAAAGCAAGAAACCATCAGTATCTTATTCTGGTATAAAAACCGAGTTGAAAAAACCGTCTAAAGAATCCCTCACACACCTTCAACGATACAAGAAATAGCATGATAAATTTCTGGCACATAACGCCGAGGCTTTTATCCTCCTTAGCATTAGAATCTGTGATACCATCAAAATTAGGATTATGAGAAACTGGTGTAGTGAAGTACGGCGAATCGACGCTAAAATCTGCAGTAAAAGCCCTGTTTATCTGCTGTATATCTTGTATCTGTTCTCTCAGACCGAGTTTAACAGCCAAAGATTTGAGCTTCGCAAGAGTTCCGGGTAGATAGTTATGGCCGTGCCATAGGTAACGATTTTTACCAGCTTTTGAAGCCATTTCCAAACTCTCTAGCACGTTTATTATATCGTATATCCTTCTCTTCTCTGTGCCTAATGCTTTGGCTGTAATATCTAGCGATATTTCCTGAGGTATGTTAGAGGCTTTTGAGAGCGGATAGAGGCTTAGAAATCTGTAATGTAATACAAAATGGGTTTGACTATTGTTTTATTTTCTCATTGTTAATCCAGTGAAATAGGAAACACTTACTTGTTGCATAACAGACCGAGAGACTTTTCTTTCCTAGGTAATAACTTGAACGTATCCGAGTCCGGTTCTTTCGAGACGGTTATATTCCTCCTGGTTATTTTAGGCTGAGTTTTATTCTGAGGAGCACTTTTTAGATTGGAAGCCAGCGTAGTTAGGAGTCTCAGGTTTGCAGTCGGGGAAACTGGCTCTGTTTTGATGTTGTTAAGCTCGCGCAGTACCCGGCGATCTGGAGATTCTTTAGCCCTAGATTCCATAGCTGGAAATATTTATGGTTATGGAGTTTATCGGTTGGAGTTTACGCGAGGCATAGAGCGACGTATTGTCATGTGAGGAGTATACGGTGTCGTTTATAACCTCAAATGTCGTTTAGTTGCCTTAGTTTTTAGTCGGGTTTCCGGGGCTGGTTTATACTCGCTTCGAGTTTCAGAACGGGAATTAGACTCTTCTGATTGATTCATTTGTTTATCCTTAACGGGGAGGGGGATATAACTCGGATTTACCTGGTCGGTTTTTTTGTGTTTAATATGTTTTACTTAAACTAAACATCCCACACCTTGCCGCTCTTCACGCGTACTTGCTGTTGCTCTTCGCAGTTCGCCTACCGGCATAACACACATGCATGGATATTAGATGGTTTATTTCCGTCCGATTCCACGTTCCTTATTTTGGCGCGAGACAAGTCGGCGCGAGATTATTTCGCGCTGTTTGAATGTCGATGTATCGATTGGGCTTGGTAAATTATTTTTAGTTATATAGTTTGCCGCGGGATGACGTTACCAACAGATTCAAGTATCAAAGCGCGCGACGGTGCGGTGGAGATCTAGGAAACTATTTGACCCGCAAATTCAATTTCAAAATTGAATGAACTCCTATAATTATTTAGATTGTCAGAACGTTGTATTGTATTGTCCAGATGAATTATGGTACTGAACATTATCTTCAATATTTGTGTTACGTTATATGAATTTGTAAAAATAAAACCATGTACAGTCAGCCAAAGAGATCCTGACGCACCGTCGGTAAGGTGATCGAGCAACCGTACTTACAGTCAGCCAAAGAGATCCTGACGCACCGTCGGTAAGGTGATCGAGCAACCGTACGTACACGTTGAATACACGTTGTATTCAACGTGTACGTATGGTTGCTCGATCACCTTACCGACGGTGCGTCAGGATCTCTTTGGCTGACTGTACGATATAGTATTAAATATTAAACGGATTTACACGTGTATGCGTTATTCTTTCCCGTTTAATATAGGATAAGAAGTCTTGTGAGGCTTGCACGTTGATTTTTTTGCCACTATTGTAGTAATAGTTACATAAAAATTGAATTTTTACTATATGCATAATAGTTTATATAGGTGTAAGCAACGTTGTGGTAAATAATAAAGCGATTAGAGCTTGTTGCAGAATTTTTTATTTATTTGCATTTAGTCAGCGAATGACAATATTAATAATCCCGAAATTGACAATAACCTGCTGTCTTTCCGTCGATATGCAGACATACGCCGGAGCCACAGCAATTATCGTCAGCGACGCACTGGAATAAAAATGATAGTTATAATCGTCGTGTAAGCTCAGCGCACGAATACTTGGGCAATAATTCATTATATTAAAGTTTGTGTTTGTACTAACCATGTCCGAAGGGTAACTACAACACTTGACTGTTCCCACGAATGCCGATATAAAGATAACAATGAGAAGAGCGACCAAGATGTTGCTTATAAATTTCGCCATTATTAAGATTATGATTTTTGAATATTTTTTTCTATTGCAGCGGAATAATTTTGGGTATCAGGTATCAGATGGATCTGTGCCCCTTGATTATTATGCTTAAATATCAACGACGAATTCCTTCTTCCGATGAGGAAGGTCGTAAACTTACAGCGCTAGCTTCTCGAAGATTAATTTCAAATAAATCCGTGGCATGAATTTCGGTCTACTTATAAAGAAAGCCGGATAAGGCTAAATAATACCCAACGCCGTGTAACTAATCGTCAATAACCCTGATATCGGTCTCCGTTATTTAATTACCTATTCGCAATCAGAAAACTGATTTATTTAATGAGTCTGTCAGGGCTCAGGCACGTGACTTCTGTCGACTATTACAGTATTCTCGCTTGGCTCATATTAGGAATAACCCATTCCGGAAAGTAACACTTCTCGAACAAGTGTTAAATATTAATCGGATTTACACGGGTATGCGTTATTCTTTCCGGTTTAATATGGGATAAGAAGTCTTGTGAGGCTTGCACGTTGACTTTTTTGCCACTATTGTGGTAATAGTTACATACAAATTGGATTTTTACTATATGCATCATAGTTTATATAGGTGTAAGCAACGATGTGGTAAATAATAAAGCGATTAGAGCTTCCCCTAGAATTTTTTATTTATTTGCATTCAGTCAGCGAATGATAATATTAACAATCCCGTTATTGACAATTACCTATTGTCCTTCGGTCGGTATGCAGACATACGCTGGAGCCACAGCAATCATCGTCAGCGACGCACTGGAACAAAAATGATAGTTATAATCGTCGTGTAAGCTCAGCGCACGAATACTTGGACAATAATTCATTATATTAAAGTTTGTGTTTGTACTAACCATCTCCGAAGGGTGACTACAACACTTGACTGTTCCCATGAATGCCAATATAAAGGTAACAATGAGGAGAGCAACCAAGATGTTGCTTATAAATTTCGCCATTGTGCTGCAACGTGTTTCCTGAAACTTTTAGGTGAAAACCCGAGTTTTAAGAATTGCGTGTAAAAGCTCGTCTATATTTTTATTGACATTGAAATATTATGTAATTGTATGTTAAGGATCTACGACTTTTTTTTACAACATCACAGGAGCCTGAAGCCTTCAAACTCTTGCCAATCTGTTTTTAAAGATTACGATTTGTGAATATTCTTTTTCTGTTACGACGGAATAATTTTGGGTATCAGGTATCAGATGGATCTGTGCCCCTTGATTATTATGCTTAAATATCAACGACGAATTCCTTCTTCCGATGAGGAAGGTCGTAAACTTACAGCGCTAGCTTCTCGAAGATTATCTTCAAATAAATCCGTGGCATGAATTGTGGTCTACTTATAAAGGAAGCCGGACAAGGCTGAATAATACCCAACGCCGTGTAACTAATCGTCAATAACCCTGATATCGGTCTGCGTTATTTAATTACCTATTCGCAATCAGAAAACTAATTTATTTAATGAGTCTGTGAGGACTTAGGCACGTGACTTCTGTCGACTGTTATAGTATTCTCGCTCGGCTCATATTAGGAATAACCCATTCCGGAAAGTAACGCTTCTCGAACTAGTGTTAAATATTAATCGGATTTACACGTGTATGCGTTATTCTTTACCGTTTAATATATAATAAGGAGTCTTGTGAGACTTGCACGTTGATTTTTTTTGCCGCTATTGCAGTAATAGTTACATAAAAATTAAATTGTTACTACATGCATAATAGTTTATATAGGTGTAAGCAGAGTTGTGCTAAATAATAAAGCAATTAGAGCTTTTGTTAATTTTTTTTATTTATCTGCATTTAGTCAGCAAATGATAATATTACCATTTACCGATTTTCACATTGACCTATTATTAGTTCTCCGGCGAAAAGCACACATCTGCTAGCTCCACAGCAATCCTCGTCACTCTTGCACTAGAATAAAAAAGTTAGTTAATCATCGTGTAAGCTCAGCGCACGAATATTTGGGCAATGATTCATTATATTAAAGTTTGTGTTTGTACTAATTATACTCGGAGGGACAGCACAACACTTGACTGTTCCCACGAATGCCGATATAAAGGTAACAATGAGAAGAGCGACCAAGATGTTGCTTATAAATTTCGCCATTGTGCTGCAGCGTATGGTCTGAAATTTTGAGGGAAAAAACCGGGTTAGAAGAATTGCGTATAAAAGCTTGTCTATATTTTTGTCGACATTGAAATATCATATCATTATATGTTAAGGATCTACGACTCTGTTTTACAACATCACAGGAGCCTGAAGTCTTACACACGAGTGTCACTCCAAACTCTTGCCAATCTGTTTTCAAAAATTATGATTTTTGAATATTTTTTTTCTGTTACAGTGGACCAATGTTGGATATCAGATCGACCTGTGCCCTTCGATTATTATGCGATTGAATATCAACGACGAATTCCTTCTTCCGGCGAGGAAGCGTAAACTTACAGAGCTAGCTTCTCGGAGATTAATTCGAACTGATTCCGTGGCATGAATCTCGGTCTACTATTATGAGGCTGGATACAGTAAGGCTAATTAATACCCAACGCCGTGTAACTAATCGTGAATAACCCTGATATCAGTTTCTGTTATTTAATTAACTATTCGCAATCACAAAACTAATTTATTTGAGCCTGTTCGGCAATCGACTTCTGTCAACTATAAACTATTATTTATCAGTTATTCATTTCCGTACTCGAATCTATGATTAGACATATGTAATTTATGAAGTAAACTAACGTTTCATTATTTTTTATACACAGAAAAAAAAATTTGTTGGCCCAAGAAAATTTTCTGCAAACCCATTGGAAACCGAAATTATCTTGAATCAAGACAAAATTTTCTCGAACCAAGAAAACTCTCTTGGATCGACAAAGAAATTTTTCTTGGGACAAGAAAATTTTTCTTGGAACAAAAACATTTTTTTTGGACCAATTTAAATTGGTACAACTCGTTTTTTCTGTGTATTTTTTAATTTTCGAGTAGCGAAGCTCGTATCTATACCTACAATTCAGGTTTTTCAGAGATCAGATCCCCCTTTATCTTTCTTTCTCCGAATCATGTGATGAAACAAAACTGTATAACGAGAGTTGGATACCAAATGCTTTCGCGTGAGTCGAAAAATAAAACATGTTTCGATGAATAAAGTAACTTCGATAAATTAATCAGTGGCTTTGACGGGCTGTATAGCTCAGCTTATTTGCCTACTATAATTTGCAGCCGAACATTGGATAGGCAATACTCGCAATTCTATCCTGAAATCATTCGGATCAATTAGTACTCGAGATGCCAGCAGTACTGCATGGTTATCGGCATTATACAGCAGATTCATAATTGGTTCGAACAATAATTTGAAGAGAAGAGCTGTTCAACTGGTATTTAATCCTGCTGCAACTTATTGAACAAATTATTTAAACTAATTAGCCCTGGTAATCACTTCTGAAAGTGCAATAATAATTGTCGAGCATTGCGTACTTACCTATAGTCATTTTCAAAAATGTGAATATATCTCTGCTTATAACGCATTAACATTTCATATCATTAAAATAATCAATCGAAATGTAATTGAAAGCGTCCGCATGATATCTGCCATTCCTAATACCCTGTAACAGAGCGCAGTCGGCACAACACTGTAAATTGCAGTCGGTATTCATCGACGACCTACGTACGTATCTGCAAGCAGCAAGCTCGCCAAAGTAAACTTAATTGGAACACAGTTTTACCCACGGTTAACCCTTCATTTTTAATACGTATAATGATTTTTGAAAAATTTTGAAACTCGTGTCAGTCAATTGGGTTTGAGCAAACGTATGAAAATATGTATAATATATGTACGATGTCAGCAAATATCGATTGAAATTTACAGTTTTCTTTCTGCTATTTATTTGGATATTTATTGATGTAGTATATACATAGCCTATATTTATCTCAGGTATATAACACAGATCAAAGGTGAGTTGAGTTGCCTACAGTCAGGGGAAAAAGCATAAATAATTCGAAGACTCGTTTCGTCGATAACGTATGTTACTATTTCACCAGCAATGTACACCGATAGCATAAAGTAATCATATAAAGTAATATAAATTTTTGATGAAGCATAAATTGTACTCAATTACTTCGAATGAAACCATCCGACATTCGACTAAATTCATTTCCCAATACATTATACCTCATTCAATTCGCTAAATATATTGAACAATTTTTTAAACATCTTACAAGAAAATCAGGATACGATCTTATAACAGAATGAAATGGAGAGGAAGAAAAAACTGAATCTAGCCGCAATACAATCTTAGAGGACTTTGTGGTGAACAGTATGTATTTAATAGGGTTTCATAAAAATGATTCTACCAAAATCGCAAAATAATTTGTATTCTGATGATGAGGCTTTTAAATTAAAAAAAAAAAAAAAACTGCTTGAATTACTTCAAATTACATCTAGAAAATAAGCCAGAAGAGTTTAATTTGACAAAGTTAATATCTGTGATGCTGGATGCATGGGGCATTTAAATTATATTTGAAACATTGAGGTTCATAAAAAAAAACTCATCGTTTCACAAATTTCAAATTATTCAGTTTAAACTTTTCCAGATAATTTGTGAACGTAAATTGAGGAGACTTCCATAATCTTTTTTTCATAATCAGTTCATATGGTTTTATATAGTATAAATTATTTCACAGTATCGGTAAAGTCATCCGTACATATAGGTCCTTCTTGAGCAAATTCGACTGATTATATTTGCCTTATATACAACGTGGCGATGTGTAATATCTGCAGTGATCACGTCCCTCGTATGTCTGACCAAACTTAGGAAAGCTCACTTGATACCGTTACCGCGTCTGAGTATCACAGTTCGTTCTATAGTTTTGGCGCACGTCCGAATTCCGAATGTCAGTAATTTTGCTTCGTCGAGTAAAATCAGGTATATACACGTATTATTTTTATTCCCTCAGCTCTGGCTAACGAGACATTGATACACCGTTTCTCGTTGCCGGTTGGCTTTGGGTTGAACCGGCAACTTTTCTGCGCTCGAGTTCAACGGAGCGTTGGGGGCTTGAATTTTCGTAATTCGACGTTAGTATGTGCGGGCGGTCGCGTACGTGGGCGAGCGCCGCGACGCCCCTCGACGCCGAAATGTCCTTTCGCTCGAAAAAAAAAAAAAAACAAGAAAAAAAAAAAAAACTACAAATGAAAAGTGGAAAAAAAAGGAAACAAAAATAGGAAGAAAAAACTAATATCATTCCGGCATCCCGGGTATAAAGTTTGCGGCCAACTTTAAATATTGTTACTTGTTGGCCGACGAGAAATACGCGGCAGTGTCCCTCGTCGTCGCGTGTTTTCTTTCAGCACCTTGAAGAAATGTTTGACCCTCCATGTCCCAACGTGAACGCAAAAAAAAACAAAAAAAAAATGTACTTCTGTAATTTGGTATCCGAAGAAAAAGGCAAAAATGAATTAAAACCAAATTAAAACGTTAACCGGGTAGCCCGAAACATTATCACGTAGCTTCGCCGCGCCATGCCACCCTTTAAAGTGCGAAATAACGAATTCTTGATTTTCCTACCAGTTTGCCAAATAAGGTATGTACGTACCCATTGTACGAGTCAAATAATACTGTTTCTGTCCCAATTCGGATAGAAGTTCGCGATCCGGCCTTACGAGGCTCCCGGTAATTACGTGCCCTGGCTTCCTACGTATTTCCAAGTGAACGAGGTAGCTAGGCCTTGCTTCGTCTGTGCAATTACGTACATACGTATTGGAAGATTACCTCCCTAAGCCATCGGCTATATCTTGTGCGAACTTTGCTCTGGTTTCAGTCATCTGAGAAAGGAATTTAATTCTATCGAAACGATATTTGAGCTCGCAGTATTATCTAAGTAAGACGAGATAAAAGTGGACTCATGGTGTACCATGTTATTCAATCATTACTTTCCATGACATAACAAGTGCTTAAATATTCAGCTTCTAATTAGTGTCGACATTATCACGAAACTGCAGAGATTTACGTTCACCGTGTGAAACTGAATTCAGGTACGAGAAACAATTATCGAACGTAGCTTGCGCAAGATGGTATTGTCACAGGCTAGCCAAGAGAATCGAGAAGCTGTACTGTAGTTGGAACGGGTGGCACGTGCTCGACGCGATGCAAATTCAGGATTTGATTAAAAATTTTCACTGCACCTTCAGACAGCGGAGCATTTATCAGCGAAATAAAACAACCTATGTAGCAGAGCATAGAGCGCCATGTGTTTCAACCTTTAATTTTGTATCCGTTGAAATTCGAACTCGGTGATAAGTAGCTGCATACATCACTGATACGTGTAGCTAATTGAAAAGCATATTGTGAATGAAAATTTGGAGAAAAGAAATTGTAGAATTGAAAAAATAAAAACACATTCTCAAAATGCTGATGGCTGGCAGACAATGGTCATGGGTCCGATAGAGACTGGGTAACATAAGCAGGAGCACGCACTAGCGATGTTGAAATTTTCTCTCGTACATTTGGCAGCTCGCACGACCTGCTGGGTTGGCGTTTGGCCAGCAGCCGTCACCGTTATACGAGGATTAGCTTACGATATGTAATTACCTCGACTCTCAACCTCCGACGCCTGGCCACTGTCCCAGGGTGATGCGACGCGTCGCGACGCTCTTTATCGCGGTGAAAAGCTCACGCGCGTGACCTCGCCCCCCGAGCCATTAGCAGGCTTAGTATAATAGTCAAGTTTGTAGAAACTGGTAAGTTTGCTAGAGACCCTAAGCTTTTGCGGTGGTTTTGACGAGATCGGTAAACCACGGGGTTCGGTGGGTAGGTGTAGGCAAATTCAATCGCCCAAACTCGTGGAGAGGGTCGCTTACTCGTATAGTGGAATAATTTAACGGTAGAATCGAACAGCTTTAGTTTAATATTTAAAGTTATAGAACAAGCCTGAAGTAATTGATGGCTGTCCCCAGTATAGTGGAAATTTCAATCGATGAATATCCTCGCAAGCTCCTATCCTATCGTAATAATGGTTGGAAAAGCTTTTTGGCAAGCAGTAGGTAGCTATTGTAGATGAAAGAAGAAAAAAAAGAAAAAACTGGAAATAAAAACGAATGCAGTGTTCATTATTCGCTGAAGAGTTCCTGCAACAAAATAAAAAGGGGACTTGTTCCCTCACGCCGTTTATGTTCGAGACAAAAAAGCTCTGGTTACTAAATTTTGTGTCGCATCTATTTCTGCAGTGAGTACAAGCAGTAAATTGTGGAAAATAGAATTCTATAAAGGTCCATGTTAGTTGTTACTGTACAGAGCCTCAGGTCCCTAAGCGTAAGTATAGTGAAATGGGTCAAAAGAAATTGAAAAGAGTTCGGAGGAAAGACGGACGTATCTTTTTCCCGAGTGACTTCCTGTGCTCCATCGAACGCTCGAATCGCTCGTTGCTGCAATAACGCTTTGTCCTACTTTTCCCACAGCGTTTAGTTTTCGTTTAGACTTCGTTCAGATCGTGCTCATGTCTCCAGTGGAAGAGTACCAGCGCTGATCCTCGCGCAAAGTTCCTGGATTGAACGATTGCGCGTGTACAAACTTCGCCGTTGGTACAAAGGATGGCACGACAATTATTCTCAAATGGGGGCAAGAAAATAAACGGAAAACGAAAAAGGGATGTGAGCGTGATATACATCGCATACGAGAATGTACGAAATAACGCGAAGTAAGACGATGAAATAGATCATAGAGAGTGGGGATGTCACCACCGACGAAATGAGTATCGACCTCTTTGCCCCGGGATCGCCGACTAATATAGACTAATATGACCCCGTGTACATACTCGAATATACGACTCTGAATAAAATATATTCGTTACAGGGAAAAGTAAAATCATATTTATGTATTAATATATTAGCTGAAATGGAATGTCCATTAGAAATTTTCAGACTCTGCTAGCAGTGATACGACTGCCGTGTTAGTCAGACAGTTAGTCAGTATCTTAGTCTGGCAGGCTGTAGGATGCACATGACGTTACGACTCCTAGGTAGTAGAGACAGCGTATTAGGGAGACAGTCGGTGCTCATAGGATGGTATTAGCGACGCCGGCGTCGCATCCTAGCACAGTGAACGACGTACATAGTAGATATATAGTATTCGAGAATATGTCCAGCTCGTGGTAGGAGTTGGTTGTCATTTAGCGTCCGTTGAACCTCGTAGAAGATTGAAAATTGTATAGAGAATTTTTTAGATCCTCAAAATTGCAGTAGAAAATTCTTGTATTCGGATTTTCGATGAAAACCTAACTTGTAAATTGACTCATTGAGTATTCAAGGAGTTTGAAATGGGGTTGGTAATTACACTGGCTGCTGTCACTAATGATTTACGAGTCATGGGTAATATTCCGCAAATGATTTCACGCGATAGATATTATCTGAATATTACGAGAAATCGATTCGGGCTCGGTTCAATTCAATGGTGGACTTGTATGGCATTACAGTATTGGACATTAGGTAATACCTGACCACAGCATATGGATGTAAAAAGCTCTATTGAATATCAAATGAAACCTTGTGAAGTCTAATACCAATGCTTTGATGTATTTAGCGCGTAACGACGTATACATAAATACACATGTCAGCCTTGATGGGGTATTACCGATAAACGGAGTTTTATATGTATATGTAGCATACAAATAGGCTATCGGTGGGTATGAATATAAAATCTGTAGCAGAAAAATGTTGAACTGAAATTCCCTTTCTGTCTTTTTTTATTTTTCATTTTTTATATACATTCTTTTATTTTCTTTCATATCTCTGGTATTCAAAGCCGAGATAGAAATTGTTGGAGGTTTTTTTTTTATTTATTTTTTTTTCATCTCTTCTTTCCTACTTTATTTCATTCTATGCGACCCGACGCCTGGATCCATTGCGTTAACCACCAGTTTTTTTTTTTTTATTACGCCCGAAAGACTTGAATTACTGAAGATAAAAATGTATCCTTGCCATCAGCCCTGCATTGTAATATACTGCAGCGAAATCTATACACAACGGCACAATACGCCTATTGTGAAAAGGAGGTCAGGCGAGGCAAAGCGAAGCGCGAGGCGAACGTGATGATATGGAAATATGGGGATGACGGTAAGTCATCTTGAAAAGTAATAATAAAATTAGGGTTTAGCTATATCAGCTGCACATCCCTTGCGAATATCTTTAAAGTCGAGCGAAATTTTTATGTGCACGGTTCAAGATAACCGGATATTGAGCATAATATCATAGAAATGAAGTTGTGCCACTTGAGAACTCAATTTCTGTTCGGAGAGATTCAAAATCTGCAAGAAACAAAGAAGAAAAAAATCAAAAATAAAACAAAAAACAAGAGAAACGAAACAGTTTATTGGTAATCCGGAGGGTTCCCTTTCCGTTTTTTCAAGCACTTTCATCAGAACTGTATTACCTCCGGGTTTTCATGTTTTAATTACATTCTCCTCTATTCTCGCGTTACAGATCCGTCAAATGGTCCAAATTGCGAATAAACAAGTTTGCTTTTAATTCCCAAAGAGACGAGCTACCACCGCCACTATAGCGAGGGCACCAGGACCGCCATTGTCCTTCGTTATCTCGTTCAGCAACCCATTATTATCCCTGTCTCGTTTTCCGTAACTCATACAACACAGACTGCGCAGTTTGCTCTGGGCGATGCGTTTTTATTTTTTTTTTAAATTTTTTTACCATTTTTTTTTTTCATTTTATCTGTTTCGTTTTCCATACACTTTTTCACGGTTTTAACTATATCGAAAAATTTGACTGGCCATTTGGCAACTTCCGGTAAAATGAAATGCACTTAGGTCTCTTCCAGCATCGAAGAATCGACATTTTTCTATATATTGACATTCGTGTTCCTGCTGTACTTGCCAGAATGAATTATCTGTCTAAAAAGCAAGTGTCTACCGAGTATCTCGATTATCTTATTGAATTTGATATCGTATGTATAAAAATACGATCGAGGTAGGCATCATTCATGATTCGTCTTATTCTCAAATTACGTTACTGATTTAATTACCTGCGTGCGCCAATTATTTCAACGCTAACGAGTTTCTCGCGTTCTCAAGTCGGCAGACAGAATAGAATTCTTAAAATTGTATTCACTTCCTTCATTGCGAGAATGAAACAGTCCCCGGGATCACATTAATCAATACGGATTTCTCCAGACTGAATATAGAACCCGCGAATTATACCGTTTATCGTTATTATTATTCACCTCATACCTAGCTGCTGCAAACCGGATTCTACGAATAGAATATTACGATTATTATCAGAATATAACAACAAACGATGGTCGTGGTGCGGCTAGACAGGCACACATTGATAATCGCGCTGCAGACAGACGGACGGTTATTTCAACGCATCGATAAGCGGATTTAAGTGCAAATGAGGAGAGCTGACAATGCGGCACGAACTTCTATAGAAATCACCGGGGTCATCGTTGAACGATTGGTTTAGCGTAGATCGATATTCACTAATAATTCCCGACTAAGCGATCACGTAAAGGTTCGATGAATATTCGAACATTCGAATATTTCGAATCGTATTTATGACGAAAAGCAGAAGAAAGAAAGAAAGAAAAAAAAATTTAGGTATCCGTTTTTACGTTATAGAAATTAAAGAAACTTTCGGATCCTCAGGGAGATGGGCAAAATTTTTTCTCCCCCAAATTCCTCTTCCGGATTAATATTAAATAAAATATAGAAAGTCTAATCAAACTTTGTCATACCTATGCGAGGGTTGATAAAATAATTAAAGGTGTAAACCTCGTATGTAATATATTACGCATAGGTAGGTGTGGGTAATACGTAACAACTACACGTCCACATCGCGACGCGAGGAAAATGACAGATGACCTTGCTGAGTAATTAGCAAAGTTCAGGGCTATTTCGGTTCGTATAAGTCTGCGTAATATTTACAGCCGACAATCTGCAGGAATGACTGATGGACATTCGAGCTAGACTGCAGACTGGGTTATGGGGTGTAGGTTCGAAACTATCTTCAATCTTTGTTTGTCGGAGACAATTTTCTCCCCAATAAAATCTTTACTCTTTTTGCAGCTTTGATCTTACGGTGAAAAGAAAAAAAAAAAACGAAAAAAAAAGAGTTTTACTCTAATGTAGCTTCATCGATCGCTAATATACATACCTATACACATCCAACGTCGTTAAATACTTTGCGTGACTGACTTAGTTACTTACCCACTTACTTACTTGGTTGGTTGTTAGTGACACGTTGTTTCCTGGAAGACGCGCCCACGCATAAAGCTTCCGGATTTAAATCCTCGGCATGGCATGGCGTCGATACGATTAAAAAATACAAAAATTAAAACCGACTAGTTTTCGTCACTGTTACTTGTTAGATATATATATAGAGCTGCGATTAATCTCAATATTGAGTCGAAGCGAATCGGTGGAGAGCTGAAACTGTCTGACTACCGGGTCGGATAGCTGGATGATGGCTGCCCACGCCTCACTCACAGTTCTATGTATCTATAGGTATGTACATACATACGTATACAAAAGCGACTTTGAGCGCCAAGGGACTCGCTGGAGAGGGCGTCTGACTAATTATCCCCAGCATTCGTCATTGTCAGGCCAAACGTGGCAGCTGGCCCTTTGAGTGGCTCTGCCCGACCGTCTGGTCATAGCTTGTTACTATGTTTCCGATGACACTGAATGCAGGAATGGTTGATTATCCGGATTAAGGGATGAAACTTTTTTGTTTTCATTTTTTCAATTCCAAATTTTATCCCTCCGGAATTACTTCACCTTATATCTATTACTAATTCATATTTAAATGTACATTTCTTTGCCTCGAGATTGCAGCTTTGATTTTACTTACCTTCCCAAGGATACTTTCATCTTCTTCCGTTTGAGTGTCAATGTTCATTTGACCTTTTTCAAAGAGGTCTTCTCTATTCTTCATTCACAAAGAAACCATGAGAAGAATATTCGTTAATTTTGTCACGGTGAGAGTGACTGAGAACGAGGATGAAGTTTTTACCTTTGAAAGGGGTCTTTCATCTTTGATTTTTAATCGTGACATTCGAATGTTGAATCGGTGAAAACTGGCTGTTTCGCGAGTGTACCTAATGCTCTTGAGACGGATGGCACACTCTTGATATATCCTTTGGCAAACTTTTGGCAGACAGAAAGTCGAAATACCCAAGATATCTTGGTGGACCCTGGGCCAGAGAATGCAGAGGTAGAATTGATGAGACTACCTTTAGGTGATCACAAACCAACGAGTATTCTTGATAGCCGGAGTAATACTCCGGTCAGAAAATATATAATAATGGAAACTCGTTGCGAATTCAAATCGCCCAATTTCCGCGAGTTTGATTTACCAAGTTTCTATAACATGTCAGAAAATCGCTCGGAACTATCCAATCACTCGATCCTTAGCGTCGAAAGAGCTATTCGCTGTCCAGAGTTGTAAGTCGATTCAGTATCTTATAAATAATTCTCGTAGAAAGGTGCGAAGTTGGCGTAGATTCTTTACCACTTCACTGATTGTTTCCCCTGTCTCTAGTTGCTGCGGTGAATAAAAGGAAGAACCCTTATTTCTATTTTTTTTTTTTTTTTGTTTCATGGCGTAGATGAGGTCTAAGAACAGAGGGAGACGAAGATCGATGTTCAGAAAGCTCGAAGTTTCGAATGAATAAATGAACACATATTTGGCCGATAAAAATTTCCTCCGCTGTTGCCAAAGTTTAATTTTTTATGGGCGAGTCCAGGTCTTAAAAGGTATTATGAAATCCAAGAAAACGTTAAGTAAGCGAGTAAGCTTACCAGAAAATGGGAATTCTAATCTGCAAACAAAAACTTTGTTTACGTCTTTGAGTGGACGGATTTTATCGAAGTCGATAAAGAAGAGGAGTGCCTATTTCGCAGGAGCAAATGAAAATTGCCTGGCTCAACGATAACAGTTGCGGGTTGTAATATGATCGGAAAACAAGTCAATAAACAATTAGATTCGGTTGGCAATTACGCTGGAATTAGGGAACACGAGAAGACAAAGACGGCATAAAGACGAGGGAAAGGAAGGAAAGTAGTAGGATGAGGAAAATGCGAAGGAAGAGAATCGGAAGAAAAGCTTGACGATCATTGGCTTGTTTACTACAGTCAAAAGGTCAATTGGACCGATCACTTCGCCTCGGAGGAGTTTATTGAAACAAATAATAATTCGTTCTCTCTTGAAGAAGTAGGTATATAGGTATATAGGTGAATAATGGAAATGGCTTATTGTTAAATTTGACTGTCTGTGAATCGATTTGCGCTTCAAATTATACAAACTGTCTCCTAGAAGGGTTTCCATTGATTCCTATGAAAATAATCTATCGAATTATTTTCGCTTTCAATCAAACCGTGGTAACATACAATTGAAAAAGAAAAGAGAAGAAAAAAAAAAAAAAATGGTTTCAAATAAAAGTTTCATGGATATTAAAATTTGCCCGAAGAATCTGAAGAATATTTTATTCGGAGAGCTTTATTTTTGCCCGAACAAATTTTATGCAAAACTATTTCAGACCGATCTATCATATTTTAGCAATAAATATTGTCTCTCTGTTTCCGCACGCGATATAGGTATACCTATACCAGTAGAATAATTTGGGTTTAGTCAGCCGACATTTTCGTCGAACTAGTAGAGTAGTTCGAGTCTAGTCAGCCAGTATCGAGTTATCACTGACGAGCTAATAACGAGGCTGTACTATAAACTAGTGAATAGAATTGAAGTGGAATTAGAGAATCAGTTTTGATGAGGTAAATTTCGGGGAATAAAAACATTGAGGGGTTCTTATTGAGGAGAAAATTTTATCGACTTGTACGCCCAAGCGGTCGAGGTTAGCTGAATATAGTGGGAAAACTTGCGCTATAAATTACGTTATCTAGTTGTTTGCTCCGAAACTGTCGCGACGTGTTCTACTTACGAAAAAATAGACGGTGCAGAAACGGGTAGGTATCGAACAAATAAACAGCTAAGTAATTTTGGAATAGTTTTAAACTCGAGAATTTTGTTAATCGGATAATCTCGGCTTGAATAATTAATCGCAGGAAGTAGTTGCTTAAACAGCTAGCAATTCTTCGTACCTACTATTCGCTACTCGCTTATATTAGTTCGAAAATTTTATACAGTCGATAGTGAAAAGGCAGGAATTTGTACCTATAATACTCATTCGAGGGGGAAAAAAAAAAATATATTCGACGTTAAGAGATATTTTTCTTGACAAATAACGCGATACATGATCAAGAACCAGCGAGACACGAACCGCGAGATAACTAAGACACGTAGAAGGCATGTCAAGGCAGTACGTCATGCATACCAAATATTCTGCGACTAAATTTCTACCATATATATGTAATATGTATTATACGGTACCCGTTTCGCCCCTCCTCTATTCCTTTTCCTGCACCCTCATCGTACCTATATATACGTATAAACGTACGAACACGAGATTATTATACGAGTTATTTTTCATTGTGTACCCATTACCTACCCGCGGAGTAGGTATGTATACGTATATGAATATATATATGTATGCAGGTATGTACCTACGTGTAATTTTCATGAATTTTATTTCTCTTT
Organism: Tenthredo livida; assembly: GCA_963992785.1. Classification (NCBI taxonomy): domain Eukaryota; kingdom Metazoa; phylum Arthropoda; class Insecta; order Hymenoptera; family Tenthredinidae; genus Tenthredo; species Tenthredo livida. Next base: position 3,307,475 of record OZ023071.1, on the reverse strand, counting down.
CTCTCTTCATATACGGGAATGTCGAATTTTTTTTTGCCGGAAATCCTATGGCACGTTTTACGGAGTTGAGTATCGATTTATATCAATCGAAGGGATGATTTGGCTAGTTTGGGATGAAAATAGGAACGCGATAACGATTTGCAGCATGATTACCCGGACCCTGCTTTTTTTTTTCTTTTTCTATATTTTATTTCATATTTGTTCCCTTTGGTATAAAATTCTGACAAAATTGAATCAACGAAACGAGAATATTTCTGTAGCTCTTCATTCCGTCAGTTCAGGGTGGTGGAATTTTTGGTTGGGTTTTTGCCCCCGTATAATACTCTAGAAAATATATTTTTCCATTTTCCATTTCTCTATCTCGAGCAAGGCAGAGCTCTGAGATACTCCCAGCATTACTTACGGTGTGGAAATAGCGAAGGGTAGTCGTCGTAACTCACGGGCTCCAGACACTGGTAATACAAGAAGGCTAACCAAAACAAACCGTAGATATCACGCCGAGAAAGACGAGACCTCAGACTAATACAAAGGCCAACGTTGGCAGTAGTCGGATTTCTAAATAACAAGTTCGTTGAAAGCAGCCATTTCCTAGGATCCAAGTAGTACTATACCAGCAGTCGTTAAACCGCCGTGTATGAAATACATTCAAAATTTCACGTGTTCATTTATTAGCAGAAATAAGAAAAGAAGAGAAAAAATGAAAGATAAAGAAAAAAAAAAAAAATTAACCACCATACCGCGTAATTTAATATCAAAAATACATCGCATGGCTATGATATGATATTGAATTGTATGTAATATATATTGTTTGAATATTTTCGTGGAGGTAATTAAATTTTTGAAATTGTGTCCGAAATCCGGGTACGTCTATGTCACCCAGGAGTGCAATGAAACGGTATACATTGTTCAAATTAGCTGTTATATTAAATTTTCGCAAATTGCTGCCCATTAGAATTTGTCATTCGGTAAAATAGACGCGCGAGAAGGTATTGCTGCATTCGGGTCATTACCGTTTACTAATGATTATTACGAGCTCGAAGTTACCTCGTGAATCATGCGACGTTCAACCGTGCAGTGAATTGTAGGAGATTCTTTTAGTCGTACAATTCATTAATTTACACCATTGCAATTGTAGACAGATAAAATATTGTTGATGTGTCTTTTTGTCGAAAAGAATTCTGCCCCAACCCGCTTCAAGATTATATCGACTGTGTTCTCGAGACTTTGGTCTTTCAGACGGTTTAATCTGAAGGAAAAATTGAACGGTAACAAAAGTCTAGCACGAAAGAAAATTCTAGACTGATTCAGAGATTGTATAATGTTATGTCTATCGGTTTATTTCTAATGACCTATATATGATCGTAATGAATAATAAAAATATAATGAAAAAGTTTTTAGACTGAGCCGCAACAATTATCTTATTCGATCGTTGTTATCTGAACATCTCTTGATTCATGGTGATGAAAATGGACGAATCTAGGCTGCTCTTATTTGTCGAATGTCACCCACGACCGTGAAAAGCCCTAACACCTACCTACAGTAATGTAATAAACCTGGAATAACTCAAACCTTATACCCGAAACAAGAAATTTAAATCTTATAGAAAATCGTGACTGTAATTCAAATCGGCTTAAACCGAAAATTAAAAGCGACAACTTGGGGGGAATTGATAATTGTTAATCCTATATCTACTCTCAATCACGTTTATTCTATAGTCTATACTGATGTAACTCAAACGCACAGTTTTCTGTTTTTAAAAGTCTGTCACGTTTTTTTGGATCTTATGTTACGTCCGAAGGACTTTCCTTACCCAATTCGTTGAAAAACTAATCTAATGCCATTGCTGAAGAGAGAGAGAGAGAGAGAGAGAAAAAAAATTGGATTTGTGAAAATCTCGGGGGTCTAGGAAAGTTTTTGAGGCAAAAAGTTTGATGGAAAAAGAAAAAACGAAGAAAGAGAATTTTAAAATCGTTAATAAAACAGCGGGAGTATTAGATCCTTTTTTTTCTCTTATTCTTCTTCTTCTTCTTCATCTTCCGTCGAGAGATTGGTTGTACAATTAGTGTCGAACTTTATATCGTTGGGGAATCTCTTTAACCCTTCAGAAGCCAGTGCAATAAATAACACTGTGACCTAGCCCAAGGCGGGTTGCCTAATCCACGGTATCGACCCGGAGCCCAAGAATTTCTGATTTCTTGTTCAATCGAAATAGCGCGGATTCTCATTCCAATCCTGAAAGTTCTCGGCCTCTGTCTCTCCTGCGAGCAAAGAGGAGCCACCACACAGCTGGTAGCGGCTAATTTCTTCTCTACATCGCTATTTACGGTTTTCTCCAGCGAATTATTGTAGTTTACCACCATCGCGTGCTACGCCTGCAAATTATTCGATTACACTTCGTTTCTCTCCGGTCTCTTTTGGCCCTCTCTTCCATACGCCTCTTCTTTTTTCGCTCTCAACCTTCCACCCTGCAGTCTTCTTTTCTTCCCTTCAGTCTCCCTACGGTTTTCCGGAATCCCTTACTTACCGCTGCTTCGCCTCATACTAATTTCTTCCGCCAAATAAAGAGCTATTTAACGCGCTCGAAATCATCAGCTAGATTTAACGGTAAATGATGCGAGTATACTATATGTATTTTTTTTTCGTTTTCCATCTGTTCCAACATTTGTTTTTTCTTCTTCATAGAACAGTTGCAGACAACAGGGAGTTGCGTGTAGTGGAAAATTTTTTTCTCTATTTTCTTTTTTTTTCTGTCAAAATTTTCTTTCAAACCACATAAATTATCGTTAGGTATCATCTGTCGGGGGGTTGGAAGAGTTTGCGAAAAATCTGGCACAGTTTTATTATCCGATGGTAAAATTTTTCCCCCCCGTTTCTGTGTTTTTTTTCTTCTTATTTTCTTTTTCTTTTTCTTTTTTTCATACGACTTTCTATAGTACTAAAGATATACAGGAAACCAGGCGCGGGGTTATGCAAAGTTAGAACCAGAAAAAAAAAGTCGTTAAAACTAATAAAAATGACCACGGGGTAGCCGTGAAAGTTCAGTTAGTCAAACTTTGCGAACTAAAATACTAAATAATTATATACCATATGATATGAAAAATAGTAAAAAAAAAAAAATAAAAATAGTTCGATGGGGATCCAGGTTGCATCGAAATTTCAATCGACATTAAACTATAACCCTTTACTTTCACATCCCGGGGATGATCTCCCATCGTTAAGATACACGGAGCTCTTAACTTATCATATAGTCATTATAGTCATTCGTAAATCATGGTCCCTCCGATATACTAATGGATAGACTGAGTAAATCGTTAACCGTGCACAAATTAGCAGACCTTTTCATAATTTAAGACGCTACCCTTTAACCGTCTCTCGGATCCTGTAATAAATTATATATGTACCTGGTGTCTGGGGCAATACATCGTGCAGGTATCGTGATATTCGTATGATATCGTTGCTTGCTAGTGATATTCAATTACAATTTATTACACATTACGCAACGATAGAGGGAAACTAATTCGTCTGGGTGGTTGTTCACCGAGTCGAGTTTCAATCTTGGAATAATTAATGATAATAATAATAATGATAATGATAATAATAATATTTTAATAATAATCTCATTTAGTGTTATTGTCATTGTATTACTGCAACTAATATTCTACGCTTCGTTGGTTTTCGCTAACTACGTGACGTTAAGTTACCACGAAGCTCGTTATTGCAAAGGTATTAACGACATCAACTACAAACTCTGGCTGCAGTTCGACGCAACTAGATTCGTACATACATATAGGTATGCATTAAAGTGAAAACTATGATGCCAAAAAAGAGTTTCCTGTGCTATATACCTACATTGCTACTATACGTTATGTATATGTAGAAAAATATAAAATAAAGAAATGGGGACGTTGTTATTTTAATAGATTTTTATTTCCATGATCAAAATGATGCCTCGCGTAATAAAGATAATAACATTATTTTTGCTATACATATACAGGCGTTCTCAAATTGTTATCAGTTATTTATTCGACAAATAAGATACAGAGAGAAAAAAAAAACAAGAAAGAGCCAAAGCATGGACGAGATATAACAGGAATATTCTGTAGGGTTGAAAAGAGTAAGAAAAGAAAAAGAAAAAACATTCCGTCTAGTCGGTTTTCGGAGAAAGCTGTAAGAAAAAAAAAAACTAAAATAAAAAATTGCGTAGGTGTGTACGCGTTGCTCGAGGTATTTCATGTATTTCTTGAAAATCAAGTGAAAGTATATAATATATCAGAGCTGTAAACCAGTGTCCCCTTTTTTCTATTTTCTTATTTCATCTCATTTTTTTTTTTTGTGTGTGTTCGAACCATTTCTGCTTGTAAGGACTGCGTTTTACAAGAAGTTGAGATCAAGCAGAGATTCTTAAAGTTAGCTGGGCCCAACGTCTTGGTATTTGCATCACGTATTTCTATTCGAGCCCTCCATCAACGCACCACCCTAAGGGCTGCGCGGTAGGCTTCTACTCAAACGAAAACTTCCCCAAACAGAGCAAACGTTAAGTCAAGTTCTCCCGGGCAAAGAGCGCGAGGGATGCGAATCCGAGGCTCCTCTGTCTGCCTGACTTCTTCTACGTCCTCATCCGTCCAGGCCGTATACAGTCTTTCTTTTACCTCTTTTCTCTCCATCCCCATGCAAGGGCTCGCTTTCAAGATCTTTGATCAGCTAGTGCTATATACTAAGTGTCGATATTATTGAAAATCTGGCGTATTCAACCCTTATAAAAAATTTGTTTGACTCACAATTTCCCGCTTAGATAAATAGATTCTGGACATTTCCTCTCACGATAATCCATCTGTCGTTAAATAAACCTTAAATCAGAAGTAGGTTTAAGAAATAACTGAATTTATCTGTCTGCTTGTAATCCTAGAAGCCATTAGCTAGAGTGCTGCATCCGAGCTGTTAAACCTTCGAAGGGGTTTAGTCAATTAAACTCTCGTAGGACTTTGACTGAAAATGATTTTTACTACCCTAGGTGTGCCCTGTATCTTCAGATGAAGAACATTTTTTCTCTTCTCTAATCAATTATTATTTCGTCATCATCGAGATACCCGGCTACCCGAGTGCGTGGTTTGGGAAGACTGTACCAAGTTATTTAATAATCCCGCATACCTCAGGGCTTTTTCAAGAATCTCAAGCTCACAAAGTTAATAAGTAGAAAACCCAGAATGCCGACAGAATTTTATGGAACATTTTGGTATATACTCACTAGATAACTTTTGCCTCCACCAGCATGTAGTTCGGAGAAATATTTGTACCTACATCTTACCAGCTACTAAAACCGATATTATTCATTTCCCCCTAAAGAATTGCTAAGGGTTAATTAAACTTTGATACTCGTTCAAGGCTGGATAACGAACTCCGAACCTATTGGATAGGAGCAGAATCATTTATTTATTCAGTTGCAACATTTACCTTCAGTACAAAATCCACTTTGGAAAGAGGAGTTCGATTTCCTTCCGGAACACGCCACGTTAATATTTGAGTCTTGATACTCGCTGATCATTTGTTATGCAGCGACGATTTTCGATTGCTATTTCACAGAATGCACTGCTTTTCTTTCGAGTTAATATTTCACGAACTTTTAGACGAGAAATAAACAGATAGGTAGGATACGATCTCTTATTCCTACCCTTATATACGATTAGAAGTCTGAAAGTATACAATCATCGGGTATTTCCATCAATCCAGTCACTTCCTTTCAAAAACGCAACGCTGTTTTTAGTTTGAAATTGAATTGACGGTAGGGTTGTACAATTTGGGTATATGGTGTGTATCGAAGTTTTTATATGCTCAGTGTAATACAAACAGCGTGTACCTACCTAAAAGTTATAACATAACGTCACGGTTAAAGCATTGTCTGCGTGAGGGAGGATAACATGTGTAAAGTCATAATTATTATGTCTTTTGTTGAAGCGCTGGGTTTTATAATGAACCGTTACACGCCGAAATAACAATTTTCGAAAACTATTTCCCGCCAAAAGTTGTCCGCTGTTGTTTCCTCGGGCTTTGTTCAGTTTATTATCTGCACCATGATGATAGTGGCGTAGCGCACAATCGGCTGTAATTCCACGTCGATTTATTCAACGCGTAAATTTATCATATAAAAGGGCAACCCGGGAGACGTACGGAAGTTAAAATTAAAAATGACCAAAATTACACACAATTTTCTAGTTATTTTTTTAGCAATTCTCACCACGAGAAAGTATCAGAAATATTGTAAAAAGCTTTAAGCTCTCATTCATCACAAGATCAATGCACAGTTTGACAATTAATGAATATATAATCGAATTTATGGCTGCTGAAAACAATTTTATCAACCCTTCCACGGATTCGACTGATTCATTGTAATTAAGAAGCCCGTGAAAATGTTTTGAACAGATTTTCAACCTACCAACGGGTAACTTAAATTCACAGGTGCTTTTCAAAAGTGTTTTTCACCTGAAGATCTACTCGAATTAACATGGGCGTTGGTTGTTGGAGTTTAGCTGTTGCATCAAAGTGTAGTAATTTTAAGAGCGCTTAATGGGAGCAGGGAACAAGTTTTCTCATGCACTACTGCAGTATGTGCATTATAGAGATGCAATTTCCGCGGGAGGTGCAAAAGCGGAATGAAAATTCTCTGGGACTTTTGTGTTTCCAGCTATGGCTGCAAAAGCTATTCGTATACGAAGGTAGTACTACATATACATAGAGATGTATGTGTGTGTTCCAACGAACTTAAAAAACACAGAAGGCAGTCAGTCCCTCTGATCGACTTACGATACGTTCTTCTTTTTATTTTATTATATACGTAATCCCTAAGTGAGTTCCTTCACACCTAAGTGCCACGCGACAGGTCGTCGGCGATATCGATTTATTTAAGTCTAGACTCTACACGTATTTGATACGTTCGACCTCAGGCTATGATGTGACCGCATCTTATCTTTTGCCCGTATCTCAAAACGTAGGTATTATGTATGTCAGTAAGTGCCCGCTGTCCGAATTATAACACCCTTGAAAAGTTACATGCATCAAATAATTCGATTAGGCACACCGAAAATTTAGGGTAAATCAATTTCAGATAAAATGTGTTCGGGTTCCATATAAGAAATACTTTTTCACCCATATCGATTCCCCCGAACCGCTTTTTATGGAAGTACCTATGTAAGTACACATTTTTATCTTCTGATTTTTTTTTTATTTTTTGACAGAAAATAGATGGGACGAAGGAGCCGGGAAAAGGTTTCAGCTCTAAAAAGGTTTCCATACCTTTCGGGATTCGGAAAATAAGTTTGTGTAGTTTAAACAAAAATCTTCCTTTCATGCCTGGATTCGTTCTTATCATCCGAAGATCATTTAAAATTTGTACAGGATTTTTAAACTGACTGAAAAAAATTGGAGCTGAATTACCTTCTCGATTGGGCTTTTTTTTTATCTGAGATTTGAAATTGAAAATAAAAAATGCCTCGGAGGCTTTATTCCCGAAAATTGTAACACAACCGTAGGTATAACGTAAAGACTGGATTGTGCAGAGTTATAAAGTCGAGGATTTTTAACGTTCCTGATCGCGCAGGGTTCATTCCGCAGATTCCATAGGAAGGCAAAATTAAGCCCCAGAGAACAAAATCTGTCGGAGGGCATGAAAATAGTGAAGGGTAGTCGTGCACAATAAGGGTAAAAATTGAAGTGGATGCTCGGCGGCATAGAGCAGACAGAGAAACGTAAATACAAGGATCAAGAAGTTAAAGGTCTGGGTATATTTTGACCGGGAAAAAAAAATAAAGCCCGTGGGGTTGAGCATGCACTGATAGAAAAGATCGTTTATAGTCAATGAAACGTGCACAACTAGATCAGAATTTAGCGAACATTTGATCCGAAAGAACATTCACCAACTGTGAGATTTTTGTCATTAACTGTTAATACACCTATAAGAAGAGCCCCTTGAGTCGTTCCGTACAAATCTCTTGTCGTTAATTATCAACGAACGTTCATTTGATCTATTCCAAATCCACGTTCGTTAGTAGTTAAGTCAAGTCATTGGAACCAAATGATCTTTTCTATCAGTGTGCAATAGTTGAGCATAGGGCAAAGCGAGAGCGAAAGTTGAAAAGCTGCAGTAGTTCAAGTTGTAATTATTTTCCTAAGGCGTACAGCAGGCGAGAGCCTCTCGTCGCGCCCTTGTCGCACCTCGAGGGAGTCATCTAGGGTGAATCTCGCGCGTAGCGGGTAATCGTTTCTACTCCCTAGAAAGCCAGTGTGACCTTTCTATCGGTTGTTCGGTTCGGGAAAGCGTGAAACTCTCGCGTTTGAGCTTCTGATGTTATATTCTGCAGACGCCAGGCCTCGACACCCCTTTGTCACCTCTTCTTACAGAACAAAGTGAGCAACTTTTTTCCACCTACATTAAAGTAGGTACGCAGTTTGTCAAAGGGGATAAAACGATCTGTTGATTTTTTTTCGATATCAACGTGGGTAGGACGTCGTTTTTAACAATCGTATTCTGCATCTATATGTAGACACATTTGTAACGAAGATATAGGGACGGCTGTTATTTCTATTTTTCGAAACCCCGTAGAAGTATAAGGTATATGAGCTTTAGTATTGTAAAAATCATCCGAACATGTGATGTGTATTTTTTATTCAACCTTTCTGTAACTTCTTTGAGGTCACAGTAAAAGTTTTTCGCTGAAAGAAGGTATCTTGAATTATTTAAAGAAACAAATTTTTCATACTATTAAATAGACCTATATTAAAAGTCCAATTGTTTCGAAGAAACTGTATAAATTATAAGTCGATGAAAAGCTCTACTCACAAAAGAATAAACCGAGTTACATGAAGATTTTTGGCAACGCAGATGAAAACTTTCAAGTGGAAGAAAGAGACTATACTCGAGCTCGTCTCGTCCATCGTGTGAAAGTTCCGTGTTTTTACAACAATAATAATATTACAATTTTCTAATTTAACGTCTCGCCGAAAATACATGCCTACATGAAAAAACCGGGCGCATAAGATCCACTAAAACTTTTGGAGTGATTTGAACATAAATTTTGTTCAATTGAATGCAGATTAGGTACACTCACTGTACATACAGTTGTTGTAATATCAGGTAGGAAAAACAAAACCAATGTTATAATATTGATAATATAAATGAATCATATTATATCAAAGATTGGTATTAATCATAATTATATATCCTTTCAGAAATAAGACTATAATAATTCTTGATGTTTAAAATTTTTCTCACAAATCAAAAAGCAGTTAAAAAAATAAATAAATAATAAATTTCGATTCCTAAAACCAGATAAATAAATCGAATTCCGAATCGAATCCATAAAAGTATCGCTTTAGTTTCCTGAGACTGAGAGTCAGCGTAATACCGGGCGGAGCCTAGAGTAGTTGAAGTCGGTTATGCGTCAGACGCATAGGAACGCGTGGATGCAGCGCGTCGCGTCCGACCAGACAGTCTCGTACTACTCATTCGAATCCATGCTGCCTGGGAATGAGAGTCAACGTAGTACCGGACGGAGGCTAAAGTAGTTGAGGTCGGTTATGCGTCAGACGCATAAGAACGCGTGGATGCAGCGCGTCGCGTCCGACCGCGACAGTTTCGTACTACTCATTCGAATCGCCGCTGCCTAGGAATGAGAGTCAGCGTAATACCGGACGGAGGCTAAAGTAGTTGAGGTCGGTTATCCGTCAGGCGCGTAAGAACGCGTGGATGCAGCGCGTCGCGTCCGACCACGACAGTCTCGTACTACTCATTCGAATCGCCGCTGCCTGAAAATGAGAGTCAGCGTAATACCAGACGGAGACTAAAGTAGTTTAGGTCGGTTATAGGTCAGACGCAGTGGAGCGCGTGGCTGCAGCGCGTCACGTCCGACCACGTCGGTTTCGTACTACTCATTCCCACACAGTTTGCCACATCGAAGGCGTGGAAAGGCCCGCGGAATAAAAGTGCGTGGATGGCTACAGCGGGACGCGGTGTAGGGTGGAAGGTTGAAGGTTTGACGAGTAGTGGTAGAATGGCGAGGGTGCCGAGGGTAAGGGTAAAGGTAAGGGTAAGGGTATAAGGTAGAACTGTAGAACGTAGTAAGGTGAAAGAGGCACACGCACCGCGAATAGCACCAGTGTACATACAGTACCCTTATACCAGCTCTGCTGCGTCGCTCTTTAGCGCACGTAGAGAAAGCTTCTACGTCGACGACGCGACGACGGGATCGAGAGCTTACGCGCCGACGCGAGAGACTCTGGGTCGCGTACGCCCCGCCAGTTACTCTTCGCGAGCCAAGGAGCGCGCCCGCACTGTACTCCCGAACGCACTCGACGTCCGACGCTTCTCGTACTCCGTACTAGAATAATAATACACATATAAGATATATACATATATATATATATATAGTATATGGATTATATATGTACGCTATTTGATATCCCAAGAAAAGTTTGCCACTCGCCGCACTTTTCACTCATTAATTTCTCTCGCCTCCTCTACCTCTGACCTCAGCGCGTCGAGAGTTTCTTCACCCGGTTAAACGTGATCGGCAAAAAGCCGCGACGGATACTGAGATATCATTATGCCCATTATATACTTCAGGTAAAATCCCTGAGTCCTATGCCGCGTGCGTGATAACCCACGATTACACGGTACATAGGAAGTCGCAAAGAAGGAAAAAAAAAGAAAAAAGACACACACACGCACGCACGCACACATACACACAACCACAACCACAACCAAGCAAATCACGAGGTTGTATTTTCAGTAGAAATTCTGGACATTTTTTAATCGTTTAATCGTGGTGCGACTTTAGTAAATTGTTGATATACAAATTTATGAAAGAGATAGAGAGAGAGAGAGAGAGAGAGAGCTAGATAGATAGATAGAAAAAAAGGATGAATTTTTGAGATTAGGGGATGAAAATAATTTGTTGAACGTTATGTGAAGTCTTGGACCTTAATGATATAAGAAAAGACAGACGACACAGTCGGTCAGATAACGAAGAGAGGAATTTATACGTGGTATGTGAGGGCTAAAAAAAATCAAAAGGATTAAAAAAAAAAGTTAGTGGAATTTTCTTAGGAAACTTGAGTGTACTTTCGAGGTATAGTTATAATAACGCGTTAAAACAAATAAATATATATATATATTATTGTGTGTATGTGTTTGGTGAATATAAAACGTGGATATCCATACCTACTGAATATTTTTTGAGTAAACGCAGAGTTGACCGAATTCGGAAAATTATAAAAAATATTCATGGGATATAAGTCGATGCATAAAATTATATATTAATTGTGTGTATATATATATATATGATATTCGTCTCTGTGTAATAATAGAATAGTTTATCGTGTGTGAATTTAATATATGTATAAATAAATAAATAAAGAAATCGATAAATTGATAAAATAAAAGGATATAAACTGGAATTTTATCTCACAATTGTAACTTGATATAATACTCGTTACGTTAAAAAAAAAAAAAAAATCAAGAAATAAGAAAAAAAAAAAAACGAAAAATTAACGAAAACAGTTTATTGTGCGCGTCTGTTAATAATTACTCTGTTGTAAACTTCGTGTAGCAAAGTGACTTCCGCAAAGTGTGCCGGTGATAAGACTATTCAGCCATATCCCCGTGACGTCATCGTCAGCATTAATGATAAACGGAATCAAGGGATCGAATTAAGGTAGGTAATTAATTTCAAGTTTAATCATTCACTAGAAGGTCGCGCGCACTATTCGACGATTGAGCTTTCCCGCGAATACTTTCCTTTTATTATTCATCGAAATGCTTCGGCAGAAAGAATTTCTTTCTTTTTACTTTCTCTCTCTCTCTCTCTCTCTCTCTCTTCTCCCTTTCTTCTTTTCTCTTCTTTTGTTTTTCTTTAGACTTTTTTATTCCACTTTACTTTGCGCTTCACACTTATACATTAGCTCGGGAGAAAATCGCGAAACAGGTGGAATTATATTTTAAACAGGAAATTTTTCTTCATACTTTTATTTTGTATTCAAACGTTTACCTACTCATAATAAAACTGCTGCAACTGCCAGGTCACCGGATCTAGAGGGCGAAAATATCCTCCTAACAAGTTGAAAAAGCATTATGTTGTTCGACAAAGGTCTTTTGTTCGGTTCGTGTCTTTAATTTAATCAGCGTTGTTAACCTTCGAGAATCTTTCGCAATATATTAATTAAGCTGTCGATTTCGATAAAAGCTTTCTTTTGTACCAACGTATTTATACCTGGCAGGAAATTAACCGGGTAATTCGACGAATTGAAAAATCCTAATTCCCTTTCGTTTCCACTATACTGAAAAATCACCACCAAACATATATAACAATATAAAAAGAATCTATCACCAAAATGTGTTTCCATCTCTTTCAATCCTTTCCTTTATACCTACTATTACACCTCGTCGAATCAATCGAATAACATCGAATATCTGGCGAACCTTTAATTTAAATATAATATTCCAAAAACCATTTTCCCCCATAAACCCCATGTACAAAATAACAGACCCTATCATCAGTGCGTAGCACGTGGCATGTCACTTTTGACAGAATGCATAGAGGAATGTTCAGACCCATACAGTTCCCTAATTAGTTTAATTTCGCGGTTTAATTATCTGCTCATTATTCCCCATAAATAATAACATCGTAGATTACAAAACGCGCCCCCGCATACGTATAATACGAGCAGGGAGATAAATATTCGTGGATAAAGGGCGGTTAGTTTTGCGTCAGTGTTATACAAATAAATGAAATAATTCTAACGAATAGTAATGCTGTGGTGCATGTAGTATTTTATATTGAGTGTCCCGCAAACCGGATGGTTTTCACGCGCTTGCCGCATTACGCAGCGTCGTTACGCGCTCGAATAGTTAGTTTTCGGAGGCGTGTAATTCGATTACCATAAGGCGATTGAGCGTCGAAAACGGGAAACATGACGAACAGTGTAAAAGTTGACAGCCCCGATTCCGTGGGTCCGAACCGATATGGAAATTCTAATTTTTCTTCTCTTTTTGCATGATGTAGATTGTAGTGTAGGTATGTGTTCGCGTAGGTGTATACCTGTTGGAGCTTCCGCTGTTTAATCTACCAAATGGCGCGTGTAGATATAAACCTAATTTCTCCGTCTTTGGCAAAATGTTATAAAAGCGATGCTGTTTTCTTGCCCGAGTAAACCGCTGCGCGGCTTTGGCGACGAGGTTCGGTGAAACTGGTAGACCGCATTCCCATCCAGCTGACAGGGTGCTCCTTCAATGCTTTTAGCCCATCTCGTAGGCGTTCATGCCTTCGCCACTATCCAATATCCATTAATTTTAATGATGCTTGCCGCATAACCGCTCGACACGTTTTACATTCATTGTAGTAAACTTGGACGCGTAGCAATAAATCACGGCTCTCTTGGAAAAGCTCAGGAACGTTAGTCCGATATGGGGATACCGTTCCGCCGAGAATTACCCCCCTTTTTTTTTCTTACTTTTAAAAACGCGATTCTAGCATTCGGAAATGAGAAGAAATAGGAAAAAAAGAAAGGAACTAATACATATATAAAAAAAAGCTCATCTTCGTTCCTGATGGCCAGCTCAAGCTTTACTAAGGCACAAAATGACGGTAGTGAGTCATTGTTGCATCGACGAAAACGCCGGACAAAGAGCACGTTCTCTTTGAGCGGGATGTTGGCCAGCGGTCACTAACTCAGTGGTTCATTCAGTAGGGAATGAAACGACAAATAAAATGGAAGTGAACAATCTGTTTATTATAGTCGTCGATGGTGGTTTATTTCTTTTGTTATTTAATGGATTTTCGCTGACTAGAGATTTGTAAAGTTTAGATTTATTTTCTATGTACGTAGATTATATATAGGTATATACTTACTGTATGTTCATCTTATCTTAGGAAACAATTTTCGACACTAGTTTAAATTGATTTTTTTTATTTTTATTTTTTTTTCACCTACCTTATAATGACCAGGTGGTAAACAACCTTCTAGCCTCTACACGCTACGGTATAATTTAGAACGATACACGCGTTATGACAGGCAGTCACTCAGAAATGGAATGAAACTATAATATGCGAAGATATTCAGATACGGAGATTGATACGTAGGCGCCAGTGGACAGCCCACTTAATATAAGCCCTATATGCTGGTTCGGTTATAAACTTGAAATAAATATACGCTAGATATTATAGTACTACGTTCGGAGACAGGGTGATTTATAAATTTTTTTTCAATAATGGTCGCCACCGGGTATCCGCCCATCTAATCACTTTTGTGCATTTCGTATCAGAAGACCCGTTGCAGTAACCCCTACATCGATAGATTAGCATTTCATTATTTCATTCGACATTTTTGTTCAAGCTACCCTAAAAAAAAACTGAAATAATTAAATGAATAATTTAGAAGGGGTACACACACATCTCGAAAGTCTACGGACCCAGCATTTTGATATAAGAATTAAAAATTATTTGAGATCGTATACATGGAATTTGCTATGTATAGATTGATTGAATCGAAGAAAAAGTTCTTGTTGGACACGCGGGTCGCATCGTTTAATGAAATTTTGTCAAATTTGGTGGCAATATTACTACATTGATGTCATTTCAAAGCACAGCCAATGATATTCGATGAAATTTAATTTTCAGATCCGAAATTTGTTGATTTTAAGATATTTTTTGGTAAACGTTGAGAAAATTAAGTGTGTTACGTGCTTATAAAGGTAAAAAATACTGACATTACATCTCCATATAGTACATACCTATTATTGGTTTGTCCTGAAATTACACAAATTTTAAATATTTTTTCCCTCCAAATGTAGAAAAGTTTTTCTGTACGATGCGACAATCTATGTGAGACGAAGTCGGATAAGAATTTCGAATTATCTTTGAAAATGCAAGTAATCAGCTGTGATAAAAAAAAAAAAATTTAAATAAAACTTAACCGAAAGAATATTTCTGCAAATCTTATGAGTAGAATGTGAAAGAAAAGAAAAAAAAGTTATCCCATCCCCCTAACTGATTTTATTCTGAATTCCATTTTCTTTGAATATAAAGAAGATTTCACGTAATTTCTTTTTGTTTTTTTTTCTTATTGTTCCGAATCTTTTTAGGCTATCGCGGCAATAATCATCACTACGGTTAGAAAAGCCTTATTTGTCGATGAGAGAAATTTACTAAGAATACTGGCTGGCTGTCCTGGGTAGTAGATACTCTGACCGAATTTCAAATTCCGTGACTTATCTTCTAGATGTGCTTCGAACAAAGTAAGTACTTTAGTGGGGGGCGCGAAGGTTGAGCTTTAAGCGACCTCGAAAGACTTGGGAGCTTTTTTTTTCTTTTTTTCTTTCCTTTTTTGTTCCTTTCTTGGGAATAAATTAGTTCTAGACGAAAGAGTAAGTACGTGGCTATTAGTTTTTTGTTTTATTAATATAAAAATTATTATTTAAATATATCAAAATAAAATCCACCATCTTTAATACGTAGTGTACTCGTTACTCGTCGTGATTCGTAATTCACTAATATCGTCGTATAGTAGTAAATTGACGGTTGTCAGGAAATAAAAAAGAACAGACATAGTCAAATCGAAATTTAATGGCATATACCTATACGTATAGTTTTATACGAAATGTATAGCCTATTTGATTCAGCAAACTTGTCTTCGCGAATCAATATGTAAAACGAACTTATATTTTATCCTATGACTACATCGAGGGCTAAGGACCAGAAGGGCGTAACCCACATTTTTTCGATTTTGTTGAATTTTCTGCCATAAGGGCGTGTATCTGAAAATTTAACACGCGACCCCTTCTGGTAGCATCCGCAGTTTTTTGCGGGTTACGCCCTTCTGATCCTTAGTCCTCGATATAGTATCAACGTTAAATAGAGGAAAAAAAAAGTATGTATAGTAGGTATAAAGTTCGTTCTTCTTTGTATTATTCACTGACGAATTGTCAGAGATGATATTTTATCAACGTCGTAGAGAGCGAGAGAGAGAAAAAAAGAAAATATAACTCTCGGGGGTAAATTACGCGAGTTATTCTAATTACTACTCACCGCTAATTCTGACGTTATCTTTAAGCTCGCATTCGCCATGTTGTCAACCGTTGGTAGTCTCTGCTGTGTATAAATATCTCGTCATTCTCTCTTTTCCCTTTTGTTTTTTTTTCGTCTTCTTCTTCTTCTTTTTCTTCTTTCTCTTTTCTTTTTTTTTTTCATTTACCCTTTAGAATGATAAGAATTTATCAATGAATAAAGATAAGCGAAAATGGTTACAGCCCTTCTAGGTATGGGTATATACTTACTACGTAAGACGAATTACAGACACGCACTTGCATTCGGTCTTCTACTTCTACGGGTAAAGCTGCTGCGTATATCCGTTCGTATAATATATAGCTACATACATACCTATGTATATAAACCCTACGCCTATCCGCGTTTTTCGATAAGTAGATGGATCACGTCGCGGGGGTAAACCTCTTACGTATTATGATGCTTTTATTTTTTTAGTTTTTCTTTGCACATATACTATATACTCACTATATACTTTTACTTTACCCTCTTACTTTTCTATCCACCTATAGTCAGAACGCGGGGGCGTCTCGTACCTTAGCTGCGGGTACGGGGAAACATTTACGATATGAAACTGAGCCTCTCGTGTCTATATACATATATATATATATATATACGGACAATACGTATATTATGTAGTATACACACGAGAAAGATCCTTCCTGTTCCACTTTTGTCTTTTCAAATAAGTAGCTATGGCGAGCCCGTTGAAACCGAGAGGATTACTGTGACGCAACCAAATGCTCGAAGAAAGGAGACCTGGCCATTTTGAAATTGTATGCTTTTATTTCCGAATAGCTATATTGTGGTAGGTTTCATTTTCTTTAAGAAATAAAAATTCTTTCTTTCTTACCTCTTCATTTCTCTCTTTCTCTCTCTCTTTGATTAAATCACTCTCCTTATTTTATCTTTCATTCTATCTCTATATCTCTCTTTGGCTCTCTCTCTCTCTTCTTCGCCTGCCCTTTTTTCTTTTCGAACGAACGATTCAATCCGACCCAACGGATCTTTTCGGACCGCAAGTTTTCTCTATACTTTTAGCAATTTTTTTCTTTTTTTTTTTTTTTTCTATACCTTTTTTAAAACTCCTTCAAATTTATGGGATATAAGAGATAAACGGGCACATCGCATCGGCATAGCAACAAACGCGCACGTAGAGAATTTTTTTTTATTTTATTTTTTCACCGTATCGATAAATTACTTCTTCTCTACCTTTTTTTTATATTTTCCAATTTTCATTTTTTTTTTCTTTCACCGATAATAACTCGATCCTACGAATTACGACCCCGCTTATATATATATTTTTTTTTATGCATCAAAGAGACCCGGTGGTAAGTAATGCGTAGGGCAGCTGTTTCTCACTTGAGATTTATTGTCTTTTATCTCGCCATCGTTATATAGCGTGCGTAATGCCGAGCGACTAACGCTTCAAGCGTGTTTCCCGGTGTGGATCGATAAGCCAGGATATTAGCGATATTAGCACCCGTTCTCGCATATTTTTTATTTTTTTTTCCTCTTATTTTATTTTTTTTTCCTCTCTTTTTTTTCGGTTTATGAAATTTATGCTAATTCAGGAGCACACCGGCCGCTTTTATATCTCGGAATATTATTATCGATGCAGGAAACAGGTGCTGATGCTGCCGCTGCTGCTGCTGCTGCTGCTGCTGCAAGTATCGAGATTTACAGATCATTTTTGTAACTCAGATTATTTCTACATACATGGAGGAATATCCATGTACTACATATTCTAGGGTGATTCTCAATTCGTTTATATTCCAACTTCTTACTTTCTATCGCATTATCGCTTCGGATGATTTGAAACTGTGCGCACTTGTGGGCCATGAGAGCATTGAAATTCGGAAAATGATCAAATTGAGGACCACT
The DNA here is from genome assembly GCA_963992785.1 of Tenthredo livida. Classification (NCBI taxonomy): domain Eukaryota; kingdom Metazoa; phylum Arthropoda; class Insecta; order Hymenoptera; family Tenthredinidae; genus Tenthredo; species Tenthredo livida. The sequence goes on along the minus strand of OZ023071.1, from coordinate 3,289,506 downwards.
CTGATATATGTAGGTACACATAACGTGATAACTGGGCAAAGCTCTTACGCGCGTTAAATATCGCGGCATAAAGTTTACAGAACGAAATCTCTGCCGGCTAAGCCTGAACGACTATACTTCTATATAAGAGAGATGAAAACGTCATAAAGTTGTAATCGGATGGAAGATGTTACTGCCAGTAGTAAAAATATGAAATGAACAGCAACAGATTGCAGGACCATTATGTAGTACCTACCTCCGCATTTCACATTTCAGTTTTTTTTTTCTTTTTTTCTTCTGTCTTTTATTGCTAAGAGAATTTTCGTACGCGTTTATTTCCGATGTATAAGAAAAAAATAAAAAAATAAAATAAAAAGAAGAATAAAAAAAGAAAATGAATAAAATGAGATAAATGAATCAGGCGTTATCAATAAGAATATAATTATTCACTCCATTTCGCACTTATATCTCAACGTTTTAGGTCATGTTTCGCATTGTTTACCGCATCCGTTCACGTTAGTTAATATAGTACCTTGGAAGTCTACAGGTCTGGATGCCTACTATACGGGGAGACTTAACGTGTGGCTGTATGACGTAGTGCAGTCGTTGTGGCCATAACTCTAACGATGTAGGCCGTAGGTTAGACCAAGCTTGGCTTTGGTTGTGGTTCAAGTCGAGGTGGTGGCCATACAGTATAGTAGAACCGTGCGACTTCCTACGGAATAGATCTGCACCGTATACTAAGTACTGCGGCGATAAGCGGGCGACTACTTTGCATCAGCCCCTACTGCGACCGAGAAGTTCTAAACGTACACAGATAATATATAACTAGGGTAAATATATAACACATACGAATATAATATGTACGTAGGTGTATAGCAGGAGAGACATTTTTCAAAGTAAATCTTTCCGTTTTCATTTATTTATTTATTTCTTAGAGCATTGCTCTAAGATTTTTATAAAGCATCAACCCCTGTGCTCGGCAGAGCCAAGGGCTTCGTTTCACTCAGTGAAAAAAGTAAATTAAAAGTAAAGCTAGGGGGAAGATTAAACTAAAAGAATTATTTAAGTAGCGAAAGTGAGGTACGAGATAGGTGGAGGCATACTTATATTTACTTTTCTCAACTTACGCCTGGAGGCACTGCACTGCACTAGCCCATCAAGTACTTTCGCTATTATTTCACGGCGAGAGAAGAAAGTTCATTTATAAATTCATACTTTAATCATATATAATGTGGATGTTTAATCATTACATATTAAATTTTTATTGCGGTTGTAAGTAAACATTTTTCAAATGCCTTTGAATTGGTCACTTAATTATTCTTCCTTTACCTACACGGTTTATAGACCGTACCTAAATGTCCTGTGCATTTATTGCGCGAGGCCTATACCCCGAATGATATACACAAATTTCATCCGGTTACGAAACGCAAAGTTACAGATTAAGCAAGCATGAAATCCTATTATAAAAGACCCTATTGATGATAACAGCGACCGTAAACTTTAGGCTTACGCGCACCCGGTCCCTGTGATTTGTGGTTCCGGTCTCCGCGCTTGTTATCATTATTGTTTCGTATTTTTACTTTGGACAACTTGCTGCCATGCAGGGCCAGAACGTAAACCTAGTCACAAAGTTAACAATAATTCAGAGGAGCTAATCGCAGACGCAATTCAACCAGTGCAATCACACATTTATGGTGCCTATAATAATTTGACGAAGAAAAAAAAATTAAAAAAATGAGAAAAAATTTCACGACTTTTAATTCTTCTAAAAAATATTCTTACTGCACTCTCAACCCAATCGGGTTTTGAAATAATCCAAATTTGATCATATAAGTCAAGTAAGAAATATGATTGATAATCTCGAAATTGTGCAGGTTGTGTAAATGTTTAAAATGCAAAGGTAATTAGCTGAACTGAAACAAAGTTTAGAATTCAAAGGCGTCCCTATGTTGAGACTCGATCTTGCTAATGGACGTAGTTCAGTTTAGAGAGAAGGTTTTTGAGAGAGACAGAGGGAGGGAGGTAAGGGGAAGAGGAGAAGGTATGATATTAATCTAAGTTCTGAGAACTCAAGTGGCTTATGACTAAATTGTTCCGACATCCCGTCGCACAGTGCGTGTCATTGTGTTGCTGGATGAATCCAATCACTACATAATTGGCATAAGATACACACGCGGCTAAATTGGACATTGTAGTACGTATGGAACAAAGGGGGCGAGTATAGAGAACTGTTAGATTCGGAATAGATCGGAATCGATTTTCGCGTCACTATACATGTGAGTATATAGGTACCATTATGAAAACGATCATCGTCGATCCCTGGGGAACGATAAGGTCAACCCGTAAATGTATGAGCGGAAAATATAAGTTAATCGATCAGAGAACGAAGGCGAATTTTCCCCTTTCATTATAATAATTGAACAGGAGAATACCGCGATTAATTCCACCGGTATTTATACGTCAATCTCAAAGCCCATTAAACGGCTGAGAGAAAAAAGGTTGAATATATTACACAACAGAAATAGGGAGTCGAGCTTTTTTATTTCATTTATTTTTTATCGCAGATCAATACCGAACTTAAAAATGTCCATTTCAAGTATATTTTAACACACCTTTCTGTGTGCTTCTGCCTGTCTGTCAACGGCTGTCTAGCGATATGAATTGACGAAAGTTAGAGGGGTGACTGCGGGATGGTTGTTTATTAACGAAAAGTTAAACTTTTGTTAACCGCAGATAATCCAATTGGCTTGGACCTCGTTATACGCGACGTTGTTAAATCCACTTATATTTCATCAAGGTTTAATTATTTCCGTAAGGCACCTCGGGACTGGATGGCAGAAGGTTTACGCAGCAGTAAGGTAAGTTTTTTTACACGATGGTCCTGCCGCGTTTCTCGGGCAAACGCCATCTTGTTATACTTACCCCTGCCCACCCCCCCACCCCCACCCCCCGAGATAACGGTCCGGAAAATTAAAGATTTATCCGGGCATCTTGAATCGTCTCGACTCCCGAAAAGTTTCGCAATTTAGCTCGACTTTCATGCGCACAGATTCCCTTCCAAGGACCTAATTTTTCTCCTTTGCATTGCTACCCCCATTCCACTTCGCTCAGTCTCACCTTTATTTTTTTTTATTTTTTATTTTTTTCAAACATCGATGGCACCTGTTCGCAATAAGAACGAAACGAAGCAGACAAAAAAAAAAACGAAAAAAATTGGCAAAAAGGAATGACGAAAAATGCTTCTAGTCTGTGCTTTTCCTATCACAGTGCGTGTATTGCACCCTCGTCAGATCTACCGAGTGATTACGACGAACGTTCATGTATGTATCTTGCCATTCGACAAACTACGCTCATTATATCACCTCCACCGGTTGATCACGGTATAGTATTAAATGTATATACGAGTGCGTCTATGGAGTACCTATTCTACTTGTCGCATATTAGAGTTGCGTGTAGGATTTTGCGGATTGTCCGACCACGTGCCCCCTTATGCACGTATGGTTTTGGTCGCAGTAACGTTCAGTATAGCTCGAGGTATTGTTGTGAAATCTACGGCTGCTGTAGTTAACTTCTACAAAGTTATCTATGTAGCCAGCCGGTAATTGTAGCATGCAACCAGACAGCCTGCAGTCAGCCATCCAACCAGTATGGTAGAGGTAGAACTAGAGCTAGAGCTAGAGCTAGAGCTAGAGCCAGAACTGCCTTCTCTTTGGTCCTCATGCACTCTACGCGTATTATACATATACATATACATATATATCTATATATATATACATGTATTGTTATATATTATGTAACTGTATAATATATGGATGGCTATATACACGTGAGTTTACATACAGCTATATAATACAAACCGCGTTGGGTAGGTACCGCCTTCTATAACCCCGCCACTCACCTCGGTGATTTCCCGCTGCTCATATACGGAATTGCATAAACCAATTAACCAGACGCAATTAATTATACTCAAATGTTGATAAATTGGTGCATCGTCAAGCAGCTAGTGGCGAGGAGAATTTATATTCATAAGGTTGTGTGTGTGAGATAAGTATGCGTGTAGTATACGTGGATGTGTGTAACTAGGGTAGAAAAATGACCAGGACTTATCATGGTACGAATATTTCGGTTCTAGCCTCGAGGGGTTGAAATGGGACGATTGCGAATATCTATGAGACGTATAACTGAGGCAGTTCCATTGTTGTCTTTATGATTATTGCATTATTTACGTAACCATCGGCTGAAAGTACGTAGTTTCATTTCTAATGCTTGTCGTTATAGCTAGACCATACTTTTAGCCATTGCTAAGTGTGAGGATTGTAACAATTTTGATAGTAATGGTAAATATGTGTAGTTTGAGGTAAATATGAAAATGGGAGAGTGACTAGGGTGGGTATCTCTCTCAGCCTCGGTACGTGCACGCGTGTTTTTATGGTATAAAGAAAAATTGAATGTTGATTGTTTTCATAAAATATTTGTTCACGAAATTGACTTTTCACTCCTTGTTTGGCGGCTGGCCAAATTCAAAGGCTTCGATAATTGAATAATTTAGCGGTGTTAGGGGAGGACCGTCCGCGTCGTCGTCAAAGTGGATCCTGGTTCATCTCGACGGGGTAAGACACACCTAGCAGAAATCTCACTAATTTGCGTCGTCGTAGCCTCCTGTGATCTCCCTTTTCTCCCATTACGCGTCTTAATTGCTGAAAAATTGTTATGCAAATATCCAGGTCCTGTTCATTATTTTTAATTTATTATAAAACTTTTCGAAATCCTCTCAAGGGTATTTTAGTTGTTGGTAATTATAATTTACTCTCTCGCTCTCTAGCTCTCACTCGTTCACCCTTAGTATCTTCAACACCCCCTCATATTTTCCAGGCTTCGTTTGAAAATATTCGCAATTCGTACCCACGTATCTCATTGTCAGATGGAGAAAATCACTTCGTTCCAACAGATACCAGGTGCCCTGAGATAGAGATAGAGATGGAGAGAGAACCAGACTCGAATTACACTTCATAACTCGACAAGGATCGAAATTGTCTAGTCTAGGTCTTGGTGTAAGGGTTGATTACACTTGTACATACGTAACCTGGTACGTATCTTGCGCCAGTTAGGGCTCAAGTAATTTCCACTCCACGTACGTTCGGGTCTATAGAATTTCCTGAGGTAAATTTCAAGATTTGAAAATACAATTAGTTATTTCAACGCCGAGTAAAGAAGGGCACATGCAGCCTTGTGGATTCAACGTTTATTGAAATACCAGTGAACGTAATTTGGCGAAAATTTGAAAATTTGAAGAAAAAATAAGGGAATAATTTTGTCGTCACAAATCGTCAATCCAATTCGGGCGTAAAGTCAACCTGACGTTATTCAAGGCTGTTATAATATACTATACAGCTACTTGTGTCACCCTTAATCAGGATCCTGCCTCCCTTGAAACGGGGGCAGAGACAACGATTATTATGCGTACAGCGATGGTTTTGATGGAGAATTAGGTAATGTCAGAAAGTTTGTGTATAAATTAGAGCTAGGGAACGTCAACCTTTCTCTCACGTCATTACTCGCACAGTATATAACCCTGATGACTAAACCGCCTACACGTATGCTGCTTATCTTGGCTCTGCTAATAGCTCCTTTCTACGAGGGTGACGAGGACACCGACGAACCTGAGTCGGACGGCTAAATGTCTCCGCATGTCTATTTTCAAAACAACCCTTCAACAGAAATTATGTATTCTTGTATCTTGGCGTTATCCCTATCCTGCATAAGGTTATCCGTACAGAATAACAAAGTTCGAAAATGTCTTGGGTGATATTTTTTAGAATCTATCCAGCCCTTGGATAATCGATTCACGTCAACTGTCGTTGACATTCCGTTCACAGGGCGGTTAATTTGTCCTAGAAATTGGGAAACTATTAACGAGGGAGAGCAAGAGCAACATAGTATAAGCCGTGATGATTTGAATGCAGAAGGTGGGTACCTACTCTGCAGGAGTTTGGCGTATGTAAAGCCGTGTTTGTGCTATCATTACCGAACGGTTGTTGGGCTTAGCACAGCATTGTGTTTTGTTGACTGGCGCACCGATCCGCAATCATTGTCTCTAATTATACGACCAATCATCGCCCTCGGTAAAGATCAACTGTAAACATGACTATACCGTGCAGATCTGTATACACTGGTCATAGGAATATATCCTGCAATGCATCGCATGATGCACCGTACTTTTTACCTAAGGGATGTTTTCTTTTGTTGTGCTTTTGTTTCCTTGAATTAGGTATACCGCCGATTATTTGTGGGGGTGAAAGCCCCCTTGGATTAAACGAGAATCTTGGAAATTTAAGGAATATACCGAAGACGGGATGTAGCCGTTGGGAAAGAGAGCAACCAGGCGGAAATATCCGGTTGCTTTTTAACGAAGGGACAATTCCTGACTCCCAAGGGAATCTTTCTAGCTCCAGAGTCCAGGTCGTCCCTTGGCAAGCAGAGCGCGACGGTATTGAGCGACGGTAAAAATTTATACTGAAAATATATCAAGAATTCCGAGAACTGTTTTTCCAGGATAATTGCAGTCTCCTTCTTAACGGTGTGTATTCTGCATATACATACATTTACCAGCTCGAGGAATCATATCGTATCGTATACCCCGTATATTCACGGTAAACATCATCATTCCCGACCTACTCGTACATTGCTTGAGCAAATATCTTTGCTATAAATAAACTTGTTGTCAGAACACGAAATAAGTGACCAAAGTCCGTGACAGAATTCGCCGTCGAATTCAATTCAACCAACGCGTCTCGGGGTTTTTCTTATTTTTTTAAAACTTAGGTCATAGAAGGAGAAGCACGAGGGTCGGAGACGAGTATAGAAAACTTTTCTTTTACTCTGAGGTGAAAAAGTTTTTTTTTATAAACTTGACCGCATGTCCAGTTTTTATAGGGTTGAATCTGGATAAAGTAGAATATAAGGTTTCTTTTGTAATAAAGTGTTTTCAGTCGGATCAAACCGCGTTATCTCGATAACTATGGTAGAGTTTTGATGCTGGAAGAGAATCGAGAAAAGAATAAGAGAAGGTATTGAGGGTTCGAGATCTGTTTGCCGGTTGAATTGGCCGGAATGTAAAATAGACAATCTCGAGAAGAAAGTAGGTGACCCGCAAGTTTGAAAGACCCAACTGGGCAGTGGTTCGAATGAAATTTGCATTAACCGTAGGTGTATACCAAACACACACGAATACCTGGGCCTCTCTTTTCCCCCATACCATGCAAACCCTATGCTTTAACGCTGAGCGAATTCTACCCCGGAAATACTCCCTGTCACTGTCTGTCCCTTTCTCGATTCGACGTTTGAGTTCCCCAGGACTCAGGGCTCAGGGGTCGAATTTCTGCTCCTACTACCTCGGCTGAAGAACATTCAGAGAATAATTTATACATTTATAAGTATTCAGGGAATGCGAGAGACGTATACACGTATATGGGGTATAAATTCAAACTACTCTCTGAACACTTTGAAAATTTTGTTGACATCTCGTAGTTTCTTATTCCCGAGAAGAGACGAACGATTCTCTTTGCCTAAATATGATTTTATCTTTCTTGAATTTCGCTCGCTACTTTTATTTCACAGATACACATACTATAGAAAAATCTAAGCGAGCTGGCAGGACTTTCGAGAGTTGGCAAGACGAGCCGAGGTCCATTTGATCGGCACAAAAGCCAGCTTAGCGAAGCTTATGCGATTTACGAACTTTCTCTGTACAAAGTAGAACAATAACAACGATATTTCATTAGTCATGGGGGTTGGGAAGGGCAGGGCAGGAATCGTAGTAGGTCGTTCGGTCTTTCAAGCAGATAACAATTTGAAAAGGATGAGGCTATATCCTCTTGGGCGAAATTCGGATTTTGGGGGAAGCAAAAAGAATCTTGGGTGTCAAGTGGCCGAGAGAAGTGCGGCAAAAGGGTGCCGGATCATAATGCTTCGTAATAATTTATCTCGAATCCACGGTCTTCCGGCCTTTGAAAGGGGATCGCGAAGCTCCGGTACCTATTTGGGCTTGGTACACATGAATTATTCTGTTTTACTGTACCCCTGTAGGATGCGTAGAAGCGAGCGTCGCCCACCTTTCGGCAGACAGGGACCGCTAATAATACTTTCGACACCCGTCATCTTGTAATCGCATTAGCGGGGAAAAAGCAAGAGAGAGAAAGAGCGAGAAAACGAGAGAGTGAGAGAGAAGTGTCAGTTTTCCACCCTTCGTATGCCGACGCGACGGTCCGCTTCTCTTAAATAGCAGCAAATCGGAATCGAAGTGAATTTATGTAGGTATACGCGGTATAGGGGTATACCTGGGGATGAAAGAGCAGAGAGAAATGCAATCTAAATTTCATTATTCGACTCTGGAAAAAACCGGGGTTCGATGGATTCGACGTTTTCCAAAATTATACACCTAGAAATATTCAAAGAGAAAATAATGCGACCCGTTGCGTTTGACGAGATGGAAATTTGACAGGATGCGGGAAGAGTCACGGCCATTCTCACCCTTCTGTTGAACATACTCGAAAATCAAAGGCTATCAAATCATCAAGATTCGTTTCGAACATCAATTTTGTGATTTTTAATCACCCACATCCGGGTCAATTACATAATATGATTGGCAATAGAATGTGCTTCTCCGAAACCGCGCAGGATTTAATTTTGTTTCGTGAGGGTTTTTCGGCCGTCTGTGAAAACACGTGTGTTATAACCGAAAACTAAATCGTAATCTTGTATGGAATCACTGGCCTGGTAAGGGTTAAGGTGGAGAGATATCGTGGATGACCGACGCGTCCATCTCGCAAAGCGTTGTAGGTCATGGGGTCATTCTCGTTATTCGCGTCACACACGACGGGATGACAGAGACCCCTCTTCTCCCCTATTCCTTGTGCTCTCCGGTTTCCCCTTACCTCGGCTTCTTGTTCCCCGGGGATCTCGTAAACCCGGGCCCGTAACAAACCACGTCCTGGACGCCCACCACTCCCAACAACATCCCGCAGGAGCCCAACGACCATCCTTGCCCAGGACCAAAATGGAGATATAAGGCTAGGCGACACGTATGGAATTGGTAGAACCTTTATACTAGGACTGATATTCTCCGCGATGTTTTTTTTTTTTGACTTACAATTAGACCTTTGCACCACGAAAGAACCGTGGAGAATAATCACATTAGCACATATCGCACGAGTCTTGGCATAACGCTATACGTATTCGGACTCATGATTTAAAGAAGAAGATAAAAACTACATTATCAGCAGCCCTCGGAAATGTGTGAAAGTATAAAAGGAAGAAAACGAGTGATGAAAAAGCGCGGGTTGTTAAACGAACGAGTTTCATTGGTCGATAAGCGTTGTGAAGCTTCAAGGACACGCTCTATCACCGGGCTAGGTGCAGCCTACCAGTCTAGTTTACTCTCTATTATATCCTGGTGAAATATAAGCCCCCCAATAAATAACAACCCCCTGTATCAAGCAGTGGGCAGAGAGGGCTGAGGGTCTACATATATACACATACATGTGCATACACATATACCTTATATATGTGTGTGTGCGTGTGTATAGCTTCACGTATAGATATATTCACGGACATGCACACTCGCCATCCTCTACCTTCGCCACGTATACCATCCATTCTCGGGACTAGGTTAATGGGATATGCACGATACAGGTTCGTTTCGTTGGGATTCAGCTTTATGGTGATAGATTTTCGATGCATCTGCTTGAATTTACCGGCTGCACCGAAACCGACCTTTTTGTTACAGCTCGGCTCTATCCTCGACTATAAACATGCCGGTTTATATTGACAAAGTAATTAATGTCTAGTTGAAGCGAGGGTGGGCCGTGGGAGAACAAGAAAAAAAACCGTGTACAGTTCAAGCCTCTGAACTTTTCTTAGGTATAATGAAGAATCTTTACATCCCCTTAGACTTATAGCTACAGACAGTTCGCAGATGAATACAACGTCTGAATTTCGGTGAACGGAGGAACATTCTCGATGGGTTTTCCCCGAGTTAGGAAACTCCATCTAATATAGAGATCTATTTATAGGTCGAAGTCTTTAGCCAAAGTTCATTGTTCCGATAAGACTCAATCGCGAATTGAACTTAGTCAATGCGAAAGGGGATGACAGCTGGTGGAAAATGCTTTCATCAAGAAAGTCCGACGTTGTAATGGTGCCGCATGTCAAGTTCTTGCGATGAAATGGCAACCAACCCCCAAAGCGTAACAGTACCGTGGCGTGCCACGTGCAAACTTCGGTGTGGTACAATTACCAATTAATTAACCAATGGTATAGTTTCGGTTTCCTCAAAGGCGACTTTCTCTGGGTCAGAGAAGAGGGAGAGAGATAGAGAGTCGGAGTGAGCGAGTGAGGAGGAGGCAGGAGGCAGGAAAAGTCCAAAATCCATAACGCTTAGGTCTCGGTAGGTAGGGTTCGCGGTTGCGAATTGAATCTCAACCCTTTCCATCCGAATCGGTTGGATCGGTATTGGTTCTCTGCAGATTTTCTTCGCGCGTTCGAAGGACGCAAACTTCGTACCCCGAATAAGAAGAAGAAGAAGTAGAAGAAGACGTTTAATTTCAGGCAGTTAATTATTATCTTACACTCAATTAAAGCGACCACCGGGCTCCTCGAGGCAGACGTCATGGTAATTTGTGCTTTACGGGAATTGCGGGGAACCTTTATACGCGATTCAACGTTTATACCTAAACCACTCGCCTCGCGAGTTTGCCTCGTCTTCCGACCAGAGCTGCTTTTTTCTTTTTTTTTCTCCGAAGTAATTTGAGGAAAAGATCATCCGATCTTGCTCACTTTTTTTCCTTTCAACAATCCAGGCTAACAAGTACCTACTTTTACTTTCTCATTAGTCAAATGGGCCAAACGGGAATTTGCTTCGACGTTTTTACCGGAGAAAACAGAAAAAAAAGAGAAGAAGAAGAAGAAGAAGAAAAAAAAAAAAAAAAAACAGGCAAGGAGGAACGAAAAGCGAAAAAAATATGCTATAAAAGTACTGTGCGCCACTTCCGTTCTTCGCTCTGTGGCCCCGTGGTACAGTGCAATTTTATTGCTTGGGTTAAAGTAAGGTGATTTGTTTTCCGTACCACTAGATCGTAAAATATATAGTCATCGATTGTCCCAAACTTCTTCATCCCCATTTCGTCTGATCCGGCCTGTTTTCACCCTCGGCCCATTTTCATTCGATAATTATGTAAATTTCACTCTGCCTGCGCGTTTATTTATTCTTTTTTTCTTCTTCCCTTTTATTCTACCCCTACGGTCATAGATTGGGATGTTTTTACGGGAACCTCGAACTGATATGACCTGAGTGACGTAATAACGTTCGTTATTTGCTCGAGGCCCTGGGGGAGCATAATTTCACAAAATATTTCTCCATGGGGGATTATTGTCGACATTTTACTCGCTTATAGCGATAAAATGTAACGATTTTTTTTTCTTTTTTTCTTTTTTTTCTCAACTCAACTCTATGTATAATGTATATTTTATCAAAGAATATATTAAATAAATTTTACTTTTTTTCAAATTTACTTTCGGACGTAAGCTTCAGGTAAGAGCGGATCGGAATTGAATCAGATACCAGAGGATATAGGCGCTATAAGGATAGCTTTTAAAGTCCAACTTACAAGCAACTTCACTCCAAGACCTCCGGGAAGATGCTATACCCGACATTTGTTCCTTTCTCACATCGTATTGCACGAACCTTCCGATTTCCTCTTCTGTTGAATCAAATACGAAGGTCAGATAAAGGTCAGGTTGAGGTTGTACCGTGCGATGTCATGTCTGAAGGACGAGAACGAGGACGAGGACGAGGATGAGACTGTTAATCAATTATTTCGTTCAATTAATTTATCAAGAACGGGGATATAGCCTTCATTCGCAATTCAATCAAGATTCAAAGTTGTTGATGCGAAAATATAGGATATATCGTTGCCAACGCAGATGGATTCGCACTCAAAGCTATGAAACGAATTGGATTTTGTACTTTTCATACAAAATTCAAAATTCTTTGCACGGATAGGTCCTCCGACCCGTAGCAAAACCCTCTAACATAACATAACGTAGGTACATTCATATATAGTATAGTATGTATATACGTATACACTATGTAGTACAATATGCAAAATACACACAGGTATACACATGAGCATAGTACACAAGCTTTGCGACGGTTGTATTTAAGCACAGGCGATAGGAGGAGTGTAAAACCCGTGAGAGAACGCTGCTGGTTTAGTCCCTAGAATTGTCTGGTGATGATATCTGCACGGTGATCCAAGCAGCCCAGGAATATGAAACCTACTTTCTGTCTTTGTCTCTCTATTTCTACCTATATCCTTGACGTTTATTTCGTATAGTTTATACATTTCTAGTTACAGTATAAACCGACTGATATAACTTAGTAGCTTTGTACACACGGTGATATTATCCTGCAGTATGAAACGTATACAGGAGTAATTTTTCCATGAGAAGAGGATCAGCCCCTTTCATGTCTAACGTAAGCCGGTATCCATTACCCATAGCGAAAATGAAGATTTATCATTCTGTTTGATGAATTATACAAAAATTTGAGTTCATTTCATATTTAGAACACCTAGAGGCAAAGGTTTCGAAATTGTGTTCTAGATACAGGGGCGTTGATTCGCGGTTCGTTAAATTACGGTTGACTAAATTGTGTATAGAGTGTCTTCGCGTGTAAAAGGTCTTTGCCTTTGGTCAGAGAGGGCGAAACGCCCTTAGCAGTTGGGTTATTTTACTGTAGTTCTTTGGACTCCGTTGACGAGGACGAGGACCAAGAATTTCTCTTTATTCTTTTATCGAGCTTTCTAAGAGTCAGTCAGGTGAAATGTTGGTAAAAGTTTGAGCTAATGGAGGCTTTGGCAGCGTCTCAGAGTTATTTCTAAACAAGACTGCAGACAATTTTCAGCTCGTTTAACAATCGGTATAAAATATCACCTTCGACAATGGACGGGGACGGTTTTTTCGGGGTAGACTGGTTGAAATGTCTGTGCTTGGCTATAGAGGTGTCTAAAGTGAAATAAGATCCGACAGACAGATTAAATAACAACGCGAAATGAACAAATAAAGTCTGGCGTCATTTCGTCGCGAAATTTTTGGCGAGTCTTTTGCGTTCATTCTCTGTGTATGTGTGTGTGTGTGTTTTATATTTCTTTATTAATTAAATAAGAGACACTGATGAATGAGTTGTGAATAAATAATCAGGGAGTCTAGACGCATTCAAGGACGTCTCATGCAGCGTAAGTAGATTTATAAAAATTCGACGATGAGAAAACTAAGCGATTATGGTATAAGGGGGCTGGTTATTTCTTGTAGCGTATAAAATCAGTGCGAAATCACCGCGTGTTAAATTCCACCATCAGAGATTGGTTTGCATCTAGATTTCAGGTGACACTGGCACGCGAAGAGATCTGATTCAAATTTACATTTTAATGCAATTTGTGGCTAAGCCCCCTTTAATTAGCAGTATACCGCAAATCTCTGGGTTTTAATTAATATTTACTATCTAGTGTAAGCCTATTTTAATAAATTATTCGAAATCCCTGTACAGTGTGAATTGACGCTTTTATGAACAATATTATAAATTTATGCAACGCCTCCATTATAAATTTATAAACCAACACTGAACACATATTATCGCAGTATCGATTCCACCAATATAATCCCGACCAGCGATATTTACAAAGCAATTTTTATGACCCCCATATCTCAATGCTCCCATGCATATCAAAAAAACGGTTCAACGATATCAATCTACGAACGAAAACAAGAGAACGAAATTAAATATTGAAAAATTTGCGAAAAATTCTGAATCCATAAACATACGAAAATATTTTCATTCCACCAAAGCGATATTTCGATATACCCACTTCCCAGGGCTAAAGTTGGGGTGGAATAGGGATTGTGGCTGTCTCGATCCCCACCCATCTCTTTTACATTTAATCGGTTCGTGTCGTTTCGAGAAAGGAATGCCAGCATCCCCTAACCACGTCTTAAAGTGGGAGTTTGGCATGAGGTGGTTGGAAAGGGGTTAGAGAGACAGAGGCAAATATTCGAAGGTATATTGGGCTGGTGGCGGATGTGGCATAAGCGATTCCCGGATCTAATGAACCGTATATCCACTTACCAGTCTCGCATGTTCGGCAAAACGCGCGAGAGCAAATCCGCAGGAGGTAGATAGGTATACGCCAGGCATTTCTTGGGACTTGGAAATTGACAGTGAGATAAGACACCCGTAAGAGCGGAAATTAGATATTCGGGAAGCACGGTAAAATTTTTATTTCAAATGATTACGATCGAGGGTAATCGAGTCTTCCACATTAGTTACTCGCCGGATATCATTACGCGATACTCTCTCACTCTTTTTCGGGTCATATCTATTAATCTATCCGATCGTATCGAGAAGATAAAGAAAGAAGTGGATCCAATATGTTTGACAAAGTCGAAAACTCGAAATCCCGTTGAACTGCGAAAACAAATTTTGCAAAATCGGTCCGAAGATCTAAGAGTAAAGATCTCAGCACTCATTGTACCCGCCTGGAGGAAACGTTGATCATTAATTACACATCAAACAAGTATTTACCGAATTAATTTAAGGGATGATAAGGCACGCGCACCCTTTGAGGGTCGAGACTTCTCAGCCCCTTTGTTTGAGAAGACCTTTCGTCGAATGCGACTGTATGTTAAATCTTCAAACGTATTGATCGAGTTCCTATACAGTTATCGTATATCAGTGAGAACCTATACAGGTGTACAAAGATATAAATTAAAAAGCTTTTCGTAGTCGGTGTATCCTGTACACTGCAGGTGACGGGTCTTCCAGCGCGAGTATTACCCTTAGAAATTGCCTTCGATGTGTCTTAGGGAAATTAGTACACAGTAGATGAAAATGTTGAGAAAACCCTGGAGCGATCGGTAGCATAAAGATGTTCAAAGGCTGCTTTTCAGTTAGTCAACGACAGCCTCCCCGTCATCCGTGTGTCGAAGAATCTCTTTTGCCCAGATTTGACTATAATACAGTATACATGTAGGTACCCACCCTTCGGGTTTCTTGTTAACTCGGAAATCTATAGGGCTACGGGTTCGCGTGCTAGTCAAAGGCTTGTACACTTAGCCTTGGAAAACAATCGAGTATCATCACGTTCGCGATCAGAATGAGGGGAATTATCGAGTTTTCAAATTATGGATTTTACCTACTCCATATCTTCCAGCGTATTTCAGATTACCGTTGTTATCGCTCACACCGCGAGTGATTATACGTCTAGTCACCCATGGGCCATGCTTCATGGTAAACTCTCCCGCGTTCCTTGAACTACGAAATACGTTTTAGGGCTGTTACACGTTTCAAGTTTAGACCGTAGTTTGCCAAGATTGTGGGATTCTCGACGGGTTATATCGGTTACTTGAGTTTGAGAGATTCAGGTCGCTATTATCATGGATGGTTGATGGCAAATCGTTGAATAGTTTGTCGCTATTCAGGGCTGTAGATCTTCTCCGTCGCGAAGTTTGAGCTTTTGAAGAAAGTCACCTATACCTATACCTGTATAGTCGCTGTACTTATAGTTCACCCGATTTTAGTTGGAAAATAATTTCATTTCTTTTATATTTTTTTCCATCAAACCCAAGAGACCCTTAGTTAGCAACCCTGGCTAATTAAGGTGTCGAGCGTCGATTGTTGGAAGAAAATTAATTAAGCTCGCCTAATGATTCGCGCCCGAATGATCGCTCGATTCAGGACTTAATCTCAGCCTTTTTTTTCTACCCATTCGCTGATCTAGATGAAAATTAAATTTGATAACCGCGATTTTATTATATTGAAATAAAGTTCTTTGCTACGTATTTCGTTTATTGCGCGCAATGCAACTGCAGAAGAAAGAGAGAGAAAAATAAATTAAAAATCATATATCTCGTAAATCAAAGTAGACAAAATATTATTCTCGATTCTTTGTTATGCACGGTGCCGCGGCCGGTGGATCGCCTGTACTGGGTGAAATGTTCAAAAGTGGAAGAAACGCAGGGTGGTGGAAAAAAGAAAAAATAAACTAATAATTGTTCATAAAACTTTGACCAAAGTACAATAAGGGCGAAACAATGCCCCGCGTACTATACGAAACAATGCTGTACATTCAATAAACGAGCTTTTACTGGGCGTTATTCAAAAAAATATTTACGTTATTACGAAGAGAGGCGTAAGGGACAACTTGGAAATGAAACACTGTTTAACCCGGTTGTTTTTTTTTTTCTTTTTTTTTTTTTCATCCCTCTGTACACAATCGTCAATCTGAATTGCGAATAAATATCTTTGCATGTGGGCGCAGATTTTCTCGTATCTTTATATGTTTATTATCAATCAAGTTTTTGATAGAAAAACAACCCAATCATATAGACCATTTAATAAATCTCTATACATTCCTAATATTGGATGACGTCCGGTGAACCGTGCAGGGGAACGAAAACAACTGATATAAATTGTTATCGATCGATTTGTGAGGCCGAAGTATGTCTGGTTGATGGAGAGAGAAAGAGAAGAAAAAAAAAAAATTGACTTTCAGGGTGAAAAACGTAGGATGAAAATGAAGCTTTTTCCTACGCTTTGAATCGTATGCGATTTAACAGACCGAACGAAACTTCCTCTGGACAAACTATTTTCGGGGCTATACCTACCTATACCTTCAATTCTGGATAAAAATCACAATTCATTGTGTAACGATGCGGAATTTAAAACCCGGTAACATGTGATTTGAGAAATATCACTGGTACAGTTGGATAACTTGCAAACTGTAATGAAAAACTATATATAAAAAAACAAAATAAAAAAAATAAAAAACATTCACAAAGACAGTAAAAATGTACAGTACTCGTACCAAGCCTTACAAACACGCGACGCGTGTAACCACGTTCAGTTTTCTTTACAACTTCCAGGCTTTTATGGTGCAATGGCTGTTATATGGTCGGTGGAAATCTAGAAAAGTATATATTATATAATATGTCCTTTTTAAATGCATTGTCAAGAGATATCTGGCGAGCGAATAACACGGTAAAAATTCTTTAATCTTCTACATCGTTAATTAATCGATCTTTGAGACTTGAGATCGTAAAATTTGTCAACTAAAAGTGTAACATAGATCATATTCGCCGTTTAGATAAAGTGTAAATAGCACTGTGCTGTGAGATCATTTTCTTCAACATATTGTCACGTGATATGCGAATTTTCAAATGTCCAAGAACTTTTTTTTCTTCCTTTTTCTTCTTTTTCCGATTCTTTGGCTCAAGTCGAACAAAAAGGCTATGGGTGATGGTCGAGAAAAGATATTTTCACCAGTATCCATATATTGGATACCCGGCTGTTGTATTTTTTCTCATATAAATGGTATTGCGAGGTTTGAAAATGTTATCGTAGGCGATTTGCGACGCACATATACCTACATATTCGGTGAATGGTTGATCCCATTTTTTCCTGTTCTTATTTTCCTTTTCTTCATCTCTTTTCTTTTTTCATAGATAAGCGGCTCGATTACGTAGGCAGTTTGAACAGCCACCCCAGAATTTATCATTTTTTTTTCTCCCTCTTCCCGAGCTTCCTGTATCGAAATTTCAAAATTTAATACATTCGAGGAATAAAACGAAAAATGTTCGCAACTTTATTTCAAACTCGACAATAATTGCAGTCGATAAAATACGCCCGAGTTTGAGGCTGTTTCTAAAAGCTCATTTAAATGCCTCGAACTTAATCTAAGCTTTCCTGAGCCGGGTGACATTATTCGGGGAGATAATCGCCCGCGATTTGCGCGATTTTATTCCGCCTGGAATTAGCCAGACTGACAAAAAACTGAGCATATATAAGCGAGATAAGAAAATGCACATTCCCCCTGCACGCGATAATCTCTATCCCGCAATCAACGGGGTAAAGAAACCTCCTCGGAAATCTCAAGTGCTGGTTTATGGTATGCCTATTGAGTTTGGGCCACGTCCAACTACCATTCGAAGTTGTTGGTCTTACGACAATAGCTGGGGATACGTAAGTACGTACATATAACGTACGTAGATATACAGAATTCGGGGTGAAGGTATATTAACAGACACCCTTATACTCCGCCATTCATTTTCCAAAGAGGGTTAAGGGCGCGCGGGGTGCAGTTAGTTATCAGCGGTTGGTTTTGGATATCTGCTCCTACCTCCAGAGGGTTTTACTACGCACTAACTCACTCGGCGATAGTTAGCACCCCAGTAATCCAGTAATCCGGCCCGTGACGTCACGGGCTCAGATAGGGTATGCCTCGAATGAGGGGTGGCCTTAGACTTTCCTTATACCGTTTATGCTGCTTCAACAGCAAAGTATATGACACATATGTTATTCAGAAACATTAAACATATATTCATACGTATGGATGATGTGTCTAGCTGCCAAAGTATGGGGAAAATAATTGTAAGAAGGGCTTTTCGATGATGTTGAATGGCATGTGTGGGTGGATATAGATGTATCATCGCGATTTCCAGAGCCCCTGATCTTTTAATCTAGAAGATTATCGGAAAGAGTTAAGTAAATATATTAAAATTGGCGGAGGAATTGGTGTAGAGAAATTTGCTAGTCCTACAGTTTGGCTAATTGGAATATCGTAATAATCGTTACGGTTCAATTACACCTTCCGATCCTGAGCTTTTTCCATCGGACATTAGAGGGCTTAGAATCAATTGAGTCTAAGTACTCTGTATCTCGTAACGGATAATCTACGACGACAAATTGATAAAGAGGTAAAATTATGATTTTTGATCGTCGTATGCAAAGTCATAAGTTTAATCAAATGGACCAATTCACTGTGCGTCACTGAGTTATTGTAGAAGAGAATTAGGCGATACGAATCAACTCGGGTTACCTATTATCCACAGAAACAAAGCACGGGTAAAGCTAATGCAAAAGCTCTTCAGTGAACAAAGCGTAATTTTTTTTCAATCTAACAAAACATTTTCCACCCTTCCTAATTCCCACTCGAATGTTAGATTTCATAAGCTGTGGTATAAGCCTGATGCCATTTTCTCAACGAAACTGTATATGTAAAGCCATGAAATATCATCGTTGGATTATTTTTGAAGTACGGATTTGCACGTTGAAAATTGCGAAGAAAATGTATCGGGGGAAAAAAAAAAAAAAAACCAAGATCGTCATCCATTTGTTCATATTTACTGTTTTCTAACAATAATCGAAACGATGCAGTATCTAGTTTTCGAGCATCAACTACTGTCTGGCAAGTTTTAAATGGATCAGTGGATGAAATGATATTTTAGCGTAAATGAAAGCGGTTCATATAGCAACAACTTCGTAGCTTGATTAGGGGTGGTCGTTGCCAATGGTAGTATAAATTTAATTATTATTCGAGCGAAATTTGGCAAGTCGCTAAAACGCGGCTGCAGGGGACTCTAATTGGAATTAAACGTTTGTTTTCATTCGCTTGAACAAGTCTCTAGCTATCTACCACACGCACGCATACATCCATACACATATACATAAGCATACACGTACACCTACGCATATAGATATACACACACACACGTCTAAATACTCTCGAGAAAAGCTGCAGCCTGCCATGAGTTCGGAATCCAATTAATCTCAAGCGACTCGTAGGTAGGTGCAGGGTGGGTACAGTATTTCTGATCTATCGTTCAACAAATCCCGAACGAATTTATCGATACTCTTTCAATCACCACTGGCCAGTTTTCAGGTACTCGTTCTTTCTTCGCTAATTTTTAAATATAATTTTTCACACAATCATTATCCACGTATGTGGATGAAACTTTTCATCTAATAAGCACAAGTAACTGCGTGGATACGGAAGCTGCAGTTTGAAGTGGGTATCTTTTCGAAGCTGCACTTTTACTCAAAGCATATAAGTAGCATGTAGGAAAAAAGAAACAAGATGAATAAATAAATGAAAAAGTGAAATGAAACCAAAAAAAAAGATTAAAATGAATATAAATGGGATATTTATATACACCTGGAATATACCATATGTGGTTAATTTTCTATCGCTACTGCAGCGAGAAATAGGTTCACCTAAGTAGCGTATAGGGTAGGAACGGTGAGCCATTTATTCACTTGATCATCGTGCCTTGCAATTTCCGGTTTTAACTCAATTAATCCATCGTCGAATTGGTCCGTGCTTGAATCGATTCGAAAATATGTATACATATGTATGTAGTATACACATCCATACATATACAGGACGATTATACACAGATATACAAATCTTGTACAACCTCGATAACATTTGTCTTCGACAATTGGGACTCTACCCTCCTTTACAGTCTGCTGAATATTCTCTGTATCATTTCAGGTAATTATATCTCGGTATATGAATGTATATACTATATACCTACGCACGTATATATATCCTTAAACTCTCGGTCTTCACTTGAACATTAAATTGACTGTATTTTTTTTATTTTATTTTTCAAAATTCTTTCAAATTTCTTTGGGTCTTGTAGAAACATTTGTACCCTGGTTTGCGTGCTTGATTTCAAGCTACGAATGAGAAGAAAAGAAGAAAAAATGAGGATGAAGAAATACATTTGGATTCGCGTAGCGAAAGACGATCGTAAATAATTGGTACAGCGACTATAAGAGCTGCGATGGCCAACTCATTCATTCTTACAAGGTCCATTCAGAGGGTGTAGAACTGTCCGCTTGTCTCTATTTTCTCGTTGCTGAAACTTGGCAGTCTCGAAGTTCCTGACTTACGTTAGATAGAAAGAGAGAAAAAAGAGAAAATAGAGAGAGTGGGAGAGAGAGAGAGAGAGAGAGAACGCTGGTTTATTTTCGTCGAGTAAGATAAAATTAAGATCTGAATAAAGGCAATGTCAGGGAGAGCGTATCCTCCGTCCAATTAGCGCCGCTTCGTTCAGTTTTAATTAACTCTTGGAATCAGAACGATTAGAATCATTAAACTAAACTTGAAACCGCATACGGGTTCGGTTGACTTTCAACGATATCAAATATGTCTAAAGATATAGTATACGAAATAATGATGATGCGACTAATCAAAGATCATCAACGAAATCTCAATGAAACAAGCCAGGGTCTTCTCTTCTATCTTAACTCTGTACTTCGAATATCGTAAGAAGATGAGAGTATTCAACGCGGAGCAAAGATCACTGATCGAAATCATCTCGTAGTATAAGGTCGCCGCATACCTCGCCATTTCTCATACCTAAAAGAAATATTTTCTATATTTCTTGGAATATAATATTTCTATAAAGTCAGACGACCATGCACGTTTCGAAGCCGCAGAGAAATTCCTTATTTTTCGCACCGTGAAACTGTAGGTAGGTATGACCTGTTCCATACCGAACCACCACGGTACAATACCTTCTTTTACGACAAACACATTACGCTACAAAAACGTACGTGACGAAGTTACTCGCAGCTGTTTTCTATCTCTTTTTATCTTTTTTACGTTACATACAGTCCCACGTATACCTACGTACGCCAACATATCCACATCATCTATTTGCAGAGTCTAGACAGAGCATAATAAACGCCCACGCACGTCGGGGTACTTATTATGCAGTGTTACCCTTAAATTTTGAATTTCGGGTACGAGCTACCTCGCCCAATTCGAAAACGGTAAAACCCAAGGTCTGCTATCAGTATCAGAGAATCGAGCGTGAAAATAAACTGATGAAAGGTTTTAATCATCACCAATGTATTTGCGACCGTGTGACCTGTCAGACTTGGGTATGCAGAGTACCCGATATGTTTCGCCAGGAACCAGGACAGAAACATGGCACTGGTTTTAGCATTCATTGTCTGCAGATTGAACAAGTATTGTGTACTACTCGGCTACTCTTCTGTAGTTTCACCGCGTCAGCAGCAAATCAATGAGTGTCACGACGGAGTGAATGGCATGGACTGAATGATTAATGGCATGTTAAAATAGTAATCGTTGAATTATCAGCAGCCCTTCATTTTTCCTCTCGTTTCAAGTTGTGAAAAAAATATCATTTTTTAGCAACAGGTAGCTAGAACTCCTCGTCTCGACCAGCCTCACTCTCGTTATGCAATTCTTTGCATTTTGTCTCCTTTGTTCTCGGATAAGACGCGGAATAGTTATACGTTCTTCAAGATTGCACAGGATTTCGCAAATCTGTGACAAAGTTTACTGAGCAGCACGGAGAGCGGAGATAAAAGTTTGACGATATCAACTAGTTGTACAAATCGCTAAAAGTAACTATCCAACTGAATTGAATCGGATTAATAGTCTGGTATAATTCAAACTAATTTCAACTGTCGAACGAATGTCGGTGACAATTATAATCAAAGTATAACTAATGAAAATTAGCAAAAAAGAAGAATGGGTAGTACAGAAAATCGAATCGCGGATAACAATTACGACACAATTTGTACTACGTAATCTGTACGTGCGTTCTTTCAGTTCGTATATAGCAAACGCGTATGTACCTACCTATGTGTAATACATAGCTACATACCTGTACCATAGACAGTCGACGTGCATCCTGCCGTGAAAATCTGAGGGCGTGAAATCGAAGGCAATATCACTTGACGCTAGAATTGGCCAGAGTTTGACTCAGGCGAATAGATTCAAGCACCGAGCACCGCACTCGCTCTGTAATCGTTTCCGGCTATGTATATGTGGGAATCAGTGGCTCTTCATCGAATGTGTGTATGTGCGTTTCAGTAGGTAGATCCGTATCAACCGATCCCTACCCATGGATATAATCTATGTACTCATTTCGTGTGTACCACATAGAATACTGCATATCCATGTATATATTATATACCTACACTGACGCTAGCTTCTCTATACGCGTAGTTGCATCTATTAAATGGACGATCCGACACCTCGATGGTCGGATAACGATTACGCAGATTGGCGTCGCGTCGCTCGGTTGTATTGCGAAATTAGTATCTTGGGGTAGTTTCGTTTTGAATGAATGTGAGCGAAGATATAGTCGGCACTATTTTCAAGCTTTAGAATTCGTTTTGTATATTCGAAAAATTGAAATGCGCGGGGGAGACGCAAAAATGTATTCATTTTCAAATAATTCAACATCTCCGGTCGGTTCGTTTTTAAATTCTAAACTTTAGGGATACCGAAATAGGGGTGGTTAGTGCGTTACCGTGTAACCAGACATGAGGTTTTTTTTAAACCACCGTTTCTATTCCCTCGGGATAAACTACGATGTCCTTTACTGGGCGACCGACCGCCTATCCCACATTCCCGCATTTTCCCAAGGGATCTTAGCCCACGATGTGGGTACATATAGGTATAAATACGTGTATATATGCATACGTATGTGTAGTTCAGAAAAAACAGGATCATTAAACTGCAAAAGCTTTAGTCTGCCCTCTCGCATACGTGGGAAGGTATAATTTCTAGGTTTTTTTCCTTTTGATAACCGGGAGACGCAGTGAGCTTTCTGGATATCCAACCCTTCTCCGAAATGCGGAACTTCTTTTTTATTTTTATCTATTTTCATTTCTGGCTGTTAGGTATAGACCGAGGAACCAGAAAACGGAGACGAAAGTGTATAAGGGCATGAAATGGGGTCGCGCATGGCTGCGGCTTGGAAATGTGTCACGTACAATGATTAGCTATCTGTTACTCGAGATCCGCAGACACTTTGACGTCGTTTTCCGAAAGTTTAGCGATCCGTCTTTGACGCGAGACGATATTATATAGTCTCGCGGTTTTTCCTTTTAATCTCAATTTCTGGAAATTTTGGAAACTTTCCGAAGTCATGATCATTTCGGGAAATGAGAATTTGAAAAAATGAAGAAAAAAATAGATATGGTTGATTTTCGTTTTCTGTTTGTTGATTAAAAAAGGGGGAATAAGAAAAGAAAAAAAATTTGACGAGCCGCAGATACGACCTGGCTGTTTCATATAGATATAAGAGTATTCCCTGACGTTTCGCGTGACATTCGCTTGAGATACGAGCCAGGATCGAGGCATACGAAATAATAGATATTTTAGGAAGGGAGATGTATACGAGCGTCTATAAAAAAACAAGGAAACGCGAAATGGCAAATGGCAGGTGGTTTCGGGGTGGTTATTTTTCTTTTTTTTTTGTTTCTTCTTCTTTTTATTTTTCTCTTTCCTTTTCCCTGACGAAAATGAAACGAAGATACCTTTACCTCGCAGCGCGGTTTAGTATGCGGCCATTTCGTGTTTATTCAGAGTCGTACGAATTATAGGTACATCCGGGTAGTTTATTTACTTTTTTTTTTTCTGTTTCTTGTATACCGAAACTTTACCGCGTCTCATATACTATATCGCCCTCCCCATGTCCCATCCCCCCAAATAAATTGAATCAATTTTTAATCTTTTCTCGCATGATATTTTTAGCGAATTCTTTACCTAGTCAAAGCTGACGATATTCCGCACACGCCTACCTATGTCATAATTTCATTTTGAAGGGTAGAAACGCAACCCCTCCTCTTTCACCCTAACCTTTCTGTAACCGACAGACTATAAAGTAGGCGTGCTTTACGACGCAGATAAAACGATGGTATTTTTATGCCCACTCAGGACCCGCCTGCCCGAACCACCCGACCTGCACCAGTGAAGGATTCCTACGTTATTAGATTACACTAATGTTCTCTGCAGGGTATAGGATAGGTACACGGAATCTAATTGCCGCAATGAATTCTAGCTGCGAATCGTATAAGATTGCAATATAGTTAAGGGTTGAAAATTAGTGCGATGATAATTGTTGCGTGACGTAGTTGGTATATTATTGTCGGTGAGAAACGTTAAGGGTAGGTATATAGGGTGGGGGGTTATAGCTATAGTATAATACCTATATGTCTTTGAATTGTGCATTTTGAGCTTTCAATCTACCGTTCAAATTTTCGTCGCGTATATTGCAAAAATATTCTGAACCTATATAGAATATATATCGAATATATCGAATACGTCGCGTGTATTGAATAGATGTCAAATAGTTGTCGCCCTGGTGTTCCTAAAAATATACTCACATATTCTAGTCATGCACGAAGAGCACGTAAAATACACACAATACCTACGTCGCGTTCGTATTTATTCTGTATTTATTCACAAAAGAATAAGAAAAAAAAACAAAAAAAAAAATGGACAAAAAAAACGCGGAAATAGGAAAACCATTTTTCGTCCGAACTTTATTACCAAATATTCCCAATATAAGACAGGGTTGAAATAGAATGAAAAGTTTTCAAAAATAATTTTCCAGCCAGACGAAAAATTTTAATTTCTTTTTTACTATATTATGTAATATGTGAATGGTAAATTTTTCATCTGCATAAAAATTTGTGAAAACTGGTGATAATGTGAAGTTATATACGGATACATATAACTACGTATGTTACATATATACACATAGCTGTATAATAGAGATAATAATACATTTGTTATCTCGTATCGTGTCGGACGTAGAAAAAGAATTTGCATACATACCTTGACAACACTTTTCTCATTATACATTTCCCCTAGGAGAAAATGTTATTTGGTAGGTTGCCAGTTTCGTACTATGGCAAGTACCCCGTATACACGTTCAAGTGTATTATGGGTATCGCTGTGCCTATATACCTATGTATCTACGGCATTACCTCCGGATGCGAGCAATTAGGGTAGCACCTTCGTTTTTCCTCGTCTCGTCGGAGTTTCCAGCCCCGTACCTCCGCAAGAACAGAAAAAAAAGGAGAGGAAAACGAGAGAGAGAGAGAGAAAAAAAAATTAATATATATATATGTATACATATACATGTAAAATAAAAATAAAAAACACTCGAGCTTGCGGCGTTTCTCCCTGTTTTTTGGCCGAATGAAAAAAGCTCAAGCTTTTGGACGCGGGCGTCGCATTGCACTGCCTTTGCGTCCGTGTGGTCTCATAGCCGCATACGATGAAGAAACGGACTAAGAAAGAAAGAGAGAAAGAAGAAATACATACGAGGAAGAGGGCTGGGGAGGAACGGATATACTTACGCGCCGTTGCAGCGAGTTTGTTAGTTCAGAGTGTTTGGATAGAGCCAAGTGCCTCGGAAAATAGAAGAAAGAAAAGGCTTGTATGTTCGCGCATCCACTCCAGCTGCCCGTTCGTTTCTTGCCGCGTATTTTTATTCGTGTCTTTTTGGTATCTTACTCATTTCTTGACCCACGTACGCCTACAAGTTTCACAATTTCAATTCCACGTCATACGAACTGGGAATAAAATTGACTATTCTTTATTTTTTTTTCAATTTATTTATATCGCATCAAAGCATTCTCATTTTCGTCCATCGTCAATATTACATTTACAAATATACCTATACCGAGTACCTACACAATAGTATCACCGATGTGGATAAACGAGTCTATAATTAACCAATGAACTGAAAAGTATCGCAAATCCACATTATTAGGTATGTAGTTGTGGAAAATTTCAGAGTCGTTTCACTCGACAATAATAACAATAATTATTGTCATTCCGATCCGAACAACGGGCAGCTACAGCTACGATAGTCGGTACTACAACCGAATCGCTAGTTTCGCCTATTTTTCTGTATCTCTCTATTTTATTTCAATAGAGTTCTATAATTGAAACGGTCAATTGAATGGGGCAAACGATTCGTCGTATAATATCTGCAGGGAGTTTCAAATTCTATTTTCACTGCGTCGATGGTAGTTCTGCACTTTGTTCTTACCAGGGTGTTTTATCGCAACTTGGCTTGTTTAACTTTTCGAAAATCTCTCCCCCGTACAAGCTGGTTAAAATTGTCATAAAAGTGGAAGTCGAGAGTAGAACATATACCACCCAGTACTATATACTCGGTATATTAGTAGAGTAGTCATCCATTCTCGCTCACTGCAGCACAGTCACTACTCCGTTCGTTTGAAATTCGTTTTACGCTCTAGTGACTATAAAAGTAGCGGTTACGTAAACAATGAAAGAACCAAATCGTTGTCATACGATTAAACGCGTGTTTCTTCTCTGTTTACACGGTATTTTACCTCATTATAGAGGTAACGGTATACCGTTCAACTGCAAACAACATTTACAAAGGAAATGTATGAATAACAGATTGAAATAATACATGAAATTCATATGGATTATATCGTACGATTCCAGATCAAAGTCTACATTCTTCAATTCAGGATTGAATCTCTTACATCAATTTGTCAATCAATCAATTTTTTCTTATCGGCATATCGCATATAAAAATCAAAGGATTTCAGAGAAGACCTAAATCTCTCTGCAAGGTTCCTTTGCCTCTCTCGGTAAACCTTCGCGATTTTTTTGTCGCAAAGTCAACTGGGGGGTAGTAGAACGAAAAAAGCACTGCCTTTCACGGTTTATTCAAATGAGAAAACGATCGCTTGATTCATGGATCCCGAAGTTTTTAAGGGGTTTAATCGTTTCGGCTGAAAAGAACAGATCCAACCCCTGCGAATTCGGAAAACTAGCGCAGATTTAGTTCGAATATCTTAATGCCAGTATTATCAGAGTCAGGAAACGCGGGATGATTAAGCCGCGGGATTAGTTTATTGCGTTGGATTTCTCCTCGCGTTCTCGAACAGACGTACCCATCTGGTATCTCGATATCGTAATTCTGGTTCTTATTGGTCCGTAAGTAATATTGTCTCGGATACATGGATGCCGCTCTATACGGAATGATCTGAGAATCGTATATAGCTGCAAGGGTGAGGGTTGAAATGGAAGCGGGAAAGGGCTCGCGGAAGTGGGTTCAAGCTACCGGTAATGAGCTATTGAGCGTCAAGCATTGCCTCGCGCAGTCTTGTCAGACAGTGCCGAAGGAATTCTGATTCGAACGCGATCGGAATATATATAAAGGTGGTGGTCCCGGTTCTCGTGCCCCTGGGTGCCTCTGGATGCCCCTGGGTGACCGACTGCCGTGCCAAATACCGCAAAAATAATGCACCAAGAAGTAGTAACCGGTACGTGTCGTCTGACTCGAGCTTGCACCCCTTCATTTCTTCACATCGTGTTGTATTATTCAATGAATCGAATATTTCATCGTAAACCTTGGAGTGTTCTCAGGTTTTGATGAATACGGTTAGGAATGTAATTTGAAAAAGGAGAAAAATATATGAAAAAAAGATAGAGAAAAAAAAGGAGATATAATTAAACGATGAATAAAATATTGGGGATATTTTTCGGCTGATGATACGGCATGCGATCAACCATTTAGGGATACGAGTGTGAGGGTTGATCCAGACGTCTTAGAGAGCTTAATTCTTATCGGTTCACCCGAAATCCTTTTAGTCTGATCCTTTAAGCCGTAGTCAATCATTAAGGATGTTCCAGTTGCCACTTCTCGGGTAAACCGAGAGTTCTCGGTCCCGAAACTGTGAGGAATCGTAATAAGAGAAAGCTAGGGTGTTTTTTGTGTACCAAGAAAGTGAGTAGGTATTGATAAGAGTTTTTGAAGGGTTGTCGTCTCGGAATATTTCGACCGCGAATAATATTCATTTGCGCAAAGATTTGGCAATTTATAATTATGTTTGAAGGATGTTAGTAATTTTATCTCGATCTTGAATACTTTGAAGTGGTGCTTGGATAAAGAGCAAATATTTGTTTCTCGAATACAAATAAACCAGTTAAAACCTCTCGTTCATGCCGGTCAATATTTTGACAGTTTTGTTGATATTACCGGGTACCTATCCGAAAGTGAAAAAAAAAAAAAAAAGAGAGAGGGAAAGAGAGAGAGGGTTCCAAATTATCGCAATAAATTAAGCTCCGACGTCTGCCTGCGTAGGTCATAATATGTAACATATATGATTTAACCTTTCGTCGATACCTATGCTTATAACGAAGGAACGGAAGTTCATAGTATTTGGCGTAGGGCAGTGACTTGAATAATTATAGAAGGTCAACAAACCTCATAAGCACTATACCTACTTCTGAAAAGTGATGTTAAAACTACCATCACGGATCATAAAGCCTATTTCAAGAATTCCATTTAACAACGACCGAAATAAACTCACTAGCTGCAAGGCTCACAAAAACAGCCGGCAGACTCTAGATCGTATAAGATATCATAGAATGTAGAATTTAGAACGAAAACGAGCTCTATGTAGTCTACACATCATACTCATCTGAAAGTTTTCGACAAGTCTTGACAGCACGTGTCATCGTGGCCAGATACTATAAGCGCGAATTTATTGGCTGTCTAACCAAATCTGGAAACTGTTTGGAAAATCTGAAATATGGGTACAGTAGTCTTCAATATTTGGCAGAAATTTATTTTCTGTAAAATTGATCAAATTCTTGATTTGGGATCATTAAATTTTATGGCCACTCCGCCGCACCGTCTCTCGATCTGACATTTCTTGAATCCTAATTCCACGTTATACGGGTAGGTACACAGAATGTACAGTGGCTCCTTGAAATAAATAAGTTAATTAGATTGCAGCTCATTAGCTTTCATCCGGGGGTTCAAGGCTCGCGAGTTAATACAGTTTGGCAAAAATGTCATTGAATTAATTTGCATGCCTTATCGTGACTTAAGAATACTTAGTTCTCTGGGTGAGCGTAGCTGTACCAAGTAGCTTAAAATACAAAGGCTGAATAACGTTGATCCCAAAAACTGTGCTACGCTGGCTTTTGCGCTAGGAAACCTTACGGGATTTTCTTAAGCTCAAAGTCCGTTTGAGAATTTTTTAAAACCCAAGTCTTTCCCGTTTCTATACCCTACTGGGTTCTAATTAGCCGGGTAGGTAGACTCTTTGTCAAAAAATGGCTGACGACGATTTCTAGCAAAGAGAAGGTATAGCATGCAAAGGTAAGCGAGTACTTTGCCGTTCACGATATAGGTATAGGTATCTATAATAATTAACAGAAATTAACTTCAGATCAGTATAAGAATCTTATTTTCATCTCGTGTGTAAAACGATTTCCTATATAATACTATAAATGATATACGAGGGTGTAGATCTACACCCCCTGCACAACTTCGAGTGCGCTAGACGTAGTATTACGTAGCTTGAAGTAATCGAGGGTTCTTCAACTGCAAACGTTAACTGGGTCACTGCACAACCGAAGTTATAAGTTACATACAGAATGAGGATGATATTTTTACGACTTCCACCCTCAAATCCCACTCCCTCATCACCGTCGCGGATCGTCTTTTATTGGCGATGATGAAGAATAAAAAAATAAAATAAAAATAAAATACGCCAAGGCAACGCAACGCCTCGAGATAAGTGAACGCACGCACAATTAGCACCGCCGAGTGCCACCATTAGACGTCGCGTATGTGTCGTACCATGGAATTCAGTGGAGACACATTATACCCACCATATGTACATGTACACACTGCTATATGTACACACAACAACCACGGTTTATTTACTAGGTGCTGTAGATGGATGATGCTGGAAGCAGTCACGAGATTCTAATTTGGCCTCTATTACCTCGCCATAAATTCCACAGCACATACGCACACACATACGTACCTGCAAATAAAAATTTAACAAAAAATAAAAAAAAAGGGGGTAGAAAAAACTTAAAAAATAAAAACAACAAAATTAACGTATGAAAATTCGTGTACGATATTCTGACAGTAAATAATTCGAAAAAAAAAACAACCCATATACTATATATATATATATATACCAACTGTGAAAGAAGAATATTAAATTTAATTAGAAATTTTCAAATTAAAAATATTTAAATTCGCCCGGGAGGGGGAGGTACTTGGAATATTAATTAGTTTCTATACAGACGTAATGTTCGGCTGTTCAGTATAGGTGGTCACGTGGGTAGATATAATATTTAGTTTTTATTTTTTATTTATTTTTTGTTGTTCAAGTTTGATGGCAAAACTGAAGTAGTTTAGTTAGTGTTTGCAGGTCTGTTCATTATATACCCTAAACTTATTAGGTTTATGGGGTAACATATTAGGACAATGGCAGGCAAAGGTCTGCGAGCAAAGACATCGACGGCGAAAGCATTGTGTGTCTAAGTGCCCATCAGGTCCAAGACTTGCCTGCCGTTGACGTCACACAATTCAACGAACGGCCATAAACGATAGAACTATACGAAGCATTGTGCTACTCTAACGATAGGGTACAAAACATCAGATTTACCATAATATAGGTATATATTACAGACCAAAGAACTCATTTCAAAAAACAAAATTCAGCGATACCCAAAATTTGAAATATTATTAATAATAATAATAATAGCGGTGATAATATTGCCAAAGTTTGATATCGTTTAGATTTCAGGCCACGCTTATCAAGAAGTCGACGTACCTAATGTTATAAGAGCCTGTTCTGACGGTGAGGTATGAGAGAAAAGAAAAATGAAAAAAGGAAAAAAAAATGAAAAAAAAATGCGAATACATACAGTCATTCGTCATTCTCTGTTTTATATATGATATGCTGCACGTATCCGCTACTATTTGCAAACGTAATACGTCCGCATTGTTAGCGAGCGTCGGTTACCCCCTAGTTCCACTTTGGCCCATTGCTAGAATACCTTTGCCACCGAATAGGAGGTCAAGTACCTTATTAAACCGCGAGGTCTTAGCAATTGATTAAACGTCATAATTATATGAATAATTTTTCGAATAAAGTTACTTAGAATGGTCACTCAATGTAGGTATAGGTAATCTTGTAATTTTTACTTGTTTAATAATTACGTTCGGTTTTCATCATTTTTTTTTCGTTTATTTTCTTCCTTGTCATTTAATCTTACCTGGATTCTAAAAGTCGAATAATTTACCGCTGGGCTCAGACTGAGGCTCAGGTGAATATAAATAAATTAATGAATAAATAAATATGTAGATGTGTAACGGAGGAGGGAACGTGGTTGGGGAAAACACTGAGATCAATTTATTATAATTAAACAAGGCTGACTACTGTTTTTACTCCTTGAATATTCTCAAGCCACTCGAATATATACCAGTTGCAGTATAAAATTAATGTACTGATGGAGAAATTTTGACGTTGTGACAAAATTTTAGGGATGTGAAGAGAGAAAGATGAAAAAAATAAAATAAAAACTGAAAGAACAGGGAAAAAAGAATCAAAATGCCTTTTTACTTCACGGCAGTAAACCTCGGGTCACGAACTATGGGGTCGACGGCCTATAGCTACTACTCGTTCGGGTGAGGATTAGGTTATTACAGGCAACAGCTCGGGATCACGCACTACTAGGCGCGT
Organism: Tenthredo livida; assembly: GCA_963992785.1. Lineage (NCBI taxonomy): Eukaryota > Metazoa > Arthropoda > Insecta > Hymenoptera > Tenthredinidae > Tenthredo > Tenthredo livida. Next base: position 3,257,315 of record OZ023071.1, on the reverse strand, counting down.
AGAACGCATCAATTTTTGCTAAAAAAGCGAAAGTGCAATTTTACGAGGAGTGAAACTGAAACGCGCGGGACGGTAACGGTTTTCCTCGCCTAACTTTCGCCAAAGATCTTGTGTAATAATAAAATACCACCCTTTCCGTAATGGCTAACCGAATCCGAAAAGTACAAGGGAGAATTACCTCTAAGAAGACTTGGGTAAACGTCATATCCCACGCGGCTACTCCCTTGGAACACGCCTGCTGGACTGCTAATTCATAGTAGAAAATCATTCGCGATAGCGGAAGGGGTGCGGATATTTTCAATTCCCAAAAACTCCGTATTTCTTAATGGGGATGGTAATTATATTATGGAGGAACCTGTTAATTTTAAGTAAAACTTTCGCGACTGCAGTCTGATCTTACGAAGATCACAAGGAAAAACACCATTGCAATAGCTAGAAGACAGTAATTTTGGAAATTTCTAATCGTTCGATGGAATTCTACATTTTTTTGTTTCATCTTTCGTTGATGAAGAAGCTGAATAGATTTTTTGTGAAGTAATGTGTCATTTCCCTGTCTGACCCGAGTTTGTGTATAGGTATGGCATTGATTTTTGTTTAATAAACCGTTTTAATTATAAATCTAATTGGGAATCGATCGTATTCCGCACCCCGTATACAATTTATTCCCGAAGGAAATCGGAGCCGCGCGATTCGAATTAGGGTAGTTAATAAATTACTGCGGGGATAAATATCTCATTCAGTTCGAGTCGAATCGGATTTAGATTGAAACGTTATTTTCATCGAAGGTTCGATGGGTAGATTGCCACTTTTCTGCCGATCATTTAAATGAGTTGAAAACACCCCTGCGGAGTTGTTTGTGTAAAAAATAATGAATTTGAACAAAAATGAATTCATGTGTTCAAAAAATTCGCATTACAATTTGCAAAAAAAGGGGGGCGGGGGGGACCTTCAAACAAGGCGGAAAAAAACACCGTGTACATTCTCCTCGTTTCGCCGGGGTAAGTGACCCAGTACAAACGAACAATAGAATCTTTAAAAATTCTCGAGTCGCGTGGTGGTAAGGTGGGTAGGTGGGTAGGTATATAAGCGCACATAATATAAGTGAGTGGGGGATTTTACTTTTTCTCTGCCTTATTTTCTCCCTTTATTTTTATTGTTCTTTTAAACAAGGTTGTACTCTAAACCCGAGTTCACCTCCCTTTAGATCCTGATACGCGTCTCGACGTTAGACGCCGGTGGTGGTGGTATGGCAGTCCTGAGTTGCGAAGAGAAAGAAGAGAAAAGAGAGAAGCACTAGGCCGAATTAGTTTTGTGGTTTCGTAGGGATTTGAGAGATTTCGTTTCGCCTGGTTCCCGGGGCACGGTTATATTTTTCTTCTCTTCTCTTCTCTTCTCTTCTCTTCAATTCTACTTCTCTTCTCTTCTCTTCAATTCTACTTCTCTTCTCTTCTTTTCGCAGCCATAACTCACAATACCCACTAGGCCACGTGTTCCCTTCTTCACCTCTATGTATACTTTCTGTCCACGAGAAAAGCGAGAACCCCCGAAACCCCCGAAACCCCCGACTTCCCTTTCAAGGGCGTCCTTTTTCTCCCTCGTGGTTAACCTCACGCGCCACCCGGGTTAAGGGTGAGAAAAAACATGGAGTTGGTCAGCACGACGCGACGGGGTTAGTGCCGGAACCAAAGGGAGGTTTGGAACGGCCGATGGTCGCCTCATGGGTAAAGTGGAGGTTCTGGAGCGGGATGGAATGATTCGGAACCTCCCTGCAGGGTGAGGAAAGACTAAAATGCGAAGGGGTTTCCCGGAAGAAGCCAAGTGGAAATTACCCTGAGACAAACCCGGTTATATGGGACAGATTGAAGATCTTATACCACTGCTATACGCCCTCCTTTCTCCTTCCTTCTTTCCTTTCATTTCATTTCATTTCATATCATATTTTCCCCTAACCGTTTCATTCATATAAATATTTGGTTCTCCACTTTCTCTTCATTTTCTCCATGTTAATTTTGTTATCAAAAACAACTGACGCATTGAATAGCGGATGGATATTTTGTGCTAGTAATGATTCTAGTTTATCTTTTTCTTTTTTCAAACTAAACAAGCTTACTCGAAATTAAAACGTAACCGAAATTGGAGAGGGATGAAATGAAATATAAGTGAAATATAATTCCTGTCAAATCCATTCAATGTTCAGGCATATACATACCTCTATGATACATATATGTATATGGTACTTCAAATCTCTACGAATATTCGGCTGGGAAATCAACATTCATGGGAGACGGGTGGCTACACCATGCACAGCTGAATGAATTTCGATTTCCACGAGTGGATGCAGAGGAGTGTGAAAGGGAACGGAGTATGGGGACGAGTGCAAATGAAACAAGTTTATTTCAGAGTTTTTAAATAAATGGTACCCACGGTGTGCTGGGCACACCGCGGATTCTATCGTCGACGAAAAACGAGCATTCGAGCTGACAAACCTTCTAATTACGCTGGACATGAATATTTAACGTTCTATACATACGCTGATTAACAATCATAGAAAAATCCTATATGCAAAATAGTAGGTACAGGTGCATTCATCGGCAATTAACAATCAAAGACACAGATATTAGATGTCACACATATCCGTCTCTGATGGAACAACCTGTTAGATTAATGATCGTTATTCCAAGAGTTGGATAGCCTTGGATTAGGATCGTGTGAGTTTATTACGTCAGTCGATTTCGCCGGGTAGGTATATTCACGTTGCTGTTTTCACACCTCTGTTGACATTTCACCCCCATTTCAATATCAGCAGTTAAAAGGACCGCGGTGGTGAAGGCTTTTATCATTTTTCATACCACCGGAGGAAACCGGTGGGGTAAATATTTGCTTGTTTACTTATTTGCTCGATTGTATATCGGAGTAATCGTCTACTGCATATACATATATGATCAAGAAAGTGACGATAATGGAATTTTAATACCCCTATATGGACTTTTTATAGAACTAAACGAGATCGATGCTAATTATAAGTTCGCTCGATATTAATTATCAAATATCACACACACTTTGATATACTGCGGCCGAATCGGCTATTTGATTCAGAAATTATTCACGATTATAACGCATACTGTAGGGCCAACTATACATACTAGCTGTGATTATTAATAATATTACCTCACTCGCCGCGGCGCTGTTTAGAAAGTAAACATATAGTCCGTCATTTTCGTTTTGCATTTTACTTTTTGACATGTAATCATCGAGTATAATCCAGCTTCCATTTTGAGGGAAAAAGGGGGAATCCCCGTTAATGACTATACGAATTTATTACTTCTCTCAGTACTCATGTGCCTGTCCCCTCGCTATTTCTCTCTCCTGTTCTCCTCGCTACGGACAGTTTAATTATGTGTCCAAACCGGAAGAATTTTCAGAAAGAGAGAGATGTGATATCTGTGTGAGTGTGGAGGTGGATGTGGGTGTAAAAAAGTATATGTCGAGGTAAAATCATCGGACTACGATTTATCCTTAATTTACTCGATCTTTTGACTATTTATACAGTTGATGTAGGTACTTGATGGAAAATTTGCTTCAAACATTCTCCCGAGAGAAATAAGCGAAAATTTGTTACGAATGAAATCGTAGCTAGACGCGGTACGTCTAGTTCTGCATATTATAATCATCAGACTGTATACACAGCGCTCGGAAATGCAATTTCCGCGTTTTAATTCCACTCGACAAACTTATACCGCAAGTTTCTATTCACTACTCGGAATTTCTCAGATTTTTTTTTCATCATTTTTGTCGGAAATTTTTTCTATTCATTAGCCGAACGTAGCTACCACCATACATGGTTTCTTTTACCCCATTCTTGTCTTCTCATAAAGCGCACCATATGAATGAAGAAAAAATAGGTCTATTATGTCTCATCTGTAATAATTATTACTCATTATACGTAGGTATGTTATACATAGAAATCTAATTCCTCATTTCTGTTTCTGTTTCAGGTAAGAAGCGAATTGTTACGGCAGTATTTTTGTTCAACCAAGATACTCAGGTACAGAATCCGATTTCATCTTTGTTCAAGCAGTAGAATTATTTCTCCTGGCTCCATTTATTTGAGACTCGCAGAATCAGATTTCTCCGGTCGACCTAAGACGCGGTTTGGTTAAATATTCGCTCAATTGCTTCTCGGTTTCTAAAGACTTAGCGATTCATGAGAAAATACTGTTTCAACTTCTATAAGATATAAGAAAAATTTGCCCAACGTTATTTCGCCTGGCTTCTTTCTCTTCTCTTCTCTTCTTTCTTTTTTAGTTTTTTTTTAAGTTTTTTTTTAGTTTTTTTTTTTTTTTTTCGATAAAGTGGATCGCGACTCTGGCAGTCAGGCGCAGGGCGACGCTAACCTGAATCGAAAAGGTCCTCCACCGTAATCCAACTTACTTTGGCAGCTCTTCTTTTGTATTTATTTGATTTATGCGAGGGTTCCAAGGAATCGTGCGCCCTTCAGCAAATTTCCAATCGTTGCCTCGAGTAATTTCGAGTTATCGCAAGTTATCGAGAGGCTGTCGATAAATTCCGTCTCAGGCATATATATATATATACATACGAATCCCTCGTTAAAATCGCAACATTTTCAGTTTCCTTTCAGGAACCGAAATGATATTCATTGATGGTTTAAAATCTACGTAAATATACGTTATAACAACCCTTCGAACCTATCGTTACTTCAATGTTTTGTTTTTCACTCACGATTCTCAACAATCAAGTTTCATCATTGTTTCATCGTTATAGTTGTTTATTTTAACGCTCAACCTCATCCAGTGAAAATAAACTTCATTCATTTATCACTATCCATTACCCCTCTCAACCCTTCGATGTCGGCTACAAAAGTGTCCCTGTTTTCCTACTCCTGGGGGAAAAGCAGTTTCGTTTTATATCACGGGCTATAATCGTTCGGGGCGTCTGCACTGTGCCAACTAAGTTCACCCTTACACTACTTCCTCCCTCGACTTCTAGACACAATATTATCATCGTTTTTTCTTTTCCTTTTTTTTTCTTTTTTTTTTTTCACCCTTGTTTAGTCTGCTCTTCCCCGGCGCACTTTATACTTTACACCCGAACTCATCAAGAACTAATTTTCGCTGTGCATGGTTAACAATCATTTTATTTGGGACACGATGGTAGAGGTGATTGCATATCGATGATATCGAGCCTTTTGAATTTCATGCTCGAGCAATATATCAGTTGTCATTTCAGCGAAGCAATCTGCTACCGTGGTGTCACATGTCGTACGACGGAGGGTTGGAGTTAAAACTTTTTTGGGATTTGTTTTTCTTCTTGTCTTTTCCTTTTTTTTTGTTTTCCTGCAAAAGTTGACTCGCCTGAAATAAAATAAAACCAACTGCAGTTACTCGACTCTGTGCGAAGTCGATCGAAATTAATCATTCTGCGGTTCCTTACCTAGTGTACCAATGGCTTCCCCGTATTTTTTCATTTTTTCATTTTGTATTATTTTCTCGTTTTTTCTGCCAGTTTATTCCTTCTTTTTTATATCTATTTTTATTTCACCCTCGTGATGAGTTAGACGAACCATATATCGATCGAGGGTATACTGCACGAGCTGTTATCTCACACATCTTTCCATTCTTCGTCCACCTTTGTCCGAACCTCGATCTAAAAGATTCCAGGAGACGGAGCAGCGTGTCTGGTCATCTCTAAGGAATATTAATTTTCTGGATGAAAAAATGACAAAGCCGTTAAAATAACCGATAAGATCAAAAGACCCGTTGAATAAGCGTCACTTCGATTGATCAAGTCACCACCAGATGCAGGAACGCAGGAGAGCAAAACCCAGTTTATACAGCGTCAGCTAAACTCCGTTTGATCCGAAGATATAAACGGAGTAAAAAAATTCAAACTAAATTCAATTCATCTATATTCTAGCTCATCAAATTATCGATAAACTGTTAACTCCCGTTAAACTATGAAGATAAATTTGTTAATTTTCCACCGCTATATCAATTTGTCGATAAAATGTTACTTCCACGTTTACTCATCCGGCTCGACAACAACTAACGACTATTCGTCGTCCCAATACTCGAGAGGCAGTCCCAAACATTAGCAATTAATTCAAACTGTATCTAGGCAGGTATATGCATATACCTAATACGTGTATGTATATATACAGCGATCGATGTACAGAACGGAATTCGATTTGCTATCAGTCGACCACCCTCTCCGGGGAATGATTTGGATCAAAGTGTTGGTGTGTGTTTGACGTAGGTATATGTAGAGACGTTAAATACGCAACACATAAATCCGCGTACATCTGCAATGTCGAGGGGCCTGTGAGGCGGATGTGACGTCACTCGCCTATCATAACAAATGACTGTGAAACGGCGACTCTGACGTAGAGAATTTCGACCCATCTAGATACAGGTGCCTGGTGCTTTCCTCTGTTCAGAGATATATTATTATGTAACATGTATATACGAAATGGTCCATACACATATATGACGTCCGTGTGAATGATGTATCGTGCAAACGCGATCTCGTGGGAAAGACAGAAATTAGAGAAATAATTTTTTGGTTTTTTTTTCCTGTAATATTTGGGACTTACAGCCCTTAGAGAAAAGTAGTTTGTTGTGAAGTATTACGAGACTCGATGAAAATGTGTAGGATGATTTTCGACGTGGTTCTTAAATTGAAGCTTTTTGAGAATATTATTTTGCCAATTGAACAGGACCAGGGTAGAATGTGTATTATTTCTTTTGGGTCACTGCGGCCACTCGGAGATATTATCGCCGTTTCTGTTCCCCGCGTCTACCCCTGAAATCGTAAACTTCCAGAAGTTCCACCCTCGCAAGCACCTAGGGGAGAACCCGGGGCAGCACCGATGGTCCAGTTCGTTTCTGCAGAGACGTGTCTCGAGTCCCTGCTCTCTTTCGAGCATAATCGTAACATTGGTTGGTGTCCGGTACCCACTTATAATACGTGCCTAGCACGCTCCTCGTCGAACCACCGAGGAAAAGGGCTCCCGCTACTATCCACCTCTTTCGTAGAGTCGTTTTCCACCCACAAACTACGAACGTGAGGATGAAACTCGAACAATCATTTCCGCTACCACCGAGCTATATTTGCGCCTGATATTTCGGCTTCACCTAGCTCGGACTTTTCAGAGCTTTTTGCTTTTTCCTCCTTTGATATTCTACTTCGAAGGAATATTACTCCATGTGAAAGATTTTTCTCCATATACGCTTACCTTACCTTTTCATCTTTATTAGTCTTTGATAATGTTTTCTGCTTTTTTTCTGTTTCTTATTCTTGTTTTTCACAAATATATAATATATAAAAAGAAAAAAGAAAATAACATATTTATGAATTTGAAATGGCCGACTTTAATCAGGAGACCAGAGGCATCCACTTAAACTCTCGAGAGTTAGGGGGAGGAATTTTTAACCATATCTTGTCAAGTGTATAAAGTCGAATTAAAAACATGTTTCAAATATAAAAGTTAGGTAAATACTATACTGTAGAGGCAAATGACGTTTTAGGTTTAGGGGGGGAATTTGTTTTTTTTTAATAATATCCTTGTTAAAATCACAAGAGAAATTCTCTCTCTTTCTATCTCTCTCGCACGCTTCTCTTAGTATACAGGCTAAATTCTGAGTTTTTCATACAAATCTGAGAATGAGATTACCGCCGAAATTCGCGTATACCGAGTAAAGAAACGTTACTCCGGAAATTAAGCAGCGCGTCAATAATACACTACACCTGTATAAAAAAGAAAATAATAATGATAATAGTGATATAAAATCGTCCTATCAACGAAAATTGTTTCATAATTACTTAGTTCAATATAATACCTGAAATATATGCTCAAACAAATCCACCTTGTACAAATATACAAATTTGTATAATTTATAAAGCGCTTAAATTAAAACCGCAGCTAATATGTACTAAGTATCTCCCTATGTGTGTACCGTACAGTAACCTGTCTTAAGCCACGGGTTAATCGGTAACTGACACATGTCTCTTTACCTTGGCACACATGCGTTTATAGGGATTAGAAGGACGACAGGTAGAACGGGCGCGAGCGTGTGTGGAGTATAGGGAAGTGGGACGAGGGACGTTCCTAGTCTATACGTAATTTGGTATAGGCTTTAGCACCCCCGAGCAGTATAGTACTAAATTACAACATGCATCCTCAGGTGTCGGGAAAAGGCAAAATCCTAATTACAGGTGAAATGGTCAGACGAAAAGATCGAGTGCGAAGTAAAAATGATAAGATGATTCAGGATAAGGTCTAGGAGTATGTGTTCGTGATTAGGCTCCTTTGACGAATGAAATGTATATCGTTGCTTCGTAAATGGAACTCACATCGTGTATCCAGCCACCTGTCATTCGTAATATCTATAGAGAAAGAGACTAGTTTATTCTAGCGATAAAGTTCTCGACGTTGCGTCTGGAGAACGATTTCTCGTAATCTAGAAAAGCCGCGAATAGGAGACGAAGAGGTAGATAGATGGATGTAGAAGGAGCTGTGGTATAAGGTATAACGTATAAGGTAGGTAGAACCGGGAGACGGAAGGTTGCCGACATGGCGGATAAATTTCCTGAACAGGAGATTACTCCAATAGCAGTTCCATTGTTCCCGTTGTTATTGATAACTTCACTCCACTTCACTCCACTTCACTCCACTTCACTCCACTTCACTCGACTAAACCATCGCATCGCGGCTTCGCGTTCCTCCGCGAGTATAATAACTTGCCAGAGTTGCAGTTTTCGGTTTTCGGATTCAACCCCCCTATATGTGTACACGTAGATATCAACCTGGGTATAGATGGATTGGAAGTGATCTATTCCCTCGACGGATTTGACAAATGTACAATTTTCTTTTACCCGGTAATGCTTAATAACGTTTAGCCTCTCGATCAGCGATACCGGTTCATAAACCGTAATATATTATATCCCTTGTGTCCCCGGCGGACCATTCGTTGTCGTAATGGACGTGGTTGAGTCAATTGTACCCGTGGTAGGTACATCCCTTGTCCAAAGGACAAAGCACAAAGACTAGACGTGTTGAAGAGTCGTCTTTCATCTCGTACCAAATCTCTCCGTAGATTAATCGTTTCGAAATGGGTGCATAAAAAAACCAACAATTTTTCGAACATTATTTTCATGCAAATATGTATAAGACAAAGATTACCGTTCTGATATAATGGAGAAAAAAAAGTTGATCGACAGATATCAGAGATTTTAGTTTTCTTGAATTTGTTTGACCTACGACCCATGACAGTATATCGTATATTGTTTTTGGCAATTTGTGTTCAATCGAGTTTATAGATGCAGTTGAGCGAGCATTCCGTCGTGTGAGATACGCAGTTCGCTGTATCAGCGAAAAGGTATATTCTTGATAGACAAGCGCCTGTCCACCACTCAACTGACTGAGCCGCGCCGGAGTTAGACGCAGTCTGGAAAGCCGTGAAACCCCGCTTCTTCCAAATTCTGTCCTAAATTGAATATTGGCAGGCAAGGAGATGGCGATGGCGATTGAACGAACGAGAGGCACTCCGTCTTTCGAGGTTCGGCTTCGACGAGAATGGTGGGGTGGTATACGTGCGAAAAAGAACCCCTTGCCTCATACTTTTTGCCAAAGATTCGTTTGATCCTTGCCGAAGCTTGGGCGTCGCCAGGACTTAGACCGGGACCAGGGAACGTTCGCGTTACACAATTGCATGTATACATATATACATACATATATACATATATACATATATACATATATACCCTCTTCTTCTTCAGGGAGCTTAAAAGGCAGCGGAGTCAGAAGTGTGCTTCTTGCTTTGGTGTGTATTTCCTTCCAAAGTAGATATAGCCACTTGCTTTAACTCCGTTAACCCTTGACATAGTAATATAATGTACGACGATGCGTCGTCAATCACATTCTCACCTTATCGTAAAGAGAATTCATGACTCCGTACTTTTTCGTTAAAAAATTCAGTTTCGGGTAATTTATATACGTACCTACGTTTGACGATATCATAGTCGAACTTTGTGCTGAATTTCGCGAAAATCAATGTTTATTTATATCTTATCGTTAACTTGAAACTCGTAAGGATCATCGTTACACCCTCAGACCCCTTAAATTTTAGTTTTATACTTGTGGACGGAGTCTTTTGCGATCCTTCCATTCACGGCCTTTTGGCAATGATCTTCGACGCGAGACAATCGTAGGGTTTATAACCCGCATCGAATATTTTCAACCCTTATATTTCAGCCCCTCCCTCGCCGCACTCAATTAGCTTGATTACCAGCCACCCTTGAACACCAGTTATTTGCACGCGCTACAGTCAAATGGTTTGTTTTATATTTTTCTGGCGAGGGTAACATGAAAAAAAAAACAAATACAGAAAGAAAATAAAAAATTCAACAATTTTTTACCATTCGACAAATGCGCAGACGCCTAATGGTGGCAATTTGAATCCGAAACACATTTGAAAAAACTTTTTACTTCTAACGAACGCGAGTCACAGTCGGGAATGTATTTAAATAATATTGTCTCGTATGTTTTTTGCTTTTTGTTTTTCACTTTAAATTCGTTAACACATTCACGCCTGCGTTTCACGTTACACTTGTGATTGGATTATCATTTTGTTTTTTGATACAACGATTCAGTATAATTGCAAAAGGATCTTCTCGCCTATTCAGCTTCGATTTTCACCCGTAAAAAATGCTCCTTTTACCCTACGAATGCAATTTCTCTGAAGAATTGCTGCTGCGTAATTTCATAAACTCTTGTGATACTTATTTCAATCGGATGTTGCAGCACCCTGTGCTTTCGGTATTTCTTGATTCATATGTAACGATCAAATGTTCGCAAGCTGATGCAAATGGCAATGGTTACAAAGGCTATTGTCACGTGAAGAAAGAAAAAATCTGGCAATGTATAGTAGGTATAGGTATGAGTACCTACAAACGGTACGGGTACGTGATACCTCGGAATTGTGATTTCAACAGAATTTTTCCAAACTTGGAAAACGAAGTTCCATTTCACAAAACAATCAGCCGACCAGTTTTATTCAAATATTTCTTTTGCCCTGATTCAATTCTCAACGTTAACGTTTTTTGTTCATTTTTTCATCGAGCAGTAAGCGAAATTTGTCGTGTTAATTTTTACCAGAAATTTTCAAGCTCTAAAAATACGAGACAAAGGTATGCGTGGCCCTAATTGTAACAAAGCTGTGCATTTTTCCTACACCCTTTAATCCGACTAGAAACGGTTTTTTGCCTCTCGTACGTGTAGACTTTGACTTGAATTGTTCACCCTTCTTTTTTCTCCTTTTATTTTTACGCCCTCAAACTCTTCGCGTTAGAGCGGTAACCGTGATACGTACGTCAAGTATACGAACGCGTGCGGAAGGTAGATAATTACGAGTGACGTGCCAGAGGTACCTACCGCAATGTGAAAATCGTCCGATATACGAAATGCGTCCTCAGCGTTGTAGAAATAACATTTTCACCACACCTGCACGGAAAGTACGACTTTCGGCCCCTCGCGTGAGCGGGAGATCGTACTTTCCGATGCCAGGGGGTGGTGAAAAATAGTATACCTCACACGGGAGTGAAAAAGGCCATCCCAAACTGCGTTTTTACCATCCTCGCCTTCGGCTCGGGTGTCAATCTCACACGCAGTTTGGGTTAGCCTACTTTCCCTCCCTAGGTGAGTAATATACTATTTTTAGTCCATGAAGAATATAAATTTCACCTTTAGAAAACGGGGGGAGAATTTTACGCGTATTTTTAGATATTGGTATCTAATTTGAGCTCGAATGATTTTGCGGAAGATAAAGTTGACCGTTATACGTTGCGAGATGAATTTTGATGCCCGAGGGAAAAATGTTCATTCAACTTTCATTCACTTTGAAGTTTCGGGTACGAAATATAATTACAATGTTCCGGAGATGAAGTTCGGGAAAGATTTGAGGTAGTCTAGACTCTGGACCATCGGGCTTTTGTTGAACAGCGTTAACCTGCCTCTTGGTATATCCATATACTGCGCATTATATATCTATACATCAAGATCGTATCCTGGTATAGGAGGATGGGCCCTGAGGTTTTACGAAATAAGCTATTAGTTCCTCGAAAGATCAGAGCGACGTATTCCTCCTCTTCCTCACCGGGAAGGAAATCACTTTTATGCATAACCCAATTACTTCATCACGTATAAATTACGCGACCTCTTCAACTCCTCCAGCCACCGTAATTCGAGCTTAAAATTAAATGAACAAATTTTCATCCTTAAACCGGGAGAGTCACCTCTTCACCTAAAAGCTGACGAGTCTTTCAGCTATCTATATACTTTTCGCCGTTATCAAACGAGTCAAAATTCTAAGACGAATTGTACACCTACTCTTCTCTACCCTTTAACATGTCAAATCTTTCACTCCACTATCACGCAACGCCAGAAATCTTCTATTCGCTGTTTGAACATACGAGAAAAGAAATTCCCGATGCATCCCGAGGCAGTGCGACTTTCCTATAGAAGGAATGAAAACTTTTCCGACTTTCCTAGGAAAGCCCTTCATGCCAGCTTCATCTTTCGAACCATTTTATTGTGCTTTTCTAGGTGGCTGTTTTATTATTGATTTTTTGTCCTTTTCTTTCACTCTTGGATATGATAGAATTCTCCGCGAGAAAGAAATGAATAAGATGAAGGAAATGCCAAAAAAAAATGAAAAAACAGAAGACAAAAAAAAAAAAAAAACTGGTAAAACTTGCGTACGTCGTTGCATATATGAGGTGTATAATAATCAATGGTTAATTTATTCAGGTTTAAGCCATTTTCTAAATTCTCTAGGAAACTTTTCGCTCAAAACTCGACGGAATAGTATAGCCCAAGCTTATTTATCGCCAAATGCTAATGCCCCCCCCCCCCCTCGCGTCCTTCGGCGTGTGGCTTTTGTAAAAGTTTATTCCAACTTCCTGCACTACTCAAAGTTCAGTTGCTCCGTTTCAAAATTACTTTGCTTTTTTTAGTTTATCCTACGAACCGCAGCTCCAGCCACAAAGTCTAGGATAGGTAGGTATACCAAGGAGCAGCGATCTCCTCCTAACTAAAATATACGCATAAATAATGTTTCGCACAAAATAAAAGAGTCTGCCATCTATTTCCATGTAAAAAAACTGAAAGAAATATTGACTAAAATTAGCTTCGATTTATCTTGATGATTTTTGCATAGCAACTGGTTAAACGAACATCAACTATCATCTATAACATTAAAATTAAAATTCAAATTCAAATTCAAATTCAAATTAAAATTCAAATTCAAATTTAAATTCAAATTCAAATTCAAATTCAAATTTAAATTCCTTCGAGTAGGCACTTAACGGTTACTCGCCGCTGGGTTTAGTCCGACATTTTCTGACCGTCGTTTTTACGGTACAACGGTAAAAACTAGGTGGCGAGTGCCACGCGGCGACGAAGGGCGACGAGGTACAATGGTTTGACATATCGCCCTGTCATCGCCATCGCCTGGGTCCCCTAGCTCTTCGGCCCCAACGGACCACCCTCGTTCTCTGGTCCAGCCATGTCTGGCCTTGTCGGCGATGCTGGGTTACGGAGGCGCGAATGTCGTCCTACCCTATCAACTTCTCTCACCTTTCAGACGTCTGTTCAGCTACGAAACGTTCTTTCTGTTTGCTAAGGTCTTGGGACGGATATGAAAGTGTTTTCTTTAGGCAATTTTTGTTACGAGATTTTTCGTTCCGCCGATCTTAATCGCTGATAGAATTTAGTGTGAAAATATTTTTTATAATTTAACTAATTAATTTCGCCAACGAAGTTAGACTTCGTTTACATAATAAGATTCCTTTCAGACTTTGCGCCCAGCTTTTGGTAGGTGTGTTACCTTTTTAATCCCAGCCTCCGAGGTTCGCCTAGGCTACATCTCTGCAGGAGTTAAGCTTTTCGCTCTACACCACCTTACCTAGAACCTCGCTTTCCAACTTTCCTCTTTCTCACTTCCACCAACTCTGGAGATTCGCTAAGCCACCTTTGCGTCAATATCCCGTATAAGTACGTACGACGTGTGTTGTGGCGTTGATTATTTTATAGAAATTATACGCGTATAGCGGTGTACGAAGACGATTCATGCATACAGAAATTATTTACCTTGTATTAATTGTTGTTTTTTTCCCCTTCCTTTCGAAAGCCCCGAGCTTGACCCGGTCGGATACATCGCAATTGGAAACCATTAAAAGGGTCCATTAGAAAGGAAGAGTTAGAAAAGGTTTAATGGCGTGTGAGAAAACAGCTGCTGGGTGAGACCCTTCTCATCTTACTTTTCTCCGCTTCTCCTTCATCTTATTCGTTCCTTTTTTTTTCTTTTTTTTTCTTCTTTTTTTATAGTATACATCTTTTCGACTATCCGCTATTACTTGTCAACCCATGTAGGCGATTTTTATTACGCACGGGAATTAAGGCCTCCTTCTCTTGTTTATTCGGTGAACTGAGTCGGACGAAACCATTCGACTGGAATAAGTGTATCGCGGGTCGTCCCGGAGGGCAACGATTCATCGAAATCCTTTAGCATCTTTATACACCCTGAAAGATTTGTCGTTTATCTTACAGGAAACTATTTATCAAAAAAATTCTGCAGATTCAAGATTATGTAAAGTTTTCGCAAATAGCAAAGTTTGATAATTATTTTCTGTTAAAATCTACCAAAAGTCTTATGGAACCATTTACAACAACAACAAGTTACAGGAGTGAGATCGTGGCTGAAATTCAAACCATAAAGCGTATTCAAGTTGTTTCATGATATGCGCAGCTCTGCTGCAGGAAAATACGAACTATAGTTTTTCGATATTTCGGAAACTGCCGCCAGTTATATTCGTTTCGTTCTTGGATTCCCGGTTTTTCTTCCAATTCCCAGTTCCATTTCACGCGACCCGCGCCAGCTTAAAACTTTCAAGATATTCTTCTCTATCTCTTCTCGCGCGATAATTGGCACGTCTTTTCGGAAGATATATTTATCCGATTCTGATTTACGACGAAATTCAGAATATATACCCGCAGCTCCTCCAGTCTGAATTTATTTTTAGCTTATAAATTAGCTAATCCTGATCTTCCGCGAGTCAAATATCAGTGAACTTCCTTATATACAATCATTTCCTCGATATTGGAAAAAAAAGCAGGGCTATACCTCAAATATTTCAGAATTAACCATATTACAGGTTTTGGATTGTAAAATTCTGTACGAATATCATGAAAGCATTTTATCCTGAACAAATTTTTCCTCGAATGTGACAAAAGCTCAACTGCTACAATAATACTTCGGGATATTCTGCTCCTGGGTCTTCAGCACAAACGAGGAAATATTTTTCAGTAATTGTTCTCGCTCTGGTCAGCCGATATTGAAGAGTCACGGTGTCGATTGTTGAACAGAATCACACACCAGGGATTTGAAGCTACATGGTCCGAAAAGAGCAAAAGGTCAGAACTGCTAATCCTTATTATCCTGCTCACGGATCGAACATAGCTAAAAAGAGAGAAAAAAAAAAAGAAAATGGTATGAGTGTGCCTTTGGATAGCAGGCTTCTATCGATCGCTTGGTACTACCTATATAAGGTATTTGTTGGTGAAAATCGTAGCTGCTGTTTTCCAACCAATTAAGACAGTGTTTCGTAGCAGAGTATGGAGCCGAGACCGAAAGATCCTAGAGGTACTAGCATGGAATTCAGTCTTATTAACGCGCGTTTCATATTCATGACTAGACAAGTGCCATTAGCGAGTCGATCTCGGTCACGCGGAAAATCGTCCGAGTTGAAACTCTCGTCTTTCCCTACCTCCATTTCTCTATCTTTCTCTTTCTACTTTCCTCAGTTGCCTAGAACTCAGTCATCGGTAAAGGCTCCGAGTTTAGTTGAAAGGTTTCGCAGAATCCTGGTGCAGTTCAGGAAGCCAAATAACAAGAGATCGGAAGTTTAGATCAGAATTCAAATTAAAGAGAAGAGTGTATATATATATATGGCTATTATTTTAGTTATTATAATCATTATTTTATCGAGGTACCAATACTTGAACGGATCTATAATATGCAGGTATATCTGCACAGCTATACGTATTCTTGTAAATGCGTAGGGATACGATCTAACGCGGAGCGGAACCACGCTGTCAGTTTGTATAATTAACATCGTGAATTCCCCGAGGGAACATGCTCGAAAAGCCTTGTGAAATACAATTCTCTACAAGATCGTAAGGTCGTCGGAAATTGGCATGATTAAATATATTTCAACCCTTATGGTACGGGTTTTAGGGTGGTCCTTAATTTGATCATTTTCGAATTTCAATGCTCGCATGGGCCAGGACGTCTCCAAGTATATACAAAAAATTGTAGCCAAAACCCCGTGTATTTTGAAAATGGAATCAATAGCCTCAGACTCAGACTCAGACTCGCTGATGCAGGAAAGAAAGTTTCCCATACCGTTTCGGAAGGATGTAAATCGGTTGGATAAAAACGGTGCAACAAACCCTCATTGAGATACAGGGGCTGAGATTAGGTAGAGGTGGATTAACTTTGAAAGTGGGCAACAACTCCGAGATGTGGAACAAACTCCTTTATTTATTACCGTATCAGACTGTTTCGGCGTGCACCGGCGCAGCTACAGCTTCAGCTACAGCTACAGCTACAGGCCAGAACTTTGCTTTGTAGAGGTTCGGCGGAATGAGCTTTTCAAAACTTTTGGAATCCCCAGCTACGACGGAAGATTTTGCAACTTCATTAACTTCATTTTTTTTTTTTTTTGCCGTTTTTGGGCGACGAGCCAAATATACCTAATACGGGACTTGCCGATGTACATACCTACTCTGTTATATTAACCACAAAACCACAGGGGAATCGATAAAGGAATGAATATCATCAGCCGGAAATTAACGCAACTGCTTTTATATCAGCTCCGACAATTAACCGTCGAACCAAATGATTTGCGGAATCGTTGTGCCTCGCCGCGTCTACGGAAGAGGAATTGACGACGGGTATATCGGGTGAATTAACGGAAATTTCCACGTTGTGTAAATACATTGAATATCACACGTATACCTACATACATTACCTATGCATAAGTAAAATCAGTCTTTCAGAATGACAAATTGTAAGGTGTTTGCTGCTTAACGGGGAGTCCGTGGAGCTATACTCCCTATACCTTTGTGTAATCGAACGAGATAATTTTGAGGCAGTACCCGATTCGCAACGGATGGAGGAACGGAGAGGCACGCTTTGAACGCGAGGCTAAAATTACAATGCCAGATTTCGCCAATCGGCAATAAAGGTCCTCTTTGGGTCCTCAGAACTCCCCTCTTCCCGCTCTCCCTCCTTCTTCTCCTATTCATCCCCCAGGGGAAGTCAATTGATCTGCATACAGATACGGGGCTGTTTGAATTAAACGTATGCAAGGAGATGTTTGCTTCGAGTGTTCCACTGAGCTTCTCTCTCATCACCATTATTTACTCCACTTCACTTTACCTTTACTTTACTTTACTCTACTTTATTTTACTTCACTTTACTTTAGTTTACTGCACTTTACCTCCTTATATTGATGGCTGGTGTACGCTCTGCTGCATCTGTCTACACTAGATGTAGTATATAGTTACAAGGCTTAAGAGAATCGGAAAAGTTGTCGCGGGCTTGGTTGGTATAGCTAGCTTCCCGCACGCTGGATAGCATATGTAGAGTAAAAATAGACAAAGAGTCTCCTCGGATACTCAATCACATTAGAAAGTTCCAAGGAAACCTGCAATCTCATATAATATTCAGTATTAATCCTGCAGTGAACTCCTTGCGTGTATCGTGTCGGCTGCTAGCTGCGCTAACTTTTAGCATCTCCTTCCGCCAGGACGAACTCCCTCGAGAAAATTTTTCACCGGCTTACTTAGAAGGAGCCGCGAGAGTAAGGGATGAAATAGAGAGAGAGAGAGAGATCAAGAGGGAGATAAAGAGAAGAAAAAATGTACGTGGTAATGGAATAAAAAATAAAATCCCATCTCCGATTTTAACTCGAGATCAAGAATCCTTTTCAACCTTCTGAAACCTGGTACGGATCTATTCAATCCGGTTAAAAACTGTTAGCCGATCAAGTGTACCAGAGAGTGCGAGAGAGCAGTCGCTTGTCCGGTCCGAATCGGTTAAGGAAAAGTTTTTAAAGTTTGCACGACTGCAGCTGCCCGGAAGCACTTTTTCTCATCCCCGGTTCCCGGTTCCTGGACCTCCATCCTGCCGCTGCAGGAGAATGATTTTGTTTTTCGTCGAACGCCTTGGGAGGTTTACTGTACATCCATTTCCCGCGTTATCCCCCATCGGCGCTCTAGTCCGCTAGAGGAATTGAATTATTTGTAGAGGTAAAGTTGGGCTTCCCTGATACACGACAAACTTTTCGAGCAGCGTCAGCAGTGGTCACTACCCATTGGAAACACCGCTTCCTGCATATTCCACATACCTCGATCGATCCATGCACTTTGTTCCGAATACCGTACGGTAATAACTCCTTTGCAACCCGTTGTTTCGATTATCTGGCATTGTTATTTTTCGCAGGGTGCATCCGGACACCTTCTTCTTGAAAACATACGCGGAATCTTTTCCGTGGCAAGTGCGAGTAGAAAATTTTTAGGACTTGTGGGTAAGAACATCTCGAGATGAGTACTCAAGTTGATTGCGTTTTGTTGGTAACGTACCCTGAGCAGGAAGGTACATTTTCTACTTTATACCTCCTGCCTGATGCCTGCTACCTTCTAGCTTCTACTTTCTACGTTCTACCTCAAACCTCCTCTTACAGAGAGCAAGAATATTCCGGTTTAAAAATATGTTCTAGAATTATCCCCCTAACCAAAGAGCTTTGCTATAAGCCTTGCATTTGAATTCGTTGTTGCGTGCACGGTGTTGGTTGAAGTGCAAAGGGCAGAGAACTCGG
Source organism: Tenthredo livida (assembly GCA_963992785.1). Lineage (NCBI taxonomy): Eukaryota > Metazoa > Arthropoda > Insecta > Hymenoptera > Tenthredinidae > Tenthredo > Tenthredo livida. Next base: position 3,238,358 of record OZ023071.1, on the reverse strand, counting down.
AGACCAAGGCCTGAGGGCTGAGGATCGAGGGTGCGACCCTTGCACCATGCACTCTTGCACCCTAGAAGTCTGTATGCATATTACTGTGCCAGTAGATCTGAGCCGACCTCACGCAAGGGATGCTGTTGCACATTATTGATCACACAACACGTCGCGATAATGTTCGCCAATTTTTTACTTTATTCTCTCTGCACATCTCGGTTCAGGCTTCCCGGCATAGCAGACCAAAGGAAAGTTTCAGTATTGCAGTACGGAATATCCTTAGAGATAGATGAGCTCGATTTCCGGTGCGGAGATTTTTGTAAGAAACTCAATGTGGAGAGAGACTTGGAAAAGAGTGAGGGATAGGGAGGGAAGGTTAAGAGCAAAGGCGAAAGCTCTGGGGTCGAGGAGGAGGTTTGGATATTGAGGTTGCGTCGGTATGTCCGAACAATAACCGCCAGGCCCTCTGGATTAAAATGTTTCATTAAGATACGCCACAAGGAATTGTGGGGCATCGGGTAAAGTACGAAGAATATTCAGTATGGCTGTATTAAAAATGAAACACAACATATACTTTGGTGAGCCTACCAGTGAACCACAGCCCCTCGTCATCGGGGCCTCCCTTCCTATTTATGGTTATTATTTTCATCGACTTTCCTCAAATGTCTGTGACAGAGGGAGAGAAAAGAGAGAGCGGGAGAGAAGCAGAGTCCTTGATATTTACGAGGTGAGCCACCCCTGCAGGTTTTCGCAGGTTGTTTCGCGTATCCTCATCCCCGACGAGGACCTCTCAGAGGTTTCGTCGGGGTAGGGATGGACAACAACCTGGCGGGGGAGGTCAAGGCTTCTTCCTCCGAGCATATCGGAACGAGTCGTTTGCTACCGGTAGCGTGTGTGTTCGCGTTAAATTGATCAAAGGGCAAATCTGCAATCAAAACTCTCCACTCCGAGTCAAGAGGCTGCCTATATCGCTACCTCCACTTACCCTTACCCTTGCCCTTTCCCTCTCGCTTTCCTTCTACCCTTTCTTTGCCCTGCCCTGCCCTATCCTCACAAAATCATTTCTACGCGACCCTCCGACTTTACCCAAGGGTTGAATTCAAGCCTGCGGTAATAACGAAAATGACCAAGTTAATCATTGAAAAATGTCTGAGGTAGCTAAAGAGAATGAAGCTTTGTTATTTCGAGGTCGAATTGATTTTTGTCAAAGCTTTGCTCGAAACCACTGAGCGAAAAAATACCCCTACTTTAAGTTCTACCAAAAATCCATCGTGGTGGGCAAGTGCCAGTGCCAAAAGCATCAACCCTCTCTTACCGCTCGAAGACCCTGGACAATCTAAAGCGATTCTTTAGGCAGAGACCGGACTCCAGACTGTCCAGACAATCCTTCACTCTGTGGGGGTTATTTTTTAGAAGATTTCCCTATCTGGCTGGGTTGACCGTGCTCCCTTACGTTTTTGGCCCGTCTCCGCCCCAAAGTTACCCTCAATATGTCGGCTGTCGCGGGCAATGGCCCGCTAAATTCGCTGCCATTAGATTATTTCATCCCCGAAATATTGTGTTACCACTCCTACAACTCCATCCCTTTTTTCTCTCTTGTTGGACAGACGTATGGGCGCAGGGAAGACGTGCACCACCAGCCATTTCTAGCCTCTCTATCTCTCTCTCTCTCTCTCTCTCTTCGTCTCTCCTCGAATGCTCGCGAACGTATATAAGAGGAATTCTAACGGAGAGTGCCGGTGATTGATATGGTAAATATTTGCGAGCCGGAGACGGAAGGGCCGTTCTTGAAAGGCACTCAGAAGTGATACGCGAAGCGCTAAGCGAATTAATCAGCTGGTTGGCCGAGATACGATACCTTCTAAAAATAACCCCTCTTAGAACCAACTAATAGATTGGGGGTAGGTTTAACGGAGATCAATACCAATTACGACTCAAGTACGATTCTCGACTCGCGATTTCACCGATTCAATCAACTTCTTCAATTTATTGTTTCCCAACGGGTCCTGAGCACATTTATTATTTATCTTCAGTTCAACCTCGAACAAAACGATTCCTCATTCAATCTTCTCAACGTATAAGCTCCACTTGAATTTCAAAAGGACCTCAACATTACTTCGTCTTCAAGTTATATACGAAACCCTGAAGAATACCAAAAAATCTCGTTCCTCTTAAAATACCTTAGAAACTCGACAGGGCAACGGTGTCTTCTAGTCAGGAAGGGCGAGACCAACAGGATCTGGTTCCTGGCGGGCATTTCCTCCGATACTTTGCTGACGGCGTCTCAAAATAACCGAGCGTCCCCACGACTATTGATTCCAGCCTGCGTATAGGAGGGTGAGGATTGAGGTTGTGGGGAGTAAAAGGGAGAAGAGGGTAGAGGGAAAGGGGGGAAAGAGGGAAAGGGGGAGGTTTCGCAGAGAAAGGACTCGGGGAGGAGAGAGATCTACGGAGGAACAACGCGCGAGCATAAGGAAAGAGGAAGATAGAGTTTGAGACAGAATAGCATGGGATGAACAGAGGGCATTTCGTGTCCGAGCATCGGAGGACAGAGATGTCATCTTGATCGTATCCTTTGGGTGGCGGATGAAGGAGGTGGGGTATCAAGAAAAAAAAAAAAAAAAGGAGATCGGGAAAGATGTTTGGTTTGATGTTTGCGAAAATTGATTCAATACGATGTCCATTGGCAAAAGAAGAAGAAGAAAAAAAAAAAGAAGGGTGATATTTTTTGTCAGAGGGTTGCTTTTGCCTCGTGAAACTCTTACATAGTCCTTTCCTTTTCCGTTACCATTGAAATACGATAGCGGATATTCCTATTGCTCCCACCTTTTCTCATTACTTGTTCCACCTTGTATCTTATTTTGTATATTTTTTTCATCCCTTAGGTATACCGATTCCAGCCAAGTATATAGGTAGGTATGTATCGCCCGATATCTTAATCACGTTTCGAGTCAACAAATATCCTTAGTCGATATCGACGTGAAATTTTGTTATTATCGCTATTTTTATCATCGGCAAATAAAAAATATATCCTTCCATCTCCGACTCGTTAAATTTTCTCCACACCAACTCGCTCGTGCCTTATTCCATCTAAACGCTGTTTCCCGTTGTGTAAAGACCCGCCGGACTTGATGAAAAACCGATTGGCCTCAAAGAGCCCACAATTTGGCGCGTGGTAATAAAAGGCAGAGATGTTCTTCGCCGCGCGTTAGGTATAATAATCAGTAGCTGACCATAGGTCAGCGGATGGGTAGCGTGAGCCTATGCATTATCATTATAGGTATATACTACCTCGTAGCATGCAACTATCGTTCTACTATCTTCGAGTCTATTGGCAGTCTGTATTGTGACCGTCAACAAAGTGGGATAGAATAGGAACTTGCATTGTTATGTATATTGCGAGTTAATACGCAGGTTGCTATACCTTATAGGCGAACAAAAGTATATAATATCGATTTTTCCTTAGATATAAATCAAACGAATTCGTATGACGTATATACTATATACGAGCATTATTCCTATAGCCTTCCTCGTCTATAAACACTATCGACAATTCTATAACAAAACTAGGCATATATGTATATTTATATGACCCATATATAGATATATAGAATGGTTATTTAGTTACCTAAAAAGCTTTGCTCCATAAACACCAGTTCCTTAATTTGAATATTTTGTTACGTGTCGTATGGGAATTTCTATACATGTATACCTACCTATATGTATGCACATAAGTTGGTTTTGGCTAACTAGGTATGGTCATGAAAGGACAGGGTTATTCTAGTAGGTAGTAGAATAATAGATCGTTTGAAATTGCAGATGAAATGCACCGCGGTTGAACAACCCTCAGAGGAGTTGCATCCCGGTTATTCACGGCTCTTTATATAATAAATAAGTTATAACAGTGCGGGAAGGGTATGTTAACAAAGCTGTTGTGATATTCACAGAGTGTGCAACAGCGGCAGAAATTGCACATGATATTTTCTCCTAACGATTTCGTTAAACCGTAATACGTAGAGAATAGTGGTTGGCGCTTGTTTGGGTGGTGGTTTGAGGCTGAGACAGGTGGAACGAAAAGGGGGATAGTGCGGTTGATTACCAGCCATACCATCGTCAAGGGGGTGGATTTGCCTGTGTTGTGGTAAATACAAGCCTTGGATGGTGATGCAATTACCGGAGTGGTTCGGGGCGAGATGGGACTAGCGAGTTGCGCGTCGTTAGCCTCGGCGTCGGTGTTACTGCACGGATGTTAGAAATCTCAGGGAAAAGGTCCTCGACGCACGATGCGGACGACGAGATACTTGGAGGGGATATGCGGGGGCTTAGAAGCGAAAGAAGGAAGGAAGGAAGGAAGGAAGGAAGGAAGGAAGGAAGGAAGGAAGAAGGGAAGGAAGGGAAAAAAACGAAGAAAAAAAAGGAAAGAAAGTACGGAGAGAAATAAATAACGAGCAATGAGCTTTTAAATCAGTGAACCGAATCCATTACTTTTTACGTTGTTAGATTCCGGCTCGATACCGTCGCGTGTAATTGCTGCTGCTACTGCTGCGGGGTGCCCAAAGTCGGGAGAGCCTTTTCCTTAATTTCAAATCAAGTGTTATTTCACCGAGTATCGAATAATTGTTACCCGCAATCACTTCTAATTAAATATTCCAATTTTTTATTACTTCTTCACGAGTGTATACTTTGATTCAGGAGTAAATCCTTTGCCGATGGGATCTTCCCGATCAGTCAAACTCTTGACACGGTGAATTTTTCGTGTCTGAAATTTGTCGGAAAATTTAAGTCCGCCTGATGGATCATCGGACGAAAGACCGATGTTTCCTCGAGCCAGGCTTCTTATTAAAATATATCCTGGATTTGACGAATCGCAGCCCCCGGAGAGAGGCTATAGATTTACTTTACTCATCGACGTCGCCGTCGTCGTCGTCGTAGACTAACGACAAATCTGACTTTCTATAACGACGCGTGCACCTAGCTCTTCAAATTTTCAAATTTCAAGAGAGCGTACTCGAGTGATTTAAGATTACTTCGTAATTATTAACCTGCACACGGGAAACTACCCCATTCAAGTGGACTTCGGAGCATAATATAACTGGGGTGGCGTAGAGGGCACTGTACGTAAATGCTCCCCCTCCCATGTCTCTTTCTTTCTCTGTCTGGCTGGGATTACTTTTTATTTTCTCTCTCATTCATCTTTTTTTTACCTTCTCCAATTTTTTCATTTTTTTGATTTTGTTTCTTTCCTTTTTTCCTTTTCTCGCCTTTTTTTTACTTTCTCTTTAAACTTGGCGAGTTGTGCGCGAGCCTCGACTCGGCCCGACTCCACTCTCTTTACGTCGTTCTAGCATCCTTCAATGTTTCCGTTTGCGTGGTGCTTGAATTTTTCACGCTCACAGAACGGAGGACTCCAGGCTCCTCCGACACTGAATCTTGTTCGTAATTGCTTGAAAAAAACTTACTACCCTCCAGGTGTTAGATGGTGACGTAGAACCTCTAGCAAAGATACCTGAGTTTCAAATGCATAGAGGGATTCGGTACACCAGAGGCTGGATGGTACATTATACCAGATATCTCATTCTCTCTGATATACTAAGCCGACAGAGAGACGCTACGGCGAATCAGATAGCCCAACTCTCCATGCCGTGCCGTTGATCTGGTTACCAACTTCCATCTATCTATTACCCCAACTCTTCGTTCTACCCGAGTTTAGCCCACTGCATGTCCTGATGCATCTTCACCATGAATAGTTCCAAATATACATATCGGGTCTGAAATTGACCAGGACTGCTTTCCACGTTAGAAAATAATAGCCCAAAACACATCGATGAAGATGAAGAAAAGCACGCACACATGTATGTGCCTGATGAATCTTTTCGGTGTATGTTTTTTTCCACCCCCCACGTCTTGCTTCTATTTTATCTGGGTAGTGTCGGGGAGAGATGCGAAGAGGAAGAGCGACTCTTCTTTATACAGAGCTTTGCTATCATAGAGCCTCAGGGGTCCAGCAGCTTTCTAACTTTTTTTCCGTATTAAAGCCCCAGCGTTCAGCCGGGTCAAGTGTCCTAGCTATTTTCTCCTTTTAGTTTCTCCCAGTCTTTTATAGTGAAACAATTGTTGCTCTTCCGACTATGTCAGCATGGTTCTTAAAAACTAAATATACTTTACACACTTCGAATGAGCGGAGTTGAACCACCCAAGCGCCTACTCACTTCAAACATCGAAGAAGAATCAAAATTTCTCGCTTTATAAGAAGAGCTCGCTTCTCTTTCGCGTGTCGATAATGACAGATCCCTATCGCCAAACGACTTCTCTTTACCTCCCTAGCTCTTTCCCTTCACTAACGAGTCTTTACGAGACGCATACGACCCGTAAACACCACCTGAGCTTCGTTCCAAAATCTATACAGCCAGACTCAGGTCATGTTGAATTCTTACCGTCTTCTAGGCTACCACATGCCTTACGATTAGCGTACCGTATAGCCTAAGCTGGTTTTAACGTTAATCCAAGACCAGCTACCGGAAATATCCTGCACCCTGGCGGCTATCTCGTTTTCAGAGCTGATGGCTGGCAGTAAACTAATGGTGAGTTAGGGCGAGGGCGTGGTGGCAGGCGATACTATCGCGAAGGACGCGGCACTTCGGGCCTGGGGGACGAAGACGCGACGACGAGAACCTCGTAACCGATGGTCACGTCGATAATTGGTTCTCTCTTCGTTACATTGTGCAACTCTCTAGGCTAACGATATTTCGTTATGGTTTTTCCGTGCGCTAGCCAATGCAGAAGAATTGCTTATTGCTTGAATTTTCTATCTTCTGAATAAAAACTAATTCTTTCTTTCCACAAGAAATCCGCATGTATGCAATGGTAGAACTTCGGACTCTACAAGTCCATGAAATAATCGGAGGGTTGAAGGGGGGTCGGAGAGAATCTGAGAGTTGATTTGAGTCGAGTTCACTGTTTTGTTCGGGTAAAGTAAAGTAATTGAGTAGCTTGAGAAGCGAGTCCATGGGAATTTCGTTTTTCAGAATACGGAGAGTCGGCCCTTTGTGCCGAACAGAAGCTATACCTCGGTTTAGCAGACAATAATACTTTGTTTGAGAAAGGGGTTTCGCTGGTTCCAGTGTACATTATAGTATAATTTATTATAACGCTCGAGAAGGCGTATTAATTTTTGTGTTATTGTCATTATTCGCTGACGGCACGCCAGCCTGTAACAATAGAATAAAAGCACTCGCGGAGGATTCCCCGTCTTCTATTTCCATTTCCTTTATAATATTAGAGAGACCCTTAAGCTATCGCGCGGACTAACCGAGGCGGCATAAGTGGGATGAAAAATAAAGAAAAACGTAAAATACGAGAATAAAGATAAGGAGCGAGAGAATCCGCGGAAGAGAAAGGAAACGTTGAGTAAAAGAATGAATGAACCACAGAGACAGAGAGTTAAAAAGACCCGGTTGAACGGACAAAAACGTGGAATTAGCAAGATAGAATTCAACCAGTTCACCTTCACCATAGTACCATAAATATACGACGTAAGTCTGTGGTACGAACGGTACCACTCTCAAATAATAAGTTAATTATATTTCCTCCATTGTTCGTTCGGTGATTGTAATTTCTTTCAAGATTTCCTACCTCTTAGAATAGCTTTTCATTTCGCTTTATATAGCTTTGCCCCCACTTGTACACGCGCTAAAATTGGCTAGACTCTTCTAGCTACTTGATAGATTTCCTTTCATACCTCAAGGTATCCTTCAGCGATAATTCTTTTTCAGCCTATTTTAGCTTTCGAAAAATTAATCAAATTTCAATATCACATATTGCGCAAATAATCCGCGCGTGTAATTAGCACTGAAATTTTCTAGGACTGACTTGGGAGCTACGTACCTATAGGATTAGAATTCATTCAAAGTTAGTCTAAGACTTTCGGCAAAGAAATTCAATTACCGTTTATATCGCGTTTATATAACAATACGTGAAAAGTAACTCGGTTGAAAACTAAGGACTATCGTTATACACGACAGTTAAAAACAATGGGGTCACTATTTTTTATTACCTTGGGTGCCGGCTTCTTCTTCCCTTCTGAAATACCCTCCAACCCTCAAAGGAGAGCAAATTCATTTGCGAAAATGTCGCCTTTAAGTAAACAGTTTCCATTAATTTAACCGTCTCACTTCCCACCGCGTTGGTTGCTTCCTGCGCTTTGGGATTCTCGCCATTCTCCTTAATATATATGCTACAGTCCATGGTTTGATTATAGGTATGACGATAGAAATTTCAATGAACGATTAATTTTTGTCAATAAAAATCCGATCGAATGACAGAAAGGAATAAATTTGTAACGAATAATCGCCTACCTCAAGCTCAAAGCTATACTACACCCAAATTCTAAAGGCATTTTTTTCCTATGAATTCGAAGTATAAGGGTTAGCCCCGGTGCTTTAAGGGAGTATTTTGTTTTCGCCGGGAAATATGAAAGAGTTTAAAAAGCTTTCAGTTTAAACGGTTATATGCCGTAGAAAAAGCGTGCGCATGGGTAGCTTAAAAATGCAAACTCCAGGCTCTCTCTGATCGATGTTGGCCGTAAAAATTTTATATTGGTACGCGATCTTAAGGGGTTCGTAGCTTGCCTTCGGTTCTTCGACTATAACGGCATTACGATCATTAATTATTATTCTTTGCTGGAATTTCATCCATAGGATAGAACAGAAAGAAAGAAAGAAAAAAAAATGACAATTGTCACAAAAAGTCGAATTCATGAAATGCTAATACCATGTTGCGTATACCCATAAGATATACCTGTGACATATGTATGTATACCTATATGCATAGCGTATGAAGGGTGGGGCATATAAATGCGATTAAAATTACAGAGGCGCAGGTAAACCAAATTAAATGAACACGTGCCCTGCAGAAGGAAGACAAACGAAACGTAATCGAATTTCGTCACATTAAAATATCAACCCGTTACCTACGTGGGGGTTAATCCAATTCATTTTCATAGAGCTGACACCGAGTATAAAGACCGTGAGATAAATAATTTCTGTATAATATTTCACTGCGAGGTTTTCCGCGGCAGAGATATGTATAAGTGTATATATCGCAAGTTGTATAGTTGCAGTGAGAAAATTGGAAAGTAGCAAATACATTCCAGACGATCGCGAAGGTTGCCCTGCCCGGGTCGAGCTGCAGGGTCGTACATTGTCTGTATGATCAGGTAATGCTGAATATATAGATGAGGCGGGGTGACTGCATGGCAATAAATATCGGTAATCGATATCCCTGCACACCTCATTGGCCCGAACCCGCCGCAGGCAGAGCAAGGTGGCAGTTTCCTTGAAGCTTTTCAACCTGAAAGTATAGCTCTCGCATTTCGTTTCAAAAAGCTAATACACAGTCGAAAGATTATGCCTTTTGGATGCAGGGGCTGGAAGCTCTGCTTTCGATAGCCGATTAATAAATGGATTTCATATTATGAATTAAGAATATGGTGAAAAGGTTCTTCGCGGAAATTCGATTTGTCAGAATTAGGAGCCATATTGCACATATCGATTTACACCTTATCACATAGGACTCATCGACGCTAAGAGAATCAGCAAAATTATTACGAAAAATGAAGATAAATGAATGAAGTTATTATTTCTTTCTGTTTTTTTTTTTGTTTTATTAATCTTTTTATAAAACTGAAAATATTTAAATGAGCTGGTCGACGGGCTGTGGGACGGATTACAAATAAGCTGATGATTTTTTGGCCCATCAATGACCGTAGTGTAAATTTTAATCAGGAATAATGAACGAGCATATCGTGTAGAGGCAGTGGGTGGATTGTAATCAACGTTTGTCGTTTTGATATCCAATTTGTACTCGGTGTTACAATTGGGTTATTTATTTATTCTGCCATTTTGTTGTTTGTTTTATTTTACATTATTTTGTTTCATTTTTATTCCTCATCCCCTGCACAGCTGCACCAGCGTAGCTGTACCTATACTTTATAGAAGAAAAATTGTTCAAAATTCAGAGACATGTGCTGCAGCTCATCGCTGGGTAATCAATTATCACCGATTCATTTGATTGATTGCTCCCTATATCGATTTCAGCAAATCCTCCAAAATCCGGATTACGTTTACCCCATGAGGCGACGCAACGCAACGCAACGCCAACGCCAACGCCAACGACTACGTAACGTAACGTAACGTAACGCAAACGTAACACAACGCAACGACCGAACGAACTTTTACCAGTTTGTTATATCGAGATGAAATTTAATCCCTGAATCATTTAGCAACTCGGCTTTAAGGCTTGGAAGTTGATGACTTACGCGAGGGCTCAACCAAGTTTATCTTCCCTGCATTGGCCGTTGCTCAAAAGTTTGTTAAATATTTAGGGGCTGGTTTAGGGTTATAATAGATAATTGTTTCCTAATGGGCACAAACATGCTGTGTCCCTGGCCCAACCCTGCGCCTCACCCAGTTTTCCTTAATTGCGGAGGATTATATCGTTACCTACACACGAGAACCCTGGCGACAAAAGTTTGCCGAAATATTACGCCGAAGTATTACGTAACGTTCGATTTTTACTTATTTTTTTCTTCCCTAAAAATGAGGATAAAAAAAAGAAAAAAGAATACATAGCATTTTGAATATAAAAAAAGAATTCATACTTCTATCCCGGTAACGTTTCTTCCTCGTGTAATAACGAGCCATACTGCATCAGGACTCTTTATTGGCGTTTGGCCCTAAGCTTATATGAGATAGCTGCGACATTATCAGTATGTCGATATAGTAAAGGTACAAAGTATCCGCTCATCCAGCAAGGGGGATAACGTTTAAAGTATCGTATAAGCGAGCAGTAAAGGTAAATTTTCTTTGCCCAAACATTTTTCTAGGATCTTTAGCGTGCCGGCAATTTTGATAACGGAATATTATACCTACAAGCCATTCGCATCTAAAGCTTGGATTAAATCTTGAATAACTAGGGCGATGTTGGGGGTGGTTTTAAATCCCACGAGGAAGATGCGAGAGACCTTGGTTCGGCTCATGTTTGTTAGTTTCTGTGCTACGGGCTACCCCGTTACCCGTTCCCCGTTACCCGTTCCCCATTCCAAAACACACGGAATTCTCTACCTGGAAAACGAGGTGAGTTCAGCGATGAGAAACCGAAGGTGAAACGGAACGTGGGGTAGTGCAAATTCGTGAAAATTTAAAGACTGCAGGGTGCGTGGGATGCTGAATTACGAGTCGGTCCTTTTCACGGTGGGCCTAAAGTCGTACTCCGAATTCATATCCGCTGACACGTATACTGGAATTCACAAAACTCCCACCTATCCTACAAAGACTTTGCGACGGATCTGCGTTTCCGTCCGATACATCTCATCCTTTTCAATTAAATATTTCCCTTCATTGAAAAGTGAGAGGTTTTGTAAAATCAGAATTTTCAGTCTTCGAATATACGAAATTTTGAAAAATCACGATATCTATACCCTCCCCTGGCTCCGTTTACTTTTTTCTCATAGAGCCGCGTCGGTCGGTCTGCAAGCGAGGAATAAATCCGAAACTTAATTAACATTGTAAACAGATCCTTCGTGCCCACATATGTTACACACGAAATGACGGGATAATAGTCGTTCAGCGTGCGGGTGCGTGGGAGTATCTTTTCAGATGAGTATACGCCTTTATAAAGTACAAACATATATTTAGATATATATATATGTGTATAATATAATATGTGTGTGTATATGTACGTAGAGCAGTGCTGCGTGATATATTTACTTAATAAATGTTCCGAACGGTAGAAAATTTAAATTAAATTTATTCAGCGAAAAAGAGGAGTGAGGGTGGTGGCCGCGTCCGCGTCCGCGGCCGCGACGAGGCATGGGATGTTTATGCGTTGAAAAAAAAAAGAAAGAAATAAAAAACAACCAACAAACAATGAAACTGTGTGAAGGACAGAGGAAAAAAATAACGAAAGGAAACTATACGAGGAAATAGAGAGCACGGTGAAAATAAAAATGGGAGAAAAACCGAAAAAAAAAAAGAAAGAAATGGAGAAATAAAATACAGAGCGCAGCTGAGCGTGCCCGTCGAGTAGGTACCTTGCCTAGTTCGTTTTTCCTTTTTACATTTTTTTTACCCTTTTTTTTTGTAGTATTTTTTCTCTCTTTAAACGACAGAAATGTGTCAAACGTTACCGTCCTTCCTATTTGGTCATCCAGGTCACCACCGTATGCGGTCTGCAGGATAGAGTATAGCCACATTTTATACCACCGAACGTAGGTACGCGAAAAATGAATTAATGCCCCAGCTCACTTCAGAGCACGCATTTTTTCGACGTTAATAGCCAATAATTCTTCGACCTTTACTCAACACGTTATACACACTCGACTGTTTCGTTGTCCGCGGCAATCAGCCATCGTTTTCGCCCTCAAGTACCGTCCGTCAAACCCTGCCTGACCCACGAAATATTTTCACTGCCTAACCCGAGAGCTTCTTCGATCGCCAATCGTCGCCAAGGATCAGGATCAGATCCAGATTACGTCCAGATCATTTTATCTATCAGCTCCAGGCGGTCTATTGCAGGATGTCAATTTTTCTTTATTCTATAATGTCTGAAGATTTTTTTTTCCACACATCTAAACAGCGAGTAGGATATCTCCTATCGTTCGTCCGTATTTTCTGTTATTCTCAAATCGCGTTTGATGGGATATTCTCACGCATATATATACAGCGGGGGATGAAAATAGAAAACGTAGAAAGTGATCTTGATTTCGAAAGACGACCTACCAGCCTTGCATTTCTCTTCACATAAGACGCGAGTAGATAGGTATACGGCGTGGTCTTTCTTTCACTTTGCTCCTCTTCTCTTTTGGGATTTTTTTCTTTTTTTTTTCGTTTCTTAGCCGAGATTCGCGAACGGCAAACAAAAGTTTATGACTTGAAAATAAGCGCATGACAAAGAACTCGATGCGTGGAAAACGATACTGTCAGACACCCTAATACTTCCATTTGTCCTGATTATTTCCTCGCTACATAACTCTGGCACCTGTACACCTCCGTCTTACTCCCTCTCGTCTCATAGCCACTAAATTCTTTCCTCTTCTCTCAGCTACAGCGTCGTACTTTTATATACGTGAAGGTATATAAATATTCCTTTTTCCACTATCTTTTCTTCTACGTTCTTTGGGAAAGAGTGGGTTTTCCCCTCACGTATGAAGTTACAAGCTGCTGTTGCAAATGGCCAATCTCAGACTCACAAACACAAGCCTGCAGTATCATCGCACTTGTGTGTCACTCTAATATCTTAAATCAAGTAACCTTGAATTTTTCATCATTTTTCTTCCTCATGGATATCCTACACAAGTCTCATTCCTCGTAAGAGTTAGGCACTTGATCTTTTACTTTCGTAAGAAAACCCCTGCAATGATTGAGTAGAGTGCAACAGTTTAAGGGTAGAAAGCCAAACTTCTCCAGACTCAAAGGAAGGTACCTACAACTTGCCTCTACTCCGACTCTCTGATCGTTCGAAGCTTAGTTTTACTTCCATCCAGAAGTTGCTTATGCTTTATAAATAAGCACACACAGGATCATGGACGCCAAATGGCGAGCTAATCAGCAATAATTTATTGAAATTCAATGACAATGAACCAAAAGAAAAATCGATAGAATCGCAGAAAACCAAAGATGCCTATAATACGTCAACGTTAAAAGATTCCCTCGTGAGGAATCCCTTGGCCTTGAATCGACGTACTATCCGTTTTAGCATCAGGATGCTCAAGCGGCACGCAAAATGCAAAATACAAATAAATAAATCTGCTTGACCTGGTTATAAATCATCTTTTATACTCCCTAAGAAAGAATACGATACCGATCACCAAAAGTTCTATTGTTATAAAACCGTTCACCTTTTTTCCGTCGTCGAAGATATTGATAGACTTGACGCGAACAAGTAGATTCAAGTATAGCTGATCATGGTTATTAAAACACGTCGCGTCGCACCAGCAGAGATCCGTCTGGTCGGTAGATCCTGAGGATCCACTGGCATAAATATATTAACTTGTGAGGGTTTACCTGTCACTCGGTGTTATTTATGGCCCTAATATTAGCCACTCTCTGGCAGGTAGTCTGCAAGGCACCAAAGTACGGAGTGGGAAAATTATCCGAAGCTTATTAAAGGCGTGTCTTCTTTCTTGTGATTAATTAGCCCGGGCTTATCTTATCTTTCACTTATATCGTGGAAGCTTTTTCGTTGGTATTAAAGTCTTGGAGGTGGTATGGCCTGGCTGCAGAGGAACGGGAATCCAGAGCCCATTCCTCCTCGTACCCAAGGGAAGCCGGCGCGTGGCCGAAACTTTTCGCAGGGCTTTGGGTTAAGCCGTCTTTGAACAAATTTTGTCCAACGGTAGTTTAGTCGAGGCCCTGAAACTGTTTGTGATTGTTAGAACGACGCCAGACCGTGACGTCGGTTCAGATTTTATAAAACTTTAATTCCAATATACGAAGAAGAGTAAAGCGTCAGAAATATTCAGACCAGCCCTTCTTTGACTGCTTCGAATTTCACCTGCGGGGGTTTCTGCAAAATTTGCCAGAAGACTAGAGGAGAGATGGAGGAACGCAGTCATCAGTCCTGATTCTAAAATCTCTGAAATTCTTGCCTCCGCTTGACAAACAAGCTTCATTTTGAACGCGACGTCCAACGTTCACCCTCGACTTTCCTTTTCTCTTTCCCTCTAGCTGCTGGTGGTGGTGGTGGTGCTGCTGCTGCTGCTGCTTCGTCAGCGCCTACCCGCCAGTCTCTAATCCTATCAGGTAATGAGCAAAAATGAACCTACCCTACCCCCCCTCCCCCCCCCTCCCCCCCCCGTGTATCTGAAAAATGCGTGGTAGGTACGAGAGATTCAATTTTGAGAAGTGAAAATTTTCAACTCGCGTGCGAGAATTAATCAACCCAACAATTTCTTTTCTGTCAGTCGCCTGTCACGCGAAATTTCACAGTGAGGAAAGTAAAAAATTTCTTTTTTATATCTCAAATACCTTACACCGTATAGTTTAGCCGGGGGACAATTGTAATTATAATTAAACTTCACGCGTAATTCTTTCTACCATGTATTTATGCCGGAATGTTTTATTCATTCGGTTTTTCTTCTTTTTTTCTTCTCCTCTTCTTTCGTGGCAAGGATTAAGTCTGAGAATTCTTAATGGAGGCTTTCTGCACACCCGAAATACAGATGGTCCTAATTCCGCGATATTTAGAAATTTATCGCTCTCAGAAGCTGCCCGAATTTCATGAAATACGATTGTATATCATTCGCGATAAGCTGCGGTCGTCCCTCGTCCGAACCGTCTCTTACACACAGTGGTCCATATTTTTACTCGATATAGATGATACAGATATATTGGGCTATTCTGTCTAGCTGTGAATATTTGCCGATTGAAAGATAGAACGAAGGGAGAAAATGGTGAATTGCGAAAAGGCGAGATTTCTGCTCGTTTGTTTCGTGGTCCAGCGCGTTGTTTGTCCTCATCATTCTTCATCCACGTATTTACTCCCTCTTTATACTTTTCTACTGCCTCCTATATCACATTCGCCTGTAGGTAGGTATACATACTACCATCTCACACAATCTCTGAATAAAACTGATATTTACTCGGCTGTGAAATTGATTTACATCCGCTTTAATCATTCCTCTGTCCTCCGCTTCTGCAGCAGTACCAGTCGGTCTCTGTGAACAAGATTTCCCCTTTTTTCTCTTTTCCTTCTTCCTTTTTCATTTCCATTTTTTTTTCTTTCTTTTTTTCACAAGCGAATGAGAGACGCAGTTTCATCCTCGACCTTTCACCGGGAATTTCAATTAATACTTCCTAAATGACGCAGCTTTAAATCCGGATCCGAATGTTTGCAATTACGACGATCCCGGCTGTGTCGTCAACCAAGGTCTGGATGAGCTGGCGCGTTGTGCAATTTTCGATGCCTGCAAACGTCGAGGAGAAAAACCCTTTGCTTCATCTACTTTTCCCTCTATTTCGATTGGGATTTTTTTACACCGTGGCATTGTCAAGCTTTCTCGTTTTTCATACCTCCCGCGGTAAGTGGCATTTGGAATAATGCCATCCTGCAGGAATATCAAGTAATATCAAGCCAGAGTTTGAGCTTTTCACCACACGTTACACAATACGAGTTGATTAGAGAAATATGAAAGGTTCACTTGCTTTCAACCTCTCATTCATTATACGAGGGCCTAGTGACGATCCCCAGGAGAATTCTGGGATAAAGAAAACGGAGTTGAGTTCCCGGTGATTTTTTTCCTTCCTGTTTACTTGTAAGCCACTACGCCCACAAGTGCACAAAATCGTGGGCGGTTTCATTTTTCTCCTACATTTCTTCTGTTCTCGTGCTTTTAAGCAAGAACACCCACATCTTTCAGTTTCCAGGTGTCAATAAAAATTTTCTTTTCTTTTGCGGTAACGCCTCGATATTCTGCAGCTTGTCGAAATCCAACATCGTATATTATTATAGAAACGAAAAGGTAAAATATTGCCGGACACACGTGGTCAGACCGTAAATACCTATACATATGTCTGAACGTGCCTCGTTCGAGCTGGACCCTGAATTGACCCAGGATACTTGACATCTCGTTTGTCAAAGGCATTCAGCACCTTTCAGAAACGTTTCGTCAAAAAGCGCCATTTCCACCATGCTGTCTCTCGACTTTGTTATACCATATATATTCACACAAGCGTTAAAGTAAACGCAGACAATTTTCAAGATTATCGGAAAACAACATTTTTGGGAATCTTTTTGGGAATTTAATCCGCATATGTCCTCCAGGCGTACGATTATCGTGAATTAATATAGGTATAGCTCGATGATGAATTGTGGAAAAATTATGTCCGGAGCATTTCATTGCATTTTATTTATCATAGAGAATGTTTTTACAAATTTTTGGATATTGGTTACGTAATAGCGTGATACCAACGTGTTTTTTTTATTTATTTTTTGTTCGAATCCTGATGAAACGTGAGTAACGTCGTATATTTATAACGAGAAAAAGAAGAAAAGAAAGAAAAAAAAAAAAAAAATAACCTGACGATTAAAATTCCCTACAGGTTTTAAAAGCGGATTGGTTTCAGATCTGATTCCACGGACTTGTGTCGAACGTTACGGAGAAAAAAAAAAAAAAAAAAAATTAATCCGCTTACGATTAGCTGTGTGGGCGTACGATGAGCCCGGAACAATATACTGAATTTCAATCGAGGTTATACCTATACTCTAAATTATTTGCCCTCCTATAATACCATTGAATTACAAACAGAAGCTTCGTTCGTTCGTTCGTTCGTTCGTTTACGCTCATGAATTTAATCAGCTAATATATCTGAATGAAGTAAAAACGAAACAAAAAAAAGAGAAATATTGGTATAGTTCGTCAAAGAAAATTGGCTATTAAAAAGCACCTCTAAAATTGTTACGGTCTAATTCGGAACCGGTAAGAATCGATGGTCGATTTGATTACGACTTTTCGTTTTCTGTTTTCTTGGAGTCGGTGAAATATTCATGGTGCAGACAGGGCGAGAAACTCGGGTGTAAGAATTTGTATTCTGGCTGGTGGATTCCTTCGACAAAAGAAATTCGAGTCAGCCGATTATACCTGTGTAAAATATAGTGACGTGTAGGTGTGGTATACCTACCTACGTATGGGTATGTATATAGAGAATACCCTGCATGTAGAGATAAAATATCAGAAGTGTGTAAGAATCCGCGGTAACGTTCGTCTAGTGTAAGAATAAATTGAATACGATATCTGTATAGAAAATAGATAGAACTCTGGAATAAAATATCATATCATAACTGCATTGCTATAAAGTGCGAAAATAGTGTGAGTTGTAGTCAGATACAGGGAATGTATCCCTGTTTCTCTTCGAGCCAGGCAACCCCCGTGTATCTAATGCCCCTAGATTATGAGAAATGCGTACGTTGGAATATGCTTTTAATTTCAACTCGCGCTAATGAATATACCGCTCTTTATTACGCGTATATATAGATATAGAGAATTTCATGCGGAACTTCCACCTCCTCTTTGTGTACGTGTATACGTGTATAATGTATAATGCATGCACACACACACACATATATATATATAATATATATATACATCCATATAGTATACCAACGTGTGTTATAAACACACAAGAATGTGTATTCCTGTATGTATATGTATGGGGGTATAAATGCACGGGGAAAACGCTACGTACTTTGCCACGCTGGAGGATGTATGATTCGTATTAATTCAACTTCTTCGTACTCGGTATACTCCGCATCAGCTCGTCTAATTGAAAGTTATATTTACCAGTATTAAAACCTTAATATTTTCAGCGTTAAATATAAAGTTGTTCCTTTTAATTGGTTTCCACTGGAAAAACCTATATGTATGCTGTAAAGTTAATCCCCTCTATTTCTATGTAGTATTTTTTCTCCCTCCCTTTCTACGTTTTATCGATAAGTTTATATTAAAACAGTTAAGCACAATAACCAGATTTGCTTTGTCTTCAACAGGACAAAAACCATTGACTCTTATTACTCATGTTATATGAATGTGTACCTGAAAGTGAATAACATTATTATATCGATCGATGGGGAATATGCACGAGGATGTATTTCGCACTATAATGCCTTCATATAATATGATGGGAATAAAAAAAAGAACGGCAATCTGGAATGCCTTTGGATTACGAATCTCTCTGATCCTTTTGTGCTTCTCTCAACCCGCTTTCGCTTCTTTTCTTCGTTTGACACCTCGCGCTACTTTCATTTCATATTGTCGCCCCGATCTATGTAGTCGAGCACTCGGCGTATTCTGCAACAGGGATGAAACCCATTTCGCACAATATTGCACGAGAATTGCACATCGTGTACGAAAAACTGAGTGGTTCTATCGATATCAATTATCACAGTTTTCAAATTGGCAGTGAACAAGGGGATGATCACTTTGTTGAAAAAAATTGAAATTTCTACACAAGTTCATTCCCACGAGTTTCGAAAGTTCATATGGTGTTCAAAGGGTGCCTTTAAAAACCTGCACCCTGTTAGTTGATCACCTCTGGAATATAAATTGTGAAATTTTCGGGCACACTTAATGGCTAAGTGAGTAAATATGATGAGGTTAAGTAGACGAACGAGATTCGTCTTCGATTTACAAAAGTGAATAAACGCCCCTAATAACGGTCGTTAGCTTTGCTCTTCTTCTTCAACCAAGATGGTGAACTGTAAAATCGTGTTTCAGCCCTGTAAATTCCAGCCCAGTTGGCGGAAGAGGAAAAAGAGAAGACGTAAATCACATCGAATTCGTGAGTGACGGTATCGTGGGAGGATGAAATAAAAAAATAAAACGAAAATGAAAAGAATAAAATATAGTAATAAAATATAAATAATTTGGGTCAGTTTCTTCCCGAAATAATTATTACGAATATACGGAGTCTAATAATTACGTGATATAATTGCATCGGGTTTTTACATACACTAACGAGTGTTGTAAAAAATGGAAAAAAAGGTAAAATAAAAATGGAAAAAAAAAAACGGAAAAAAATGTGTGCGAGAGTATTCGAACGCGTAGAGGATTGAAAACGTGCGCAGAGTTCGACACTTGAGTTTTAGCGAAAACGAATTCTGAATAATTAAATCGTGTAGTTATACAGAGCCGCATTTGCCAGCAGTCAGAGTTGCCATTTGACTCGATGGTGGTGTCAGGCCTGTTGGGCTGCGGTAGTTGCACCTCATTACCTGCCCGTCCCCAGGTGACAGAACTCCACCCCTTTGGGCCGTAGCCACCTCGCTGGCACACCCTGATATTACAGAATTACTACACGGTTGCCTCTCCGATATTGTGTGCATTGGTACATTGGCATCCGACCACCGAGTTCCAATATTAGCACGGATGTGGTTCTGGAAATTGCGAGGATAATCATTATCAAATTTGTTTATACTCTGTTTATTTTCCAATAAAGAGAAACGATTTAACAAATTCGCCCAAAAATTTAGTCAAACGAAATCGTTTTCAATTTTTGTTTTTTAATTTATTCTCAAAATTTAACCCATGTAGGTACAACGTGGCTTTACTTGCACGCACCGCGAAAGAGAACGGGTTCGTTCTTTTAATGGGTTGCGTTAATTGTCGACATTTTCTTCTTTTTCTTCTCTTCTTGTAGCACGAGAAACACGTGATCTCAGAAGAGTTTTACTTCGGAATTATTATCGACCGTAAAGGGTTGTATAACGAGGAAATGTTGGACTAAATTCAAGCTGTAATTGTATTTCTGGGACACGGACACACGCCTGTGTTAACTTCAGAAGATAACGAAGGACTGCGAAGGACTGAGAGCAACGTGAAGTGGTGTATGAAGAGAGACGAAGGAGAGGAGAGGAGGAGGGAGAGAAAGGGATGAAGCCCATTGTGCGGTAATGTCGTTCTGTTACGATTTTGGTACTTGTCGAGTACCTAAAGGACGCGGTGCTTTTGCGGCGAGCTGGTGTCAACGGGTATCAGAAGAAGACAGAAGCAAAGGATTTGTTCCATGAAACAGAACTTGTTTACTTAAGCCTATTAAACCCGTACGAACGTTTGGATAATTTCAAACGTTCGACAAATCCTTTTCAGGACCGGCAGCAATAATTATAAGATGTTTGTAACCGGAGGTGAAGATCCTCGGAGAGATTTGTCACGTCGTCGAGTTTCCTCCGCAAGCTTTTCTCCCGAACTTAGAATGCTAAATACAAAAGCTGCGACTACGGTTGCGAATAATTTTACCAATTTTTTACTGCTGATGAAAATCGATCGAGTCGTAGGTACTTACCCGATTCGTAAAAATCAGCGAAAATATTGAGAACAAGGTGAATTATTCTATTCTCGAACGATCCGGAAACCCCAATATTTTACCCCCCCCCCCCCCCCCCAGAATCTTCGAGGACTGTTTTTATCCGGGATCGAACAACTAACTAGAAAAACTCCGAGGGATAGATAAGCTTAGCAATGACTTTTCTCAGATCCTTTTGCCTCCTCTGAAATCCCCGATAAATGCCATTTTAAATCCTCGGACCTATTATTTTTCCTCGTTAGTGTCTTTCGCATGGCTGTCGTAAGCAGACGTCACTTTAAAATCCGACCCTACGTTTTCCTAATTGAAATCGTTTTATTGAGTGAATGAAATGAGACGTAAGAAAATGATTTTTACTGAAAATAATATTCTCTCGTGAATATAAATCCTGTCTCTCATTAGCTACAGTTAATTAATCGGCCACCATCATCTCATTCTTTCGATAAATTCTTTATGAGGGTAGGGTGTACAGGTATAGTATATATATAGGTAACAGCCGCAGAATTTATTATACGCCTTTTTACAACCGTCGATTGAAATATAACGGGAATTAGTTATAGTATGTATAACTTCTTGCAATTTCAAGACTTCGCGCATTTTCATTAAAAATTTCCCTAACCGAATCATCCTGTGCCGTTTATTTTTCAGTAGCCTTACAACAAGGTTCAACCAATATTTCAATTTATTTCAATTTTTGACTAGCTTTTTTGACTTCCGGTTTCTCTGTTTTCAGAGAAAAAGGAATTTATTGTAATCAACCCGAGAATGGAAAGTTGAGTTTTCACTGGATCTCCAGGTTATGAGACCCGGAGAATCACCTCCGACTATTTTGAGATTGACGTCTCTAAGTGTGTGTGTATGTGACGAAATTTTTGTCTCCACGATATCTCGGGAACGAGTGAGTGGATTTTGATCGAATTAGGCTCAATCGACGCGGCTTTTCTCACCTTAGACCTGACTAGATTTTGGCTTTGATCGGTTCAGTACTTTCCAAATTATTTGAATTACAAAATTCTCGATAAAAATAGAAATGATGATATCTTGGGGATACATGAACAGATTCGAATACAAATTTGTACCAATAGGTGTTTCGGGTCGCAGATCACGAATTTGACATTTTGCTTCCAAAGTTCGAATAAGATAATGGCATTACCATATTATTATTTCAGTTCGAAACGAGTTCGAAAACGGGAAGTCCAAAGGTCGGCCCATGGTCAGCCCAAAACCGCTTGTTTATACTTTATGAATCTGTATACATATATTTATGTACTATATCATGACTCCCGATCGAAAAGCACGTCTTTGGCTTCGGGGTATCGGCTTAAGTTCCAGCATTCCGAGGGTTCGAGATATTTCTGATCAGTTCTCTTCAAGAAGCCAATCAAAATCCTTTCGTTCGTTATTCTTGCGGTTACGTAAGGACCACCGCTACACACAATTAGGGGAAAACGAAAAAAGAACAAAAAAACAAATAGCAAAAAAAGGAAAATAGGATGAAGTTATCCGAAGTTCGACGAAGACGGACTTTTGCTGGAAAGTAAGTAATCTGATCCAGGAGCCACACGATGAAAAGAAATAAGAAGAAGAAAAAAAGCACAATACTACCTGAAAATAGATACGCGGAAATCCGGATGGATCACATACCTACATCGAAGTAGCAATTCGAAACTCGGTTCACGGAGAATGTCGGTCCACCATCGATCAGCCGCTACCCTTGTCCCCACGTCGGTACCAAATCTTAATTAAACATTTTGGATTGGATTTTCTGGACTCCCTCTCGAAAAGCAGTCGCCATTTCTCGGTCCCGGTGAGTACATGTTTAGGCTATCGATTCTCATTCCAACGCAATCAAAGCGATCGATTTAGTTTCGGTCGAATCGTGATTTGCGGTTGGTGTAATGCCGGTTCATCGGCCGGAGTCATTCTCGCGATGTAACAACAGCTATATATATATGGGTCATTGAACAAAGCCGAATATAATTGTAATCCTGGATTTGTTAATCCAGAAAAATTTATGAAAACAGAAACAATTCTTCCTCGTATTCTCTCCCACTCTCATCTCCGCGAAGTTCTACTTGCCATCGATTCCAGGTCGAGGTGTGTGCGCGAGTCTTGAAAAGCAGAAGGAGATAGGAATGAGGGTGAAGAGCGAAGGGAATGAGGAAGTTGGAGGGCTCCACGCCACTAATGTCTCCTCGTACTAACTACCTTCTTATCCTTCTTCTATCCCGACGGACTTGAGAGAATTGTCGACGAGTTGAGAATAAAATGGCTTTAAAGTCGAGACTTTCTTCTAATTCATTCTCAGTCGTATTCCTTTTTTGCCATTATTTGATTTTTCTCGTTTTATATAAAGTCGAGGATGTCCTTTTTTCGTCCAACTGTTTCCATACGCTGGGTGTTCTTCGATACTGAAACAAACTGACGAATGATGAACCTAGAAAGATGGAAGATAAAGAGAAACCCAGGAATGACAAGCAAATCGTCTCTCCTTCGATTCACTGTCTCCATGAATCCATCCCATCGAACATATCGCAAAAGTCGAAGTTGACAGAGCGTAGTCCACCGACGTGACGCCTACCTTAGAGAATTCAGCCGCACGTCTCTGATTGTGAGACGTATCAAACGTACGAAGAAAAATGTACGGGTATGTATCGGGACGTGGGACGTCTGGAAGCCTCTAATGATAACGAATGTCTGCACTAGCTGGGGACATTCTTCAATGTGAAAGATAAAGGCATGTATAAAAAAACTGGCGCGACTGATATTTTTTGCAAAATAAAACAAAAAGCAAACAATACACACATGGAAAGATAAATCGAAACGGGACAAAAATGTGCACGAGACCGTATGAGGAATTGAATTTTTACAATCTTTGAGATCGTATCCTGTATACTTGTCTCATAAACCGCTGAGAGACAGACGTGTTACCTAATATCGTCGTTAATTGAAATGTAAAAAGTATACACAGCCGAAAAATTCTGCAGTGTTTTTCAAACGGAGTCGTAACCCTCCCGATTAAGATTCTACATATGGCCAACCCACATGCCACAATAATGCCACCTGGCATTAGCATATAGCAATTATAGTATCGGTGGACCATTTCAAAGGTCGAGGTCGCAACACGAACAGAAAAAGGAAAAAAAAGTATTGCTCTCTACCAACAATGACTCCTGCTACTTTATATGGGCCTCTATCATCCCATGAGTGGATTTTTAGACCATGTTAGTCTGCCCATCAGTCTGTCCGCCAAATTCTGAAATGTACAGGATTTCACATTGGGCCGAGCCAGCACTGCTATGTCTTGAAACGATAGTTTCCATTCTCGCAATTGAAAAGTATTTAGCCCCCTAGGTGGTATCTACTGGCAACTAGTTATGGCATTCACATAGCAGCGAGAAAGCGCAGCCATGTCCCTGCCAGGACGATGACACCGTAATGCCGTGTAATTTCGCCACCCAGCTGCCAGGTCAAAACCATAAATAAACCACGTTGTTTATCCAGCCAGCTGCCATCATGGGGCGACATTGGCTGGTCGTCGTTGTCAGGTAAAAGCCAAGATAAAATTGACTACCACCGACATGGTGACCACATCGGTTAGGGAGGTTGCCCATATATACAACCGCATAGGTACCACTTGAAATTTTTACCCGGGTGTTAAATCGGGAAAATTCGGAGTCCATTCAGTTACTTTGGGTCTTCTCTTTCTATGACTCATATTCTGTTGTTACTAATTGGAAAAACTAGACCGGATTGCATACGCATGTGAGAATAATTGATCGAAAAAATTAAAGGGAGAGAAAAAGCGGAAACGGAAGGCACAGTGCGTGAAGGTGACGTAACGTAGCTACAAATCGTCCTGCAGATTAACCGCAGGTTAAACTCTGATACACAGGTTTTGCTAATCATAGTACAACACGCGAGTTAACTTACTACAGGCTCAAAGTACGTCAACTCACGAATTTACCTACGTGAATGATCAGCATGGGCCGTTTAAACTGCAGATAACTCAGCTGCGATAACGACATTGGTTTTTTACATTGGTAACAGAGAACAGGCGATTAATGCCATCAGAAATCGGGCATTGGGGAAAATTTTGTCTCACCATGTGAAGAAACACTTCGAATTTATTCAGTAGCATAATTTATTTCTGATGATGTGTCAGGGTTTAGAATCAAAGCAACTTACCTGCTCTTAAATGAATGACGATTCGATATTCTAGGCAGTTGTCTTAACGCGGTTAGATCCGCTATAGAAAAGTAGTTCAATTCCAGGGTAGTTTGTTTTACGAGTTTCAGTGTGTTTAAATTTCGTTTTCGGTTTAGATTCAGAGCTTCACTACTTTTAGTGGCTCTTTTTACAACCCTAGCGGACTGAAAAAAAAAAAAAAAAAAGGGGCGGAAAAAAGGAAAGAAAATATGATACTGTGCAGGTTTAACATCGCGTGACAATTATTACCGTAGCTATAATTAATTTCAGACGTATATTAATTTAATGTACCAGAAATCTAGGGATATTCATATTCCATAAATAGTTTTCATATCATATACTTTATTATACCAATACAAACATTCACGATGAAAGTCGAGTGAGCGTGCCTTGATCCTCATCATCCCCCAATTATTTATATACAAATTCTTTTTCTTTTTCCGAATGTTTTTCCTAATTTCGGTTTTCCTCGAAATTTTCCAATGTTTCAAGCGGCGCTAAAGCATTATGGTTCGTCGCTGAGGGGGTGGTCTGCGGCCCAGTGGCGAACAGGGGTCGCGTATATATCCCATGTCCGATAGATGGATAGATACACAAACCGTGGCCGATGCAGTACGTAATAAACGGTGCATTCTGGGTAACAGTTAATCAGATTCAAGTTTAGAGTGCCTTTGGGAATACGGTAGGCAGACCAACGGAAGGATCATGGATCAACAAATAAACTCTGATCCCTGACCTCTCTGGGACATGCGAATGAAGTTTCGGTAATCATTCTATAAAACGAAATTAATCACCATAAATTTTTACCCGATTTTTTTTTCTCTTTTTTTTTCCTCTTTATTTTAATTGTTATTTTTTTCTTTCCACCGCCGCAGTGTCAATGCTCAAATAACCAATTTAAAAAACCTCCCTTGCGATGTAAAAATTTTCGTTAAATCACGCCTATCTAATTACTACTGCCCATGGTGTTTGTTTTATTTTTATCTCGTTATCGGCGCATGTATTTCGGATCAGTTAATTATTTATGTATAAGGCATATATGTATAGGGCTGGGGATTAATCACATGTGGTAGATATATAGGTCAGGAACGAGTTACAGATTAAAATATAAATGATTAAATGAAGAGGCTATTCAAACAGGTACCTACCTATACGGGATGTTAGCGAGGGTTGAAAGTCTATTAAGATTTTATTTTTAGAAACGATTCTGGAGTCTCGTGAATCGGGATACTTTATTCCTTTTTTTTCTTTTTCTTCTTCTTCTTCTTCTTCATTTCTTTCATGGATGTACTCTATACGCCTCGTGGATTTTATTCTCATTTCTTTTCACCGGAATTGAAGAGACTAGAGTCTCTAGACAATTTTAAACGTCAGTACGTACCTAATAGCTAATTACTCGCAGCTTTCGCACTTTTGATTATAATAGATCAATACAGACTATTTGATATTCGGAATTCCGCTAGACTTAATAAACGGAATTTATTCATCTGTCCTGTTCCAAAAATTATTAATTGTTTTTCTATTACAGAACCCAAATAGTTCGAATTTTCATTCCCATGTCAATATCATACGAATACCCACCTCTCGTTTGGAAATAATTAATACACGGTCGTGTTACGGCCCCGTAGTTGTAAAATGAAATGAAACTTTAACGAAGTCGAATATCCACACAAAATGAGCCATCAAGAATCTCACTGTCGAACAATTTCGTTAAATTACATATCATTTAAATAACGATCGTAAAATTTTAAACAATTTTCATGCATAAATTTCCGCTTCGAACTATCAGTATTACTATTCATCATAATTACAAGTAATTTCAGATACATCTCAATCTTGATGAATAAATTTATTTCTTGTTTTTTTTTTTCTCGTTTCCGATCACTTCTTTTTTTCCTTTTTTTTTCTTCTAGCCACAGAATCATTTCGCATGCAGCGAGTGATTTCGGTGATTTCAAGTGTAGATTTTCCGCCCAGACAGAAGTTATAGGGAGAAAAACACGAATTCGCCGATGATATCAGGTGTGAAGGTATCTAACTCTACCCGCGTTATCAGTAATTATACCCTTTATGGATCGTAATATGGCTGATAGGAGGCGTGCTGGGTTGTGCTGGGTTGGTCTGGGTTCGTTCGGGTTGGAGTCGGGTCAGGCACAACTAAGAGACGTATACTCGTTTCTCGGGGTAGTAAAAGGCTAGAGCACCCTGACACGCAATTCAACCGAAAACTTACCTCGCCAAGGGTTACTCCTATACGAAACGTCTGCTATGTATGTTCTATATACCTACACACGGTACTTTTCGAATGCTTTTCTTCCATTTGACAGACGTTCCTTTCTAGGCGTCCTTTTAGCAAGAAAGTTTTTTTTTTTTTTCTTTTTTCGATATCTTTTATCTTTATATTATGTTTTTTTTTTCTTTTTGCTTACGAGACAAAAATGTATACAGATATACAACACTGTGCATACCTGTGTAGGTATCTGCTATATATTTTTAAAAGAGCGTAAGTACAGAGGGTTGTAAAATCTTTTTTTTGCTCTCAAAGAGGTTTCGCGGGCTTTCTTTATTATTTATTAAATTTTTTCTCATTCCGCTATTTTACCCTCTCAGGTAATATAACCGTGCCAGCGGCTAAAGTTGTACATACACGATGTAATACATATAATATATATATTTGCTTAGTTTGAGCGGTGAAAATTTTCGGATTTCAATCAGACCTGATAACTTCCGGTTAATCAACATGCCGGTGTTAATAACGCCTCGTCAAACACGCCTCCGATGTTCTAGAATCTAGATATTTAGTCTGTGTTACCCGTCGTGTAGTCATATGAGCGAAACCAGACACTCGAGTTGGTGTATAGAATCGTACATATACCTATGAGGTAAATTGTTTTTTTTTTTTTATTTTATATTACATTAATTGACCACAATCTGTGCTTGATTAAAAAAATCCCAACAGTCGAGTTAGGAAGCTGAAATTTATTTACGAATTTCAGACTAAAGACCAGCCGCAATTATTATCAACTGATTATTTCGGGTGCCGAAAAATGGTGAAAAATTTCAATTTGTATAACTCAAATTCACGATAATATAAGAACACACACAAAAAATACAAATATCCGAGGTATCGGAATAAATATATTATACCTACCAAATGGTCACTTTTCTGGCCGATGGAACTGGACGCGATACTGAAAAGGGAAAATGGGTAGGTCTGTAATGCGGGACTCCGTATAACATTTACATCAAACTTATCGCTACGGTTTTGTATATAGGTGTTCGGAGTAAATCAGTGCGTGAACTTTTCGCCTACGCACACGCAAGTCAAAACGAATAGAATACAAAGCGGGAAGTCCGGCAGTTGTTATACCATAAGGGGATCCTCGACGATGTCCCTTCCGCATAATCACTATATAAATTATTTTATGGACACGCCGTAAAGGTGGTTTTTTATTTTTTCTTTATTATCTTATTTTATTTTTTTACCGGACATTTTTTTTTTTTTTTTTTCTCGGTATCCCGTTGATCGAAGTTTTCGCGAGGGACCCTCGTAACACGACGTTTATGCATCCAACGTCGTATTTTCTTCTTTTTTTTTTCTTTTTTTGTTACGATACCTTTACTATCCCTCTACCGCCTCTGAAATGTCTAGCGTATTCCACGGGGTCCAGATGTGCTCTCAAAATTTTTTTTTACCTTTTATACTTTTTATTTTATTTACTTTTCTCCTTACTTTTCCTCTTTTCTTTCTCCTCGTTCTTCTTCTTCTTCTTCTTTTGACTTGTTTTCTTTCACTAAAACTCTGTATCTCGTTCTGAATTTCGCAGTTATTGAAATGTTATTCAAAAATACGATTAGTCACTTTGAAAGTGGGTACGCGCTATACCTAGCGGCTAAGACATAGGTAATTTCATTAAACGAGTCTTGCTTCAGGCTAATTGCAAGATAAATGACAAAAGTCTTGGTAAAATGAAAATAGGATAAGATAAATTTAAAAAGAGGTTTTTCGCTCTTCGGAGACGTACAGAAAGTTTTTCTCATTTTTTTATTCTTTTTCTTTTCGCTTTTTTCTCGCCACTTTAATTCTTCTCAGAGATACAAAATCTTTAATTTCGGAAGTTTAAATGACCCCAAAACACCGACTCATCCCCGTTTCCGCGGGGCGTAAAGGACGTCAAACTCCGAGTTACCGACGCACGCAAAAACTTAATTTGATGGCAATAAATCACGATAACAACGGAAATATGAAAACATGCTATTTAATAATATATATCCGACTAACGCGTCGACACGCCGCCCTTCTCTTACTTGACGCAAGCATTCGTCATGTACATATGTATACGTTGTACCTACACTCACATAATTTTTCTTTTTTCTTCTTTTTCTCTTTGCGAAAAGCTTTGACGCGCGTCTTTTCCACGTTGATAAAATTTACGGCTTGAAAAAGTAATTATTGAGAAGAGAAGAAGAAGAAAAAATGATAAGAAACGAATTTCCAAATCGTTTGAACGTATAATTTATAAAGATAAAAACAAAAAACAAAAAAAACTAAGATGGGGGAGGAAAGAAAATCTTTATCTAAATCGCTTCTAGATATAATAGCTTATAATGTATAATAACGGAAGTTGTACCGTGAGTAACGACCTTGGTGGGCGCCGCGACGCGAGACGTTAGGGTGAAAATGTGCTTGCGTGACGTCAAAATTATTATCCAATCGTCCCTCCCTTTTCAGTCACGTGATGAAAATTAAAAATCTCCGATTTTTCAATTGCTTCTCACTGATTATACGCTAGTGCAGGGTTTTATACGACACATATTAGTCTCCGCACAATATACAGACGTATTATACTATAAAGTTATTCAAAGAATATGAAAATCGATATCGTCGCCATATTTTTTTCCTCTTTCCTCTTTCTTCTTTCCTTTTTTCTTTATTTTCTTTCTTTTTTCTTTCTCGTCTTATCTTATCCATCGTCATTCTACCACGTACCAATTTATAGAGGATCTTATCATCCGTGACTGATAATTGCTGCCATCTCAACGGCGTCCTCATTACCAAGTCATATATAGGTATGTGTATACCTATACCTGCTATACATATATTTCCATCTTCTTCCAATATCCATTTTACCCGTCTCATCAATTTTATCAATTTTTCGATTTTCTCTCTTCGACTTTAACCGACGAAACTATTCGTCATATAGGTATGATATAAATAAATAAATAATGTAACGATAAGATATTTTCATAATGCGTATTAGAAAAAGAAATAATATTAATATACCGAGGCGTAACGTGAATTCCTAAATGATTAATTTGTTAATAAGGTATAAAACGACCGTGACGACCATTTATAAAATTGTCACACGTAGCACAACTACCTACCTGGAATTTTCCACAATTGTTAAAATACCTAGTATAACGTTTCTACCTCTATGTTCTCGCTTTTACCCAGGATTAGTACGTGCGGGTATGGGGGTGTGAGGTGAGTTCTGCAGGATGGCTGGACAGTTTTGTATTGTCTTACGGGTAATTGTAGGCAACTCTTAGCCCGTAATAATTAAGCTGGAAGGGTTTTAGCGTGCTAACGACGGCTTAGGTTCGCTTTCAACAACTCTACAATATAAAGTCTGTCAAGATATATAGTCGAATGGTGTATAGATATATATATAATATATATACTACATAGGTATCTGTATAAACGCGTACGTAGGTAGGTATAACATGAACCGTGTATAGAAATTGTGCCTAAATATATCGACGTCGATATAAACGAGTGGGAGGAGAGTAAATGTCAAATATAATAATCATTATTTACGAGAATATCGTGTTTCGGTTTAATAAGAGCTGTCTAGGATAGAATATACCTAGATCGTTACAGTACGCTCAAGGATAGATAGTATCACTTTCAATACGATAACGAAAGCGTACATACCTACTTCGTAAAAGCTTCAGGCACGTAATAGGTTCGCGAATCGCGAAAGATGGTGCGGGTAACAAAAGTGGGAGATTCAGGACCCCCTCGAATTTATACGCTCTTCAAAATACAGCTAATCAAATCCAGCCCGTAGCTTTCCGAATTCATTTTATTTTACGACCAGCTTTCTATTCATTCAATTTGTGGATATTTAACGGAGTGTGCATTTCGGTAATTCGCCTGTTTTTTTTTTTTTTTTCATGTTTTTTCTTTTCATTTTACGCCCAGTAAACTATACGCCTACCTACATTCAAAGGTACGTATAGCTTTCTCTTTTGTTTTTTTTTGTTTTTTATTTTTCTTCGTTTTTTCGCATCTGATTTTTTTAAGGCCCTTTAAATTTTACAATCAATGTTTCGGCTCTCGATTTAAATTTTTTTTTTTTTTTACTTTTTTTTTTATTACCCCACTTCAGAACGCGTTTTCAAGTCTAAAGTTACACGAAAAAGGGGGTGACAATGTCCGTCGAATAAAAATTTCCCGAACCAGGCACCGGGTGCGCGTAACATCCGGTACCTATCCAATTACGAATCGCTGCGCTTGATATTTGTTAAGTAAAGTGTGTCTAATGACGTTCAAAAATCAGCAATTTCAAGTCACGACCCTACCGACCTGAAGAGGGAAAATAAAACTGGGATAGTAAAAAAAAGAAATGATAAAAATTTTTCGAGGCGATAAAATCAAATCGTTATAGTCGGACTATACCATAAGCCCAGCTCTAAACTCTGAAGTACTATAGGTAAAGTGAGCTTCAATTTGTCACGAGCGAAAATAGACGTAATAATTATGTATTATTCGCGGGTAATCACCGCTCGTCATTCCAAAGCCTTATAATTTGCAAATTATGAATTATTAGCCATTCGCTTCGGGTCCTATACAGAAAAATCCTGATTTTTACTCGAGAAAAAGCGATCGTGATAATGGCTCATGAATTAATGTGTTCACTATTCCGGCTACCAGAAAGCCCTGCTTCTGTGCATCAAAGCTCTCACATTTAGCCCAGATATGGGAGAGAAGCTCTCGCTTACTCTTTCTCGTCATAAAGCTTGAAAGAAAAACTTACATATAAGCTCGCTTTTCCTCGTGGCTATATGACGCAGCATACATACACGCATATAGATACCTAATGCAGTATGCATACGTATAATGTATGTAGTACCTAGTGAAAATATAGGTAACTCGTACCACGATTCAGGAAATTGTTTTCCTTATTTAAAGCGCCTCTTTTCCACGTGACACGCGATACTTTCAAATCTTAGACGAACTTATACCCGACACGATTTCGGAATCTTTTAGATTCTGCTATTTGCACCACTTCGTATAGCGAAAGTGAGTGGATCTTCGGTCGGATATTTAATTTATCAATTAAAAAGCCCTCATATTGTATAAGCTTTTATACGGCAGATACAGAACACGTACACCTTTCAATACAAGGGGAAGAGAAAAGCATTGCGAAAATTTCGATGATTTGAAAACGGTGACAGGGTAGGTTTAACGAAACTCACAGCTATACCCTGATATGACATAACGTAAAAAGTCTCGTAAAATGGCGAAAAAATATTCGATAATAATGAGAAAACTGGGGGTACAGGTTGGATGTGGTGCTGCAGAGGGTTTCGAGCGGGAGCCACAGGCGCACCGGAAGCTTGGACAATGCGACGCTTTATTGCTCAGATCCGGATTTTATTGATGGAGAATAGATAAGGCGTGTTTATGAGAAATTTATTGGCTCTTTTAGATGGTAAAACTCACTTTTACGGTAGTCTGCCTTCGGCCTTTGGGGCTTTGATATAATATCGGCATTTATTTCTGCTGTAGTGGCTATTCGCTGCGCCCTCACCCCCGTTTAAATCCCGCATAATTCTTAAGTCAACATCTCTCGTAAAAAGTGAATCCCTCCTCGCTTACCCCAGTAAAAACTAATCATTTGCATTTCAACCAGATTCCTAGATCTCATAGAATTACTGAGAACATATAATTTTCCTCATTTGAATTTACTTTCCGTTATTGAACTCGCGCAAGGTTACTTTATGGCTCTGTATATATAGGAGGGTGGGTATATACATGACAGGAAAAACGACTTCTCTCTTAAGACATCTTAATATCACGGCAACCGTTCGTAATATCTGAATTTAATCTGTATTCCGATGTTATACTTATTCAGGCATGTAGAAAAATGTAAGTCAGATGAAATTTCATTCGATCAATTCGAGGAAATCAACTGTTCTTCCCCGAGTAATACTTATTTTTCAAATTATATGACGAAAATGAAAAAAGTTACAACCAAGACCCCATAATATGTAGATATTGACGATTTCGATTACCCCAGACTGTCAGTCTGTTTCCATTATCATTTTTCAACCGTACCTGATTCTTGTTTTTCTTTCTTTTTCTCCCACTTCTATTTTCCGGACATTTCAACCCTCCCCAGCCTAGGGGTCACCTGCATTGCAACTTACCTACCTACCGATCTCCATCTTACTCTCTGGGGCTCGTATATTCCTAAGGGAGCCACGCCAGCGTGACATTTTTATCTACGTACGGCCTCGGGTGCCTCTCTACTCTCCAGACGACTCTCCTTCACCATTTGCTTTGCCAAATATCAGATACTGTAGGTGTATGTAGGTATGTACCTAGCTAAAGCATTTCAGGATAGAGTCTTGAACATGCGAATAAATAGAGCGTGACTAACACCTGCTTCATTTTTCATTACACGATTTCACCGGAAAATATAATATGTGAATAAATATCATTCCGTCCCTTCTTTTTTTTATCTGATCCCCGCATATTATAAAGTTGTGAGGTCTTTTATCTCGGGACTTCGGCTGATTAATTGGCGCTTTGGTACCTCGCGAATTTTCTTCTAAATCCCTCGCGAAACGAACCTCGCGATCTCCGAGATAAATAAAAGACATAATTCCTGTAACCCGCGGTACCTATAATCAGGAGGAATTATTGTCCTGTATAATTCGGTGTGAACGTACCTACTTGCAGGAATATTATCACGAAATTCACGCAGTTTAAAAAAAGCTTCACCCGGTACGTACCTACGTCCTGCTTATTCTAGCTGGAGGGTAAAAATGTGGCGCCTCACGTCGTTTCTCTACATTCTACAAGATAATTGAATGCATTACGTCCGCGAGCACGCGACCGATCCTGAACTTTGATACCTCGGGTTAAAGGTTTTCTCGACTTGGTTTTTAGCTGCAGTAAAATACGCGAACTTTTCATTTTACTCGTTTCAAGGTAAATAAATATAATAATCAAAAGATAAATCGTAGAATCAGTTCTCCGAGCATCAGGTAGCTGCAGGTAGTACATAACGAAATTTTTCCTCCCTTCGCTGATTTAGGCAGAGACAATCCTCCAGGTAAAATTTCTTACAATATACTTATAGAACATCGTCAATTAACCCTTATGGCTATTTATATTCACACCTTAGCTTTATCGAATGAAAAATGATCACCATCGCCGGTGCAAAAGCGTGCAATTTAAAATAATGCTACGCTCGTAATGCACAGCTGACACGCGCCCACTAGTGGTTAATATTAGAAGGGAAAAAATTTGCACACTTTACGTTCACTATGACCGTTTTAAAAGCACCAGATTCGTGAAATTCTTGGCATAATTCTTCGTGCTAGTTTAAACATATAATAATCAGAAAATGCAATGTAAGAATGCTTCAATTGCATTCTCAGAAAAAATTGGCGAAAAAGTGAAAAAAAATCGGGGGTTCATGACGGTAAGAAAACAAAAAAAATAGAAAAATAGAAACTGCAGCTCACTCTGACTGGCACAGAACGCGCGTATACGTATGTCAGAAACTAAAGCATGAAAAATGTAGTTTTGCATCGAAAAAAAAAAAAAAAATTGTCTTTATAGCGAACCACTGCAAAATCCAGTGCACGAGAGTTGTGCTTCGTCGAAACGAATAGCATTCAGAGTCGGTTTACGTAAATCTGTCTACGCTGTCAGTGGCCATACATAAGTAACCTTTCCTATTTTCCATCTTGCTTAGCAAGAAAAATGTGGTCCTTCGTCGTTCGCCCGGGGATCTTCTAGTCGTTTAATTATATGTTTAGACATACATATACCTATATGTATTATAAATAAGACCTTTTCATCGCCGATTTTCCATTCGAACTAATTACGTCCATATAAATGTGTTTGTATATGCGCACGGATTTGTTAAGATCGTTTCTTTCAATGGATAGTATGAATAGTTGAAAAGATATATTTGCCGTTAAAACGTGACTGTAATATGAAGTGAACTAGGGTAGTTTATCTTTGAGTCCTAGGCAAAAGCGATTTTGCAAGTCAGATGCGTTTTTCGCACACACGTACACACGTCGTATATGTGTATTCGTAGCGAGTACCGCGAGTCCATGTGAAAGTTTCCGTCAGTTCACAAGTATTTTACTTCTCCTTACTACTTGGCGTCCAGACGTCGTAAAACATGTCGAACAATTACCTAGGTTGCCTAGGTACGAAACGTCGCGAGCGTAAGTGTACAACGTCGATCGGGTACGATTCTATTACCACTCAAATTCCAGTGTAAATATCGATAATAGCTACTCGGGCTGCGAAGGAGCGGCACGCCATTAAAAAGTATTAAAAGCATTAAAAAGCATTAAAAAGCTCTAAAACCCACGCTAACACGTTACACCGTTAAGGCCGTGAACGATGGTCGGCATAAATGGGGAAGGTAACTTTGCAGGTGCCGAGGTATGGGGTTTGTTACCACGTTCAAAGGAGACCACAGAAACCATAGGATCGTGCCGACGCACAAATTCCCATGGAATCGAACGCGCTTCTACAAAATTAACGGCTTTACTCTTGGGAATGGAAACATATTCCCGGTATCGATCTATCCCAATGCCCTATGAACCCTCGAGAGAGTGAGACCGAGGGTTTACCAAATTTGTTATTTTCTTGCTTATCTTCGCAGTTTTGTCCTTAGCCACGTTTTTTTTTCCTTTTTTTTTTCCTTCTGGGTTAGATATTTCTAAGCTTTAAGTCCGAGGAATAGGATAAAATAAGTCCCACGGGAGATAAAGAGGTATTCTCACGAGAAAAACGAAAATTTACCTATATAGCTCGATCCGAAGCTTTTTCATTTCCGAATAAAATTAATATCTAAGTAAATTACAACTATATAGGTATGTAAAACTTATACACAATTGCGAAGGATTATAAAGCTTGAATGACGTTATAATTATATGAGCTACGATCGAATGTTAAGGGCTGGTTATATAAAGCTCGTATGAAGAGTCTGGGAATATTGTAAGTGCGGGTGTATCTGAGATGTACGAATCTCCCTCTTCCTCCCTCTCTCTCTCTCTCGCTCTCTCGTATCTTGGCAAATTACAATATCAAGAACATCAGGGGTTGGGGGGTTGGTTCAGTGGGAAAGAGAAAAGCGTGGCAAGAGATTTCAGGGGTATACCGTATACCGTACCGAACACATATACCTACGATTATATCCGTGGTAAGCGGAGCTTGCAAGTTTCACCGGTGATATCAGGGCTGTATAAATATTTACAATCCCAACAGTAGACGGTAGGTAGATATATATATATATATATATGTGTATATGTAAGGTGGTTTGGGGGCGTAAGTAACGGAGGACATTATTTGTGGGTATTTTAAACTCATTCGCGTGTGACGCGGCACGAGCTTGGAATCGGAATAATATATTTTTGGTTCATACCTTGTTCCCTCTGTGCAAATATACGTACATGCTGAAAGCGGATAACATATATATACATCATACATACACACACATATAAGCTGTTTGTACGGACGGTGGGTGGGTAGGCTTGGGAATTTGATCCTGGTATAAGGACGAAGTAATAAAATTGAAGATTGCGAAAGAAATGATTCAATTGAAAAGATAACGCGATAGCTAGGGTCTAGGTATGTACAGGTACCTATATACTGTATGTATGTACTATATATCGAGCGATGCCCAACGTGAGATTTTCTTTATTTTATTTTTAATTTTATCTTTCAATCTCCTCAACCTCGCACCGAGTCACGGTTCACGAAAGCAATTATTAGAACTCGATCGAAGACCAGATTTCTTCGTTGGAAATTTTTGTCTGACAAATGATCGTTTTGTTCAAACTGCAGAGGCATAAATATATTTCACATCTTTATTTTATCCTGAAAGAGAAAGAGAAAGAGTGTGAGAGAGAGAGAGAGAGAATTACTTGTAATTTAACGTTCAGCAAATAACAATGCGGACCCCCCTAATTTTTTCAAAGATTATTGAGTTCCATAATCAACCCTGAAACAAGGAATTATTCAAACTCACTGCGAGGCAATAGATTGGAAGAAAAAAAACCTCCAAGTTATTTTGGTTTAATTCTGAGCGAGCTCTGGGGCTTCAGAGTTTCGATAATTATACCTGAATCCTAATAAATGACGTTTGCTCTGTAGAGTCGAGAGCAGCCAATTACAGGGGGAAAATTCGTTGTATGATCATACCCAGGTTTATTAATTTAATATATGTCTTCTCTCCTCTGTTTTGTGGCAAATATCTCTCGGGGCTAATTCCGGACCAAAAATATACGCGGCCATTATATTATTTAATTATTCGAATTGTTTTTATGTTCGATGTTCCGTTTCAGGGTATTTCGGGTATTCATATTTTATTAAAATTGACAGGAGTTAATTAGTGCTCGATAGAATTGGGGATGGAAATGAAACGATACGAAACGAAACGAAACGAAACGAAGCGATCGGTCGGGAAAAAGCTAGCGCTTTAAAGCCTTCCCTTTAATTCAACGAATAGAAGAGAGTATAATATCGGCGTGCACCGTTCTCTTTAAAGATAAAATATACTCACTCGAGTTTAAAATCGCTAAGTAGTTAAAGATCGCTACGTATTCGACTCAACCTTCATTCGATTCTTTCCTCTGCCGTTCACCGACAGATCCTTAACGACTATTTTAATTATCGCCTATTTGAGGAGCGCAAAGTGCTTTGAAAATTGATTGAAATTCTCGATATAGTAGAACAACCGCTTTTATTCCAATCGAAATTAATAGAATCCAAATCACAGCTGCAGTAACAACGAAACAATGCATCTCAATCAAGGAAAACAGTTTGTATTTTCATATTGTGAAAATTGTAAGCAAAGATCACCTTGCCCTTTCGTATACTCTGCGAGCTTACAGCCCTTTGAAGAATTAAAAAGTTTCTTCAAAATTGAATCGCGGTATAATGAGGGCAAGACGCTCAAGCGGTACGCGCTAATTCGATTCTCATGATTCACGCACCCTTTACAAAGGGGACGTCCAAACTCTGTACAATACTTGCGTTCTTATTTTATGCTTTCCTGTTCAGATGAGTTTTGAAAATTTTTCGTTTTTTCCAAAATTATACGTCACAGATATTCTCAGAAACAGTTTTTATCATAAAATATAAAGTACGAAGTATACCCACGCTGACTAAGTCCGAAATTTCTAACACTTTCCGCCTTATAGCTTGGATTAGGATTACAGGGGAGGAATACCTACCCTTCGAATAAAAAAACTGCTCGGTCAGTATCGTGCGATTCTTAACTCGTTATCAGAGCTTTTATTAAAAGGAAAAGAAGCACCTTGTATCTATAGGTATAAATTCGTAAATTATACACATTTACACACATCATTTATTATTTGAAAAAGTTCGATAGTACGGGTGAATATCCATCGATAATATGAGTATTGAGAGAGGTATCTAATAATAATCCATTGAGCATGCAGATGAATAATTCACCGTATGCTCATCAATATCGATGATTAAAGCAAGGAATTTTTAGCTATAGGTTGAATAAATTATACATGCATATGCGATCGCTCTCAGTTGAAGTAAAAAAGAAAAAAATAATAAAAGGAAGCTCTTTTTTTCATTCAATCACGTTGTGGTAGATCATAGAACGAGTCACATGCATTTTACTGAAAGATACGGAGCTGCTGGTAGCAGAATGAAAAAAAAAATCAAATAATGAAACAAGGTGTTAATCAAAAGTGAATAAATGCTGCTCTGAGTGTTCATTTTCATTTGTCGATGAATCTTCACATATCTGTACTTGATAGTAATTCCAGTAATGAGATGGGCTTGTGGGGTGATGGAAAGTATCGTTAAAAACCGTATTTTCCACCATATGTTTTGTCTGTGAAGATAAAAATCTGTCAAAATCCAGACTCAGAGATTTCTACCGGAGGTATAGGCATGTGTATAATATAGTCTGAGAGTTATGGAGTAGGATTTTTCTCTATTTATCTTTTTTTATTCTTCTTTAGAAGGATTCGCAATCTCGGGCCTTGCCGAATCTGTCAACAAAAAAAAAAAGAACCCGTGATAAGGGAGTTTTCAATATGCTACCTCGCCAAAGAGAGGAGCGTATAGGTATATACGTAATATATGTATGTATATGTGAGTGCGTATGAGCCGGGTGATAAGATGACATCCTGCGACAGGGTAGGACGGAATGGCACAACCCAGGCAAAGATAACAGCTTGAACATATATGGTATAGCTGCGGGAAGCTGAAGGAGCGAAAGAAGCTTTTGAAAATCGTTGAGAGATTTGTTGCTTCTATACGACGTACATACGTTATGCATATGGTTAAGATCAAAGGAGTGAGACGAGAAAATTTGTATGGATGTTGAGTAATTTGATGAGGAATTAAAAACTAGAATCTACGAGAATTCCTTCACACATACTTTGGTACAAATAAAGTTTTCAATTTAAAACTTTAACGCTTTGCGGCTTGACGTTGCGAACTTTACGTATTTTTATTTCCATTTCCATTTTCTTCTTCTTTCCCTATTCGTTCAAAGACCGAGTTCTAATTCATCACCTCAAATTCGCACAGAATATTACGATTCAGGTTTTGAAATTCGTTGTCCCTTCTCGTTATCACGCGGAGATAACAACGAGCGAGGGGTGATTTCATACTA
Organism: Tenthredo livida; assembly: GCA_963992785.1. Classification (NCBI taxonomy): domain Eukaryota; kingdom Metazoa; phylum Arthropoda; class Insecta; order Hymenoptera; family Tenthredinidae; genus Tenthredo; species Tenthredo livida. The sequence continues at coordinate 3,198,385 of OZ023071.1, read as the reverse complement.
TTTTTCAAATCAAACCGTGTAGCGGTTGAATTTATGGAAGATATCTTCCCTTCAATCCATTAGCAAAACAGGGACCCCGCAATTTCGTACGCTTAAGAAGAAAATACCTTAAGACCAGTTTTTCGAACGAGTCACGCGCACTTTCCACCATAACAGCGTCGGGGTGTTCACTGGCACCCTCGAATCCCGGAAGCCTTGAAGCCTCGAAGCTTCGAAGTCCCGAAGCTATGGAGCCCCGATTCCCGCATGAATTAAACTAAAAGCTTAGCCAGGGACGAAATTCTGCGCGGGGCGTGCTTTTGCGGTAAGTAAAATTAAAATGTTTATGAATAAAATATCAAGAGGTATCGATTATATCTTGACTGTGTCAGGAGTTCAGGGATGATGTGAGCTCTGGGTGAGGGGGAGTTCAACCTACCTAAGCGACCTAAGCGACCTCACTTCCCGACCACGTCTAGTGAAAGCTGCTCAGGGATGTCCAATGGCGCTTTTCAACTTCTTCCTCGACTTTCATTTTTTCCTTTTTCCTTTTTCTCTCTCATTCTTTTCTTTCACGGAGCTTTCAAGTTACTACACCGACCTTTCCCAGTACCCGCACGTTCCTCGGGGATCGAGCGGGTAATTTCGCTGCTCGCTGAGAGAAGGAAGGACAGAAAAATATAGAGGGAAAGCAGCAAGCAGACAATGAGTCAATTTTAAGTATAATTTTCATCTCGTGTCTATCTCGTTTTCGGAAAAGTATAAATCTCAGGGAGAATGAATATTGGCGGAACGTATTTCGGTTAAGTTTGGTATGAAAAGGGTAGACAAGATGTGAAGAAGTTAGGCAATTACAATCGTTGATAAAACAATGCAGTTACCTCGCCTTAGTGAGACAATATTTTCCGAGAATATACTCGACCCTCGAGATCTCGAGTTTCCCTCTTTGCGCGTGCACCGTAGTCTCTCGAGTTGGGTCGTGCCCTAATTTGCGAGTTTATCTATTTCATCATCTTTGGGTACGGCGAGGTTGTGAAAGGGGTTAAGAGAGGCTGCAGAGAGAAAGGCGAAGGTGCGCTGAGCGAGCAAAACTAGACACGGAATTTGATTCACCATTTAAAGTTATCGATCAGCGGGATAATAATAGAAGTTTCTTCTCTTCATGGCAAACATCCTGATCGCGTAGCGTCTTCGTATTGTATATTTAAACTTAAGAGTCCGAAGAGAATCCACCCCTCCACGGTATAAGTATACCTAGGCCGTATACAGGTAGACATTGGAAAAGCTACTGAAATTCAGTTTTATTTCAACTTTAAAACTTAACTTGATGTGCATTAATATATATATATATATATATATATGTACTTTACGCGTTGGCGATAATACCTGAAGTAGTGCCTATCTGCAGCCTTACCAAAGTGCCGTTTCCTTCTCGAAAGAGGTTCGCGGAGCTAAAGGCTCGAATAAATAGTCAACGATATCTTTATATTTAAAGTAAGTCTTGACGTGGATGGCTTTCCGAGAGCTAACGTGCACCAGGGACCAATTCTACCCCGCATATGTGCTTATACCGGAGAAAACTCACTTCAAAAACGAAATGGTAAGCGGGGGTGTAGTGGGTAAGTATATAGCTGTACATTGCAGTTTGAAGTCTTTCTTCCGCGTACTACTATTTCCGATCGATGAAATAATGTACCTACTCTACTTCAATTCTCGATTCAATTCGTTCAATTTTGTGTTTCATACTCAGCCTGTACGTACCAAAGGAGTAGAAAAAAGGATGACAAAAAATGAAAGAAAGAATTCGCTCATTACTCGGCAAGCCAAACTACTTCAGGTACCAGTTTGCGTTTAACCAAGACGTGGAATAACGTCTTCGACGGAATCGAAGAGGGCCAATACCCAATGGCCATTGAGGCGTTGATTTTCCAGCTCTAGTATTTGAAAGCGGTGCAATGTACGGGCATTCCGTTGCCCGGAGGCTCGTCCAAGGAAGTTGAGAGTGGTCCAGGGGCGCGATAGGAATGGTCTTCGCGAAGGGATGGAGGGTAACCTTACGGGAAATGAGTTCAGAGTTTGAGTTTCGGTCTGAAAGCATTTCGCGCGACAAGAGGTTAATGTATTCCATGGGTCGATGGTCAACGGGTAAGTTTCGACCCCGTGACACGAATCAAAGTTCAGTTTTTTATTTTACTTCATCGCTGTTGCATATTCGTATATATCCCCGTATTTTGTTCGCAATTTTCTCTTCGACCGCAAACGTTGCAATTAATTAACCGTTCAGATTCGATAAATTGTTGGAAGAATGAAAACATTTCTCAATGCATGAATTATGAAGTTTGCTCAGAATCGATGAGCGAATGATGTATCCGCTTAGTTATTTCACCTTAACGAGTTGCCTCGTTAGATGCGGAAATTTAGTAACGTCCATAATTACAAAGTCCTCAAACTTATGCCGAAACGTGATAGATATATAGGTATAGTTATTCTCGCCAATAGTTTGGTAGGACAGTCAGTCTGTTTAAAATACTGAGTTAATCATCTCTCATTAAATAACCGTTAATTAATAATGTGAGCTAACAAGCCTTCAACTCGTATTACGCGATGAGTTGAAAGGGCATGTAAATAATTTCTGCACTAGAAATAGCCCTATTGATGTTTCGTTATTGAATATAGAATACTTGACGCGCATGCGATGACGGAGGGATGCAATTAGTTAGGATCATACATCTCGCCGGTGAATTCAGCTTTTTTCTACCGATTTTTCAATTGATGCATCTTTCAGTAAATAGTTTTCCAGAGGTGCATACAAATGGAATATAGCACGTTGCCGTTGAGAGATGTGCTTATCTGTTGGAAGCTTGGAGTGCAGATTTCCTCGCCAATGAAATTGAAGATAATTATAAAATGAGGAAAAAAAGCGTCTCCTCAGGTTGAAGAGCTTCGAGTTGAGAGTAAGTCAGATCAATCGTGGTTTTGACTTTTAAATTACGGAATTTAGCTTCCTTTCCTTTCCTCCATCTTTGCACAGCGTTATTTTCTTCGCTGATATTTTCTCCGGTATACCTTATACTCTCGACCGAAGTGATTTTGAAAATAATTTTTCTCACTCTTGTATACGTTATGGTTAATTAGAAATTAACATTTCTCAACGATCTTCAATTAGAATATTCTCGAATTTTGGGGCGTAATCTTAACAAGAACGTCGACAGCCGGAGTAGGGTGCTCGTTCAGATATAATTAAATGATCGAAACGTTGATTAGATTCGGCAGAGGTCTGTCCCCATTATTCCAAGGTCCTAATAGGTCCAGAAACCTATAGTTGAGGGAATACAGGAATTCTATTCCCTATGGTATTTCTCTAGCCGATCGTTTATTTCCTTTCTTTTCCTTTTTGTTTTTTTTTTCTCTTCTGTCAACTTCATTCTGTATAATCAACCCTAAATATTGAATTCCATTCTAAAAAACCTAGTCTAGGATCCGTGACGTTGTTAATAATTCCAGCTGTACATGACATCGGTTTTCGTTCGCAGATCAACACGATGGCAAAAGGGTAGAACTGGAAACAGTGAGCATCGTCTTCGCGTAGCTTTGAGGCCAAACCGTTGTAAATAATTCAGATAGGATCCTTAGAAGTTACCGGAGGGTAGCCAGGTCCTCGGTCCATAGATTCTCACCGAGGAGTAGGTAGGAGGAGTCCAGGGCACCAGCTGACCTGCAAGTCCGCTTGACCTGATTTCTGTCCAAACTCTCACACCTCGGTCTTCGGCCCTGCCTCTCGCCTCACGTGCCTTCACACCACCACCACCGCCACCACCACCACCACCACGTTCGCCCATCTCCTACCCTTGTTCTGCTCTTCCTCCTATTCCTCGTTGCGGGATGCCCAACTTTAAATTAATCGTCTACATTTGTTGCGAAATTAATTACAGTCAAGTTATATTGTTTCCCACGACTCTGCGTGTGCCCTGGCACTGGGCAGGGACTTGAGTTTCTGTAGCTAACAGGCCACCGCGAACAGGCAGATGAAACTTAGTTTGTCCTCAGAGAAAGGAGAGATGAAGATACGTAGTGAGGAAGAAAGAGGATGCGGTTTGGTTGGATCCAAGCTCCCACTGAGCGATGTTCATTATAAGGAGATGAGCTTTTTTCCTCCAGCATTCCTTGTTTGCGAAAATTATCATTTTTACCATAAGAAAATCCCCTCGAAATTATAATCAAGTGACATAAAAGGTTGAATTATAGCTGTTGATGAAAATCCACATCCTCGACGCTCGTTACAAATGATTCAAAGGATCCGATTGAAGAGGAGAAAAAAACGAAGATTGAAGCCAATCAGATTCTTTGCATCTCATAGAGGCCACGGGTCAGCAAAGCTCGACAACTTCTCTCGTGGAGTAATAGATATACTGCAAGGGTTTCGGATTTGTGAAGTGGGTATAGGGTACCGTACGTATACGTAATATACATACGCCCATGAGCATACCAGGTCAAGTATTTTCACGGATCAACGGACTGCTGAATTTCGGTGCATTCATTCTATAATGCGATCGTTCGCAGCGTCTGCATATCTACATCTGATTTCTGGCAGCACATACGTTCGTGAGATATTTGCTTGATCGAATCCGCGGCTATTGATGAGGTCAGACAATGCGTGGATTGAGGTTTCGCTCCGATAAGAAAACGGCGCGATCTCGTATTTCCCGGTTCCATTAATCAGACGAAAAATTATACACTTCGGTTCGCGGTGGTAAAAGGAGAGAAAAAAGTTAAAGAGAGTTGACGAATATGAGGTAGAAAAATAGGACTCGGGGATGGAATAAGCTCCGCGATGTTTTCTCTGGCTAAAGAGATTCGACTAGGGTAAGCGCAGGACGTGAAGAAACGAGATCAGGACGGTCGAAGTAAGGAATGAGATTCTGAACTCTTCTTAGCGGAGTTTATTCCTCACGTCTAAGCCGTGACGAGGTAAAAAGAGCGAAAATATGGAGGATCAAGTAAGGCGGGGCGAGTAGCTGGCTAGGTTTTCTCGGCTGAAAAAAGGACGGCTGAGTCCGGTTGAAGGGCACGTTTTGGAAGCGGATGAATATCAAACGACAGCTCGACGCGCCTGGGATTTAAAAGCACGCGCTAAATCTGCAATTCAATGGTACCGTTCAACTTCCGTCCTCTTCCAAGACCCCCCAGATGTTTTCCGTACGTTTATTCCCTACGAAAATTATGGCTGGTTGATACTTTGTCGCGGTTACATAGACTCGCTATAATATCGACGCTAGATCTATATATCGCTGCATCAGATATGTACCTTCAAAGGATACGAGCGAAGAGTTCTGCACGCTTAACAAGGTTACATCGCGTCCGGATCCCGCCAGGATACAACACTAATCCTCTTACCGTATAGGGGAGGCGTGGATACGTACCCGCCTTTCAGAAAGAGCTAGAGGTATAATATTTTTGAAATTTTTTTCACCGAAACATCCCTCTCAATGCCGTGATACGCTTGATATAGTAGGACGGTTTTCCAGGCGTTTTTTTACTTCTTTTTTTCTTCTTATTATTATTATTTCCTCCCGGAATACCCGCGAAATCACATTTTTCTATTTTTTTTACCTCGAGCTTGGACCGTCTAGTGAAGTATATTTATCTCTCGGATGAGAAGTATGAAGAAAATAAAAATTCCTCGATTATTCTAAGGCTAGAAAAGAGCTGGAATCATTCTCTTCCCTGAGACAAGATTTTACGGTTGAGAAAAACAAAATTTCATTACCTTGCGGGGGAAAAAAAAAACAAAATACAAAAAGAAAACTGTGCGTACAGAGTCAAGAAATTTCTCTTCAGACTTTGACTGCTGCAGGTTGTGCGCGAGTTTCACTCAAAAATACTAGGCGCGAGGTACAAGGGATGAGAAATGACTCTACGTAACATGACAGAGCAAACTGCGAATTGAATATTTATATTTCTATTCCAGAGTTGAATAGGCGCCGAGCGTCCCTCTCTATTTCACTCCTCTTCTCTCATCTCCCTCACCTCGCTTCGCTTCATCTCTCCGAACGTAGACTGCAGCAGTGAGCTGGCGGGAAACGAGCGAGGAGATGGTGATGTTTAAATTCGCAACGCCAGCGCAAGTGTTGCGCGGTATAATTACGGCTTACAATTAAGAGGCTTAGATGAGATGTGGCGATCTCGCTCTCTGCCTCGTTCCAGGATCTGGAAAGCCGAGTCAGGTTCGAGGAATTATAATTTCGCGTCTTCAACGACGACAGGTTTTCGTTTTTTCGCGCCATTTGACTACCGCTCTATCCCTATGATATCGCTCTAATCAGCTTTCGAATTATCAGAGGCAGACTATCTGGCGTTTCCACCTTCTGATACATATTTTCTCATTCAATTTCTTCCCAACTTACTTTGTCAACATTTTTTTAGTCTCCTTTTCTGGTACTCGATGACTGGTGCATGGGGCCAGGCCAGAATTCCGTGCTAGAAGTCAAATAGCGTTTCACTGTGGTAGATATTGACGATTGGTCGCCTTCCCTATATGATCTCCCACTTTCCCTCCTAATTTCGTCTCCTTCTCTCATTCTTAGACGGTGAACTCGAACGCGAACGTTCAACCTCGCATCCGTGCAGCGCGAGCTTCCCTCGCTCGCTCGCACACACAAATATTTAATCCGAAGGAAAATTGACGCGTAAACGCGCGCCTGGCCTCTGGAATTAGATGAAAAATTCAGGGTTCAGGAAGAGGAAGAAGAAGAAGGAGTAGAAAAAGGACGCTGGTGAAAGTCGAGTATGAGAATAGCAGAGGATAGCAAATCAAGAAACCGGAGCCGAACGAGGAATGGCTGAGATGCGTATAGCACAGGTCCTGCACGGTCTCAGTTGGCGTCAAATTCTCATCTGGGATCCTCATTTCCCGGGGTATTGTGCCGAATAAATTTTGAATCTTGTTTCGCAATTCGGCAATCCGGATCCATGCGGCTGAATCGAGAATGAGAGGCTGGGAAATTCTTTTTTACGAACCATGCGATTTTCGTTGCAGAACAAAAAGGAAGAGCCCCGATAAAAAAGGAAGGAATACCGTTTCGTTAAACTGTACCAACAGTAAGGCGAACTTATCTCATCCGCAATTTATAGCGAACACAGTCGTTTCTTTGCTTCGTATCCTGCGAGATAGGTATATACATGCATACATGTATTGTGCTCAGTGCAGCAGCTATCAAGAGACCGAGAGACGAAGATAATGTTCACTAGAGGCAACACGGCGTTTCTCTGGGCTCGAAGTGCTCCTGGGACTAGGTCGAAGGGATGCGACGACGACGCAGACGTCCTCTGAATTTCAACGGCCCACACCTACATTTCGCACACTCGTTTCCCTGCCAGCGGACTAAGCTATGAGATACGCGGATTAGGACATGCTTATCAACAGGACTTCTCAGCTAGTAAAATCTCCGCCCCATAAGACTAAGAGAGACTTAGCTGAGCGGTGCGATCCTGGATTACGGGGGCTTTCTCTCACCCTTGAGGGTTAATTTTGAAAATTTTTATTGCGTTGCTAATTATTGGGGAAAAGAAATTCGCGGTATAGGTTCAATAGCTTCGTGAGTTGGGTTCTGTATCGCGATTTTTCACCGTGCACTTTATCCTCGGGTGCAGGGTGCAGCTTCGCCGGAATATATTTACAGTATAGCGAAGTTATTTTAGATTTTCTGATGCTTGGCCGCATTTGGTGTCAAAGTAAACCGGCTTTATTCTCCTGACATAGTCACGAAGAGGAAGAATATAGTGACAGGGAGCTCTGAATTTCCGACTTTAAATCCATCGAGTGAAATAGCACGACTAGCTACGAAGTAGCGATGACGTTATCCTATAAATCTCTTCGTGGTGAGGGTGGTGCCGCTGGTTGTGGAGGTGGTAGCACCGGCGTCGCCGGCGAGAACTGGGCCGCTCGCTATCAATGCACCCGGGTGGAATCGCTGCAGAACCATTCCAACCCGGGAATCGTTCCCGCTGCACCTTCTCCAATAGTACCACCGAAATACCGAAATGCCAACTGATAGCTACACACACGCTAGCTTCCCTATTCGACTCACAATGCCAACTTGGCTATCTAGTCAATGGGATTGGCATTCGAGACCATCTTCTTTCCGATCATAGCGAAAAATCTACTTACAGAAAACCACCACCTGCAGTTTGAATAATTTTACTTTTTATACAAAAATCTTTGGAATCTAGAAAATAAAAACGTTCCGATCTCGTTGCTTCAGCTTTTTGTTTTTTGCTACACAGCTCAGCTTTAGTCTATAAGCCTTGAAATAGATTATGGATAAAATTCACGGTTCGTATACCTACTTATACCTAGCCGGAGAATTTTCCTCGGCTTTTGAATCGAGATAGCGTTTCTATCCGAGAGCGTTCTCTGGAACGATAATTTATTCCTGCAGCTAGTGTGTCCAATTAACGAAGTGGACGTACTCTCCCTTGAAATGGACAATTTCCCTAAGTGGATGCGGCATAGAGGCTGATATATGTATATACATACCTAAAATAATTCGTACGGGGATGTAACACCGACCTAATAACGCTTCAACCACGTTGCAATATTCTGATTGATTAAATTAATCTACCTATTAATATTATTAATATTCGAGTTTTGTTCAAACGAATTATAATATCATCTCGCTGATCGTACGGCAGTTGAATTTGGCCAGAAATATAAATTTTTTGTTGTTCAATTAAATCCCTTTCAATAAAATGAACAGATAATCTATTCCTCCGTGAATTATTAGATTCGCTTTGTAGATCCTAGAGCAGTGGGGGAAAATAGATCACCAAGATTAGTTGTTCCTCTTGCACACGTATATATCCCTACCCCTAAAACCGTAGCTCCGTGCGTTGGGGGTAGTTGAAATGGTAGGACAAACTCTGCCTCGGAGAACAACAGACCAATCTGTCCTGGAAAGTTTCACCAGCTACCGATCCACCCCGTGTATTACCTACCCGAACGTAGACTGTAGAAACGGTCTATGCTCTTCGTTGAATACGGTGTACATATACCTATATACCTATGCAATATGTATATGTTTGGTAAATGTAGGTATACGGGTATTGGTATATATATATATGTGTAGATATATTCCGTTGGGGGAAATGACACGGTTCTACTCGACAACCTTTGACCCTGGGTCAATTGGGGCGGATTATGCAGCGCTAGGGATCCTGTCGTACTTGCCCAACTTTCGTAGACGACAAACAACACACGTTGTTGGGGATGATGGGCTTCGGATGAATTCTATGGGATGTATATCCTTCGGATATCATTAATCAAGGATTTAGTTGAACTCATGCTCGACGTACGTCCTGATATTCTTAGAGAATCAACATTTTCAGAACTAAAATATGATGATGTGGAATTGAGAATAGAATTTTGTGACAAATTTAGAGCTTCGTGGTCGCTGCTAAGTTGAGAAGTTTTATTTGCTTGATTTATTTCCTAAAGACGACAGCCTTAAGATATATGTTACATACATGTACGTATAGTATATACCTGGCATTTCTAGTTGTTTGGAAAAGGAAAGAGAAAAGAGGAAATAAAAAGACAGGGGAAAATGGAACAGCGATAGTTTTGCGTTGGGATCGGCGCGCTGCAACCCGAAGGACATAATTCACCGGGTACGCATCCTTGATATATGGATGGTCGCGTCGAACGGCCACGAGTTCTGAGACCTTCCTGCTCCTTCCTGCTCCTCCTCAGCCGCAAACAGAAACAAAGCCACGATTTATGGCGAGCCACCGCAGCTTGTTTCAAGATCCACCCGATTCATAATGTTGTGGGGGAGTCGCGAATTATGTTTTCGCGAAGAATCTTTTATCCAAAAAAAAAAAAAAAAAAAAATTCCTCAGCTCTCGGTCCCGCGTCTCTGTATTCTTTTCGTTGAACCGTTTTGCTTCCGGCGTTATTTTTTTTTTTTTATTCCTTACCTTTTTCGTCTGTTTCTTGTATTTTTTCCTTATTTTCACTGAAAATTCATTGCGCTTTTAAGTCTTTGATCAACGTTTGAATTATTCATTATTTTCACTGTTTTTCTTATTCACTTTTTGTTTCGCTCCTTCACTTTTAGTTATTTATTTTTATTCCTTAGCTCAACATCGGATGATATTTGAAATAACAAAGAAAAAAATTACAGGCTTTTTCACCATGAATATATTCATTCCCACTTACCTATACGGCGCGGTCGCGTGGACGCGGTGAACTATTACATTTTTACAACAGCTCAAACTTTACAATCATTCAACTTTTTCCATCACGGCACATCTCCACCAGTGACATAGTCAACGAGCTCCTAAGCAAACAAAGTAGAGAAAAGTTATTCGACCATAAGATTATAATTCGTCTCAAGTTAGAAATTACAGACGAGACAATGAAAATCTATTCCAAACGTCAAATTCTTCAGTTCTTTGTCGACTGATCACTGAGGGATAAACAAGACGGAAGAAATAGTCCGTTCCAGAGTAAAATTGGATCTCCACCGAGTATATGGAACTCCTTCGAATCGGACTCGTGAATCACTGAAATTGGCGAAGAAAAACAGCCGAAATAATGAGCGAGCAAATACTGGGAACAGGATGAGAATGAGTTGTTAGCCATCCACGTGACGTAAGAAACGTGCAAAAATGGTTGTCAAGTCAAGTATTCTTCCTCTCGTAGTTAGTTTTTCTGGGTAAATCATTCCCACCACTTTCGTTGGCTTGTTTATCTTTCAACGGCCATATACTTACGAAGAAATATAGCAAAGCGTGCGAAATGATTATAGCAAAAGCTTTCAAGTCAATTGCATTTCGTGGCAACGTAACGACTTGGTTTAATTAAATTATTAGCAAAGGGTTCGGTGATCCGGTAGGGGTTGAATTTTTTTCCCCACATTTCGTCTCTTCGCTTTACTGTACCGATTTATCTATCAAATTTTCATTCACGTTTTGCCTCGGCCATTATTATTATTATACACTCGCCGAAGTACGTACGTGAGAATCGGACCAAATTCTCTATTTTTTTGAAATTTATATCATCGCAGTACCTATAATTCATGAGGTTCGATTAATATGCCCTACATACCGAGCCCTGGCTCTGGCTCTGGCTTTGGCTGTGGCTGTGGCTGTGGCTCGATTCAAAAAGAGAACAGGACGGTCATTTGTTCCGCATTCATTAGTTTCGCCCACAGGCAGCAGGGGCGGAAGGTCGCCCCTGGAATTCGTTATACAACTTTTCTATACGGGGGAGGAGTGGGCGTTGAATGAAAAAATGTTAGCCAACAAATTGTGCTTCAGCCAAATTAGGGTGCAATTTTGTCAGGGGGGAACTCTGACTTTCTTTAGCTGTTTCAATAATTAGAACCAGAAACAATTACGTCATCAGTAGCGGGCTTTGCTAAAAGGAAAATTACCACCGTTGTACTTCAAGTGGCCAATTCATTTCGGAAACGAATGCTCCTTAGGAGAATCGACCCGTTGAGTTTCTGCCAATATCAATGACGTCGATTATCCTACAGGGTTCATGGCAAATATTGAATACTTAGAGCGGCGAAAGCCGCACACGATCAACGTACGAGGCAATAACATAACCGGTGACGTCACTTCCATTATCCTGCATAGTCGACTAAAGTGAAGCCAATGCAATCCTAATTACCCTGGCCCAGGATTTGGCAATCTAAACGGCGATCTAAATCACCCAATCAGTGGCCGTCATTGCTACCCACGTGATTTACTATTACAGCAATAGTGTGCTGGTAGAGGTTAGTGTAGAAAGCTGTGATACCCATGATAGTTACGTTCTAATAGGAATCAACCCCATGATTTCAGGCAGCTGGGAAACCCCATAGCAATAGTACATTGTTTACCGAGCGAGAAAACGGTCGATTGCGCGCCGAGTATGAATTTGAGCACCGAGGCGAAGCCGAGGTGTTCTCAAGTTCATACGAGGCGCTAATGACCGTTTTCTCCGAGGTGAACATACTATTTTTTACAACAGCGGATGGAAACCAGTGAGTTTCCATCCGCAAACGAGGACCGGCAATCGACTGGTTTCCATCCTCATTTGCGGATGGAAACTCACTGGTTTCCATCCGCTGTTGTAAAAACGTAATTAATCTGGTGTTCAGTAGACAGCGATAATATATCGTTTGAATATCGAGGTCTCTTATCGGCGTAAGTTCCGCGTCCTGTAGAATTACAAATATTCGATTATGAAAGAGTGTTATTCTCTCTCCCCACGAGGAAAGAAAGAAATAAAGAAGAGGGGAAGAAAAAAAAAAAAAAATTAATGGGATGTGGTGTTTGTTTTTTCTTTCTTTTGCTTTAAGGTAAGCATGGTAGGGAATTTCCGCGGAAAGAAAAGAAAACGCGCTTGAATAATTCATTGAGAAGATAATCGAACTGTCGAGGCGAGTATTCCAACTCATTTCTGCGGTATAATTTGCAACGGATCAGCTCGCAGACTAACAGGTAGATCAAACACATATCTGTGTTATTAGTACCTACTCGTATTTGCACACTTCAAAGACTGCGGGGAGAAACGGGTAATACGAGGTAGGTACTGCTCTGCAGAGAAAACGTTATAAAAAATTTCGGATCGATTTCAGTCGTCAAGAGATATAGAAGTGAAGAAGATTTTTTCTCTTTTTCTTTTTTTTTTTGCTTCTTCTTTAACGAATGAATTATACAGGGGTGGTTTGAAAAAAAAATTTAAACGAAAAGAAAAAGGAGACAGTTTTCGCGCAAATGAAAGACTCCTGATCTAAAACCGTATTTTTAAACGTAGTAGTATGTATGGAATTATACTCTTCTTTGGGAAATAAAATGGTTGAGATATTTTAGAAACGATTATACGATATAAAGTCTGTGACTATCGTTTTATGTAGGTCTGGTAGGTAGTATATATGAGTACTGTGAAACGAGAGAAAGGAGGTTCTTTGATCGTGAAAAAGATGAAAGAAGACTAGCGATTGCATCGCCCCTCGGCAATCCTAGTTTAGGAGCGCATCGATGCACTGGGAAGCCGGGTTCTAGCTGAGTTTAAATCGCGCGGCCGAGTGAGGCGAGTATCTCTCTCTGGGTAATTGTCTGTAAATGATAGATCGCCGAGGGCGGACAGCACCGCCGAGGCCGGGATCAAGTGACAATTACTACCGCGTTTCTCTCTCCTTATGGACAATGATGTATGCGCCCTCGGCAGCATCTTGTTTCACCAAAACGAGATACATATATACGTATACGTATATTCCTCTCCCTATGACATTACATGACGGCTACCACGTCGGAGATACGTATAATAATATAATAACCATGATGATATATCCTTAGGTACACCCAATTGCGAGATGGAATTAATTTCCTTTGATATCGTCGTGGGGGATTTTGGGTACGGAGTGAAATCCTGACTTGGGAAAAGCTTTGTAAAATGTTGAAATTTTCATTTTTTTTTCCATTCTATTTTATATAGTGCAGAATAATTGAATGTTAAAAAGAAAAAAAAAGAGTCATAACTAATCAATTTTGTTGAAAGTTAATCAACTCGAGTGGTTCGTCGTTTTGCGAACGAATGGACAATCCGAACAGCATGGGGTGTACACCAACCTTTTTTCCATTTCTGTTGGTTTTCCCGCATCCATACCCGTAGAGAAGAATTATTTGACCCACGTTATATCCACCGTACCGCATCGCATCGCATCGCATAGCATCGCATAGCATCGGTCGCGCAACCCTAGACCCATACCTACCGATCCTGCGGGCATTCATTTTTACACAATAACTTTTTCGGCATTTTTTTTATTTTATTTTTTTCTCTACCTCTTTCATACTTTTTTTTCATCCCTCGCTATTGATATATCAGCCTCCATTCAATCAAGGCATCTTGTTTTAAGCCCGGCTACAAACCTCTACCCTAAGCGCCAATCATGTCGACCCGACTTGATAGATGGTGCCGATTCACCGTAAAAGGATACCTTCCTATCCTCCTATCGTTCTATCGTCCTATCGTTGGATCGCTGCAGGATCACTGGATCGAGAAATTCTGATGCGATCCTAGAATTCTATTCGCCGTTCGTCGAACCGTGCGAGAGCCTAAGCTCGAACCCCCCGCACAGTTTGGGTTATCAATTATATTGCCTTTTGCACCTTTAGAGCTTTTGTGCAACGTAATTTATCCTTCTTTTTCTCTATAATCCCTCCATTATCCGTATGTGTACACTTTTCTATCCACATAGGTTTATATACTCTATCATCACATAGATAAAATATATACAGTCGATAATCGAATCCTATACAGTTCGAGACAATACCAATCCCGTGCCCGTAACGATCACCCCAATGGAATAAAGCCTTAAATTTGTTTGTAAGCCAGAGAAAATAATCAAGCGTAATAGACGACCCAAATAGACTCGCGGCCAGGTAGAGAACGGAGGCTGCACCACTGGACCGTGAATTTTGGATGGCGGATAGAGAGTGCAACGGATGAGACCAGCGGGAGTGCTTTGTAGCGCGAACAGCGCGAACCCCTGCGATCCTCTCCTCCATTGTCTGGATTCTGGACTTTGGCTGACCACAGCCTGGTTCTACTACTAGATATGCTAGTAGGGTATAGCCGCGGACCGTGGCGTACCTGTTATATTGCCTCGGGGCTAAATCCCCGCGTCTTATATATCATCCACGGGTTCATTGTCTGAGATGATGAGAGTTGATCAACTATACTCGGAATACCATAGGTTTTCTATAGGTATATACATATAGGTATATATTTTATTTTCGTCATTATTATGATTATCATTATTACACAGAATATGTGTATAGTTAGGGAGTAAAGTCTTAGTTATACACGGTAGTAATCTGTTCTGTAACACGTAGAAACTTTGCTCGAAACTAAGTCAGGGTACTTTCCGCTAAGCTGTTGCGCAGACTCGTGTATCTATAAAGTGTGTGTAACTCCAATATGCTATGATGTGGGTAGGTAGTACATGTTTCGTGTATAAAACGAGGTGCTTGTTGTGTGCGGATTTCCAACGTCGAGATGCGGGGGTTAATTTTATTTTATAACTATAACGATCCGGGATGATGATTATAAAATATTATACTAGGACCCAGAAGCGGATATTTTCAGTTCTCTGGCGTTCTATTTCGTTTATTAAAACCCACACATATGCCTTTCATCATTTTTCCGCATTTCAAATCTTCATTAATTGGACTGTCTACGTAAAATACCATTTTTTCCCCTCTACTAACAATTCGAGAGGAATACTCAACGCGGCTTCGGCTTTATTAAATCCCACTTTTACAGGGTGAAAAATCGTGGTATCCCATAGAAATTTTTTTCACCCACATCAGACCAAGTCTTCTTTGATATTCGCCGAAGTTTATCTTCGCGTAGTATTACGAAGTTGGATATGCCTAGAGTCTGGCATCGGTCTGGCACAAAGTACGTATATTAGATACTGATATGAATTCAGTTTACAACTAGACAGCAGATGCTAGGCTTGAGAGTTACTAGTTTCAACTCCAGGCGGTAGACAGTAGAAACAAGCTTTCCTTGATTGGATGAGTTGACACCGTGATCCGTCATTTACAGGCAATTACGCGTAATGGGTTGGCTACCGTAGGCGAGGTCCGCGCCTAGCTGTATATCGTAGGTATATCGCAGGGTGCAGCGTTGGTTACTCGCCATAACCAAGTCCTTGCTATTATCATTTAGAACCGAATACACGGTAGGTGAGCATTGGATATGCTGCCATTAGAGTAGATTGAGGTCATACGAGTGATGTGCGGATCTCGTATCTTATTTACGGAGTTTCACGTCCATACTCCGCGCCGAACAAGCGGAGAAAACCGCGTGGTGAATTTTTTACGTGTAAAGATGAAACGAAGCATATAGTAGCATGCGGAGAGCACATAGATACCTTGACGTCTGTAGTTCGCGTTAAAGTAACATAAATCTGAGTGAAAAATGATATAATGTTCAATTATTCGACCCTTTTTATACTTGATTTTCATTCCTAGTTTAAATTATGGACGATACCTCACCCTGGCGGCCTATAAACGATTAGTTCTTGAAAGGTAGGAAAAGTTGGCATCGGGGGTTTAACGCCGCGACGCTTGTCAATTAGGGGAAAGGTTACCCAAAGTACCTTCACCGAGGTAAAGAGCTCGTTAGTGGAAATCGAGTAATCAATGCTCCAGTTATATCACTTTGTTCCAACGCATAATTGGATTACGCAGCGGGTACCTACCTCTATTTCTATCTGGTAAGAACATTTGATCTTGCCAGCCCAGGCTTAGGTACGCACCTCTTCGACAAGCATCGTTCCCTAAAAGTTATATTAACTTTGCCAATCCGATTACCGCAGCGCTTGGGAATAGAGGTAGATGTATACCACCATGTACAGGCTTGTGTGACATACACGTTTATGTATATTATACACAGAGGAATCGGACGTCAATTCACCTGAATGAGTATGAAACAAACAAATGTATGTATTTTCAAACTTGGAAGAGTTTCAAAAACCCATCCTTATGATATCCTTGTGATAAGAAATTGTTCGCGAAAAGCACGTACGTATATATCTAGAGAGCTTTTAACGCATCGACCAATATGTGCATACATAAATACTAGTGCCACTCTCTTCTTGGGCTTGGATATTGGTGGAACACTTTCTTCGACAAATTTGCTTGTGCTCACAGACGCGTGTATTGTAAATGTGGTTGTGGATGCAGCAGCACGTGTCGTAGAGCTGCGATGTTCGCTTACACGGGACGGATAGTATGTAACGGTGAAGGAGAGAAGAGGTGGGATGATGGCGAAGGGAAAGTACAGGGGATAGGACCGCGTCGTCGACACTTTACTTTGTAAACAACCCCTAGATGTTTTCATGCTTGATGAGAGTTTGTGGAATAGCGGGTTGACACCCCTGTGACGTCACCGCGCCCTCGTCAATGGAGCTTTTAATCCACGTGGAATTCTAATCCGTCAAAAGTGTGTCAAATCCTCCTAGATGAAAAAAAAACCGATGTTTTTCAATATGTGATGTAGAAAGAGAAGATGGGAGACAAAACCCTCACAAAGTCTATCATCGATTCAATATAATTGAGTCATTTTCTTTTCTCTTTTTCTTTACCTTCTTTTTTCCTTTTTTCTTTTTTTTTTCTTTTCTTTTTACTGTAACGGATTCGACGCAGTGGATTTATAAAGTCTTTCGAATTCACTAAAAAATGATATTCAAGGTGGGAAATTTTCCTCCGCGAATAAAATTTCACTTCCTGACGCCCCCGAGAGGTAGAATGAAAGGGTCGATTCTTTTAAAACTAGTGTCATAGCCGGGCCCGCCTTGCTTCGTAACTATTACAGGGAACTTCCCTCAAAGTACTAACCAATAAAAGGAAAATAAGAAAGCGGTAAAAAGTTTAGTAAAAGGAAAATGTGTGTAGGCAGGCAGGATCGACAATCAGGAATTCGAGTCGTCTATAAAATAAAACGAAATGGAAAAGGCTGCGCTATATAAAGCTTTGCCCCAGTTGTACGAAACTTGTTAAAGTGGTTTTAATTTTCTTCCTCAGGCGATAAAATGTAATGCTATCCGGCGTTATTGCATTGTGTATTAATGCCTCTCTTTTTCTTTCGGCTACTATATATATATGTGTGTATATTCTTACCTCGAGATTCTGCAGTCTTACCTCCAAAGTGCAGTTTCTCTACTTCCATACAACGCGTGGTTCCCATAAACGAGAGAAAAGAGAAAATGAAAATAAAAGTAATCTCGATACAAATGTTTGGGAATAAAAGTTTGAAGTCTTGCTGCAGGAGAGGCTGGCATGCTATATACTTATAATATCCTTTCTCCCGCATTTCGCGATGTATTTGGCCTCGAAGCTTTCCATTTTCATTTCCATTTCCATATACAACCACCTATCTACGCACGTGAGTCCAAGGGAGGAAAGTTACGTGCCGACAGGTCGGTTACTGTTATCCAACTTCCGGACTGGCCTTCCTGTTCGTTTCTACAGCCTCCGGAGGGAAGCCCCAGCATCCCTAGCATCTACCCTGCTCCGAGAGTAGTCCATTACGCTTTGTCTTTTAAGCACACAGTGTATGGGAGAGGGAATGAGAGAGAAATAGCAGGGCCCCCGGCTTTGTACGAGTCCACAAACCTCTACTCCTTTTGACCACGCGATGTCACCGCGCTAAAACCTTTCCTCCAACGACCCGCGAAAGGTCTCCCTTCACTTCCTCGACCCCCATGGTCTTCCGTAGCCCCTGCGTGACCAAGCAACTACCTATACCGCGGTCATTCGACACCCTGCCAGTGTGTCTAGGCATAATTCTCTAAGTAGTCGTGTCTACGGAGTGACGATTTACTCTGCGAAGGTCGTAAAGAAAAAAAAACGAAGAGAAAATCCTGTTTTTTTCTTCTTCGATTTTCGCTTTAATTTCATCATTGCTGTTTTAGTGGCAAGCGAAATTCATTTCGTTAGGCTACTTGGACCTTGGCGAATTCCGGGTTTTTGGCTGTGAATAACTGAGCAGTGGGCGTCGTTTGAGTTACGGCTTATAAGCAGCGACCAGTGATTAAAATTTAATTATTTACGCCGAGGAATATCCGAAACGAAGTTCAACACCGAGACAAGTTATAATAAGTGATTATCCCACGGGTAAATCAACGGAGAATATATATCTTGATCCTTATTGCAGCCGCAGCATTAGACGCGGTTCGCCCTAAATTCTTAATCAGTAAAAGAAAATGAACGTTAAACCATATTCTTCGATATTCCACTATCATATATATATGTACAGGTATACATACCTACATGGGGCGATTTTCAAGGCATCCAATTTTCCCTAAACAAAACTAGAGAGGAAATAGAAGGGTCGTGGCTGCGCGAGGCGTCGGTATTGTAAAAGGGGACAAATTGCAAGCGCGTGGGCACCACACACCTGTCACCAAAACACGTTGGGCAGTGGTACAGCATACGAGAGTGTCGACGGAAATATTAAAGTTTTTTCTTTTTCATTTTTTTTTTATTGTTTTTCGTTTTTGTTTTTGCTCTTTGCTCTCCCTCGTACGTTTTGTTACCCGGTTCTCCCCACACGTGACGTACCTATCGCTTTCAAATTACGTACGCTGAGGATAAACTGGAAATCGCACTTCTTGCACATGTAGTAGGGTGACATAGATATATCGACGAATGCGTTTATCGCAAAACAAAACAACTTACAATATATTGAGAGGAGAAAGGACCATAGAAAAAAATCGTTGATCTAAGAAAATTAGCCTCGTATCTCGAAGATGGCAAATCCTTTCCAAAGATTATGACATCCCATTGAAATTCGACCGAATTAACGTCGGATCTCTATAGACAAAGGCATAGCATTATCGAGAGTAAGATTCTACCTCATCTCTATTTCCCATGTCCCAACCCCCATTTTCGTGCTCAGTGCTTCTGTGTCTCTGAAACACAGAGGCAACAGAGGCTAATGAAGATGTTTGTCAATACTGGGATAGGTAACCGTGCCATAGCCCTGTCTGCCTGTAGAAGCTTCTGGGTAACTGGCGATACCCTTACCTCGTTGTATGCCCGTATATCGAATAGGTCGGCTAGCGTCTCTTGGTTACTCAATGGAGTTTGCTGTGTATGTACTACGTAGGTAGGTAACTCGAGGTAGGTAGATACATCGTTGCAGCCAATATTGAGTTATAACCCGATTCTGTTACCTGACAAATTAAATCTCGATTATAGGTACAGTCTCTAGTGCTTGTGACACTGATGAGAGAGAAAATCTCGGCTGTTTTACATGAGCGAGTTTTATACAAGTATAGCAAATGAATATGAAATGAAATAAAAATTTGTTTTTCATCGGTGATTAATAATTAATAATTAATCTTTTTTTTCTTAAGGACTCTTGAAAACAGAATTATTCTACATTCAAATGAAAACGGAATAACGCCTCAGGTTCTGCGATTATTATTGATCTCGAAACGGCTTGGTACTATAGGTATAGGAATTCTCGGTGTAGGTAGATGAGTAAAAAGGTCAGGTGGGAATTGTGGAGAATATACAGTTTCATTTAGGAAAACGAATTACTTCCTGAGCAGATCCTGCGTCCGCATCTACGTACCTGTATGTGGGTATGTACATTGAGTAGGGGTGTAAGTGGGTAGGTAGGTATATTATAGTATTATAGCACGTGTAAGCCCTTGAAGCGTAACATTTGAGCAGGTAGAAAGACCGCTCCCAAATGAGACATGAATACAAAAGGGTCTTGCATTGCTCCTAACTTTAAGCTCAAGCGAACAACCAACGGTGACAAAGCTTTGTGGAAAATATCTACCCGGAAGTAGTTTAAGGGCGAGGTGTAGCTCAGAGACTAGGATAAAGCCCGGGTATCCCCGAGAAGTATTACAGAACAAAAGAGCTCCTGGATCTTTAATCTACATCCAAGGAGCTGCAGGGAGTCGTCAAAATTTGTCTTTCTTCTTACATACAACTTCAAAGTAGTTTTAGGTATGTAGGTTCAGTTACTTATTAAAGTACCCACACTGTATATTTGTATAATATATACACACCCACACACGTCGGTTGCTCTAGGTGCTCTTGATACGTCGCTGAAAATTTCAGCAGCTTTTTCAGCAGGTGTATTCGAACAGGGATATTTGCTTACGTCTGAAAGTGTCCTTTGGCGATGAAAAAAACTGCGACGAAAGAGGAAAAGGTCGAAGGTACGAAGAGATCAGGTCGGATGGGTGGGTGGGTTTGGATTTGCTTTTCGGCTTGCTGTTAGCTACGTCAGATCTTTATTTTAGCACTTTTATCACTGCCTAACGCTTGCCCTCTGTATATATAGGCAGCTACGACGCCTATCATCTCGAAGATCTTAAGGACTTTGCCTCTCGTTTGAGAAACCTGATACGACTATAAAAAAGAACAAGAATAAAGAGAAAAAAAAAGGAGGAATGAACGGATGAAAAGTATGAGGAGAACCAAAGTCGAAAGTTCTCAAGAACTTGAGGGGGACCAAAAAAAAAAAAAAAAAGGAGGGAGCGAAGAAATCGACCAAGTTCGGACGCGTGACCAAAAATTTAACAAAATTGGAACTTTCATCGTCCGATTTTTTCTTTATTACATTTCGTAGGCCCTAATGCACGTCGATGCATGGGCATGTATGGAATCGTCCAACGGAACTCTACACTACCAAGGTGCCTTAATGAATTAGGTACGAGCTGCCTGAAAAGTAATATTCTCTCATTTTCCAGGTCAAGAAAATGTTATCACTCAGGTAATTGATATTATTTCAGAAAACACGATAACCACGACACTGAAATCGTGTTGCGAAAAGAAAGTTTGAAATCTTGTCCATGGTAGGTGTATTACATACCTGCAGGAAGAGGACCGCAAATCAATACTTGTTATCAATTGAAGTGTATTAATTATTAATAATGGAAATCAAACAGACGCTTTTAATGATTATTCAACACTCGTAGCTCATCGTTCGTTAGTGTTTGTTTTCTGTTTCATTTATTTAAAGAATTGTTCTTGGACAGTCGATGAACGTTTAGCAGAAAAAGCAATACATAAAACAGCACCGGGGCGTGCGACAGGGCAGCAAAGTGACAGCCAAAATCAATACTATCCCATTCCAAAACGCCCGGACACAGTTTTCCACCAGGTAGAGAAGTGTAGGTATACCATCACAGTGGACAATACAACCTAAATTCATAAATAATCGCTATGGGGTCATTAATCATACGCATCCTGACACATTTTGTTTCAATCATAATCAAGCGGCTTGTAGGCCCATCCTGGATGAAGGGTGTCCCTGCCGAGGGAATGACTAAAGGTGGGATAAATTTGAAGAGAATGTAGATGGGATATCAAAGAAGGTTTAACCGGTCCGTGGTCTGGTTTCATCAATGCGACATTCATTGGACAGCTTTCAGAGCCGAGGGTATTTAGAAATGACGTACATACCTACATCCGGCATGGTAGTACGTGTTGCCAAAAGATTATAGAAGCTTAACAACTGGGGGTAGGAAATGACTCGAGGGTTGATTGGATTGGATATTAGATGTCTTTAAAATCGCGCTTATATCTACTGCCCAGGCCCTAGGGTACGACGATATCCCAACGTTCCATCAGCGCGATGTTTGATTGTACACGGTTTTCAAAGAACTAAATATAGAGCTTCTTTCTCTTTGACGAATGCCTGCGAGAAATCGGCAGGAGATTTTTTATCCGAAAATTCGAGCGGAGGGTGAATGAAGGGGATAGAACAAAAAGGGGGCGAAATGGGAAGACAGAATAGAGAAAGAAACTTAGAAACGGGAGTATAAACACAAGCAAGAAAGCAGTGTGTCGTTGTTTGGATAGCTCAGGCAACACAGCCTTGTTACCGCAATAGTTTACTTACAGGAACGAGGGAAGGACGCGGCCGATCATCAATTTGAAAGTTTCCTAAGTAAAGTTTATTCCGCGCTAGGGATAGCGAAGGGGTCGTCTACTATCGCGGAGTTGTTAACCCCGGTCCATGATGGTCAGTGAACATTATGCGGTACAGAATAAACCACACACTGTCGAGTATAGAGGCTGAAGCAGAACGACGTGTGGGAAAATTAAGGGTTGAACGTGAGGAAAGACGCGACTATTCAATTTTCCGTCAGACTTATCGTCCGCTTGCAAGGTGCGAATACACCATGTCATGAGAAAGGTCGACGTGGGTTTCTGTCTTCCATTGTCTCGAGTGTGTTTTCACGAGATCCCTAAATATTTGAGTAGCTGAGGGAAAGCGAAGGGTTATGCGAAGAAGGAAACTCCAGTACAAGAAAACTTTCTGCTGATCTTTCTAGCTATTCTCGCATTAGATTTTTAAAAGACATTTGAATTAGTGTCTATACGATACCTGAACTCGCGTACGGTTGACTGAAAGACTTTTTAATTGCTACATTAAAACGGCACAAACATGGCTGCGGCTAAATTCAAACAAAAGGATCTCAATTAAATTCTTCTCTGCAAAGTATCTCCCGAGGCTTTGCATGATGATGCTTTGTAATTCCATGTCCACATCTCTACGGATATTTGGTTCCATAATTTATTAAGTTCCCCCTCTTTCTCGTCGTATGACGAAAATGAAGGGGGAAAAAAAACCATTCCACACGCGTCACAACTCGATCTATAACAAACTAACAAGTTTCCAAAAGTGCGGAAATTAGTTCGTGCCCAGGACATACACATGTATACCTAGGTACATATTTATACATTTGTATACTCCTGAAAGTGGACACTGGCTCTATACGTACCTGGTTCGTTTGGTAAACGTCAAGCCACACACGCACGCGTACCTGTCTCTATCATCGAACTTCCGAGCAATCACCGGTGGAATCCGATCGTCTGCATAGTTGTATCAGTTTTATCACCAACGTATGGGTTTTGAAGGGGTGAAAAAGGGGGGAATCCGAACTCCCTGCGGGTTCTAAGAGAGAGATCGGTTAGATCGGCAGGGATGTGTATGAGAAAGGGAAAGGGCGGGGGAGGGGGAGGGGTTGGATACAATTAAACAGCAGCCACAGCTAATGGCGCGTAGAAGTGGATGTTGCGGTTCTACGAAGGGTTGCGATTTAAGGCTTAGTCTCGCAAGTTATTTCGAGGATAGGTTTACTCGCTCACGCTTCAAAGGGAAACTGGAATTTACCCACAGTACAGGATAACTCGCCAGATCAAGGACCCCATTCACTGGACTCCATACGCTCCGTCAAACATACGAACACACGTTACATGGACAATATATTTCCGCGCATAAAAATTAGATGTAATCTTCGTATACGATTTTGAATTTTTCTGTTTTCATTTTTCGTAGACATTCGCGGCAGATATGTTATCAATGTTAATCGCGGCAGATATCGTTACGTTCTTCACTTACACCGCGTTGTCGATTATTATTCAAGTCTATTAATACCTGGTCCCTTGCCTCGCATACTCTAGTATCATCTACCAACATCAACTCTGTAGTCAAAGTGCGAAGTGTAAGTAGACTCGACATGTTATATTATATTAATTAGGGTACGTTCAAGTCGAAAACATGGCAAGATGTTTGCGCGATATTCAGCGAGGTAAGATGAGACAGTCCAGGGCTCGTTGAGTTGAACAGGTAAGGGTAAGACATGTGTTTTCGTGTATTTAATTCGCTAGGCACGGTCTAAATTTAACGCCCGCCTAATTATACGGTGCTTTATAACCGGCGATACCGACTAATTACTTCGAGTAATTTTGAGTAGAAACGGTAGAAGCCTTGCGCTATAATTACTCTGCTAACTACTGGCTGTACAAGTTGAGCCAGGCCTTGACCTTGGGGTAAATGTATCGCTCGGAATTTCGCGTAAACCTTTCGAGTCCCTTGGCTAGAAGATAAGGGGCCGAAGGAGCGAAAGGATAAGGAAAGGGAGATAGACCTGACCCCACTTCATGATTTTTCCGAATCGCCGCTTATCCGTTTCCGGCGAAACTGGCCCATCGTTTAGGGTTGAAGTCAGGGATTTGTATTTCTCTTTTTTCCTTCTTCGTTCTTGATGTTTGCTCCGCGTCGATGTGGTTGACACTGAGCCTCCCCACCACCCATCGAGTCATTGACCCGGAAATAAGGAAGCGGAAAAGGATAAAGGATTTTCCACTGCGTAAACGAGTCCCAATGCATTATGGGCTGGACGCCCAGATCCCTCGAGATAAACGATAAAAATGACAGTAAGAAAGAACAAAATACAGAATGACCTGCGTCCGTCAATTTTGGATATTTACGTCACATAAAATATTCCCTCTATAAGGTAACAAAGTAAGGGGATGATGGCGGCTTGTTAGAGGGTGTCCCTTGGGTTCGTTAGGTTCTTGAACAGCCTGACACAACGGACCAATTACGCGGACGTTAGACTCGGGTCAATTTGTACCTGTCGGAAAAGCTTGGATGAAAAAAAGCTTTACCTGACCGCATATTACGACGAGTATCAGCATGGATGCAATGATACTCGACCTCGTGTGGTTATGTAGGTAGTATATAAAAATACATATATACGCATGTGTGTATACGTACAGTCGAGTAATAAAATTCATGTCTGATTTTGCGCTCGAGACTTTCATGCCCATCCAGCCACAGGCTCTTGGGAATTCGCGAAGCACCCCTTATTGCTTTTAGTTGGGAGTTCGAAGGAGTTGGGAAATTCCAGATTATTACACAATGCCTAATTGTTGTAGATGTTCATTAAAGATTTGAAAATTACCGATAATTCGCATTTCTGTTATTGTTTCATCTCCCATGAACCGGCATTCCGCATATATATTATATGTGTTCCGTCAACCCGATTCAAACTCCGAATTATCGAGTGATCCGAGTGTCTGTCGAGTGATATAAATTATTATTCATGTTAATACGAGGGATGAATAGTTAAAATCCATAAAGTAATGATGAATTGAGGTTGAAAATCAAATTGACAGTTTTAATTGACAGGTTCTATTCACTTGATGGTTTTCAATCAATCCCATTCACCAAAGATTATCGGTTGTATTCTAATATAATTTGAAAATTTATTGAGAATCGAGGAGTACAAACATAAAATACCGATAGGTGACATTGAGTAATAAAATATAACGATAATATAGATGAATGAAGATTGATCGTTTTAACGACAATTAATGTTAGAGGATTCGGTGAATTTGACAAATTTTCTAAGTCTCAATTGAAATGGCGAAATTTTTCTTCAACGATCCACTGTATGAAATAGTGGCAGAGTCCTTCAGATTTCTGATATGTAGTTTTTATTCTTTTTTTTTATTTTTTTTTTTATCATATAGGGGTGAAGTTTCAAACAGCAAATCATATACCCTACATGTATTTTGGTACTCGACTGTACAAAAAGTCTGGTTGTCGACAGATGCGTGGGTGCTTATATTATTTACCCAAACACTGAGCAGGCAAGCCGGAGTACTTTTTTGACAGTTTAATTGTTTACCCATCTAATTGGCGTTGAATTGTCAAGATAAAAGTAGCCCTATCCAATTCACCGTATCAGTGCCACATGGCCAAACACGCTTTTCAAAAATTTCTTTTAGATAATGAATAATATTGAAGCGTAGAAACGGTGTCGAATTAAAACATACAATGGAGTCAAGTTGGTATGAAAGTATATTTTTTTCATAAAAATTTGTGTGTATGTGTGTTTCTTTTTTTTCTTCTTCTCCCCGTCGTTTTTTTTTTTTTTTTTTTCTTTTTCTTTTTCTCGCGGAGGAATCAGTCCGTGTGATTCGCAGGGGTGAGCTTATGCACACATATGAATAGTGTGTATCTACAACTGCAATGTACTGCATGCAGGGTAGTAGAGTTTCTTTTACGTATATTCGAGTCAACATGCCGGGCATTACACGCTTGGCAAAATTCTCTCTCGTATATATGCAATTTTCGAGCGTGGCGTATACTGGGTAACTGTAGGTAGGTATAAGGCGGAGGTACCCATCTCGTAGTGCTCTTGGTACTCGGGTTGCGTCAACTGCAAGCGAACCTCAGTAGGTAAATTCGAACTGGTTTCACGTGAATATCTTGAAAATGAAAGAAAAAGAAGACGGAAGAAAAAGGAAAAAAGAAAAGAGAGAAAAAAAAAAAGCAGAAAAAATTGCAGAGAGAAAAAACTGCTTTCGAATTCTGATTTGAAATCAGATTCTCTAGTTTGGATTATCTGCAACTGTTATACACACACCGTCTCGTCTAATCTCAATCTTCTCTTCGCGCACCTTCTCACTCTCTCGTCAAAGTGCAGACCTAATTTCAGATTCTTACTCACCCTTTGTGTCTTGATTAAAGTTCCATCTTAGTCGGCGAACGGGCAGAAAAGACCGCAACAAGCGTCTCTACAGGTAAATAACATCGCTTGCTTCTCTCGCCGAGTATCTCACGAGACAAAAGAAGACAAGACGAGACACAATATTCAACTAATGCGGTTAGATTGCTCGAAGACGTTGTGCAGGCATACCTATGTCCTGTATACTTCACCTCGGCTACTTGATTGTCTCGAAAACTAAGTAAGTCAGCGTCATAAAATTAGTGAAAAAAGAAAAACGAAATTTCAAAATTAAAAGTCGGACAAAAATTAGGAAGAGAGACACTGATAATGAAATAAAGTTCACTGCAGTTGAGATTGTGTTTTACATCGTAGGATAAAGGCGAAGGAACTGGTGCACGGATATAAGACAGGGCTAAATTCACTTTGAAGGTAATTTCCGAAGTTGGTGAAACAAGGCATTGTATTTTCACGTTAAGACGATAGGTTGCAGGTAATTCCTAACGGGATCTCGTGCCGCTGATATTTACTCGTAAGTAACTGCCAGCCTTAGAGGGAATTTATCTTTCGCATATCTGATTACACCTACGTTGCTGTTTCTGTTTCTGTTTCTGTTCGCCGGTATATCTTCGCAATTCTCATGGCTATCGGTTAATTCTGAAAGAATAACACTTCTGTAACATCGTCGAAAAATGGTGGTATCAAAGATCGGCGCTAGTCGATATACTATAGATAGTACATAGATACCGCAATGCCGCAGCTAGATACTGGGAAAAGTTTATAATGATTCCAGTATATATAAAGACAATAAAATTGGAAAAACTTTTACCCCCCCATAAATTTTCATCCAAACTCTTACGAATTTCTAGTAAACTTAGCGCAGCTCCGACCGGTGCTGATGAAACTTTAGTCGTAATACTATACTGTGACCCGGGCGATAGAATTTCGTTGAAAATTTCAAAAAAATTTTATACTTATATTATTTACGATTATAGGAAAGAATGAGGCGATCTAAACTTCAGCCTAATTCATAGAATCGATCGAATAAATAAGAAACTACTTCTAATTTAGCCTATTAATTAACCGTTATAACCGGTGGGCGTTAATTTCGATTATTAACGAGGGCATCTGTCGCCCAACAGAGTCTGTCAATAAATCAAACAGACGTTTATGGACTTTGCGAATCCACGCAGAAGGGGTGGATAACCAGGAACTGGTATTGCGGGGGCGAGGAGGCTAAGGATTGGATCTTGATTGGGGCTCGGAACTTTGAGACACGGGCATCTAGGGTCAGCCCGAAGGCTGCCGCAGGAGAGCCTAGGAACCGTTATTAATTCGAGACACGAATTATTCCGGGCAGCTAGGGGTTCTCCACTGATTTTCCGTAGGTACCGTAGAAATTAGAGTTTCTAATTACTTTTGTCTCCAGCTGGTGAGGTATCGTCAGAAACATTGCCACCGTTCACGATATACCCGTTACATCACCAAATCTGCGGAGCAAGATATATCCCAATCTGAAATTACGAGGAAAACTTATCTCCCGATATGTATAAGGCGTTCAAAAATCAATAGAAAAATATTATATCGCATCTGTCCGAGAAGGAAATAGAAGAGAGAGAAAAAAAAGTAAAAACGGAAAAACGGAAAAACGAAAAAGGAAAAGATATAGAAAAAATAGTTCAAAAGAACCGGAAACTTGCGTCATCAATCAAATCCCTTCCTTTCTCATCGCGACATCCGGACACCCGGAGCCCAAAGACCCAGCGATACGTGGTACGGCTCTACGTATATCGTAGCACTAGAAGCCCCAGGGGTGTATCGGAATTCGGAAGTATAGAAAGCGGCGGAAGTACTGCGGCTAGGGTGCGCGCGTGCGTCTATGGGTGCAGGATGGGTGGGTGGATGGATGAAGCGGTGAACCAGGGGAGCAAGAGGGCTGAGGGCAAGAACGTAATCTATGACTGCACGGTTTTTATAGTTAGAGGCATGAATCACTGGGTGACATTTTTAACAACACTGCAGGGTTGACTATAAATTACGTAAGGAGACGATGCGGGAGTGGCGGTAAAGTTATCTGCACAAATTCTTTGCTTCATGGATTTTAATGCAGTTTTTTTTTATCCTCAGCTCTCTCTCAATTTTTTTGTTTCTCTTCCACTTTCCCATCGCGGTTCTTCATTTTTCCTTTTTCTTATTTTGAAGAAACGTGTTGCGGATATTCTTTCGCAAGAAAATCGCCACTTTTTGTCACCCAGCTAGTACAGCAAAACTCGCATTAACACAGGCCGACTATTCGCACATATATAATGCATACGTGTGTATATACTAACCACCTATAGTCTATACGAATAGGTAAGCGCGAAGCTCGAATATCGGGCACACTTTGGTAGCGGTCGAGTTATAATTAAGTTATTCACGCCTCTAGGCATAATTTCGGACACGCTTCGATGATAGTTGGCTTCCATTATTTCAACGGGGTAGGTACTGCTTTGGGCGTTCACATATTATTCATATAACGATAGAAGACACGACTCCATCATATACCTAGCGCACCAATTATTTTCTTCCCTTTCATCCAAAGCTGTTTAGGTTTACAATTCTAGGGGTTGTTTCGACATGAAAAATTTTCATGCAGGTATTTGAAGCAACGAATTTCTTCACGGTTTATCCGCTCTTTCTCTTTCTCATTTTTATTTTTCTTCTTCTTCTTCTTCTTCTTCTTCGGCGTATAATTACGACGTTAAAAATGGCCATGAAATTTGAATTTAAAATATACCCTCAGGTATAATATAAATATTAACCCGTGTCTCCAGGGGTTAATTCTGACCTAACGATCGGCTCGATTCACGTCATCGATCGTTACCTGTTTCCGTATACCGTCGCGTCGGTCAGACAGTCAGTCCGGTGATCTGATAAAAGCTATATATATATACAAGAACCAACCCCGAATCGGAGGTTGTTTGGTAGCGATAAACAAAGGCTTATTCGTCCTTCCTTAAAACCGTCAGATCGATACCAGGTGAACAAATATTGCGACATTGACGTTTTGACGCCGAATATTTTCTCAAACCGGTACGTAACTCGATCTGGATTACATTATCGTTCGTTTTTTCTTCTCTGATTTTTTTCTTTTTATTATAAATTTCATCCTCAGCCGGTGTTGAAAAATTCTCATTACACTACCAGACTTCCTTTTCAGAACCTCACGATTTCCGGAGAGCACCGCGTGTGTTTAATTCGAAAAATCTTTATCTGCGGTCCGATACTTCGACCAATAAAGTACCATTGAATATTTTCCACGTTTTTTACTCACCCTCTCGGAGAGCGTGGTGGTCGCGACTTTTTCAGCCTCGTGCTAATCGCCTCGTAAATATAGATATTAAAAAAAGGTATAACAAGCTTGGCAATAAAGAAGGTAGTTTTTATCTTCGCTGGGAAGGAAATAACCGCTAAGGCCGTATCGTTGTCGCTGCCGCCGTCTATGGAATATTTTTAATTCGCAATATCGGAAACGATTCGAAGAACAATAACCAATATCGAAGATCCGTTACGTCAGCTCTAATAGAACTACAACCCTTATTAGTCTACGTAACGATTCTCCCCTTATTTTTATTCGAAGTAAACGTTCGGTTATCATTGTATTGAACGTTCAATTGATTGGGTGAAAAATGTGCAGCAGTTTTTGCATTTTTTTTCTCCTTCTTCTTTCCTTTTTTCTAAATAAGCTGCGCAATTCATTTTTACAGCTTTTTCTTTTCTCTGATCAAACTCCGTAGTTCATCGCATCATGGAAACGTGTTCTACGGAATCTCCTCCTTTCTCCTTTTTTTCTTTTTCATGTTTCCCGTTTTTTGTTTTCACGATCTAATGCCACGGCGATCGCCAAGCTTCGAAAGCTGCTTCTGCTTTTACCTCGGTACAAGAAACGGGGTAACAACATGATCGCTGAAGAAAGTCATAAAGTTTCTAATCAGACTTCAATCGCGAAAGGAGGCGTGGGGATGAAATCGCTATTTTCACGTCCAGTTCACATCCCCCTTTCTACTTTACTCCTTTTTCTCCTTCTTCTTCTTCTTCTTCTTCTTCTCCTTCTGCCGGCAACCGGATGCCGATGACTGCAGGAGGATCGACGAGGTGCCAGACCAACCTGGGAGAAGACGGATCTAAGAGCCAACGCTAACGCCAACGCCACCGTCACTTAATCCCTCAGGAGGCTTTTCTGAGGCGCCTATCTAAACTTGTTACCTTCCATTCCAGATGCGGAAAACAGTATTTCCCCGTTCTTGTATTATTTTTTTAGACTTTTTAGTTCTTTGGATTAAGTATCGGATTTTATTTCCTCCGGTTTGCGCCAAGGTTTGTATTTCTCTATTTATTTATACCAAATCGGGGTAAAAGTATGATAAACAAAAATAAAATATCTCCATTAGTTATTAGCCAGCAACTCCATGGGCTACAGCGTTAGCCGTGATCGTTCAATTAATTTTAAAATTGCCCCTCACGCGGTGAAGTCCTTCGAGCGAGTAGAGGATATGCAAATTGCATCATTAAACGGGGAAAAAAGCTTGATGACGTCGGCGTCTATAACAGGGTGGTTAGCGGATGGATAAATTTCAAAATGTTATTAGTGGGCAGCAATCTTTTTCCTTCTCATATTTCACGGCTCAATTTCTTGTTCATTTTATCATTTTACTTTTCACGAAGAATTTTCAATCCTCACTAAATCGCTCTATACTACACATTCGCGGAATACCCTCTGAAACGTATAACACCTAAGCTTTTCATTCATCATTCTCTAGCTGACAACTGCATTTCAAGACTTTAAATATATTCCACACGCAGTGTCTAACTCACACGAATTATTCAACAAGACCGAGAATATGCCTGTACCTATCTCCAACAATTTTCACGCAATATTGAAAATCATGTATCTGCGGAAAATCGGAGCGGAAGTTACAGTAGAGAGAGGAAATCGCAATCGAGCTACGCCGTTGCAAATATGTTGAAACGTTTGCACGCTAGGAACATTAGCGACGACAATTATTGCACCAAGTTTGCAATTATTTTACAATTTTATAATAAAATCAAGACCGCAGGTTATTGTCGTCGTTATTATTATTGCTATAAAGTAAAGGTGATTACTTGAAATCGCTTACTATCTTCTTATACCACGTTGCAGTGCAGTGTCTATCGATACCTTGTTCGTTTCTCCTCTTTTTCCTCTTTTCTCTCTATCTTATTCTTTTTTTTTTTCTTTTAATTCCATATTGAAGGCTTACGTAACCGTCTACTGAGAGGGGTGGATCTATTCACGAGAGCTAGAGCTTACCCAACGAATTTATGGATTTATTTTAACAGTAGCTGCAGGTACTGAGGGAGTAACGACAGAGAGGAAATTAAAAGAACCGAATCGATAACAGACTCGAAACTAGCTAAAGCTAATACGTTCACACGAACGAAGTAAATTTGATTTGACATATACCTACATACATTTCTGCGAGTACCTCTTCGCCATGGTTATATATTTGTTTCCGATCCATTTGTCCCGTTCTGCAGAAACACCGCTGCGTGTGACAGTCCGATTAGAATGACCAGGAAGTCTAATTTAGCCGGGGTAGCCACGAGTCCTTTGTTTTTATCATCCATTCCTTCAATCATTTCATTCATTCATTCATTCATTCATTCATTCATTCATTCATTCATTCATCCATTTATTCATATAGGTTCATATATATGTATATTCTCGACGTCCATTTCACCCGACCGAGACGCGTTTCAACTTCGATTATTTCGTGAAAATAGTTCATCTAGGGGGTGAACGACCTGGACCGGAAGTGGAGACGCGAGAACCAACGGACGAGAGGAAATTACGTTGCAGCCAGCTCGAGACTGAGGATTAATGATTTCATCTCGTACTTGATTGTGCAACTATATCCCTTATTCTATCATTTATGTATACCTACCGACCTCCCTGCCTAAAGCTGAATAATAATAGTCCAACCCTCCAAATGCAGACTGCAAGTACTGTTTCCGCACAGTTTGTAATAATAAACATATACTACAAGTGAGTAGGTAGGTATATTACGTCAGTTTCACCACCATGCCATAACCAACTCCGCAGAATTGATGCCCTCGGAGAGGCCAGAGGATGAAGGCGTCGGTGGGGTGGCGTCTGACAGGTTGTCAACTCTTGGACGAATCGGCCATTTATTGAAGCGTCCCAACTCCACGTCGAGTTTTTCATTTTTATTTTTATGTTTTTTCTTCAGCTTTCTTATTCTTATTCCTCTTCTTATTCTTCTTCTTCTTTTATCTTTTTCAAGGAATGATTAAGACAAGTGGGACGATCATCCGATAACGAATTATTATATAAACCTCGGGGCAGTGGTCTCTGAGGGAACTTTTATCCTTGAGAAAATAGTGATTAGAATTATCCTCAAACACCGTGATACAATTGAAAAAGATTTTTCAATCAGAACAATGATAATAATTAATTGATTTTTTTTTTTCAAATATTTTCTTTATAGGTATACAGCTGGTATATACTATGTGCCGAGAGGGATGAAATGAATCGCACGAACCATTCGTCATTGTGGGAGAAAAATTTACCTTCTTTTGTACAAAAACTAAACAAATAGCCCCAGTTTTGCCAGCGAGTAAAAAGATTAGCAAAACGAAGAGTGATAAAACTCTGAATGAAAGAAAGAAAGAAAGAATAGAATCCGACCTTTGCAGGTACGGGTGCACGGGTGTGCCGTTTCTATTCAATAACGTCTAAATCCTCTTAATCAACTTAGATATTGTCACTTGTCTGCAGTACAGTGATTAAGATGAAAGAATAGAACGCTTTTGGGATCAGCGGAGAAAAAGACTAACCGACGAAAGCCCGTCTTTCATTCTGCAGCGGTTGAAAGAAATCCGACGTCTCAAAGGCTGACAAAAAGAAAATTAGGGGCTTGGGGTAGTAGAGATTGGGAAAACTATTTCGAAACATCGAAACTCACGAGTCCGTGAGTGGCGTTTTTGCCATTTTTGCACTAAAACTTAAAGAAGGGATAAAAAAAAAGTCCGGAAGACAGATGAGTGGCCAAAACGATCGGAAGAACTGTTTCCCCCGGTTAGCTGAACGATTTTACGAGATTTTTATGGGCCAGATTTTTCCTTATACGATTCAAAAAACCTGTCCCATTACATAGTCGCGTTTTACTCTTGTGTAAATATATACGCGGCTATAACTCCTCTGGTTTTTTTTTCTTTTTCTTGCACCAGCTTAAGGACGAAAAAGATAAGAACTTTACTTTCTCGCGGTAAGAATTAAGTCAAGATAAATAAATAGCCGCGAATTCAATTTCTTTTTTTCTTTCTTATCTCACGAAGTTTTGGCTAATTTGACTCGAATTTATTTTACCACCGTCAAAGTCTTTCCATATGCAATGCTTTAAAAAATTATAGAGTCTCGAGCTTACGATTTATTGCTAATATATAAAAAAATCATTTTTAAAAACGCGGAGTCGCAAAAATCAAAGAGTCAAGTTTCTTTCTGCTATACCTATCTAATGTATCTGCCCATAGTACGAGGGGTAGAAACACTACATGTAGATAGGTGAGATAAGTAGGTGCGACCTCTTTTGCATCGCCGTTATTCACCAGGGCGACGTCCTTCTCTTTTATTATCCGCTTTTGCTTTCGCCCTGGAACCGCCCCCTAGATTTCCCATTCAAGTTGGCACGTTACTTCGCAACCCATAAGTCACCGGGTGCTGCCAAGCCAAAGAGCTAGAGAACGAGCTGAGATCCAGAGATCTAGGGATCCAGAAAGAGCCAGACAGAAGTATATCTAGGGGGCTTCGAATATCCGCCAAGTAATTGAATTACAATTGGTTTCCTGCGGGGCGACACTTTTTGTTTTTCAAACTATCGGGAATAGCGGGGTAAACTACTTGGTAATACTACCTACATACATGGCAAAAATTGTAAGCTGTGTTTCCAAAGAACACTATGCGACGTCTTTAATTTTAGGGGAAAAACTTAAGTGGTAAAAGCGGGATGATTTGTGTCTCCAGTTTACTCAGCATCCTTTTATATCCTTTGACCTGTACCTATACTCGTCCCGCACCCCGTGCCTCCAGCAACGGCGCGTCGGGGTGCTGTGGTGGACAAGTTTTTCAAACTTTTCTGTAATTTCCGAAAATTAGTTCTAAATTAAAAGAATGCTTTAGCGGATTAAATTCTCTAAACTTGAGTAAATCCTCGTTTGCGTAATTGTGAACAAAGTCGCCACTCGGCCTACTCCATCCTCCGAGCTAAGTCGGGGGGCCATATACCGCGCACCGCGCCGTTCCCGTCGCCCTCGGTGAGCAAACTTCTTGATTTATTTTGCCGAATTTAACCTTGATTGTATTGCCGCAGAAGGGAATACATTAACTTACCAAACAGTATTTTCATCTCGACATTTTTTCCAGCGCTCGTCATATAGCCTTGGGATTTTCGAATGGCTTGCAATGCACGCGCATCGCTTGATAAACCACTTTTAAACGTAATAACGTTGCAAATCGCGAATATTAAATTCGCATTTTTTTTTCTCTCGGCATTTTTTTGACCATCATTTATTTTTCCATCTCTCGTCTCCTCCGCTTAAGACAAAGCCGCAGGCCATTTGTTTGCCAGCAACCAACGAGACTGTGATTAGGTACCAAAGAAAGTTTTCTGGCCCAACGAAATCACCGAATTTTTCATTAAAAATATATGATATAAAAAATGAAATAGAATAAAAAAATTCTAGGAGAAAATATAAGCGCAAGGTGTTTTCATTCAAGTGGTATGTATAAATTTTCACATCCTGTAAGGTAAGCAGTTTCGTTTCACTTAAACTGCTCGATACATCGCGGTTTCGATTCCGCATAAATAAATATTCAGGACTATTATAGAAGAATGCATAAATATGATCTCATTGCTTATGGAAAAAATTCACAGAGTGCAGTGTTCCGTATGAAATTTAAATAAAAATCACTAAGTAAGTAACGCATGTAGTGGATTTAATTTGCTAATGGAACATACGGATCTTCTACAGTCATAAAAATAATGAAATATAATTGCGTTTTGCATAGCGGCGCGTTGGCGAATGGTTTTCCTTTGATTATTATAACTTCGCTTTATCACAATTCCCCAATATAAGCATTAAGTCTCGAACGTGGTAAAGTAAAAATGTGTTTTTCCACATAGCCCGGGTATTATTTGCTCGAAAATTTTTCTGAAATCCCTTCGGAATCACTAGATCTACATCGAACACAAATATTTTTCCGCTTTAAATCTATCATCCCTTGGAAACACGGCCTGCACCTTCCTCTTCTCCCGATCATTCCTCGTTCCTATCTAGCTGCACCTCGGTGCAGACTTTGCATTGCAAACTTCTGCGACGTGTAGCTTTTTGATACGATGATAATATAATAGCATGAGCATTAAAACATCGTTCAAATTTCTGTTTCAGAACGATCACTGATTTCTCCAGCATAAATTACAAAAATAGGTAAGTCACAGAAATATTTAACGACCCAAAAAATATCACCTATGCAGGTACTACACAAATATATATGTATGTATCGTTGAGTTGGTGACGGTAACTATCGATTCATCCTCAGTTCAAATTAAGGAGGAATTACAACCCATAATTAGCAATACCACGCGAGTGTTAAATCCATATTTTGGGTGGCTTTAGGGCCGGTGGCACAGCGAAAGCTTAAAACATGGAGTAATGCCCGTTAATACCCACCGTGCATTACATGTATAACTACACAGCACATAGTTGTAACTTTACGCACACATATATCCAGATCGCAAAGCTCGAGCTTATTACAGGCGAACGCGTTCATCCTAATACTCACTTGGCGTCATACTTGGTGAAATTTTCCACGTGGAAATCCAACGACGAGGAATAAATGTATGAAGGGCATAAAGCAGACGAGATAAAATTTCCTGGCTTTTGAGATAGGGAAATTGGAAAAAAAAAACGAAAATATTACAGGAATTTCTTTTTTTTTTCATCCGACCCAGAAATACCTGGTTTCTACGCGAATTCACGAATATCGTCGAATTGGATATTGAATATAAAAAAAAATAAGGATTCTTCATTTACGTGGAACAGATGCACCTTGCACTCTGGTCTCGTAATCAAATTTACTCGGGGTAAAAATATACGTGTGTTGTATATTCAGGCAGGTTTCCTTAGTTTATAGTCCCAGACGGAACGGGAAAGAAGAAAGGTTGGAACGAATCGTGTTTTACGGTGGTCATAAGTCATATCACAGGGCTGTCCTTCTCCTAGCTTCGAGGCTTTCCATATATCCGTGCAGCGCCTGTTCACTCTAAAGAACCCCTGCACATCCACGTGGCTCGCAAAACACGTGTGTTTTCTCGTTCTAGATCCCTGAAGTTTATTGCTTTAATCCTACGAACACTCGGGGTGGAAGCGCGGTATCTACTTCGAATAAGAAAAACTAATATATAAGGTCTCGCAGCTTTTATAATTAACGTTTTCTCCCTTTTCTATGAGATTCGCGTTTTCAAACGGATGAAAAACTCTCCTAATTGTCTTTTTAGGCAAAACGAAACATTATCTATAAACAGACCTTTGAAGAAGCGAAAAAAAAACATTCTTCTGCTGTACATTTCCATAGAAAATGAAAGATAAAATAATATCATCAGTGTCGAGCATATGGCGAGAAATGTTGTTGAGTTTGGTATAAGTACTCCAGCTGCTGAACCAGGTTGAAAAATCGCAGGATGAAAAATATTCTATCAATGGTTCGCAGGAGAGCAGTTGATACGTAACATAGATAGCCGTAGGTGCATATACACAGCGTAGGTATAAAAACGGCGGAATTTGAAGCGCGGCAACTACGTAACGTGCTTCAAAACCCGGATGTATTACGACCATAGGGGAAAAAGGTAGTAAAAAGGAAGGATCTAGGTACCCGGGGTATGGTAAAAGCACCTGGTTTTCTGTACGGAGAAAATCTTTTGTCGAGATAAGATTTCCGCTGGCGAGATGAGCTGTACTCTTCACCGATGCCCGGTGCGGAGCTTATCTCAAACATCATGCTCGTATCTTATCAAATCTCACTCGCAAGCTTGAGAATTTTTGTAAAAGGGGAACGAAACAAGAAAACGAAAGAACTGAAAAAACGGAAACATGTCCTCGGAACTTTTGCACACGCTGCAAGCTCGAATTGCTTGAGGCTGTTGCAGACTGCGTCGATGGTACTCCGAGCATATAACTTCCGTTATCTAGCCCCGTGGCGATTCTGAAATTGACCCTTGCCCACTGTAAGGTAGGGGTAGGTAAGTTGCAGCGGTAGAACCCCGTGTTTATCTTAAGCTGTGAGCTTTTGTGTTTGCTTGACTAACCCCGAACAACGTGCATCCGGTGTGACGGGGCTACCACTCGCGTGTTTAGACTCAGTGGTCCGGTGAACTAGGTGAGCGAATTGTTCCCCGTGTACATCGGGTCTACAGTGTGTATCCTCTGGTTTTCTTCTTGTTTGCCAATGGCACACGGTCGAACGTTGAGGCCAAAGACGACCTCGCGAGTATAATTGCGATTTTCTTTTTTTTTCATCAAACTAGTATAGTAAAAATGAAATTGAAATTTTTTCACTCTATATATTTGAACACACCCGTGCAGAAATTTATACTGGCATGCCAGGCTACTGTCCAGAGCCTGATAGGATTTTACTGGCTAGCGTTGCCTAGACAGGCTCTGGCTTGGCACTGGCCAGACTGACAAGATGCCTCGTATAACAGCATAATTCCTGGCAAAACTCTCCAGGAACTGGTCAGCAATGATCAGGATTGTCAGACAATACACTAATTGCATTTAATTTTTCGTTATTGCAATTCGACTTCAATCACATCCAAATTCAATTTTTACTTATAGGTTTTGAATTTTTCTAAATATTTGATATATCTGATTCAAATTCGAATGTAGTCAACTTTTTCGATTAAACTCGAATTTGAATCGGATATTTAGAATGGTTAGCCAGATTTGAAACGGATAAGTAAAATTTGAATTCGGATTTGAATTTGAATTATATGTTCGATACAATTATATAAAACTATATAAAATTTTATATAATAGCGTATCGCAAGGCTTTATATTATACTGTATAAAACTATATATTGTTATACATAAAAATATATAATGATTAATGTCATATACTCACATGATATTTTGTCATTACATATAAATATTTATAGTATATAAACGTGAATGGTGACAGATAATCGATGATTGTTAAGTCATCTTTTACTTAAGTGTATATTCTTTCTCTAATTTTGACGCAAAAATGTGCACTTTGTAAATAAATGCATTCAATAAATATTACAATTCGGAAATATTAAGTAAACTTGATCGATTTTAAAACTTAACTTTTATACATTTTTACAAAATTTCTAACAAAATGAAAAGTCACGCGTTGATCATTGAAGGTATACTTTATATGTATTATCATAGAAAAAGTAAATATATAATTTGAAAATTAAATCATAGAAGAACGTTTCTCCATGATTGTTTTTATTACTTGATTAATTTCCAGGTTCTAATGAAGGAAATCGAAGTTACCAAATATTGAATAATTTTGACATTGTTTTAATTGATAATTGTTACAGAAAATTTTTCTTTGAAGAAATGCACTTCCAGGAGATTAAACAAATTACTGGTGCATTTTTTGTCAGGTTTGTTTTTTTTATTAACATAATTGATAGTTAGCATTTATGTAAATTAACTCTGAATTCATCAAATTACTTAAATGCTTATTTAATAAATTTAATTTCGCTAACTCAATTTATATTTCACACAGAATATCATTTAATGATAACTGCGTGTTTGTTGCATTTAATTACCATAAAATTGATCATTAATAAGTCAGATGTAAAATTTTGTTCCATAAGAATTGGAATATATGAAATTTGTATATTTGATATTCGTTTAAGCTCATAATTTCAATAACAGATCTTGGGTGAGTCGGTAGCGGACAGAGTTGGCGAGCGCACGGTTCACGGATCGATCCCCGGCCGGAACCAGTTTTTTTTTTCTCAAAATTTTTTTTTCCCGGGCACTCATAAGATTGCTGGCTAGAGCCTGGTCTGTTTACTGGCTAGACCCTGATCAGTTTGTCTGGCTAGGTGCTGAGTAGAAATATGTTACACGCCAGGGTTGGCGCTGGACAGCCCTCCTGGCCATAGCCAGTCTAGTTTCGTGGATAACTAGCCAGGGCCTGGGCAGCGCCAAGATTGAATTTCTGCACGGGCACGTGTACGTTTTTTAACTCCATTTTACAAAAACTGGACAGGCACGATGCGTGTCAAACTGTCCGCACAAGAACGTTGAAAGTCTCGCCGTATTTTTTGCCACCAGTTATTTTGTCTTTTTTTTTCTTTGTCTCTTTTTTATTCAGGCACAGTTTAATTAAAACCCCTTTGTGTTTTAAACGTCGATCGGCATCGTCGTACCACCTGCAGCAGAGCCGATAAGCTACTTTGTGCGAGCCGAACCGTGTATCGGACGTATTTACAGCCTCGTATGACGAGCAACGTAGTGGCCATCTACAGATCGACAGCTTTTCCACATACTTGTTAACACGTGCCCAAAACTATCCGCACACTGTCCAAACCCTTACAGTCCGCGTCGTGGCCGGGGAAACAGCTTTTCTACACTCATTTCAACACATATCCACCTTTGCCTTTCAGTCCGTAATAACAAATAGAAAAAGTGAGAGAACTAGGGTTCGATCCTTTTTTAGTCCGCTTTTCGCAATTAGCGATATCGGTGTTCCGTCACGTGGCACGTACGGTTCCCCTGCCCTTGTCCATCCCATTCTACACCGTCGCCCTCTTTCCTTTACGCACAATTATGTCATGGGGTTCCCGATCACGCGGAGTACGGCGTGACCAAACCCGGCACTTTGCCAAATTTCCCTACAATACATCTGTACCGGAGGCCAAGCGGCGTTATCGAGCGATTTATATCAGTGTTTTGTGAAATTTGTGGTCCTGGCTAGCGAGTGGCAAGGGGTGGAGCTAGAAGTACTAAAACCTATCCCCGGGGGATGGTGGGTCTGTATTTGCTCGGTGGTCAAAGGTGCGACCGGAACATAAGTAGATAGGAGTTTAACGTCGTTTGTATTCATTCTTTTTTCCTATGGGTTTGTGTTTTTCTTCAAAGTGCCCAGAGCGTACGAACAGTTCCATGAAAGTAGCTTGTAATTCTCTATTTCGCAGGGTCTCTCCGGATCCTCAAAATCGAATAACAGTAAATAGGCTTGAAATTTAATTTCAATTGTATCCTGAGACTCCAATTCGCTGAGCGAGCTTCTGTTTCGTACCTAAATATCTTTAGCCAATAAAATTCGAACGCGTTTACTCGCGGCTGTTATGTAAGACTTATGGGGGATCAGCAGGCCATTTTATACGCATTAGGGGTGCCGGAGTACCAGCCACCGAAGAGCGGAGGGCTTGAGCTGAGAACTGAGGGTCGAGGTCGTGGGTGGCTGCCAGTGATAGCTAAGCGATTCACCGAGCTCCAAGCTCGGGAAAGGGTTGGTTGTTCGGTGCCTAAATTTGACGTTGTTAAGGGGCCAGAACAAAGACGTTGATGATTCTAGCTGGTCCAAGAGCGACGGTCGTTATCTCATTATTGGGAAAAAGTCTAGTCGCCTTCGAAGCATCGATTCTTCGGAAACTAAAGCTCAATGCTTAAAGCTTATTCGGGATTTTTCTGTTTTTCTTCATGGTTCATTTCGGGCAATTTTTAGTTCTGGGAATTACGAGCGGCTTGTTATATCGTGAATTCAGGTCATATCCGCAAACGGGGTTTATAAGCTGAATCGACGTTTGGTGAAAAGCGTGTTTGATAGTTCGTTCAGGGTGTAAAGAACTTTTTTTTTTTTTTGCGAACAACAGCTGTTTTCTAACGAACTGTTGTTTGCAAAAATGAAAATATCGAAGTTCCACAGGATCTGACGAGGAAAAGGCACTTTAATCAAACCATGTCTAAATGAAAGATGATGAATGGAATGAAGCTGAAGGTTTCCACCGGAAAAGGTCATATATACCAATATGCGAGTTTTTTGTAAACCGCCTCAACAGATCCTTTCCATTGTATATTTATTTACCGATCGTATAAAATTCATAAAATAAGAAAAGAAAGAGAAAAAAAGAAAAATGCGTGCACGTGCCCGCTTTGGATCTCTTGGTAAATCCTGGTATTAAGGAGTTGAGCTTTCAGCCCCACTCCCGTGGCATACCCCCGAGAGCTTTCCAGCGCTTCCGCTCTAGTTACGACTCTGTGCTGTTCAGGCTACTATCCACGATTCTGCGAGAAATAGATTGGCAAACGTTACCAACCGAGAGCATTGCTCTTTTTTATCGTTAGCTCAAAGGCGCGTTAGGTCCGGGTCGGAGGAACAAATGTTTTGGCAAATCGACGCGACCCTCCGATAGCGGGGCGCGTGACCAAGCCACTACTCACCCCCGCAGACGGTCAAACGACGTACTCTACGTAATCCGGAAGCACGGAATCGCGTGGCGTTTAGAATTTCGCATGTATAGACAGACAGACCCGCGGTTATATTCTGCTGGGCAAAAACTCACCTGTCTACAAACTACGACTAGGGAAACGCGCTCTTCCTCAATTTATACACGTATATAGGCACATATATGTATAAGTAACGTCGCGTCGCGTCGCTATGCCCGGAGTGACACAACTTAAACTTGAAACTTAATTTTACATGTCTGTAGGTACCTAGCGAGATTCTCTCGCATTTAGTATTCCGTCACGAGGTCGGAATACGAGGTGAATGCCTGCCTCAGGGAAGAAGAAATTATCCAAACTTCTACTCCGTACGTCTTTCTGTTGCGGATGCACAAGATGAACGAGACGCTGTGAAAGTCACGACGATTTTATGCAGACCGCGTTGCAATACATCCGGCGAACGTTACATGCATTTAGATAAGACGAAGATTGAACTACAAGTCTATAGTAGTTTTTTCAACTCAAATTTCAATACATCAATAATATGAAAGTTGGTCAACGAATATCACAAACAATCCAAATTGTAAAAAAAAAAGAAAAAAAAAAAGAAATACGTTGATCGACGCCGGATAACCCGTCATCGTTATTGAATTGACGTTTCATTCGATTTTCAACGTTTCATTTATTTGTTTGCTTGCTTCACGCCGATGAAAAGCTACCTTTTTATTCAATCCAAATTTCGTTTATATTTTGCACGTAGGTATATAAATATATATCCATCCACTAATCCCTGTGGACACGAATTTTACTGTTTCGTGTTTCGGTATCCTGCGGCTATCAGCGAACCAGTTGTGGCAGTCAGTAAGTCAATGATGACCGACGGTCGATCGCTGAATTAAAACTAGAAAACCGTTTCGATCTATTTGATAAGGAAATCGTATATAAGTTTTCTTAACTGGATTGAGCGAAGACGTGAAGATTGGATTTGTGCGAAAAATAAATAGACTTAGAAGTGAAAACGTATAGGTAAAAGTTTGGCAATAAATTTTCAGTAACTTCAGGTATAGCTATATATATATATATATATACGAGGATTTTCTCCGCGAAGGATAAAAGGATTAAAATGTTGTCGCGCACTTCCGCAGTTTTTGAAAATTTACATTAGAATGAAATTAAGGAATTCTAAAGTTTGAAACGTTCCACGGATCTGAAATCATCTACATCTTGTATTTTCGACAACGTTCTTGCTAAATTAAACTTCGCAGCAGAACTGGAACGTTGACGACAAAACTATTCCCGCAATCTCTTTCGTTCTCGTTTATTTGGATGCTTCTAATTAGCAGCGTTGTAGTCGTTCCGTCATCGGTGCAACTGCAAATAAGTGACAAAGAACTTCCAACAAGGGAGATTGCAACCGTTTTAACAGAGGAGAC
The DNA here is from genome assembly GCA_963992785.1 of Tenthredo livida. Classification (NCBI taxonomy): domain Eukaryota; kingdom Metazoa; phylum Arthropoda; class Insecta; order Hymenoptera; family Tenthredinidae; genus Tenthredo; species Tenthredo livida. The sequence continues at coordinate 3,154,608 of OZ023071.1, read as the reverse complement.
ACGATGGTTTCAACTATGTCTACGTTATTCGCTAACGAATAATGGATGAGAATTAAACAAGTGATGGATGAAAAGCTCGTCTTCATATTATAGTGTCGATTACCTCTATGGAACATAATAATTAGAGTTTAACAGCCATTGAAAGAAAGGGTTCTTTCATTTTATGTTATTTACTCGTTTCCGACTCTCCCTTCCTTTTCGTTTCTCTTTTCTCTTTTTCTTTCTGTTCTTATTTTTATTTTTTTATTTCTTCTTTCTCCTTTCTTCGAACAAAGCTCTGAAGAAAGAACTTTCAAATCGTACTGTGCCTGTGCACGTGCCTACTTGAACCTTGCGAAAAAAAATTTACAAGTCAAGTTAACGTCGCGCTAAGCACCGCGTCAACTTTGAACTTTTTTTTTTCGACTTTGCTTGTCTTTACAGTTTATAAAATAACGCAATACATCGCTTATGGTACTTTTTCAAAGATCATTTCATTTTCCCAAAAAATTTTTTGGTTTTTCCGAAAATTCTCGAAAAAAACGTCAGGTCTTCTTCTGCCAAGTTCTATATCAAGTTTTACTAGAGCGTTGCTTCTACATAGTAGACGATTTTTCAGGGTCTTTAGTCTACCGCATATAAATAAGTACAGAACTTTGGGTACCTATACATGGAGGGGGGGGGGGGGGGGGGGGGGCAAAATGGGCACCCCTAAAATTTTTCCGGACTTCTTCAAAATTGAAAAACGTTCTGAATTTCATGATACACTTGCTGTAGAAAATTTCAAATACCAAAACAGCTATGTATCTCGATAACTTAGGCCCTGAGTCTTAGGGAGAGCTGGAAAAAATGGGCACCCTTGAAAATGTGTCGATTGATTCAAACCTCTATTTGAAGCGTTAACTTCTTAGGGTGTTCATTTTGTCCGGCCCTCCGGTGTACATATATTGCGAGTTTTCGTTTTATTGTTATTTTCGTCTTTCACCACGTAAATAGATTGCAGGGCGTGTAGGTGTACTCAGGTATCCGATATTTATGAAAACTACAAAATCTTATTAAAGTGAGGAAAGGGCAGGTGAGCAGGTGTTTTGAAATTCAAATTTGACTTTTATGTTCGAGGCCGCGAGCCCGATTCAACTTGACTTTTTCGTATAACCAAACCAAGGCTTTGCTCCATCGTTGTCTATATATATCGCCTAGACTCACCCCTATAACAAAGAGCTTTTCAAGCCTCTGTCAAATGGTGTAATAAAAATTGTTATCTCAACTTTATTAAAATACATTTTGCTAAAATTTGATTATTTATTCTAATACAGAAATTCTCTTCCGGTTTATCTCCCTCCTTCACTTCACTTTCCTTTCCTTTCCTTTCCTTTCCTTTCCTTTCCTTCCCTCGGTCAACCGGCTACAATTAAGGTAACCATGTGCAACTAATGAGGGATCTCGAGCTTACGCAACCTCGAGTAGCTATAGCTTCGTACAAAAGTATGTAATATATAAAATATAGTATATATAATATATATTTAGGTATACATAGGTTTTATATACATATATATACATTCTGGTAATTCTTTCTCCCTTCGTTCTACTCGCTTCATTTGTCACGAGGGCCGTCAAGAAGAAAAGACAGCGTACTGGAGTTCCTTTGTACCGAAAACTTTCCTGACATTTTCAGACAGGAGATAGCGCGCCAAGCTCGCACGATGCACGCGAGGAATTCGCACACGTATCTATAACAACGAACCCTATACACCCATCTACCCCTAAGCTAGTGGAGTTGTGGTTGTAAATATAGAAACTGGAAGTAGATATATATATTTATATATATAGGTATATGGTATAGGTACTGCAGGATTGCACGCAAGGACTCCGTTTGTTCCCTCAAGCCTCCCGGATTCTTTGGGGAATCTCGGCTCACTTACGACGTGGTGTACTGCGGTACGGTGCAGGGTATGGTATGGTATGGTATGGTATGGCATGGTATGGTATGGCATGATGTGCTATGGTATGGTATGGTTACGTACGCGGCACGGCGTGGTCTGGATAGCACCAGAGAACAAAGAGCGGTATAAGCTGAAATAATTGGCAATTACAAAACCGAGCGAGATATTAACTTTATCTCTTCCCAAGGCGAGGCGTTACACTTTCGCGTTATTGCGCGCAGAGACTTTCCTCATGCGCTCTTCCCACCCGTATCTTCCTTTGCCCTTTTCTATTCCTTCATTTCATCTCATTTTCACTACCGTGTATTCTAACTTTCTTTCATTTTTCTTGTTGTTTTTTTTCGATCATTTTGTACAAATTTTCGACCCTTCATTTCAAACGTATTATCAAAATAAATTAGCTATTGATTATATCGAAAGATTAAACAGCTTTCGATTCAATGAAGATAATTTGAAGACTCAGAGTTCGGAGAAAAAGAACAAAAACGAAAGAAAAAAAGAAGAGGGGTTGAATCTTTGAAAATTTGTACAAAATATATTTAAAGTCGGAATTTTGTTGTTGCAATAAAATTCAATGCATATCAAGCAGTAGCTATGCATTCAATTATCTCACGCGGCTCAAGCTCTTCTCTACATACAGTACACATACTATATGCGATTTGATATATACGTGAGTATATATATACGTATTATATGCATATAATATATGTGTACGTGTATAGCTATGTTAACGCATTGTGCTGCAGTACCTAGGCCACACGACGCCACGCGACGCGACGCCATGTGTTATCAGGTTTACCCGCACGAGGACGCCTGGCTACTATATCGGATCGGATTGCACGGTGATTGCGATCCAATCAAGAATTATCCGATTTGCCGAGCAGAGGTTGAGAGGCGAAGGGTGTGGTGGAACTAGAAGTATAAACTTCCACCATTTCCGATCTCGTTCGACGATACAATTACTTTGAAAATGTACAGTTCGTTAATTAGTTATCGACCTAGATTATACTAGGAATAAAAGCAGCTTTTCCCGACCTCCGGTTGAACCTACTACCATATAAGGGATGCTCTTTCATTATCGCACGGACCTACCCTGCAGTCGTGATTTTACAAATATCCAGCGATTTATTTTGCACAAAAAACAAGAAAGAAAAAAAGACATTTTTACCCTCATAAAATATCTTGGCTTATCCCACAACGCCAATTTTCATCTCGTTTCATCAACCTGGGATAGATATTTGTGTTTATTTGAGCCACAAAATGCTCGGTATTAAACGCAGGTACTTCGAATTAAAAGCTCCGAGATAATTCCCAAGCGAAATTTTCAGGCTAACTCAATTATGAATAAATATGATTTTTACTCAAAGTACCGGCCACTTCTTTTTTGCTTTTTCTTTTGTCGACTTAAGACTAACGCAATTTTGTCTTGTATGAAAAAAAAAAAAAAAAATCTCTGTCCCTCGATTGAACCGGAATTTTGTCACCTTGACCTCCGTCGTTCTTTCGATACGTCTTTGATTTCGTCGTTTCCGCACGCCTCGTATTGAGACGTCGAATTCTTTCCCCGTCATCGATTATGACTTTTTCAATTTTTTTTCCTCTTTACCTTTTTCGTTTTTTTTTTTTTTTTCTTCATTTTCTCTTCCCTTTTTCATTTATCCCCTGTCTACCCCCGACCAGAGTCTTGACTTCCGGGTGCCTCCTGGCGAGATTAAATCATAACGTATTTATTAAACGGACTGATTTAAAATTTAAGAAATATTGAATTCCCGTGGGGCACAAAACTCTTCCCACGACGAACTCACCGATTCGTCACTTTCCACTACTTCTCGTAAATGTGGAAAATCGAATTTTCCCTCCGCGAATTGGAGAAAAGTAATATTTGCACCGTAAAGCTCAAGACGCGGTAGATAAAATCCGAACGAAACACGTTTCATCTACAGATTTTATTCTTTGTTCATCGAATTTCAAATATCAATATACCCCATATATGCGTGTGTCATATTATTGATAACCATTAACTCTGGGTGTACCAATAATTAATTAAGAAGTAGATTTCATTTTACTTATATTCCAACTAAATTGAGAAAAAATAAATAAAAGCGAAAAAGAAAAAAAAAACGAGGGAAAGAGGAACTCTGTGCAGGTACAACATGGTTAATATTCGCAAGCTATCCGCGAGTTCCTGTGTCGAATAAAAAAGATCTCATTTAATCGCTTTATCGGTAATACTCTATTTCCTTGCCAGACACGTTTGTATTAATTAAAGAGTAATTAATCAGAATTAAATTGACTCAGACTTTCCTGAGGGAGTGAGATCGGGCGGCAGCCCATCTTGACAGACCCATCTTGCCCTCCGGGACTCAATCCTCATCTCCTTCGTTCTCTTCATCCTCCCCATCCAATTGCAATGTCAATATTTAAGGAGATTGTAATTCGGTGAAAATTCTAGTCAAGATTACTGCAGTACCTAGGTACCTACCGTATCCCGAAATTCTTAAATCCATAGATTTTGCAGATTATAAAAATGCCCACGTCTCTCCTGATTTTTCGTCAACCGATTGGGTATTTATTTTCCTCGAAATAGTATCATCCCCCTATCTCACGTACCTATCAAACTAATAACCCGATGTTAACACGTCAGCAGATTCCCAGAGACACTGAAATTAGGTACAGCTGCTGTATCGGCGTGATTAGATCGGCGATAAAAAGTGATATAAGAGAGGACAGTGCAGGATACGGCGTCGCTGTGTCTGATAGGAATTCTTTTACGATTTACTATCAGATAAAGAAATAGACGCGTGTGCCATGCCGTGGTCTGGATCTCAATGAACCGAGCTTTAAGAGACTTCTATGGTAAGAATTCCGGTCTAGAACGTGTCTAAACGTTATCACCAAGTGGCTTTTCGCTACCAGCTTCTCACTCGAGACCATTTTGTACCAGACTCTATAAAACGAAATTAAGTATCTAGCCATCCAGTCGTGTCTCCATGTCATGTCGTCCATATACATTTTTCACACTAACTAGCTGAAAAGCTAAAGAAGAAAAGCTCGCTGCTGCAGTTATACGAGTACATTGCTCGAAATCCTTTTTCTTTCCTCTCTCTTTTACCTCTCGTCATTATTACTTTGATATTAAAAATAGTTGGCATTAAAATTATCACAGACCCGCACATAATGTACCTATTTGCCATACGTATGTATATACCTACGTATGTATATACGAACCGGGTAAGTTTCGCAAATCGCTGGGACTGGGTCGAGGTATCGCTGGGTTTGGTTTCGTTCGGTGATGGTGCCGAGGGTGCGGGTACAGAGGGAAGAACAATTATGCAGGAGCGTCCAATTACGGGTAACGGCCAAGCAGGCCCCCCAGGAGTCAGTGCCGCTATCTACGTCCCCCTTTACCGAGGCGATCTCCAGACCACGCCGTCGTACGGTCGTCCTGACTCTCTACTCCATGCTCCCTGTTCTCGGTTCTCTATTCTCTGTTCTCCGTTCCCTGTTCCCTGTTCTTCGTTCTTTTGAGTACCCGGTTCCCGGGTCTCGGTTCCCGGTTCCTGGCTCTATGTTCTCCTCTACCTTTACCCGCCAGCAGAGCAAAGCCAATGGGATTTGTGACTGCAATTTCTCGTAAAAAGAACCTTGCCCAGCTAATGTGCTGGCCGCTAGCCAGTTTCTTGTGACTAGGCGGAGTTCGGAGTAGCCAAAGAATTCACAGTTAGATATGTGTATATATGTATATACGTATATACGTGCATACATACATACCTATACGCCGCGTTACCCCAGAGAAAGGATTCCGGTACTTATATACATTTAAGGTATACGTAAATCCACGTATATATATACTATATATAGTATGCTATGTACATACAACGTACAACATGGCATTTACACAAGTGCGAATACCTACACTAGAAAGTTTTCTTATTTTCTTCCTATCTCGTATAAGTACGTGAATTTTTTTTTTCCAAAACTACCTATCTGCTATACACAATTTAGGATTATAGTTCACAGAAGGGTTGAAACCCCTTTTCTAAGCGTCTGTGGCCTGTCTAACACGATCATGATACTGTTAGGTGATTTTATTCTTATTATTTTCTAAAACAATCAATAAAAACCATAGCATTTGTTCACATGGAGTTACAAATTCCTATCAGAGATTGAAAGTGTTTTTTTTTTTTTTTTTTTTTTTTCATACACATTGGAAAGAATCTGATTAATGGATCGACGGTTAAAAAACTTTGACAGACATATTCACAGCTGAAAGTTTTAACGTTGTTTGAAAAATGATCAAATTTATTGATAATAATAACGGAAAATTTTGAAATTCTTCAAGATTTAACACGCAATGTTGAATTTCTGTGTGACAACTTAACGCTTGACAGAATTTCAATGAAGTTTTTTTGCCTATGATGTAAACTACTTGGGTATAAGAAAGAATATATATAGCGGTTTACTTCGAAGGATGAAATTTGTCCACTTTTTTGTAGGAACATAGGTAGGTGTATAAGTATAAAAAAAAAAAAAGTAAAAAAAATTCACCATCTATATCCATGTCGAGGTTTTATAGCATATCGCGAATTTCTCTCAGACTGTGTTAAAAAAAGCGTCTAGAAAAAAAAGAAAAAAAAAAATGAATTGAAATGAAATGAAACGTAATGTATGATATAAAGTAAAAAAGTAAGAATAAAAATCGTATCAGATTCAAAATTTGTCAACCAATTCGATTTAACTGGCCGCAATCACTGCCGCGGCGGTTAAGATTGCCTACTCAAGAACGCGCTGAACATGGGAATGTGCAACTTCAATCAAGCGCGAATAGTTGACCCACTATCGCGACGTCGTAAACTTCTCGCACGGGCTTTGCGCTCTCTGCTCGATTCTTGAGAACAATGGAACAAGGGGTTGTTGGGGATGAGGGAAAACCTGGAACTGGGAACTGGGAACTAGGAATTGAGAGGGATGAAACGAGGAGACGAAAGAGGAAGAGGAAGAGGAAGAGGAAGAGGAAGAGGAAGAGGAAGAGGAAGAAGAAGTGGAGGTGGAAGATGAAAACGAAGGTATATATATATATAGGCGCCTCTACGGCCACTACTTTGTTTTCTGACATTCCAACGGTTTGAATCCACTGCCCGTACGCCAAGTCTAATCCATATCCTAGCAAGGATGAAATTTACTACTTTAATAACACGCCCTGACCTCCGTCCTCCCGCACCCTTACCAGTTCCTGGCTGCTGCAGGTACCTCCACCGTCTGGCTCTGTGCAGAAACGATTTTGAGAATTCGGGTCGACCTACAATAACTGGTGTATATATTACATGCTCGCATACCTATACATACCGTACGTTACATAAAAGTATGTATAACCACCGAAATCGGTAGCAGCGAGACTCGTTTCTTTTACTAAATTTATATCTTGCTTTTAGTCCGTAACTGAAATTCGATAAATATAATCAAGGTGAGAATAAATATTCGCCTCAAGAGTTTAGGCTTTGAAATACTGTTAACTCCCCGTTGGTTTTTCTCTCTGTGGATTAGAGCAAAAGGTCGTCGATGGTATACATGTAGTATAGTATGTATGAGCTGCACCATTCACGTTATGAACGTACGTTATCTCTGTACGTATCGAAGATATCTTGCCGTTTCAAATAGGGGCATTGAAATACTTTCGAATACTGACGAAAGTCGGTGCTGACTCGATATGGCAGAGAGGATTTTTCACTGGAAGAAATAACCCCAGGAAGAAATTGCGAGGAAAGAATAAGGGCGGAAGGAAAGAAGGAGGAAGAAGGCGGAAGAAGGAAGAAGGAAAGAAGGAGCCGTCACATATTGAATCCTCCAGTTTCTTATTCGTTTCGACGAGTTTGTTGCCTGGGTTGGGGCGCACGCCAATGTTCAAAAATACTTACGTAATGCGGAAATAACGTATGTCAAATGGGAAGTACGCGAGACACTGCAGTAACTCGTGGATGTTTTCATGTTATCGTCAATATCAAATTCAAACTGCACTAGACTGCAGTCTTTGGTACTTGCTGCAATGCAGGACTGAAATAAGATCTTGAAATAATGATCTTACGTAGACGACACGATTATCGGTTTCACATGCTTATGGGATTATTCTATTCTTCTTTACCAAGGAAAAGCAGAAACGTGAAAAAATGAAAATGAAAATAAAATAAATAGAAATATTGCGCGAACAATTTTCATTTCACAAGTTTGTTCCGCATAATCACCACCGTGCTACTTTGACGCTAATAAGCTCACGTTCCGTCCAATCGACGGGAGTGGTTCGGGTGAGAGTTTGAATATTTAATCGACGTCAAGAGAGGATGAGGGACGGTAAGGTAAGGTAAGGTAAGGTAAGGAGAGGAAATGTTGTTTCTGTACGGTTGAAGGCACTCGAAGCCTCGTCCTGTGACAATATTGATAATATCTGAGGAGTGGTTCTCGCCAGGTGATTAATTATTTCTTTTTTAATTTCCACACCTTGGCAGATCGTATACGTATGTACAAGGAAATACTCAAAATTGCAGTGAATTGTTTAAAAATATAATACCACGATCGAAATTATTATACCGTATTCGATCACGAGGATGTAGAAAGAAAATAGAATCGTAGGCTTGGGCTAACGATTGAAGAAACGGGATAATGGATATAGATTCAACGTTCTTCATTCCTCCCTAAAGTTTTTTTCTTTCCTTTTCTTTTTTTTTTTTTCATCCTTTCTACCTCTGCTATTTCCTGCGGGTCGACTATATAGCCACGGGAAAGTTTCTTTTATCTATCTTTGTCACGGTCTTTAACGAATTAAGGCAAAAATAAATCAAAGCCATCCCTTACGCCATTGTTCTTTCCTACCGCTATTCGTATCAATCACATTAATGATGGGGTGCTTTTCATTAGCGTCCGAATTAAGAGTACCTTTCGGGCAGAACAATAAGAAAACAATTCGGGGAGAAAAACAGTCTCGTCTGTCCGATGGTCCAGCCTTCAGCCCTTGCTCCTTTCTCCTTTCCCCCTTGCTCCTTTCTCCTCTTATTCCGTCACTAGATTTCGGAAAACCTCGAAAGACAAACTGGCCTCTGGACTCTGAAGTATCTCCCCATGAATTCCCCACGCGTATTTCTACCCTCGGGAAACTTTAACTCGCTCAAAAGAAGTTCGTAGATTTTCTTTCTCTTTTTTCTTCGACGTTTTTTTTGTTTTTTCTTGTTTCTCCACGCGGTTTTATTCAACAAAATTAATCAACCAATCCCTCATCGTTGCCTGAAATCGTGTCCTGATGTTAACGTGGAATAAAGTATTCGCCACATACAATATACCTAGACTATCAAGTTGTGTCATTTCGCGAGTTGATTTTGCGATATTTGTTGTTCAAAATCCAAAACTCGATTGTCGATATCTATATGCAGCGAGTTATTCGCTGATTGTGAGTGAAGTAAATGGTTTAAATTGTTATGCTCTGAATTCCGACGAGTTTTGGTAACAATTCGCGAGGCTTCAATACGTCCTGTTGTCAACGCTGAGGTGGTAATTGCCCAAGCCGTGGATTCGCTTCGGGAATAATACGGCGGGGATGAAAATGTTGAAATCTGAAATGGCCCGCGGTTCATTATTTCCTTTTTCATACGCGGATCTGTTCTCAGGTCTTGAAATTACGATCGCAGAGTTTTATGTGAACGACCAATAAAACTTACCGAATAGATATAACTCGGATTGACGCGTCCGCGTCGGTACCGAGCCTCTCATATTACATCTTAGTTTCTCCTTTCGTATATAACTTTCCCCTGTAGCATTTCAACTGATTGAAAATACGTTTCGTCAACCAGTAGCTAGACTATCTCGTCTCTCTGTATTTTCTATCGCTTCTATCGCTTCCATCGTTTCTATCGTTTCTATCGTTTCTATCGTTTCTATCGCTTCACCGCTTTATAACATCGATTACTTACCGTAACTGAACGAAGATACTTACTGTGACAGGTCTACCTCAACTCCCCGAGGACAATGCAACCTGTCGTCTTCTTCAGTATAGTTTGTCGTAGCGCAATCAGCTCTACTTTAGAGTGAAATCTCTCAGTAAAACCCGAGTCTGAAATGAAAAGCGGACAGTTTTAGATCGCGAAAAATAAATCCCGAAACAATTTCCGAGGGTTTAACTTGACTAGAACAGTTTGGCAAAGCACCTTCATACAGCAAAGGCACTTTGTTTATAAAATAGATGTGGTTATTCTCCACACCGCTAGACAAATTCGCAACGTTATATTCTGACCTCAAACAATTTCACCGCAAGCGTTAACGGTTATGGTTTCGTCAAATTGACCACATTTAGGTATGCCTCTGTCTCTTCCAGCCGTGAATACTGTGGCCTGTGGCTCGTGGTTTTCGCCTAAAATTATAATGCGACATTTTCGTCCAGACGATACTCATATCTAAAAATAGTTAATTTCATTCATAATAGAACAGCGGCTGTTTATAGACGCGGAGTGGTAGCAAGTAGTCGAGACTTTAAGTGGTCAGACGGATCTTATCACCAAAAAAATGGGCTCATCTTAAAAAATTCATAGAACCGGAAGGATAGAAGGATAGCTAATTATCTTTGGCCACAAGATAGTTAATAGTTTGATCTACCCTCAGTCCAAAAATTGTCCAAAAATATTAAAAAATGGCGGCACTACAGCTGATGGCATTGAGGTCCTCCTCTGAAGCGGGCGTCGGTGGCGAGTAGTAGAACTCCGGATCGACGCCACCAGAAATAAAAAACCAATGGTTGTCTTATTTATGGATAGCATAGCTATCATGCTCTAATTGGAAAGGAAGTCGATTTTTTTTTGTTTTTCAATCTAAGGGTGGTCTAACTCTTTGAAGCGCTTTCCTGAAGCAAGAGTGTATTCTTTGGTCCTCGAAGAACACTACTTTGCCGAAGAAACTGAAAAATGGAATCACCCCGTCTCAGAAACTTGTAGTCAAAGCTACCAAGTAAGCTAAAACGCGGGGATAAGGTAGATATCCAACACGCTGAGGATAAGGATCGCTTGCAAGCACGAGCGTCGATATTGCAGGGGGGATGTTCGATCGAAACCGTCGGTACAGAAGGTATTTCGAAAGCTTTTAAAGGGGTAGCCGATCGAGTTTAGGGGTTGTTACTGGTTCTGAGTAAGGGTAGCCGACCGCTGGGCTAGAAAATAGAAGTTTCTCTGATTCTCGACAATCCCGGTGATTCGCTGCGTTGATATATCCGGCAGAAAGAATGTACAATGTATTCGTCTCTTTTTAAATCCCGAAAAAAGATCCCTTATTCCGAAACGTTCTGATCTTGATGATTTTCCATCAATTCTCATCTGCAACTCGCCTATACATTCTTTCAATAAATTAAAAACGATCAATCGACGTCCTACCGAAAAGTCGAGATCTTGTCTCTTCACTTTTGCGAAAGGTGGCACTGATCGAAAAACGACTCAAATTTCGGGGTAAAAAATTTCGCTAATCTATCCGAGTCGCGAAATTCTCAATTCTCAATTCTGAAGATAATACGGTCTACAAATATCGAGGTCGTATCATAAGCAGTTTTCAGCCAATGTTATACATATACCAATGCAATTTATCCAATAGCGAGGTAAGTAGGTATATATTCGATAAAAAAATGTCTACCACTCACTTAGCGAGATGCTATTCAATGTAGCCGTTACGAGGCAATATCTTACCTCTATCGTTATCAGTTTATTCAGTTGATTAACTTTATGTTCCGCTAGCTCCTGCTCCGGTTGCGCTGGTACTTGCGTCTACCATCTTCCATCGCCATAATATACCTGCTCGACTCTATCCTATCTCTCTTTCTCTTGCCTGGATCAATCGAATCTCAAAGTTATAGCTCTTCCGAAAGCTCTGCAGCCACTCTCTCTTTCGCTTTCCCCCTCTCTCTCTGTCGTTTTTGCAATACTGATTTATGAGAATAAATACATCGATATCTGTACGTGCTATAGGTACATACTTGCAATTCACTGTTTGAAATTCTTTTATATTTATCTCGTATTCAACAGGACGAAAGTTTTTCTCGGCAATTAATAGTCCTTCGATAATTAATTTCATTGGGCTTGATGAAAATGAATTTTTTGCGAGTCTTGAAATAATTGGCAGAACGTGCCAAAGATTGGAGAATATTTATTATCCTTAGTTTATTTTTATTTTATTTCTTTTATAAGGACCTCCGCGCTATATCGGAGTGATTAAAAACTTGATCCTGCCGAGTCTCATATAGCCTCTTCACTTCTACCCGCGATACAGACGCGGACAATATGGCCGAGTAATTGTCAGGGTGAGAGTGAAAGGCGATGAAGAAGATCGAAGGCAAGAGGTATAAGAGGAGAAATAAGAAGAGCCAACGATAGTGTCGGATTACCCATGGCATTGTGAAGTGCAGACACGGGAAATAGGAAGTTATTAGAAATACCTATCGAACGAGTACAATGCGATTTTATTTCGTAAAAGTCGATAAATAGCGGACGTAAGAGGAGATCCGATGGGGTACACTATAGTGTACGTAAAACACACACATGCATGCATATCTACGGATGAACGGAAAACAGATAGACAGAAGATTTGGAATCTAATATGAAACGAAGATAAAATAATGAAAAGGGTGATTTTATATGGGGGTAGGTATAAGTACTTTTTAAAGTGATAGTTATTTTCAGAGAAATGATTCTGGTGTTTTAATTAATCTATTAAACTCTGCCTTTTCGTTAAAATTAATTAAATATGTAACAAATGAGATTTATCAAATAAATCTGGCAAGCTTTGTTCTCAACCCTGTCTCGGATACAGCTGCTCTAATTACTTAGCTAGGACTCCATTTTATCAGGATAAACGACAACGGGTTTAATACCTATAAAATTAAGGTTTACTCTAGAAGATTGAAGACTCTGAAGGAGAACGTGTAATTATTATATACCAAGTTTATAATGAATTCGTTGTGTCGTTATGAATTCACTTTTGACTTCGTTCACGCAAGGGAATAACTTTATTGAATACGTTCTGTAACTACATTTGCGAATTTTGGTTTTACGTTAAATTTTCTGTTTCTCAACCACCGGCTTGATGACAAAATCACCATTTCGAGAGCCAATAGTGATCCCAGGGAAATCTAATTCTCGCACAGTTCATCGCGGCATAGAGTTTAACGCGATCTCAGCAGTTCCAGAAAGTAAACTGAAAACAATTCGCCTAACTACATTGGCAGGGCTTTCTTTACCCTCTGCAAGCATTCCGTAGATCTCTTTTTCTCGCTTCTGTCCACTGCGGGCGGTCAGTTCTCTCCAGTTCTTTATTCCTTTCTTTCTTTCTTTCTTTCTTTCTTTCTTTCTTTCTCTCATTTCCCAATCTCCGCGCGAGTAAAACCACCTTCGTACGATCGTTTCGTGAATCGGAGTGAAGATTTTTTGTTGGTACTTCTATAGCTAGGTATGTCTTGTTATGGAAAACAAAAAATTTCAATCTTAAAGAAGTTACTTTTTCAAAAAAAAAATCGAATAGTGTTCCAGTACTTAATTTTCATATAATTATACTCATTAGTTCATTACATATGTATAGCTTGTAGAAAGACACGCTGATTTCCTGCTCAATATCATACTAATAGGAAGCGTTGGTTGGGGGTTGTGGGATTCGATTGAGATGTGTAAATAATTTATTTTCACGCTACCCAATAATTTCTGTAACGGCGTCGGCGTCGGCATCGGTGTCGGCAGCGGCGAGCTATCTTCGAGAAACTGATCACAAATCCAATTATAGGTGAAACTGTTCCTCGTGACGTCACGGTCTTCCCTTTACCAACCCCTTCCTCTAGTCTATATCGGCTAGCAATTATCCCCATCCCTTAGGAACCTCGTCCATTCGGCCTTCCGCTCGATCGTCAATATCACGTCGTTTTTCTTATTCTTTTTTTGGTTTTTTTTTTTTTTTTTCTACGCGCTTTCGAGTTTAGGGAATTTACTGCTTCCTTTCTCTTCTGGGAATATCCTCCCTCGGATGTCACACCAATGATACGTGCGACTCGAATGAATTAGATTTCATTCGATGATTTGAAAAGAAAAACTGTCCGTCAGTTGTTCGTCCCACGTCATCTGTCTCGTTTCAGATATCCCTTCGATGTTCTTTTCCACTCCCGTTTTTTACTTTCTACGGTTCTTCTCGCTTTCAATACGTGGAGTTCATCCCTACTGGCGATCGTACACATTACTTGAGTAAATTATAATTAGCGATCATTCGTTCCGGTCGAAGTGATAAACAACATTTGTGAAATTTCCCGTGTCTCATAAGCTTCCCTTGGTCTTCGTATCTGATTTTACATCGAGGAGCAATAGATGTAACGAATTCAGTGGAGACGGAGGTTCTTAGGGGATGGTCGAAGACATTGTAGCGTAGACAGCAAGCATCTTCGAGGCAATGGTGCGCGACGTGGAACTTATTAAAAAGTCATATCATTCAGACGTCTAGCCTGTAGGTACGAGATAGGATAGGTACTAGGGGTAGCAAAATATTTCAATGTTTGTCGGCGGGGCATAAAATCTTCATAAAAATCCGTGCATTTGTCGTTCACCGTTACCGTAACTCTTAGCTCTTGAAACAGTCGTGCAGTTAAATCGTCTCCGAGATATCCGCTCGTATATCCACGCCCTGGTATCAATTCAGAATTATTTCAAATTAGGGATGATATGGGAATTCGAGGCACGAGTAGAAAATAGAGAAATCTATAACTTTACTTTAGAATAAAAAACATCGCCATTCTCCGTTTTATACCTCATTACGAGTGGCAAGCGATCGCGTCATCGCCTTGTTAATTAGTAATTAAACTGTTTTAATCCGACCACCAGGATATCAATTCGTTGAGATTTCCTCACCGGAACGAAAGAGTATAATTCGTTAATCGATTCGTTGATTTTCCACGACTCTAGAAATTTCCGGTGGTGCGTATCAGGTCAGACTGCACACGCCACGCGGCAATCAAAGCCGCAAACTTTTAATTACTAATGTCAGTCTTGCGCGGATGTTACCGTACGTATATATATACCTACGTTACCGCGTACGTTACGACGTTAATTGTTCACTGCCAGTGACGTCGGGACTATAAATGATTTCCTATAATTAACGACTACCGGTCACTTTTACGAACGTATCCTACACGTACTATAGCTGCGCGTAGTCGACGTATCGGAAATATATTTATTACACACGTTGTTAAAAGACTTTAAAAATCCTTTCAAATGGTGAAGGGCCTTCAAATTTTATAGCAATTTTTTTTTTCAACTGTAAAACGTTTTTTATATTCTTTGGTTTTTTGTTCGACCATTTTCATTCAGCTTTACACAATTAATATAGAATTTCGCGATGTAATATAAATCGAAAACATATATATATATTTTTTTTTTACCACCAGATTCCAATTTATCTTTTCATATCGAAATCAGTCAGCCGTTCTTGAGCCATATTTTATGTTCGAATAACGTAAAAATTAATCTATTTTATAACGAGCTAATTAAATACAAACCTTGCGGTATGATACGTATCAACGTTATTCGCTATTTATTTATTATTTCGAAGCGTAGATCGTTATTTTTTCTAACCACAATCGACAGCGGTATATGTTCGAAACAACTTTTTCTCTACAAATTGTGAAAAAGATTGAAAAAAGGAAAAAAAAAAAAAAGAAAAGAGAAACACGTTTTTACGTTTGATAAATGAAAATTTCTGTTTTCTCGTTGTTCATATTTTGTTTATTGTGTTTATTTTCGTCGGTGTATATTGTATACCCACATCTGAATATCTCTCTCCAATTTAAAACAACGTGGCAGATATTTTACACGTACCTATATATACCTACCTAGTGTATCAGATTTGAAAAAATAAATCTCTTGTTTCCCTCGTTTCTATAAATTTTTCATCAACGATCAAAATTGATGATTGTTTTGTCAAAATTGATAAACCTATACGAGGACTTTGAATTAACAGTTTCGCATAGGGTGAGCTGATTTTTCGATTCAGAAACAGTCGTGATTATCAACCGATATCCCTGCAGCACCCGCTCCTTTTAGAATCACGAAACTTCTAATAGCTGTAATTTGATCAGGCAACCTTTTCAGGCATAAAAAATTACCCCTATTCATACTTACGCCTCCTACTCTACGTGCTTTGACACACTGAATCGAAGGTTTGACTTATTGCTCTGCTGAATGACTCCGAATGAGAGCAAATTTTACACCGTCTATCCCCCGCCCTTCATCCTTCATCCCTCATTCCTCATCCCTCCTGTATCCTCCACACACATACACATGCTACGTACACACGCGAATTTACACGTAGGTATATGTCTATATATATACCTTATATAGTCTGTCTCTACTGAATTGGACTGATTGTATTCTCATGTAAAACACGCGACCCGTAATAACGCAGGCTGTCCTCTGGGGCGCGGGGTGTAGTGTTCCGAACTTATAAACGACACCGTCAAAATTGCCAATTAGATGTAGAGGAAGCTTTTTACGTATTTGACTAATCCATTCGATGGGTAATTTCGTTTTAATATATCTCAGATTTAATATTCGGATCAGATATTACATTTGGCGCAGATAAAAATTTGGATATAGGTAATGAAAGAAAAAAAGGTCGACGTAAGGGAGGAAGAGAGACTCACGGTGTCGCTTTGGCATAGGTATAATATAAGATTTATAAAAGTTCTGAAGGGATCGTATTACGCAACAATTATTATTTGATTACCGGTAAAGGAGTGGGCTACGTCGGCTGAGATTGGATTCGGATAGCCCTTCTCGAGGGCTAATAAGATTCAGGCCTTAATCAATCTGGCGCCGTGCAATTAACGCGTCGTTTTGACGGGCGAACGGGCGAACGGGCGGACGGGTGGACGGGCGTCTCTCTTGACGTGGACTTCTTTAATCAGTCACTGCCGGGGTAGTAGTAGGCACGAGGTGAACGAAGGCGAAGGCAACCAGAGCTGGTATATGGTATAACACCCGCGTCGTTTCGCTTCGCGAAATGAATCACGCGACTGAATCTGACGGGTGATTTTTTAGCGATTGCAAATCTTCTCCGATTTCCGATATTAATATAGTAGGCACCTACAGTATTAGACCATTTTCAATTTTTAAGAAATTACTCAACGAGATATTGATACCTAAGCTAATATCTTAGTCGAGCCTGTTGCGAACGACGTTCATCAACTTATAGCAAAATTGAAACCGTCAGAGAAATCGCATTTTCGACAAACAATCAATAAGATTCGTAATAAAGTAGGATGGAGATTCTCTCCTAATATTTCGTCGAAAATATCATCGAAATTGATTTGGACCAGCTGTCAAACGATCATTGAATGAATAGAAATTCGTCAATAAAAAAATGTCCACTTTTCTGTACAACGCTAAGAATATCATTGGTCTTTTAATCCCAACTTGGCTGGGCATTGCTAAAAGATATATTAAGAATTATCAACGGTTGTTGGGTACCCTGATTTGGAGACTATCCTCGTAGTTTCAACATTGCCAGAACTGTGGATTTCTTCGAAATGAAATACCCTGCCAAATGAAGAGTTCGATAAACTTTCTTGCACTTGTGCCAAGCTCGAATTCTAATGAAATAATGTTGATTAATTTTACCCCTAGTTATTTATATTTTCATTTATTAATATAATCTTCGGTTATTATATCGAACATCAATTCGCATATTCTACGTACCTACATATCGCACATATTGACTCTCGAGCTCGAACGTCGCTCTTTCCTCATCCCTAATTTTGCGACCCTACCCAACGATGTTATAGTCCTACTTTTCAACCCCCTTAAGTAAAATTGCTCGCAATTTTTATTTGGCCTTCCTCTCACGGTCTTGGGGGTATGGAGAGGGGAAGAGGAGAAGAGGCAGCCCTCCTGGCTTCAATTCTGAATCTTGAAATATAAAATTGGTTTCTTGAAAATGATTTTAAAGCTTCGTCGATAATTCCTCTTCTGTCGGGTTTATTTACGGTGCAAACTGACAATGAGTATAAAGTATGATGGGGCAAAATTCCAGCTGCGAATCGGCTATAATTCGTAGTGTTAATCGTAGCGAAACTACGGTTTTCAGTCGAGGTAAAATCCGCAAATTAGTATAATTTACGGAACACGGGTTGTTGACGAGGGAAGGGGGAAAACCGCCCATGCCTCGTCGTCAATGTGCAAGCTGGAGCAATATGATTATGGCAAACGTATTATGACGCTTATACCTCATTGCAGCCGGATTCATTTGCCTTCTGTGCACTCGTCTATGAGACCGTTATTCTCTCGTTCCTATATGTTGTAGTTTGTGGTGCAAACACGCGAAACTAGACACACTGTTGAATAATATCGTGTAACAAACGGACGGGATTTGAATCAACCAATTATTTCAATCAACATGACAGTCCGGGATTCTAGTGAAGCGTTATTATCATTATATATAGATATATAGGTACATATATATATATTCATATATTCTCGGATCTCGCGAGGTCAAGAGAAAAAGTAAAATCACAGGAATAATTAACGACGTGTTGCCTTAATTCTGTAAAAGAAATAAAAATTTAAATTAAACTCAGAGTTTAACTGTTAATTACACAACGGTTTATCTTCTGATTGGGTAAAGTTGATGATGAGTGTTGGTTTACCTTCGGTATTCCTGTTCCCGCTGCAGAGTCTCAAATTCTGTATTTTTTGCCGAATTTTTCGTAAACCTGAGTGAGTTGAATTTCTATCTTTCATTTCATATTTCGTACTTACTATTAGACGTCTGTCTGTATTTCATTTTTCCGAAAATAACCATACAACCAACTCATTTTTTTTTTTACTCCTCAGCTCGTTAGGAGAAAGAAATATTTACCATCGGACGAATAGAAGGGTTTTCATACATGGAGCTGTAAATACCTACATAACTATACACACCTGAGAAATTATAGAAATGAGGCAGAGTTATAGGGCTATATAGGTAAAAAGGAATAAAATGTCATCGATTTTCATTTATGGTCTACATAAAGAAAATCTATAACTATACATAGTTATAACTGTACATTATTTATCGGCTGTAGTACATATAAGTTTTGCTATACGGCTATAGTTATACACCGATGTTGGTATATAACTTGAAGAGATACACTTGGTGTCATTATCGTAATTGCAAGAGGGAGGAAGAGAGATGCTTCTTTTTGTCTTTGTTTTTTGTTTTTTTTTTGTTGTAAAAAAAAAAATGGAATATACGTATGTGTGTGTATCGAGGCAGCGATTCCAGCGGGAAATAATTACTTGAAAAAAGAAATTATCACCACTAGAGGAGACAGGACTGAGGCAGGCGACGCGAGGCGACGCGGACGCGACGCGACGCTCGAGCATAAGAAACTGGCTGCAGCAGGAACGTCGTTAATAAATCTAGGGTAATTAGAAAGAATGTCTCTCTCGACTCTGGGAAAAGTACCGGGCGGTAGAAAACGGTGTCTACTTCCCCCTCGTTCTCCTGCCCTTCGCCCAGTATCTTGTTAAATTTTTATATTACCGGCATTGTAAGCTTATAATGCTAATTAATCATAATAAGCGAAACACGAGCCTTGCGTCTCTTCATCTTTCTCATCGTCTTGAAAATATCACTTCGAGTTTACTCTAATTCTCTCTGGCCTTTATACGACCACGCGAATTTAACAGTTATTACAATCATCTGCAGGGTGCGTTATACATTAAACGATAGAATAAAAAAATAAAAAAATAATTGAAATTAATTAAAAATTAAAAAAAGGAACCCAAACTCAAAAAACGCTGTTAACGATGTTCATTCTTCTTATTTTTCGAAAATTACTGTCTACGAACGCGGAGAAAACTTGGAAAATCATTATTATCGTAATCATCACTATTACGCACAGAGAACTTCGCGACACTTATTATTATTACGCTACGACGAGTCTGCGTTCGCGTCAAGAACTCTCCTGATATATACAACTAATTTGAGAAACTGTAAACATAATTATCGTCAGTCTGGCTGGTTGGAGTTGTCGGCTTGTTTATCCAAAATCCGAACCAGCTGTTATCGTCTTTAACGAAAAACTAAATCTATAATGAGACTTTGAAACGAAACGAACCTCAAGATTTAAGGGTGGAGGGATTATAGTTATCAGATAATGAGATATAGAGTTTCAGATAATATCTTGTAAGTAGTTAGATAAAAACTCGTAGCTATATCGTACATGACGGATAATAATTGGTCGAAATATAAGTTTTGTTTAAAACTGGGTGAAACTGTGAAAACTTTATTTGTACGAGATATAAATTTTCAGCCACGCAATTGTTTTCTCGCGTCGCGACGCGCGCGCTGGGGTCGTCGAAAGAAAAACAGAGAAGTTTGTTTTTCCCGCGGGCTTCTAGTCGGGGGTGTAAATCAAGCTGCACCTAGACCGTGGAGTGTGACGCAAGTGGCTTAATGGTCTCATTGGTAAACTGGCGATTCAGAAGCTCCTGGCTTGTTACTATATGGCAATAATAATTAAGCTTCTGGCCTGGCCTGGCCAGGACTTCCTCTCTTCATCCTCCTCATCTTCATCCTTCTCCTCCTCCCTCCTGACCACTCAGCCAACACTCCACCAAACACATCCACACATATAGGTATAGAGATAGTTTCGGCGACCGGAAACAAGGGTGGATGTAATTAGGATGAGTTGTGACGCCGCGACTCCCCGCCTTAATTGGTATAACCACGTATACAAGTAAGCTGCACGTATAGCTGGCCAAGAGGGGATGGACCTACGGATGGTCATAAGCTTAATTGTTCCAGTTGCACGCTCGAACGACGAACTGAGGAACGGTTATGTAACGAGATTTTGATTCGCGTCGGGTCCCCATATACCGTCGACGTTGTTATAATTAATATTTATATCTTTTCTACTACCCCCATGAATTAAGTAGCGCAAAATACGTGCTTTGAATAATTTCAAACTTGCGATACACAAATGAGGGTATTCATCAGAAAATGGGACACATCCGATTCTTCCGTCTTCATGGTTGGTTAAATTTCACGAGCAAAGTCAAAAACGGTAACGTTCCATTTTTCTATTCTCAAAAAAAGTAAATTTCCAACGAAATGTAACTGTAGGCTTGCGGTCGTATACCTACGTACTATAATATTCGCTCGTTATCGGCGGGGCGTAAAGTTCTCGGGGGTTGGTATAAATTCCTTGCAGCAGAAATAAGAAATAAGAAGAAACGGAGGCCTGCAGTAGGGAGAACTAACTCATCAGGGTGAAAGTCTAGAAGACTGAAACAGTCGCTAAAGTAGGGTGAAGCCGTTACGGGTAATGGCAAAAATTAACCCACCCATCCACCACCCAATCCCCCAACACCAAACCCCCGCCGACATCACTGCGCCAGACCTCCTTGCCACGCGTTTAATTCCGTTAACACAGTTTTAAAGCAGCCCTCCGAGGGGTTCTTTCCCATTTAGGGTTGGCACTGGACGTTATTCCGGAATTTTGAATTAAGTTTTGTCGTTAGCGGTTTCATTCCGTTAATACCCTTTTCTTCGGGGTTGCATATTTTCATGTTGAAATGCATTTTTCTTAATGCACTGTGTCGCCGGCTTTAATTACACCCGCTCATCCTCTTTACGTCCTTCTTACGGATGGAATACACCACCGAGCGATGCATTTACAAACCTATGAGGACGATCTCTGGATCTCCGTCATTCCTCCTTCTTGTATCGCACCCAGGGAATAGCCAGTTACCTTAAATTTGCATCCTGCTTCCCTGCTCCTCTCATCGATCGAAATAATCGGTGCGAAACCCTCCGTCTTCATCTTCATCTTCATCTTCATCTTCCCCTTACTGTAAATATCTAGTTCTAAGCAAATGAGAAAAAGCACTAGTCCAGGAAGGAGGTGGGGAACCTCCCTCCACCCGATCCTTCAATATACATCTCATTTCGGGCAGTGAATTCCTGACGAAGGTCGGAAACCCTTCTTGGCTCTTCCTTGAGGTGTTACAAGGTTCCTTCGAGTCTTAGGTCCGGATGATGGCTGCTGGTTCTCAGAGGGTGCTTCCAGCAGCATAGGCCCTCTTCGTCGGGCAATGATGGTCTTCTAGCCTCTTCTTGCTCGTGGGGGTTGATGCGTCACTGACGTCATTAGCAGCGACACCGCGAGACGTTTTAATCTAGTTATCCCAGGCGTATAGTCTATTCCCAAGACTACGTGGCACCTACACCGTAGGTTTCGTGTGGAAACTGGGGAATGAAGAGACAGAAGCTGTAGGGGAACCTAACCGGGACCACCGACTAGCTTTTAATGAAACCCCAGCCTCTGGAGAACTTTATCTACCTTAGGTTTGCTCTAATTTATACATCACCGGTTTGCCCTATTTAATATCATTATGCCTCGACTTCCTGGCTTATCTAGTCAACGAGAGACACTCGCGTTGCTTTGCGCACCTTCCCTTCGTTTATTCCATGCGAATTCTTCGCGGGTTTGACGAATTAAGGTTTGACTACAGAAATTAACGAGGATTATTCACTCTCTCGTTCTCTTGGCTCTTATCGGTTTAAGCCTGCGATTTCACTTTATTTCTTGACAAGAAATCAGCTGAATTTCACATCTGTAACCTCTGCAACTAGCTAGCAAGGTATGGTATGTCGGGCTTCAATTAAGCTGCAAACGAAGTTAGAAATTACCGCGTGTCACACTCGGTGGCCCCGAGACTCTGTTCACCACGACGCCCCGACGCCCAGACGGCGAGACGCGTCGTGGCGTACCACTACCTGATATCAACTACTTTCGAAGCATTTTATACAATCAAATTTGACGACAAGTACAATTTTCTGCCTCAATGAAGAATTGATTGCTCATTTATTCGCGATTATTGTTTAGTGAGGCAGTCTATGAAAACCGAGTCTCGAAATGTTTCAATAGATTCGCAGTTTGTTGGACGGAAAAAGCTGGGACGACGATCTTGTAAAATATAGTTTGCACGGAAGTAGCAATTCTTTACAGGTGAAAAAGTTTGATGGTTTTAAATATTTTCGCATCGTTTTGTTTTTTTATTTTCATTTTCATTCGCGAAATTAACTTTGAAACGCGTTTTCCTCGAGAATGTTTAAATTTCGTTTTAGTATTATGAAATTTCTCACGATTAAATGAGTTGAAAAATAGAAATGGTGACTTCTTGAATGATGAATAAATTTGTTACATCGCGTTCAAAGTGGCGTGAGAAACGCTTTGAAATTCCTGTTGGAATTAAACTACGTTTGATGAAACGACTGAAGTCGCGGTAATTCATAATTCGACCTTTTGATAAGATATACACAATTATAAGTAACCAGATTACTTCTTCGTTTCTCGTTTGGAATTTCACAGCCGCGTATATACCGTTCATAAATATCGTTCGTACCGTCATGACACGACGACTTCAGACACAATACTAAAATTGAGTTTCGCCCGTTGTATACCATTGTTTAAGAGAAATATCTCGTTTAAATTACCTCGTTTAGCTCTCACTCGGAACAATATCATTACCTCAGAGTTTCAGAACCGACTTACCAACGCCCGAATAAAATCCGATTTCTGTATCAAACCCGCCGTTACGAAAATAAATTGCAGAATACCACTTATTCAATTTCAAGAATATTTTGCAAAACCATTTCGAACTGGTTTTACACGACTTTTATCTACGTTCCGAATATATTATATAGATGATGAGGTAACGCGTGGTCCAGTCGTTTTCTCGTAATAAGTAAGGCGAAATTTATCGCCAATTATAAATTCGCCAAGCAAAATTTATCACGAGTAGTGTATGATTGATCGTGTTCAAATTTTCGAATTCTTTTTACTATATTCATTTTTGTTGCTGTTTTCCACCCTTTCCTTATTCTTTATTTTCGTAAGAAATTTTCTTACGGCTAAAGGGGCTTCCTCTCCTTTTATGACGAAACAATATCGTGGCCTATACCTTTTCTACAGGCCTTTCTGTCCCTACTTCTCTACACATATATACCCAGCCTTTCGGCCCTCGTCTCACCAGCTCCCATCCCATCTGCATTCCTAGTCCCAACGAGCCGCAAAGGAATTCCAATTTTAAACAAAAGTTTCTTGACGGCGGCAACGTCTACTCCAGCTCTCTCTCTCTCCTCTTCTCCTCTCTTCTCGCTCTCTGCAGGTTTCTCTCTACCCTGAGCGTCGCGGATTCTACCCGCGCGTTCATGCATACATACGGACGACCCCCTGCCTCCTGCCCCACGACTTTTCCGTGGTTCGCGTGAGCCGTGATAGTAGAACTCGGATTTGAGAGGGCTAAGAAAAAGGTTGAAGGTATATAGGGTAGGTGTAGGCAGTAGGGGAAGAAATCCCTTCTCAAATAAGGTTTAAACGTCATTGGCAGCAGCGGAATCGTCGAGGTACCAGCAAAACGTCAGTTTCTCTTCTCGCACGACACGACACGTTCTCTACAGCAGCGTCATGTCAGATACCGCTTATATTTTAACCTAGGTACTTTATTTTTGAGATTTGTTTAAAAATAAAAAAAATAAAAAACATATATACACCTTTTATCGTAGGGAGGGGTAGGTTTGAAGGAAATAAGTAAATCGAAAGGTAGAAATACGTGAGTAAGTGCGATATTACACGAATGCCAATCCGCTCCCTGTGTATAGGTACCACCTTATACCTACCCACATATCCTTTGGCAAACAATAGTGGACGAGTGCAGCTGCAGCAGGCGTAGAACTTCGCGTAGTCGCGTCGACTACGAGGCATATCACGCTGCGTCTGGTGCAATATCGATAAAACAGTGATCCCCCATTCGTGCCTAGAGCCAGGAGTCCAGGATTCGTTCAAGCATTGGACACCGTTTACGTAACGCGAATCTGTTTGCTTGGAATTTACTTACAAACACGTGATCTCAACTGTTATCCCACTGCTGAGAACCAGACAAAATTTTATCACGTAAATATCAGATAAAAGACAATTGAGATCGAGATCAAAAACCACCCCTAAGAATCTTGATACAATCGGATTTAGATACAATTTTCAATATCAATTTAAACAGAAAAACGCATCTGTATAAGCCGAATCAACGTTTCTAGAGAATCGAGTCTGAAGCACAATTTCATTCATGACTTGATGTTCGAAAAATGATATAAGTTCATTCATCAGAAGGAAAAATCTCAGTCTGATGGATCGGATGAAACGTTTCAGAAAAAAATAAATAAATGAATAAATAAATAAGAGAAGAAAGGCGATACGGACGTATGCATGTGCCCATCTTATGTATGGTCATCTGAGATCCTTCTTGAAGCGGGTATTCAGATCTTGGCGGAAACTCTACGTCAGAGTTTGAATCTGTCGTGGATTTGGGTGGCGATGCGGATCGACTTGAAATTCGAGATCAAAGTAGGGATTCGTGCATCGCAGAGAGGCGGTCGAGGGTGAAGAGTAGAGTAGATACCAATACCCCTGTACAGAGGTATATAAGCACTGTGTACATGGACACGCAGATATGTTTCGGCAGAGCTGAGCTCAAGAGCAGTAATTGTAACGCCGGTAAACTTAGGGCTCAAACACTGTGGTGCAAAATTCACAATCTAATCCAACTAAGCAAATTACTCGAAGTTTCTGGGCGACAACGCACTGTCCCCTTCGCTCGTCTTGCCCCCAAGCCTTATCCCTGCATTCCGAAAACTTAGATCAAAGGAAGCCCGGACGCTTTCTAGACGGTAATATCTTACTTTCGTCTTGATCGCGTGCCATTCGTAGAAATTCACAACTCGCCCCCCAGCAGTGGGACAAATTTACAGCAAACGAATGAACGGAATATATTATTCTACGGATTCAGGGTAGAACGATTAATTCCCTTTTCATTAAAGTCATGGAATAACGTTTCAATTTACTTTTTTCTGTCTTGTTGTTCGTCCAGTTTTAGCCATTCAAAATGTCAATTAGCTACCGCATTGTGAAATGAAAAGTGTACAGGTATGTACCTTGGCGATAGTGTGCGAATAGAATCAATCTAAATAGAATGCAAATGAAGGGAATGTTTAACGAGCGGGCCAAGCGACTTCCTGTTTAAATTGGTGACGTTTTAAAAGCAAACCTACGTTCATTTAGAATTCTGGATACTCAAATATTGATCCCTGTCGATACCGGACGTGACGAACGTGGACACTGGAATTTATAACCATTAAAAACATATTGACTTCCGTATCAATTCCAACCGTCAATCAAAACTCTTTGACATTCGATGAATCCAATAAATCGAAAATTACCCCTACAAGATTGAAAGCTACCAATTTTTTGCAACCATCTAAATTCCGGCTACGTTTTGCCTGATCATAAGCTTCGAGACTCACTTCTCGTGACCAATGAGGTGCAGGTCGAGTGGGCGAGGAGCAAAACCACATCTGTTGATTATCTGGTCTGTAAACATGGGTGCATTGTTATTGATTGGGCTAACAATCTGCTGCCGCCACCGTCGCCGCCGCTACCACCACCACCACCACCACCATCAACCCCTGTGCCCGTATTGACGCGATATAGCCTCGCCTTGCATAATGAATGGTCGGCTAATGACCCTACAGCGCTTGCGGAAACCGCAGCAAGAGGATGGCGGACCGGGCGAAGCACTTCCGGCATCAAACATGCACGGAGCTTCCGCTTGGCCAAGGCTTTTATAAATGTCGAGCCTCGCATATCGTATTAATTAATTGAAATACTCAACGCTTATAGAACTCGGGGCAAGCTATACTTCCTCATTAGAATCAACCCCTGTAAAGATAACACAAGTTACAATATTAAACAGACATTTCGTTTTTGCCGATGTTTCAGTGCCCAAAACTACGCGGACATCGACGAACGCCTTCTGACAACCGCCCTGACGCGTCACTGTGAGTATAAAATCTGATATATGCTATGAAATGCGACAATGTGAGAATATAGATCTTTCGAGATGGTGTAGGTATCAGGAACAGACCGTGCACTTGGTTAGTGTATGAAATCCTGCGATCTTCGTATCTTTTTTAATCAAAGAGATAATATGAAGAAGAAGAAGAAGAAGGAGAAAAAGTTGAGTATAACTTTTTAGATGAACGAAGACGGAATAGTTGATTTGCTGCGTAATAATTGGCGGGAAAAAAAATTCGTTCCGAGTGAATATCTATAGCGAATTGGGTAAGGAAAAAGTCCCGTCACCGAAGTGAACATATATTTCTGGTACCCGACGGTGATGACCTTCCCCCAGGACGCATCCTCAAACTCTTAGGCACGCAACCTCGGTCCTTCGGGTCGTTCAAACTTCGAGGTTCGAACTTTCGGGGGGGAGAAACTCTTGCGCGAACTTATATAACGCACATCTCCAAATCTTTGCCAATATAACTCGAACTTTTTATGGGGTAATATATTGATGCTTGTTTATTATTAATCCCACCAAAAACCTCCTCGTTCTCCTTTTACTCTTCCTCTTCCTATTTTTCCTCCTCCCTGTTCTGTAAGCGAAATGCGCCACTGCCCGGAGAAGAGAAAGCTCGGAGAGTGGGCTGAACAAAAAAATAAATGAAAAAAATATAAAAAAAAAAAAGACAAAACTTTGATAAAACTTTTACTCCCAACCCGCAGGGATACAATAATGATTCTAAGCTTCTTACATTGTGGATGGTTTTTACCAGATGAAAACGACCAGGTGACGTTGACCAGCCTGCTAAAGGACTTAGTCAACTTACTTTCCTCCGCAAGCTGTAAGAGGCTTTGCACAGCAGCTCTGCCTGACAACTGCGTTATAGAGAGACATCGGGACCGATTTCGTATTTCACTCACAGTTTTACTTCCGCTTCTTCACTCGACATTTTCCTCTCAGAACTTGATTTTACATTTTATACCATCTCCATAGCTGCCTCCTATACCTCCAGCGCGCGCGGTTTCAAAGTACCGTAAGTTTGTACTAGACAACATCGTTGTACGATGGGGATCCGTTCTTGGTACAAAGGATCCCCATCCCCTTTCTTTCGATTTTTATTTTATTATTTTTCGTTACTCTTCCGCAATCGTATTTAATGAATAGGAGAGGAGCTCCCTTTAACCGTGGCTTTACTGGTGCAGAGATTCCCAGAAAGAGGGATAACGTCCGTAGAGCATGGCATACCGACCCACCAAAGTCCACGTTCATTGGCTTTTAATTCAGCTCCCATAGGAGTCGTCGAAGACGCACTCCCTCGCGGTCACGTGCACTTCGTGTTTCCCGCAGGAATCTCTTGGGAGAAACGTCCGTCTGCCCCATCTACTACCTATGGTAGTTGGTAATTGAAGATCCGGAGAAAATAGCGTTTAATTGTATACCGCGGAAGTGTATACGATTCAAAGAGAGACAATCGGATATTTATGACGCTTGTGCAGACATATAGTAGCGCTAACCTATGCAGGAAAGTTGTAGGAAAATTCGGAATTATTCGCCCGAGATGAACTCTGTAACAATTGGTTTGCGAAACCCGTGGATCTGCACGTGTCACGGGGCTCCGTCACGTTGCAGATATTATTGACAATGGATGGACTGAGCCCATCGACAATCGAGGACATCGAGGAGTCGAGGAATCGATGATTGTATAACGAGGAAAAACGCTGGTCCCACCGGTTGCGCAATAGGCTAAATAATTTATGGTCCTTCGGGGGATGGAATTATGTAATATAGTTTGTTAGATCGATGAAAAGCTGAACGGTATCAAGAATCATCATTAACTAACGGATAATTACATAAGATTAACATTTTTCCTCGCCCTCACCCGACGTCGAAATACCGAAAACATATATTACTCTAATCCGAGTCTGGATAACGGATGAAACATGCCTTTAAAGATGGAAGATAAAAGGTGGCGCCGGTTGCGGGAAAACTTTTCTATGAACTTTCGCAGCACGCTGTGTTTGCCCGGGCAATATGCTAGCAGTTGGAATGCTGTAATTGCGTTTGTGGTGTTGCGTGTTGGGATAATCGAGTGACATGGGTACCTAGATAAGAGCATCATTGATCTAAGCGCAAGCCCTAAATCTCGACAAACAAAAACCAATCGTATTCCAGCACTTCCCGTTATACCGTCGTAACCGGATCTGTAATCTCAGGTTTTCGAACATCCCCTGATCCCCATAACCGACACGTGATCGTCTCAGCTCGTCACGTCGCAAATAACGAAGACTCACTCCCCATGGATTTGTGGGTCCAGGTTCTGATCATGAAGACCAAGGACCGTCTCACGTTACTCTATTTCAGTTGTTTACACCATCCACCCTATTTGCAGTACTGCAGCGAGAGAGCTTGAAGTGCTGTAAGCTCGTTCCGTATAGTTGTCATTTATTGCACTTTACCCTCGAGCTGCAGGACATCACATGGTGTGGATTTTATTGGCCCATTGATTGATTGGAAATGAAATTATATGAGAAATTCTGTGAGCGGTCATTGTACGTGATAAAATCTACGTATACACATACGGAAGAGCGATCTCTGGGGTATCGAACTGCGAACGTACGTTTGTGAATAACGATTTGATTTATACAGCCACAAAATCTATCACACACACGAACGCTTCAATGGTATATTTTTCATGCCCAATCGAAGAGTTGTGATTGCCAGACTGACTGCATTAGCAGTCTATGAAAATTTTATCAGACCGGTGTAGTCTGCCAACCCTCTGGAGTTAACCGTCTGCTAGTGACGTACGGAGCGGGTAAATGCTTGGACAGTGTGAATAATTAAATAAAACTTCCCCGGGGCCGGACTGGCCAATGGCTACTAGCTACAGTATTTAAAATTAGACCGAGAACTTTTCTTAGTTCGATAGGACGGGGGGACCTTTGATGGAAACCATTCAATTAAACGAATAGAGAAAAACGGAAAAATAAAAAGAGTTATCGATCGATTCGAGGTCTCGTAGGGGTTGTTGTAGATCGAGGTAAAGTTTCAGAGAATTTTAACAGTCACTCAAAGTGATGCGATCGCAACTGGTAGATATAAGTATGTATAGTATACGATACGACCGGAAAAAGGTCTGGAAGTCCAATGTCGTGACGTAGCATCCGGTTTACATCGTCGTTAAGTTTTGCCGTAACGTTTACGCCCTCCTTCTAGTTGGTCGTGTCGCGGCGCGAAGCGTCTTCCGCGACTCGAGTATGGCGGATTTAACGGCCATTTGGCAAATGAAGACGAAACTGCCAGGCAGATTACCAGAGGCGAGAATAGGCCGGCCTTTCTCCCATGTAGAGCGAACCGTAGTTCCTACAGGAGTTAAAGGAAGATGGGAAAATGGGGAGAGTGAAAGGTAGTAAGGGTGCCACCTCCCTAGTGGCCAATAAAGATCCAAGGATATACCTTCGGAGTACTCAGAAACTTACGCACTCTGGGACCAGGATTTTTTCATTTTTATTTCGAAAGGAACCTGACGATTCGTTGAAACTGCATTACGCATCTTCTCCTTTCCAGCCTTGTTAACTCACGCAGTAATTAAATTAGAGGGTTTCTTTTTCTGTATAAAAATGGTCTGAATCATTGATAATGATATGTGATGATTCCAGGCTGTAATATTCTTGATTTTATTTGATATCCATTGTTCAAATCGCAGAGTCGGTGTATATTCAGCGTGCAAAATCTGCGGTAATAAGCACACAGTGGTAGTTGTTGGTTGTTGGGAAAGCAGTACATCCGTGGGAAGGTTGATTTCATAGAATTTCGAAACGAAACTCTATGTTAACAGTAGCGCAGTTGTTTGAAGCACGTATATGTAATATACATACGTCTACCTATCGTTCTGGCAGAGGGGTTTTACACATGTATACATTTATATACGGCTTAGGTTGTATGGAGGGAATTTAAATCCATATATACGTGAAGAGGGTGGGTGATGTGGGGGGGATTGAATTCGCGAAGGGTACTGCCGTGGATTTTAGGGGATTTCAGAGGAATGATAAATTAATGACCTCCACGTTAGACAAACCCGTTTTCAATATATACTTTGCCTTATTGTTAAGCAAATTTTATGCGCTCGTCAGTCTTGGCTATATTTCTGTATCACGAGCGGATAATCGAACCCTGAAAGGCTATTATAAATTGTCTAGAGGTTTAATTGGTAACGTGAGCCATCCTGGCTGGTATAGAATTTAATAGATCGAAATCGTTGCGCGCATTTAACTTCCAATTATAATGAAATTGGCGTGTTTCTCAGAAACGGAGATCGCAAATGCCTCTTGGCATTACACATATACGAAAGGTATCGTCGCTCAGGAAATGCGTATCCATAATACGTCGGAGCTTGAGGCGACGAGAGCTAGTTTTCAACGCTTCTGAACGGTTTGTTTGATTTCAATTTGCGTAATTCTGATCTTTGATCGGCAGTTTCCTACCAGCGACGAACCGTGGGAACGTGGAAATGGCGAAACTATCTCCTTTGTAGTCAATTAAACGTCTCTCCGTTTCCCCGCGACGATTCGCGTCCGACCTGGTTCACCCGAGTGCCCCCGGGAGTGCCTCCAGGAGGGCAATAACAAACGTACAGCGCAATATACCTTCGCGCTACCAAATCGATCACTAATTCTCCAGCAAGCGAACTAGCTGGTGGACTGGGATCAGGAGAGTCGAGACAACAGGTCACCCTGAGTGATAATATCCCCTTTGCACAACCCTGTTCGTAGTGGTATATCGTCCGCGTCCCTGGGTACCTACTACATAGAACGTATGGCTAGTCCGTCAGTCCACTTGATTTCAATTGAATTTTAAGCCAGCTAGCTCAAGCCATACAATATTAAATAGCTTTCAGGATTAAGACCGAGTTTGTAGGCATCTACCGGGTTCCCATTGTTTCGCCTTCACCGGGGAGTGACACTTCCTGGTTAACGCCAACAACCGGTCTCATTCATAATCTCCAATCTTCTATCTCTGATTCTGGATCACCGACCGATTATCTACAAGAGTCTTGACACTTGTTTTTTAACACATATTCATACCAACTTTATTTGTATATTCAACGAGATTCGTTCCATCCCCTTTTTGGAACTGACTCATCATTCCATCTCAATTATCAGCGAAAAGTAATGCACTGTGAAATCATTCTGAAAGCCCATGTCTCCGAAGCGTTAGATAGACTTTGTTAATGGCCAATCTTATGGCTGCATCGTGTCATTTTTTTTGTATCGACCCCATTACTTCGGCTATCACGAACTGACAGTTAATTTCGACCTGAAGCAAATTGAGATTATAGTTTCAGAACAATGTGACAGTATGACCAAACCGCTAAAGCCTTTGAAGCAGGTTCGGTACAATCTTTTAAAATATTCTCAAAACGAAAAGATCCGAAGTTTTATAAAGTCAAAAGACACAGCGAACATGTCTCCCAATTATATTGCCATTGTTCGATCTTTCGACTGGCGATGTAATCGTTTGAGATATTTCAGAAGCTTTTTCTTATAATCAAAAGGAATGCTCCCGTTGAAATGAGGTTCGTCCGCAGGGCGTAGGACTACTCAATGGCTACTTGTTATCCTCCTGTACAGCTGCTACCAACGAGATGGATGCGCCTCGTCGAAATAATGCCTGCGATCGCTCTGATCAAGATAATAACAAAATCAATGCTGCCCATGCATGCTGATGATTCTGCGAATCAATGGAGGCTAATATCACGCGTATGCAAATCAGGGCAGGCGAGTTACCGAGGCAAGGAATATGCGGACGGCAATATTTTGTCCACCTCGGTGAATGCAGGTGAAAATCTGATTCCGGCAATCGCGATTGTAGTGAAGAATCAAAGATTTCTATAGAGATCATCTCAAGCTCTGAATTCGAAAAGTACAATAGCATGTCATCAAGAGGATCCTCTCGGAGGAGATAGTCAGAAAGAATTTCGTAATAGCTCAAAGTTGAAATACAGTAAATATTCACCCCATCCTCGACAGCAATTTCACTATCCCATCAAGCATCCACTGCGATTACTTTGACAACACATACCCTGGTAACGGTGAATTCCGATCAATCGATAAACATACCTCGTTACGATGCCTGCCTGACACCCGTCCACGTCTAGGCTCACTAATAGGCATAGGAAACTATAGCCCAGGTTAGCTCAGGCTAGGAAAGCATAGAGGGAAGGGAAGGTGGGCGTACGGACGTGGCAGAGAGTGTGTATTCACCTGGTGACAGTGGTGTACGTGGGGCTGTAGCGAGTGAAGGGCGACTTATTACGTCCCTAGAATTACCATATAAATTATCACGTGATGAACCCGCAGAGGGCGAACCAGCCACTCTCACAGCCTTTGTCGAGGTTTCCGTTGTAGTTAATCGGCTGGGCCATTTAATTGGGATTTTCAGGTAACCCAACGCTGGAGCAGTTCAGGTGCATTTTGCTACCTGTTTTTGAAAACGCGCTGAAATCATTTTTCTAAATTGAAGTGAGGAGGATTCATTATAGGATTTTGTGAAGCAAGGGAAGGGCAGTCTGGCGACTACGTGTTTCAAAGTTCTTTTTTCTCCTCTCTGTAACGCGTCTTCGCATATTTGAATGAAGTGGATATCGCAAAGATTACATTTGCTCTTCTACTTCGCATTTTTCTATCGTAAAATTCAACGAACTACTTCCTCAAAAGTACCCCTATCTACCCCACGCGACTACATATCTTCGCACCAAGTTTTCAGTCAAATTTTCACAGCGTTATAATAAAAAAGAATTTCCCTGAAACTTTTTCCATGGCACGGATAGAACCTATCCTAGAGGATTATTTATTTCATTACCCTGTTTATCTCAGTCTGATGCTCCCACCGAAATGAAATGAAATTCGAAAAAGTTCATGCGATTGGAAGAGAAGAAAATGTCGCTGATTGAAAATCAGCTTTCATGAGTTACCGAGCAGCTCTAAGATTATTCCCACGATATAGGGAAACCGACGACTCGTCAACAGTATGCATCTGTTATCAAAACCCTTGCGGCGTCGTGCCGAGGCTCTATGTTGAAGTCTCTGATGACCGAAACTAGTTCAGAAATTTTGGTGAAATTCAGCTTGTGCCAACCAAAGCAATACGCAAGCTGTACAGCGAAACGCCTGAAGGCCGGAAGGCCGTTTCCAATCCCTAACTTACCCCTGCTGGGTTACTCTCGAGTTACTCTGCACGGGCAGTCAATAAGCCTCTACATTGTGGTTACGTTTGAAGCTGGTTAACTGTTCAGCCGTCACCTACTTCCATGCTAGTCTAGTGAGCTAATAAAATCCCATCAAAGTCAGGAATTGCATTCTTGGCTGGCTTCTTTTTTTTTTCATTTCATTTCATTTAATCTTCTTTTCTCTTCGCGTCGGATGATCCTCCAGTATCAACGTTTCCTGCACTGCCCGATCAGAAAGCGAAGGACTCGTCTCCTCTTTACTCGACATATTTTATGGATATTTTTACACCGGATATTTAAAATATTTAATAATCCCACGTGGGTGTCTCGGGGGTAGTATTTTACTGTTGACTCGGTGGAACGGCCCCTTTCTTTCTTGGTTCCTTCTCTATTCTCTTTTTCCTTGCTACTGTGTTAGCTGGTCGTGGCCTGGCCTCCATAAGGAATACCATGAATATTCAAGAGCCTTTCTAAAGCCATATCTTTATACGCAACCACTCTCTATGTTTCATGCATTCTGATGTCCTCCTTACATCCTCGTTGTGGGACAACGTAGTAAGACGAGACTTCCAACAATTTTGTTACGGTCTTACCTTCATTATGAGCTATTTAAAAGCCCGTCTACTCACGACGCGTACATATAATCTCCATCGAGATAGGTATTCTCACTAGCTCCAGCAAATATCGCTCGAGGATTAAAACTGCAGCGCTAAATTTTTCAAGAGTTTATTTTTTATTATTTAACCCGTTTACTTTTTCTTTAATAATTCTTTTAAAATCAAGACAATACCCTCTTGAATTTACCCCGTCTTGGTTTCTCCCTAGACAGAACCGTGCTACTTACATACCCCTTGCGCTCCACCGAGCGGAACTAATTTATAAAGAATTTACTCAATCCTATTTGTTTTATTTTATAACTCCAAGTACCTACCTACGAACTGGGATAGTTCAATTTTCTAACAAGGGATGAAATTAAGTCACGGTAAATTGGTAGGTGCGGTAGTAAATTCCACTTCTTCGACCTTCCAATTGTTCCTGAAATTTCAGCCCCTCGTTTTCCACAAATATTATATAACAATATGCCACGCTTCAAACTATTTCTATCATACTGACTAGTTTATTCTTCAAATTTTCTCCCTTGCAGAAGGAAAAAGATCTATTTTCAATTTGTAAAATAACCCGGGGTTGTATAGGCGAACGGTTTGATATTGAGTCTCCAGAAATAGTTCTATGAAACATCTTGACAATAATCTACACTTGGGACGTGTCTGGATAAAACGTAGGCAGATTTTACCAAGCTGTGATTTCATATAGGATATATTCCAGCTGCCGGTACAGTGGCAAATACCAATTGCTTCTACAACCTATCCGATTCCGACAAAACGTTTTCCAAATTACCTCCACTCGATTCCATATAATCGATTTATTCGGCTTTAAAGTATATGAAACCGAGCCTGCTGCATCGTTGATGAAACTTTAAAACGAGGCAACGTATACCCGCCGCCAAGTTTATCTCACGGAACTGGATGCACTGCTAATTCGGCTGCCGACCAAACTTTGAGAGTCACATTTTGTAGCTTTGCTGAAATTTTCAGCGTCAGTTACAGCTCAGCTCAGCTCACCTCTTTTACGACGTCTACCTACGTTTTAAAGTCAAGCAATGTACATGGGAGATTAAAGCGGGCCTAAAACCTCGCAAAAACATGTCTGATTCTTAATACAAGTACATGAAGAGCTAAAAGATGATAAACCATGGTTGATATTTCGCTCAATTTCATTTATAACAAATTACTCCTACCGTTTACCACGTTAACCTAATAGAGGATCACTCCCCCTATATCATTGGTACTTAATAAAGTGATACTACACTCACGCGCGTGGCTCGCCCGGATGTTTACCGAGAGATATCATCTTGCTGAGTACATTATGGCGTAGCAGTTCGATCAGAAAGAGTGCACCGCAAACGTTACTCGGTAAGGGGGACCAGAGGACAGGTTAAAGATTGATCCATCGGTGCCTACCTCGACGACGAGGACGAGTAAGGGAGGTTTGCGACGCCAATGATCAGGACGCTTCAGAGGTCGCAAAATACGGGGGGTTTCGGAGGACAGTAATTGATTAGAGAGGATATTGGCCCTCTCCAGCTATCACCCGCACTATGAAACACTACAATAGGCCGAAGGCTCGAGGCTCGGCCTATAACGTACCAACATCTATGTGGGGGTCAGAATTCGGAAAGCGAATAAGAGAGAATGGGGAAGGCAAGCCAAGAGCTAGAGTATCGTATCGTATCGTATCGTCGACGTCCCTTTTCGAGTATCTCTCGATCGAGTGAACTCGATTCAAAGAGGGATCGGAATTTCATTACAAATAGAAACTTGTAACAGAACTGTGCACGGCTTCACTCTTACCAATATATCAAGATCAAGTACTACAGAACGAAAGAAAAGAAGCGACGAAAAATCCATCATTTTTTATTTCTCCTTTTATTTTCTCGCGAACCATCTTCAAATGCAATTTTTCCTCCTTTTCCTCCCTTTCTTCCGAGGTGCGTGCACCCCCCAACAAGGGGGGAAGATGTTTGTCCTTTGCCCCGAATATTTGTCCAACTAAGACGAGGCAATTTGCTCACGTTGCGTTCAACGCTGCGGTACTATCCATCACTCGGTTTAACCCCGACGACAAGCAAGCCTAGTATATCATCAGCCTGTACCCTGTACTGAGGCCAAAAAGTCGCAACTAGAACACGAGTTGGTGGGACTCTCCGGGGTCTAGACTCTGCATAGGATCAAATTGGCTGGGTATATATATTTGTCGATTCGTTCCTTAGGCGGAAGAATGAATAAATGTAGCTTCAAGAAACTAGCCTCGTTGAAAAGAAAAGAACTACCCCGTTTCCTACGTGTCGCCGAAGTTATAAAAACTCTGTGGAAACGTTTGAAAAAAAAAATTGAAACTCTAATTGATCCTCGCTTTTGTTCAACAACGAGCACTGCACCCTTTAGGTACCTCGCAGAGGGACAAGGACGTGCTTCTCTGAAGGGTCGACGGGATCTAAAGGGTGGAATAAAATGTGGCGAAACATACGGCTCCGCTCGATGTGATATACACAACAAAAACAGAGGGCTAACTAACCGCTTTTGCGTACGCCGGAGAATGATGGATTCGAAAGAGAAGAGGGTTGGGTGATTACTTATTAGAAATGCAGAAATTCATCCTATAATGAAATCCGTAGAAAGTGGTGCAGTTATACCGTTTTCTCATTTTTCGTTATGTCTTGTACATTCTTATTTTTCTTTCTTTACACGTGTAACGTTACAGAAAAATTTCGGCCACTACCTACGGGGATATAATTTCTACGACACGTGACATCATTTCCGGTCACCTACAACGCCGGAAGTCGTAAAGGGACGCGTTTAGATGTAAGAGTGTACGTATAGCGGGTGAATTTAGCACCGGAAATTGGTGTTTTCCTTTTTCGTTGACGATAAGACGTTTTAGTCGAAGTCCTACCTCTTACACGTCTCTTTTTCTGTCCCATTTTATTTCCTCTTCTTTGGCCCAGTCGCCTTCTCTCATCCCTGCGAGAGTCTCTTCTCTTGACTTTTTGGCCAACCTTTGTCAATAAATGAGATCTGAGTTTTCGAATTTGTCGAAACTCTGTGCATTTGAATTGATGCTGTATAGGGAGAACCGTCAGCGAATGTATTATTTATTTTTAGTTAATAAAGCAATTCCGTTATTTTTTTCCCGGTTTTATTCGGGGTCAATCGACGTCGTATATATACAAGGGAGAATTAATTCTAAAAATGACGGAGGAAAATGATGAGCAGAAAGTATACGATTTAAAGAATTATAAAATCGTATTGAACAAGACGTACAATAAATATGAGACTTACCTCGAATCAATATCGACTTCTATTCCAACCGTACCTACCTCGCATCCCTTCAAGCAATGGGAATCCTTTGTATTTTACTTTCATTTAATTAAATTTTTACGTTATATTTGCCGAGCAAATTCCCAGACCAATTTCACCGGCTGCTCGCATGTCGTCGGCAGTAAACACCAGTATTTGTTTTCTTTAATTGAATTGGTATAAGTTTCGATATGTATTTTTAGTTTTGTCTTATTTATTCGGAAATTTTTTCATTCCTCTTTCTCAAACCTCGTCGCTTTTGGCTTAGGCATTTTCAAAAGCTTGAGGATCCAGAGTACCTGATCCGAGGAAGATTAATATGGCAATCGGATCAATACGGCGAGAAGCCTGGGAGACGTTTATTAAAAAATCTAGAATAATTTAGATTGAGGACGGAGTGGCTATGGGGAAGAGTCGAAATTTTAAAAGAATTACGGGAGTGAGATCAGTCACAGTGTTGACGTTGATATTTTAATCTATTCGACGATTATATCGATCTCTCGCATGACTCACACTTTTTTAACACGTCGAAATTTTGTTAATTTTGAATGTCTTACACCCTGATGGGTGAATACGCGTTTCTCCAAAGTCTAGAAAAGTTGGAATCAATTTTATTCCAATGAAAATGGTATCGATAATTTCGTTAGTTGCCTGAATTGTTGCATATTTATTATGCCCACACAACGAGCGAGAAATTAGTATTGATCAAAAGTGTCTCTGCGGTTAGTGGTTCAGTCAGAAGTTAACGACTTTTCCATAAGAATAATTTATAACCCTTGCGGAATATCGACTTCCTGCCTCCCTTATCTATTTTACATAGCGATAAAACTTTCACGACGTAATCGTTATTCGGTTAATTCTCGTCCACCACTGGTGGCTGGGGGCTAAGGGTGGGTAATACGATATCTAAAAGAGATGAAAATACCGGGGTATTTCCTTCCGCGAAAACGCCGCATCAGAACCAGGCCAAAACGCACAATTGTTATAGGAATCGCTACCAATTTGTATT
This sequence comes from Tenthredo livida, assembly GCA_963992785.1. Classification (NCBI taxonomy): domain Eukaryota; kingdom Metazoa; phylum Arthropoda; class Insecta; order Hymenoptera; family Tenthredinidae; genus Tenthredo; species Tenthredo livida. The sequence goes on along the minus strand of OZ023071.1, from coordinate 3,115,603 downwards.
CTCAGTCAGTATATAGTACTATACCGACATGCGCTGAATCAATTTCTCATTATAAAGTTATGCCTTATTTTTCTCCAAATTTTTCTTTCATCGCATGATAACATTCAGCAAACATTCATTTTAAAGCCAGAAATAAATGTCGAATAACAAAGCCCACATTTCAGAGGGGTAACTCCATGATTTGTATTATTCTTTCCTTTCATTATTCCTCCTCTTTCTCGTTTTGCTTTTTTTTTCTCTTCTTTTCTTTTTCCTCTTCCCTTTCTCTTTCTCTTTCACCGAGAAAATTAAATTCCATATTGAAACGAATCAAAAAGAAGAATGAAAAGAATAACATGTTAAAAAATTTACTCTCAACCAATTATACATTTTTTACCTTTATCCTTTTATTTTTTTTCAATCTTTCTAATTCTTCTTCCAGATGCCCCAGTGATGGAGGGCGAGGGCACTTTGGGCCGGGGGCACGCGAACGGGGGCCGCGGACTGCGCCGTCAGCGGTCCCTGGAGTGGCGCGAACGGCGCGGTTACGGGGGTGCACCCTCGAGCAGTGACGAAGAGGATAACTCGCGGCATGGCGTCGGAGGACCTGCTTCTGCAGGGCCCAGAGGAGCCAGGAGCCCTGGACAGGTCTTCGCGTCGCTTTTGGCCCAGCAATATAACAGTGAGTGTGATTTTGGTATTCTATCATTTTTTTTGTTTTTTTTTTCTTTTCATGAAATTGCGTTGAATTTATTTTTGGATAATATTTTATGATTATATTACTCAAATAATATGAAATAAAATAATTCGTTGATAGTCGCGCTGCTGGCTGGCTGGTTGCCTACCTTTAATTGTAGCATTACCGCGTAAATGGCTCAGTTAGAGGTAATCTCGTGGAAAGAAATAAAAGGTTCCTTTTCATTTGACCCGATTTCTTCCCTATCCCCACCTCTACCCCTACCCATGCCCCTGCCCCTGCTCCAGCCCCTGTCCCGCAAACCACCCCGGTAACCGCCTCGAGCGAAAGCCGGGAGATTTCTAACCGACAAAACACCATCGCTGGATTGAAGAAGATGGAAAATGAAAGATAAAAGCCTTTTATGTCAAAGCTACTGGGAAATTCCCTGCATAGTCGCGTGAAAGCCACTTGGCACAATGAGGCATTCAGCGAAGTAAAAATATCAACGAATGAAGAAAAAAAAAGAAAAAAAAAATGAAAAAAAGGGAGCTGGGTAATACGTTGGAAATTAAAAGCTCAAAATTCATATAAAAATTAATACCTACCCCCTCCACGCCCTTTCCGTACAAAATGATAAAATCTTTTTATAACATTTGAATATCCGTGGGCACATTTCTTCCTCGCGTCTCATTTAAAATTCCTGTTTCAAATCCTCACCTCGCACTCGCTTCACGATTTTATTCTCATTTACTGTCAATCAGATTCTTTCAACGATATATTGTATGAAATAACCGACTTTGTAAATAGACTTTGCCACCAATCAACATCTGAAAAGTATAACCAAAATTTTTCCACCTATTTACCTCAATCACCTCTTTTCTTTCGCCTCTAACCCTTTTTCTCGGGACCAGCCAGAAACACACTTGATCCGATCGGATAAGAATATAAAAATATATGGGACGAAGGAAAACTAGATTTCGAAAGCTTTCAGGGTAAACGCGTGCCCCTTCAAAAAATCTTCAACATCAGCGAAAGACGGGACACGTGATTTATTTCAGCGTTTAATCTCGGTGATATATCTGCTCCTCGATTCTGAGTTCGTAACAACGAGGGTAAGTATATATATATATGGTAGCTGATATCTGTTCCGAGTATTCGCAAGTACGGCTGCAGAGTATTATTGAAAGAAATGAAGTACCTACTTGGTTTTTTTTTTTAATTTTTTTTTAATTTTTCATCTTCTTTTTATTGTCGAGAGGTATAAAGCAGGTGCGTATTTGTAGAACTGCGTAATAATTAGGGTGCAATGAGGGCGTGGGATTGTAGGTACTCAATAAATAATAACAAGGTAAAAATATCATCCAGTTGATAATAATTTGGCACCCAATTAAGGAGAATTAGTCATTGGATTAAAGCCCTCTCTGAAAAATAATAACCTCTGCTTTGAGGGATTACCTTTGGTAATTAGGTAGGGGCTATCAGTCGCCAATCATAATTGGGGATTCTCAAGCAGCTTAGATTTTCTCGGCATCACGTACCTCGGGTAGATGGTGGCCTGGTGCAATTTCATCTTGAACCTGCATCGTCTTATTCGAACCTTTTCATCATCCCTCAGAACGAACTGCAACCTGCACCTCAGATTCAATCAATCACTGTCCCACGATTCTTCTCAATCTACACAGGGCGGTTTGAGGGGAGACAAGTCTCTTAACAAATCTATAACTCTTGATCACATCACTTCACGTTACCTCACCTTGTCTCATTTCGGAAATAAAAAATCAATCTCACGTATGAAGTGGTGAAAATCTCATCACGTTGATTCAGAAATTGAGTTCTTGATGAACTTGAAATTCATATTTGCTTCGATATTGGCTTTACGAAAGAATGCTTATTTCGTATTTCTTATTTTATTTTTTATTTTTTTTTCTCATCGAAAGTAACTTTCTGTTTCTGGTTGTGTTCCGTCTCGTTCTTTTGAGTTCCCGCTTCTCCCTCCGATCAGATATTGCGAGTTGCGGCTTGGCTCGTGATACTCCAGAATCAGAACTCTTTTTTTCTCTCGCCAAAAGCGCGGGGCGGTCTTCTAGCAATAACGCGAGTTTTTCAGACTCGTCCATCATATTCCATCAAACACTTAGAAGCTTTGCAGCCCCCTCGACCTTCTCGATCTCTCTCCTCAAACCTCCAGCCTACAGCCTTCGGACTTCGCAGATCGGATCCCTGGCAAGCGCCTAACCCTCCTCTGGCGTGGATTAAGTATTTCCAAAATTAGTTTCACCCTCTCCTGCAGATGTATACCGCACGGTATAATTGTGTCCCGTATGACCATTGGTGCGATGTGATTTCAAGATACTCGCTGATTTAAAGATAAAGGAGAAGAGATGAAGAAAAAGAAGAAGAAGCAAAAGGAGAAAAAGAAGCAGAATAACAAACGCGTTTTTCATTTTCATTTTCCAAAGTAGGTACTCCTCGGAACAACGCAGCCTCGTCGATCTCGAGGACGTACAACGTTAATCAAATGCAAACCAGTAAGCCGAACCCTCATTTAGTTAACAACGGTTAACTTCCCTCAACTTTGTGTATAGTACCTACTTCTCCTGTAGATTGGTTGAGTATCGTTGAGAGGAAGTATCGAGTATCGAAGTGAATCAATTATACACCGTCGTTAATACCGTCAAATTTCTCTCTCTGTTCATCTTCTTTGCAAGTTCATAATCGTTTTTTTTTTTTAATATTTTTTGAACCAGAAGGTAAAACTAAGTAAATACAGTACCCTTTCGGCACAAGGGTTGCAGCTGAGCTTACAACGTGTATAAGTGTGCATAATACTTATTTCGATCTGCCTGAGCCCTTGAGAAGCATGCGAAGTAGGCGAAGAGCGGCTAGGAAAGTTTCGGTGCCGCTTAAAGTTCGCTGATTTCTTTGAAAGAGCCCGTTCATGGATGCAAAACGGTATCATCAATTACGCGTAACACCCACAGGCCCGATTCCCGCTGGTAGCATTGAAATATTTCACTGGATTAAAGGAAAAAAAGTAAGCTTAATGATAAATGAGCCGAGCCTCGCTTCCCCTGGACGATTTGTGGAATAATTTTTTTTTTTTTTCATCCCCAGAACCGAACCGATTTTAAAAATACGTCAAATCTTGTTCGTATATATACGTAGGTATGTACTATCGCGAAGTATAAGAACAAGATAAGAACTGAAAATACATTTAGATCATCAAGAATCATCTTCCTCTTTCCCTAATTTAAATTTTTTTTCGCATTTTCCAATTTTCTTTCCTCCCGGCCGACGCGAAGACTATTGGCACAGGAAGAGCAGACTCTATGTTCTCGCGCTATCGACGCGATTTCGTGACGCGTTGTCGAAGGTGTCGAATGGGTAGGGGATGATAGGGTGAGGTGATGGCTGGACCAGTGGTAATCGACGGGCAGTGAATTGGAACAAATGCAGACAGACGCGAGGCGAGGGTAGCCGAAGGGTTGGTTGTTTGGTTCGTTGGTTGGTACCCTCGGAGGGTGCGAGGAATAGAGGAATATAACATAACCAGGGTGGATCTCCCCTGTTCCGCGCGACCCCCCGGCGCCCAGTGCGTATTAATTGAGTCCCTCCTTCGTCCCTCTTCTGACCGTCGCTATATTTCACTAGGTATGCACATGTATCATGTAGAGAGGTGCCTATTCCTACTTCGTCGAGGCCTCGTGTCGGATCCTCGATTGGAGGCTGTGTGGGGCTCGGGTTGTCGTTAATGGGGTGCCTGATGGTCGGTGTCTGGTGTCTGGTGTCTGGTGTCTGGTATCTGGTATCTGACGTCTACCTTGAATCATTCTCTCGTAAAGAAGAAAGGAGCGGGGAAAATAGACGAGGTAGAATATGAGTTGGCGCGTGAAAAAAAAGGAAGAAAAAAAAAAAAAAGAATTCCGCCAAAGAAACAGCTAGAAATTTTTCTACAATATTCCAACAAACTCAAGTTTTTCCATCATTTGTTTTCTTACTTCTACTCGCAATAACGTCGAAAACTTTGTTTGACTTTTGGAAATATACGAAGACGACGTCGTCGTTTATCAGCGAACTAAAAAAAAAAGGAAAATCTCCTCGGTTTTTCGTCTTATTGTTATTAAAAAATGAGCTATCAAATTTTCAGTCTGAATTACTTTGTACTTTATTTTAATAAACTCGGATGATAATAATCGGCGGGGTAAAATAAGCGAATTAATTTACATTTTCGGTCAGTTTTCCAGTACAGAAATTTGTCTCGCCGAGAAGGGTAGCGCGGAAATGAATTTCTAGCTGCTACCCGGCTGACTGAAATAATGAAATGTATTAATCACACCGCGGAGACAACGCGGGAAAATATACACAACCGCCTCCGGACAAGCGCGTGATTCATCAGCGGCAACTGTCGACAAACCGGCCATTTTATATATTACCTAACTACAAATGCCCTGCACGTGGTGCGGTGTGGTGCATTACCCAAAATTAACTCAGGAATTGTCAGAAAATTCAAGGGCAATTGTCAGAGTATGAAATTAGCGTATCCGCAACGATTCAATCTCATATTGAAATCATTTTGTCTACGAAAACGGGGTGAAAGTCTGCTTCTCCGAAACGGACCCGATCCAGAGACCGAGGGAATTGTTTCGTCGTATTTCTGTCGCACAAACATATCCACCTAAATTCTCGATCGCGTTAGTACCAAACACATTTAGAGGGTATATTGTATGACAGCTATTAATCTCCGTCTGGTCAGTCATCAATACGCTAACGGGAGACGGCGTGCTGGTTGTCGAGGGTCCGGTTGGTTTCGGCAAAACAGAATTGGACATAATATTGTCAGGTCATTACATCCCCGACGGTTTATGTCACGCTTTGATGCCCCTTGAGTGGGTAAAATATTGGCAACGGGGAAATAATCCAGTGAAGAGAAAAACCGCGAGGGTCAAGCTCTTCGACTTGAATTCGCTTTTCTTTATATTTCTAAGACTTACGATCTCAATGTATACGAGCTTGAAACTCATCTCTTCACGTCTAGTCGATGTCATCGATTATATCTACCAAAAAAATTTCCAAAAAATATCATCATTCTGTTCCCATCGGTACCGATATTCAATTGATGTTATACTGGCGTTATAAATTCTCTATCGAAGTTAGATCGTAGTGAAATTACCACAGTCGATCGATCAGTTATTGGAAGTGACTAACAATGAGAAAGAAGTTTGAGGAGTCGAAGGAAGGGGTGAATTTCTTAAAGTTTGAATTCCGCTCGGCTCATTCATGTCTGATGACGCAGTTCTGACGGAGATAAGGACTTTATTTCTTATTGTAAAGACGATCAACATCAGATAGACTAGCTATTTTCTATATAGGAGGTATATGTATTGGTAGAATAGGAAGTTTCTGTCCGAGAATTTCAGCGAAAGCATTGTACAAGAGAGAAATAGAGAGATAGATAAAAACACTCGAGCGTATAGCGTAGTCGTTTGTAAATTCTTGAAGCGAGAGCCACTTAACCCTCTTTCTCGAAGTAAACTGCTCTCAGACGTATCGTTCGCTAACAAATTCGATTTCGATGCATTCAGAGCGCGCCTGACCGTCCAGACATCGACCGACGCCGATAAAATTGTTGCCACGCGCACCGCGGGAAACCAGGAACCGGGAACCAGAATCTGGGAACCAGGTTCGGGGTAGGATCGAGGGTGAGCGTCTCCCGTAGCACGAGAGATCAGCGATGATGAATACACGTGGTGCGGTAAACTTTACGTCGCGGAAGATGGCTTATCGTATTTGTTACCGACAAAGGCGAGCTGGAGGCGGACGTTCGACGAGAGCAGAGCTGCTCAGATTTAGTCGGAGCCGCCTGTCCTGGTATCTGCAAGTTTTGCACGTGCCTTTCAGCACGTGACCAGATCACTTGTTCAGTAACGGATGTTGAGCCACTCCTGCAGGGATAGGGAAAGTCATGTCGAACCGAGACAGAATTTTTTTGTATAGGTACTAAAAAATTCTAAATGAATAACAAAGTTTTTTTTTACCTTCAACTTTGCATAAATTGCCAATTTTTTTTTTCCTTTTTTTTCTGACGTCAAGTTTTAACGAATTAAAAAAAATCTCAAGTGAACCCCGTGATTTAGACGTATATATACCTATACGTATAATGTTGAAAGTATTACGAGATTCAGAAATTATCAATGCCCGCCCTACTTCCCTCAAGGGTTTAAACGGATGGGAGAATACGAGAGAGGTTTTGAAAAGCGTATAGAGAAGAAAATAAGGAAAGTATTACGACAGGCAAAGCGAGCCTCCGCGATCTGACATCTCGGTAATGCTTTTTTAAAGAGGGCATAAAATACGAGGAAATTACATCTCCATGGAAATCGGTATGTGGAAAGGCACGTGACTCACGTCATAAAGATTCCTTGGATAAAGTGTCATGTGAGATTTTATTAAAAAACATTAATGTTCATCTGCAGTGATGATAATAATCAGAGGTATGACTTCGAGGAAAATCAGTACCGATTATCCCTTGACCTGTAACCTTTGCCAAGTCTTTCCCAATCATCCCAAAAGAGAGTCTATATAATATGACGTATTACTTATAGAAGTTCTAAGAGAAGAAGAGAGTTAACAAACCCGCGATGATATCCTGCAAAGAAAACTGTTCCTGTAAAGATCAGGTCAGGGTAAGCCGAAAAGTTTATCCGTAGAGATGTCGGCGTGGCACTCGCTAAAAGCCTCTGTGGTGGCTTTCGACGTCACTCCGAAGGACGGGATCAGTCTGCGTCGCTAATGGGGAGGTATTACCTGGTACACTCCATGCACCAGATCTTCCGTGGCGGGCTGGCCCAAACCGGAAAATGAATTCTTAATGAGTGGTGAAAGTCGGCCACCGGGGCCTGTGGGGAAAATCTCATTTTGCTAATCACTAAGCTCTTCTACGTTCATTTCGACCACTATTTTTTCAATTTCAATAGACTCTGGCTAGAGTGTGTTTCAAGCTTGCATACATGTTTAATGAGGCTGGAAATCGCGAAATTAATTTCCGCACAGATTTAGCCAATATTTTCTACCCTTCGCTAAGTCGACCTCAGCGCGTTGACGCATCTCCCATATAATCGCTTATATAGGTGGCTACTAATAGCGCGAAATCGTGGACCACATCTCGTCGCCACTCGGCAAGGCATTGGATGGATAAAAACTTTTGTACAAGGCATTAAAGGAGTTAGCAAGAGAAGCATTAAAGTAGCAATCTAAAAGTCCAACAGTTAGACGACTCCGCGTCGTACTTCGAAAAGGCTCTTTCTTCCGTGCTGTTTAACTTTCGACTTGATCTGTAGGTAGGTACTCGGAAATCTTTTCGAATAATTTATCCATATTTTAAAGTATTATTAAATGCGTCTAAAACCATGCTCGAAATTTTGATAGACAAAATTAATTTCCGCTTCTTTCATGCCGCTTTTATCCTGCTTGCAGAGGTACTTGGAATCGATCATGCATTATAATTCGATGCACACAGATATCCTACCGCGCTTATGAAATAGGGCCGTTAGTTCTCTGGCTTAATCAGTGACAACTGGGGGAAACCGACCACAGCCGTTGTACCGTGCATCCTATGCGTTGTGTCCATTATATCAGCCCTGGTGCAGGGTGCAAGATAGGGCTGCTCGGTTAGGCCTATAGAGAACCGTAACGCCGATACATACCCAGATTCACCCTGCAGGTTTCTCTCGCCGCAACACGGCTCGCCGGCTAAGTGCGTCCCCGCGTTAATTTATCATTCATAAATGTGCCCACCGCAACTAGTTAGCTGTTGCTAATGCTTGTGCTGCTGGTGGTGGTGGTGAAATTATTTTTTTCAATTTTACGCCGAAATTATGCGTCAGGGTGTAAATATCTTTCGGTCTTATCACACCGCGCGATTATCATTGACGTGTCGATGAATGTACTAATTGTCAGGTAAAAGCGAGAGTGGAGTTTGACTATTATGGGGTTCTTGAACCTAACATGCTCGGATAAGTTGTTCATGACAAACTTGAAAACGCTCTCAAACTTTGTCCGATATGTACGCAGGTATATGTTCGTATTTTCTATGGGTAGAGGGTACCGCGGAATTGCTAACTGCAACTAGTAATGCAAGCAAGCCGCAGAGAACGGCAACTAATCATAGGGTCTGGTCAGCAACTCGGCGTCATTGCGTCGCCCTACGTCCCACTTTGTTCCGTTCACTAGATATGGCTGCCTGCCTGCTTGCACGTTATCAATTTACGGACTTACCTTCACAGTATGCATACAGAAACTCGCGCATAAAGTTTATACATACATATAATATAAGCTGAATTCTAGACCCTCTCGTTTAATCATTCGCCCATTATTTCTTAACTTACTTTCTAGCGACTCGAAATGACGAAGTCTCTCCATCCATCTACAGCTCCTATGTTTTAGTGTATTTCTATATATTTATCCGAGATCCCAAAGTGGTATGTGTCTGTACCCAGTAGCCGATGAGTGGCCCGATCAAAGCTGCTAATTTTCGAGAGAAACGTTCGTCGCTCCGTGTCGCTTTGTCGATGACAATTACGTGCCTGTGTATGTATATGTGTACGTATGTATGCACACGGCATGTGTGCCATCCAATTCACAAAGGGTTTCGACAAGTATCGTTCTACTGGTTCGATATTCGCATTGTTCACTATTCGCCGTTGGAGCTGTCCATCGTCGAACGAACAGAATGGTGTACGACCGACTACTGCACGTAATCACAGAGACGAACGGTACATGTCAGGTCGGCTAAACTTACCCCGAGCCGTTTAACACTTTATCAATCGAATCGGATCGCATCGAATCGAATCGAGTCAAGTTCTAGTCTGGAGTTTCCACTGATCCTTGTCGGCTGGTTGAACGGACATTTGCACTTCTGAAGCGACAACTGACAGCTGCAGTACTCCGCAGTCACAGAATAGTCTAACTTTATCTACACCGGAGAAAATTCATCTTCGGACTCTACGGGGTGGAAATATTTCCAAAATTTCTTACCGTTCTATGACGAATAAGTAGATAAGAGATAAGGGATAAGAGTGGGAACGGGAGAGCGAATAGTAGATAAATTCGAAATTGTTTTGGGTCCGGTTTGGTTATCCTCTGCACTTATCCTCCTCCGTGCACCGGGATGATATTTTTGGAATTTTCTCTCTCTGCTATCTTTCGTTGGATGGAAGGGAGCGTATCTGTAAAATGAGCTTTTCGAAGCGGTGCGAGTCCTTTTTAAAACGAAACGGTCACTAATAATTTTCATAACCCACAACGGCCGTTTTACCCTCGACTTAATATTCGGGACTATAACCGTTAAGCTGGATGTGCTTCGCGCTCGGATCTTATCCGAAAATCTCTCTCTCTCTCTTTCTCTTTCTCTCTCCAACCGGATGTACGTTCCCTATACCCATCCAACCCTCGCGACGAACAGACTTCCGCTTTTATACCAGATCCTATATATGTTTATTCCCCCATAAGACCGTACAAGTTTACCTCGTAGACCTCGAGATCTAAAAAAAAATCCGTATCTTAATCGTCAGGTCTAAAATGCTCTGCCCTGCAAATGTCGAGATCTTCAATCATATGTATTAGGTACGAGAAAAATGAAGGATAATTACAATACGTATAGACCGATGAAAATGACGAGTTCTAAAACAGTTCTAGGACTAGACATCACTTTTCTCTCAGAAAATAAACGTCAGAGTCTTCATAGCCTCGGTGTGACCTGTGTGTGTTTCAGAGCTATAAAGTTCGATGATATATTGCTGTAAAAATACTGTTCAAAAGCTAAGTGCCTGTTATTAGCGATCTATGTAGCTTGTTCCACGCGTAATTGCACGCCATGTGACATGAATACTTACATATATATATAAATGCACGCGTGTGTATATATGCACATATACCTCGACGTCGTATGGAGATGAATGCATAATACGCAGCCCTCGTACATACACACAGAACTCTTGTGTATATAATATGTATATATACCCAGTTTCTACTCAGCTCTCAGAACCGAGGGTGAACCTAGCTGATAGATTCACTAAAAGCTACTCGTAATTTTCAGTGTGTGCCTTCAAGACGGGTTAGGGGTGAAACTCATTGCCTGAGTAAAACCCTCCCTAAACTGTTCGAAAAATTACGAGATCACAAACATTGACACGGACGATTGGTCGGCTATTATTCCCCTATAGAAACATTATTTAAACCCTATTCTCAGCCTATGAAGAGATAAAATGCAACCAGAGGCCTGCTGTACGTGCTTCTTAAATTATATGTGATATAAAAATCGAATTTTCGAACGAGATATTTTCTAACTAAAATTCCCTCTGTCATTTACGTCGCCATTAGCATCAGCTAAGCTTGATAATCGAGTTAGGTCCCATGCCAAGAACTTCCGCTCATCGTCACGGTGCCTACATGTATCCTACCAGAATTTAATCTAACACGGTCTTGATTGTTTTTCTAGCTTAAAAAACGCTGCCTTGCCCAAGTCCCTTCATATTCCGAGAGTAATTTCATTAATTAAGTTTATTTTAACCGACCGTTGGGTAGCTGCGTGTTTAGGCAAACCAAGTCCAACAAAGGATCGGGTAAACCTTTAGCTGCAGAAAAGTTGCTATTTGCTTTTGGAAAATGAGCTACTTTAGTTTTAGCTACATTAAACTGCCTTTTTCGTCGATGCAAATGGAGTTTAGATTGACCAGATGATTCGCTGCTGTTTCAAATTTCGATTATGTTATTCTTTCGTTTTTCGAATTATTCTAGTGAATGTAAATACATACGTGGGCGAAAAAGCGAATTACACGAGTGACGAGTGTGTCGCTGGTCCCTTACCCCGTAACCCTCGAACCCCTTTTTCTGTTCTATGTATAGCTTACACACCGGGTGTATAACTCATACGAGAGAGGACCGCGGTCACTCAATAATATAGTTCTCGAGGTAGCTAGCCCGAGGGCCGTAGACCACCTACGTCGGAAACGTGTATGTGAGAGTAAGTCACGATTAATATTTGACGGGGGTGGACTTTGGGGGTACAAAGTGGGTAGACTGACCACCGCAAAAGCGTACGAAGGTAGGTAGATAGAGAAATAGAGGGATGAAGAGAGAAAGAGAGAGACGTGGCGAGGGAACGAAGGTTTCATTGTCCAGTCCGTTAATTATTCGCAAAGGAAATTAATGCCCTCCTTGAAATAATTTATACCCACCGAGAAACGAATGGCCAGGACCTAACCGAATTATTCAGTTCCACGTTTCTCATAACTCGAGAAATTGTGTTTCGTAACTACGACTTTGAACTCTGGATCGGCTATGTATAATACCTGCATACGTCCAGCATAGCATGTCTATCGTGCCGCAAGCTCATTTTGCTTACGAACACGCCTTAGAGGTAAGGGCGTTACCGGTTAATTGATTCACGCGACGTTATGATCGCGTAAACAGTTCGCCCCCGCGTGCTCGATTTAGACGAATTTGTGAAATGAACTTCTTTTCATTTCCCTATACTTTCTCCTAGCTTTCGGCCTTCTCCATCACTTTATTTATACGCATTAAACACCCTCTGTTTTTCTTCTCACTTTCGATAAACGTAAGTTGGTCTGGTGGACGCGGGACATTTGTTAGTTTTCGAAGTGGGTTCATCAATATTGTATTATAATGGACAGGTACAAATCGAGCCGATTTGTTCACGTCTAGGAATCGATCAGGAAAATCCATCTTACTCGTTCGGAGTGTGATTGAAACAGTACTTTGTTCCCGTGTTTGAGGTTTGAGTGTTTCAATGTTTTCCCGCACCTACCTACTATCACGGACAGGTGTTGCTGCGGGGGAAATCGGGCCGCACGTGCACGCTTCCGGCTTATACTATGAAAATATATAAAGAATAAAAAATAAAAACAGACATGAAACTATTGACTTTTCCGTATTTCAACAAAATACAAATATAAAAATAGAAGATCCACACTATGTTGATTAAAATTTTGACACCTTTTTGTCCAAATAGGGATTTCGGTTTGTGATATAGAGCGGCAAAACATCGGATATAAAACTGAAAAAAAAAATGGAACTCTATGTACTCTTCATATACCATAGAAACTGTAATAAAAAAAAAACTAAAGAGTTTCCTCAACATTTTTTCTTTTCACCCCCGATTATTTTCTTTCCCTTTACGGAAGAGTGATTTTGTTTCGTAAGTAGCCATAGCGGAAGTCATAGATCTACCGATTCGTACGTTTGTTGGTAATGCGAAAACTTTTTGCGTCGCAGCTAGAACTGCATCAAATGTATTCGTTAGATTCCGAACTAACGGGAGGGTGATGGTACTACGCGAATCTATACTAGGTATATATGTGTATAACGTTGCACAGAGGATGGAAATCGGCAACAGTTATACAGCTACAGCGACAGGGAAAGCGAAGTACTTTTTTTTTTCATTTCTCTTCCTCCACTTCCGTTCGCCCTTACTTTTTTTCTCTTTCCGTTTTTACTCTCGCTTTAGTTTTATTTACGGTCCACACTTTCCCGTCGCCCTCAAAACAATTCTTCCTCGTTTCGAGGCTATTGTGTGCGACAGCCCAGCTCTCGTTGAGATGTAAATTCGATATTTGTATTTACATGCCCGTTAATTGAGTGAAAATGAACGCAGAAATCAAATTGTTCCGGCACATGAAAACGTGTTAACTTAAAATACAATATTTTTTGGAATCCTATTATTATTCTGCCCAACGAACCATATACGCGGTGAATACGTATACAATATACATGCGTACCTACAGTTGGAAGAAATTGATTCGATTTCTCTATCGCTAGGTTCATATTGTTTGATCATTTTTCGGAAAAACCGCACAGCGACGAGAATGATGGAAATAAAAAAGGGGAAAAGTTTTGGCCGAACCGCGGCCAAAGAGCGGTTCTAAAAGCTTGTCTCTTTTCGCCCAGATTTCGTTTGACCTTTCCCGGGTCACGCGATGCCGCATGCCGTCGCCAGTTCATTCTCAAGATTTAAAAGCAAAGCAGAGAGAATGAACTCGGTTCTAAGAAATAATGGGGAGCAACGAACTCGGTGTTATAGAGGGGTGATCTCAAAGAACTCTTCGCGCAACCTCGGCACGCAAACCGGAGGATTACGCGGCCATATTTATTGTTTCCGAATGTCTCTGGTTATTGCCAAAAAGCCCGTGTCCACCACCGAATCCCAACTGTATTTTATTACTATTTCTTACCGCTTCCCTCGTCATCTTTTCGTATTTGCGGTGACCCTAATCAAATTGACTACACGATATACCAACTTTTTATACTCCCGTGGCTGAAAATACGTCCTCAAAATATCCTCGCGCGAAATCATCCCGACGAATTATTATATACCTACGTACATGTATACCTAGCACCGAAAAAATTGAACGAAAATTTCATTTTTCTTTATTTTTATTATCCTCACACGAGGAAAGAACGTTTATTAATTTACATAGTTAAGATTATTCGGAAAGTATAGAGCCGTACCCTTTCGCGGTTACGTATTTAATTTAATAGAAGTACAAGGGGTAGTGGAACGAAGTATATACTATATATAAGAGTTTGGCGCCATGTAGTGCCGCGTGTTAGCCGAAAAGCAGCACTTTGGTAAACTTACTCAGGTTGTATTATAGCAGGTTCGATGTTTCCTTAAACTTTTCAGAACCCGTTTCCGCAATATATTGCAAAAAAAAAAAATAAGCAAATAAGAAAAAAAGTAAAATAAAACATGAAACTCACGAATATCATGAGAAACCGCACCGCCCCCGCAATAATAAACTGAAAATAATATCGAAATAAAGATCTTACGGGCGTCGGGTACTGTACCGGGACCGGGGGCGAGGGAGGGATATACTCCAGGTCGTCGTTGGGGTTCGAAAACTTTTCTCATAACTTTGTTATCCGACCAGGATAATAATTGCACCTCGTATGCAACTCCGTCCTCGCTTTTCCATCCCGCTTTACGATTATGGGGGATGTTTTTTTTTTCTTTCTTTCTTTTATTATTGTTATTATTTTTTATTTTTTCATTCAATTCACAGTTTATTAACGCATTACCTCAACCCTTCATAAAATTGGCACGGGGATGCTAATCTGTTGTGAAAAATATCTGCAGCGTTCGTCGCACGAGTTTCATTCGAAAAACGAAAAGAAAAGTGAAACTTTGCTGAGTCGAGGTCAGCTGAAAATCAGATCTGAAAAAAAAAAATTGCGGGCGATTTTTGACCTGCCGAAAAGTCAAAGCAGGGCTACCTTCCTGGCAAACTCGCGGAGTGAACAAACTCATATCCAGCTATAACGTTCGCTTGTCTCCCGGGGGGTTTAAAATGGTAATTCCTTTGGTGGGGAGTTGTTCTGGCGCTGCCCCCGACCTCGACCCCGACCCCGAGCTGGTCCCGAGTCCCGAGTCCCGAGTCCCGACTCTAGACCAGGACCTCGAGGATCACCCTACATGCCAGCCCCTTCCATTCCCGTGGCAATGTTGCCAGTGACAGGAGCCGTGTTTCTGATCCGACATTTAATTTGCGTCGCCCGCGCCGCAGTCACTTCGCCTCTCGTACCGCGCCTACGAAAAATTGCTTTTTTCCTTTTAACTCGCACGGGCTGACCCGGGAAAAACTCGCTACGTTTGACAGCCGTAGGAAGTATCTCCAAAGAGCGAGGGATGAGAAAGAAGAAATAGGGAAACCACCCGATCAGCCTGTCCTACGATTAATTAATATCAAATTCTGCAGCACGGAAGCTCGATGATGAGACGACGCGGCTATAGGATGAAAGGGAGGAAACCGTTCAAAGGAAACCAGATAGAAAAAAAAAAAAAGAAATGAGCAATATTAGGTTATTGAACAGATTTTTGTCATTTATTACAGTATATACGAAAATCGATATCTGCAGGGGATGAGATAATTTGAAAAGTTGAAATCCCTTTATATATGGTTTGAGAAAAAATAAACAGGGACGTGTCTCCCCTTTGTCTCTTTTGCCTGTTAGTAATCTCTTGAACGTTACCCCTGCTGCCGAGTTTTGTGAAAATGCAATGAAAACATTTTGCCGCCCCGGGTTACCACGGAGATGCTTTTCTCTCTTCTGCCTGTCGGCATATACTACCCGGGTCCGTATTCTCATTAGCGGTTGTTTCCCCGAACGGAGCATCGGCTTATTAAGACAACAAATACACGCACGAGGGCTCAGAAGAGGGCGGCGATCCTTTACTCTACAAGAGGTTGCCGGAGGGTGACGAGATCCTTTTCAAAAGCGAACGACACTTTTCACCTGTTGAAAGTATACGTATCGGTATATCCTTTTGTCGAACGATTCAAACTGAAAGAAGGCATTGTGGTTGGAAAAATTCCACGAGTACTTCAGAGGATGATATACCAACACGATCGAAGATCCCTGCGGGATGAAAATCCCATGAAAATTTAGATAGTTCAACCCCCGAAATTATTTTCGTCGGTTAGTTAGTTTCTCGTTATTTTCAAATTGTTTAAGCACTCATTGTGAACGAAGTAGGTATAGGTATTGGAGGAGGGTAATTTTTAATCTTATTTTAAAGAAACTTTTGAAAGGATTGTATATAATTCCAACGTTCATGGCACAGGACCAATACTATAGAGATCAGATTCCGAGCGTAATTTAATATAATCCAGGGTCTGGATGTTGTCTTTGCACCAGAGATGAACTTCTCGTTTTGCTCATCCAAGCCTTGGATTAAAAGTTTCGATTAAACGGACCAGAGTGAAAGAGGAAGTCATATATTTACTTGGCAAAAGAGAAAAGGACCAGAAATAACCACGGCTTAATTTAATTATAAGTTATTCAAGGGCTTTAGAAATCTCCGAATCTGAAAGTAGAGGGTCAAGATTTCTCGAGCCTTTGTACCTCATAGCGAATGAAAAAAATCTTGAAGAAAAGATCCTCGTAGTTAAAAAAATAGTAAAAATTTCAACGAATTTTATTGTTCACATTCACTTTTGTCGCTGTTACCTTTGACGTCGGAGCCTACTGTGAATAAAATTGTGTCGTGTGGTCCAGAGAAAGAGAGAGGGAAAAAAGGAGAAAAAAAAAGAAAGAAAAAATTTCATCCCTTGTCGATTGAATTTTATTTCGTCAATTCTGTGCGAACTGAATGTCGAAAAATACTCGGTAGCTGGACTAGCAGGAGGTCTTTCATAGTATGCACACGTCTCAGCAGTGCCGTTTTCTTGATCAAAAATAAGAAAAAAACTGAAATAAATAAAAAATAAAATAGAAAAGTATATCGTGTCCCCTAAAACTTGACGTAGTCGGTATAGAAGCGATACCGAGACATTCGAATCCATATGGATTTGAAAATCCAATATATAAAGGTGGAATGACGGAGGATGGCCATAACACAATTACTACGCGGGGTTGATGCGGGGCTTCAGGTTTGCTCCTGGGCCCCGTATCCCCGTATCCCCGTTTCCCCGTATCCCCGTAGTCCCGGTTGCCTGGGGTGGCAAGATTGAATATGAAAGTTTAATGCCAGTAATATCAGCGCTACTGCCCCTCTGCCTACTCTGGACTATACCACTCTCAGACATTTCAGCTTTCCCGTCGCCTGCTTCCACGTATCTCATATCACAAGGGCCCTATAGCCTCGACCTCACAAACTAGCTATAACCATGTTACATATATGAATTCATACACTCTTATATACCTGAAGAATGATGATAATATGAATAACATGCGGGATTAGCGGGAGCGTATAAGAACGTTATCGAGGTTATCGTTAAATGCAAGAAAATTCACCTATTTACCTTCACCTTAGGTATATATGTACACCTACTTCGTGATATATTCCCTAAGGATTTCGGTTCCTTGCTTCGACGATAGTAGATTTTGATTTGGGTATGACGCAGATTTCCGTTTAAATTTGTACCATTTGATGCGTGAAATTTCACTTTCGGCCTTCGGCTAGCGAGGGAGACAGGTTTTTCTTCGATAAATTGAATATATGTATATCTACGCATTACTTACACGGTTGATTGAAAGCTTCGGTTATTCTTCAAGACGTAAAAATCATCGATGATTTTTCCCGAATTTTTATTGAATAAAAGACGACCGGCGCGGCGGGTTCTCGGTGCCCATTGTGATTCGATTAAATATCATGAGGTTTGATTAATCGCGGGATGTCTCTTGGCCGAGAGTTTATCCGATATCTGATGAATAAAACCAGCAGACTTGGTTGAGTAATTTTTCTTATTAATTGGCATATAATTCCTGGCTACAAGGAGGCGCGTTCTAATTTTCTGTTAAATTTCCTTTCGCCAGGGGGAAACAATGGGGCGAAACCGAAGACTGGGGAAAGGAACCGGGGTATATAGGGGTGAGATCAGAAGGGTTGGAGAGGATTGGATCTTGTCTGTAATTAATGAGGAAAGTTTTACAAATAGCCGAGAGGCATCGTCACTAAACGCCTTAGTAAACCCGGGAATCCTTTCCGCAAGCGAAATATTTTCGTCCGGAAGAAAATTCTTAATTGACAACCTCCTCGCACCTTGATCTACAAAAACCCAAATATATATATACGTACGTATATACATACCCCGCCGATTCGCAAACTTAGGTATGCCTAATTTGCGGCAAAAAAGGTTTCTCCAAAATTCCCTACCCGACGAGAACGCTAAAAAAATTCTATTCAATCTTCCCCCGACCAATCAATCCTCCGGCCATCTCACTTTTTCTATTCCATATACTCCAGGTAAAGGATCGATGTCCATGCCATAAAGACCAGACGAGATAGCTATCAGTTGTCACTCAGTGAGCGCCGAAGTACATTCTGTGAAACGACGTCGTTCCCCGAGTCAGACCGGGTGACCGGGGCTAACCCTAGCACTCGACTCCTGGATTTGATCACACTTATTTCCGCGGAAGAGATTCCCGCTCGTAGTCCGGGTCAGCTCTATCCATATACAGCTATACAGGTGCAAGTGTTCTTCCCTCGGTGCATAGCCATCGCATCCACCAGCTTACTGCTTTCTCATGAATGCGTGCAGCAGGAAACTCGCATCAGTGACGAAAAAAAAAAAAAAATGGAAAAAATTGAAATAAGAAACAACGGACACATATCGACGATATTTTACACATTAGTTAAAGATCCGGGTCTGTTATCGCTGTTCTAGGTGCTGGAGATCGCTCGTATCGCACGGGGTCAGACACGGAGGGCGCAGCGACGACGGATAACCCGACGACCCCGTTCCCGACGCCGCCACCGACCTTGACCCCGAACCATCGACAAGCCTCTCCGTTTCCTTTAGAAAGCACAAACTCACGTCGACATCACTATAACGGAACTGCCCTGCCGGATAGATCGCGTAATGGCAACGGTAGGTTGATGAGATTTCTTCAATGGTAGATTTTGGTGCCGTGTCTCAATTTTTTTTTTTTTTTTTGCACACGAATTCGTAAAGGATTTTCATTTTTCAAATAATATTCGCATCATGAAATAAAATTACATTCAATAAGAGGGTAGCGGTATTCCGGTGTAGGAAAGCGTCCTGCTTTACGAGAAGCCAAAGTGCTTCCGTGCTCTCGTATTAGACTTTTCAAAGTTTTCAATCCGGATTATTCCAGACGGTTTACGTCATCCATGATACTCGTAGCTTACGTCACCTGCAAGGGTGCACCTCCACACGTGCGAACAAATTCAACCGGGTAACCCCGATCACTTGTCGCTTGAATGATTAGGGCGGGAAATAAGCTGACGAAGGAATTAAGTTTAACTTGGAACATGCATCGTGTGGTAGTAAATCGCGGTTCACAGTTCCGTCAGGAAAAATGGAAAATAAATAAAATAAAAAGAAATCATCATTTCCTTTTTGCTAACATTTCAGTTGAAACTGTGTACGCCGCACCCACGAAGAAGAATAGTACCGCTGGCGGTACCCTGGGTCGACGTAATCGGCGAGGACACGCTAGTGCTCTTAGCAGCAGCTCAACAGCTAGCAGTGATAGATCAGAGGCCGTCTTTCCGGACGAACATTCGCGCATGCACCTCAACAACGGTAAGTCGTATTCCTCATTTCGGTGATTAACCATTTAGACAATGACCGTGATATCATTTCATCGCTTTGTTCCGCTTGTCATAAAGTCATAATCGATCATCATTATATCAATGAACACTTTCATCCCCTAATTAAAAATTCAAAACCGCGAAATAACTTTGCCAAAATGTATGAATTCCATAATTGGAATAAAAGTTAGTTCTCTCCACATCTCTTCCTCTCTCTCTCTGTCTCTCTGTCTCTCTATGTCGTTGTTGTCCACTGGTCGGCCATACTGCTTTGCTTTGCGAGTAGGTAACTGAGTTACCAGTTACCGCGGTCAGGCTAGTTAAGGGAGGTCACTGCAAAGTTAGCCGGTGCCAGTCCATTGTTTTGGAACGCCGAGAGTATTTAGGCCTCCATTCTCTCCTCTCCTCTCCTCTCTTCTCTTCTTCTTCTCCCTCTCTCTCTCTCCCCATCTATCTCTCTTTGCTACTGTGTCGGTCAGACACCCCCAAGCTCAAATATCCCTCTCCCTCCCCCGCTCCTCCTTCTCCCTTCTCCCTCTCTCTCTTTATCTTGCAACACCCTAGACCTGCCGCGGCTTACGCGGTCCCTAAAGGTAACGCAGTTTTGAACCACGGGATGAACAAGTTACCCTGAGGTTTCGCCATTGCTACACATTCAACCCCTTCATCTTTCTCTCTCGGTGCGCTAACTTTTAAACGTATTTGACTAGATCTCGTTTAGCGACACCTCCGGCTCGTAATCCAAACGCGGAAAGCTGCACTCTCGTTATTTCAGCAGATTGTTCAAATTTGGACATGAACGAGCAACCGGATTTCAAACCTAAATCAATTATTAGGTACCTAGAAATATCTCCATCGAGTGTAGTGCAGAAATTTTCAAAACTGTATCACACCGGCGATATACCTACACCCGGACATTGGCACAGCGGGTTAAGCTTAATCGGAAACCAGAAGACAATTGAACTTGACGGGATCCTGTTTCCAGTAATTGTTCGAATCGCATGACCTGCCCAGCCTCGGTTCAGCCTCTAACGAAGGGACACCGAGCGTCTATTAGCAAATGGCTTTCGCTGCTCAGAGACAAAGCTTACCTACGTTAACTCCGTGTCCTTCGGTTAGAGGCTAAAGGACCCGCTGAAATCAGATTAGACGAAGAGAACAGGGACGTTATGTGTAAGTAGTGGGTACCTAGATACGGGCTGACGCTTACTCCGGAATTGTATGCTACCTCAGTAAAATCAATTTCAGTGCAATGATCCGTGTAGCGCGTTCTTACCGCTCGGTTGATTCGTTCTGTGCATCAGAAATGTATTTATTATGGTCCAAGATCGGGGAGAAATCGACGGAACGTTATGTCTTCAAATCAATGAGCAATTCTGAAATATAAATCAGAGATCGTTCGCAGAGAGGAAAGGAATATGCGATAGCTAAATGAATCGCATTCGATATTTACAGACGAGATCGTTAAATATTTCAACTGTGTTTCTGACCTCGGAATAATGGCGAATCTTGCACCTGGGTCAGTGCCAAACCCATCAATTAAGCTAATTATTGCTCGTATTCGCCGTGGTCGCATTACCGATTTTCACTCCGTTATGGGAAACGGCGAGTGCTTCAGCTTCTTCAGATTCGGGAAAATATGAGCACGAAAAGGGGATACTGGGCATAAAAATTGAGAGAAAGTTTCGATAATCGACAGTATTCGATCGATTTTAATTTCCAAAAATGCGAAATATCATTTTGTTGAAGATCGTTAAACAGGTCGGGAATATAAACGAAATTGAAGGGTTTTTTTTTTTTTTTTTTTTTTTTCTCATTTTAGCCAACGTAAAAATGGACCGTGTTTGAATATGAGAAACGATGTCCTGGTTTAAAAGGCATAAAATTCACCCCTTACGAGAGACAATTGATATAAATTGCGTCTATTTGAATGAACGAGACGTCACTCCGGTTTGAAATATCTAATATTTGCATGAATATGTATCTCTGAGTACGGGGTGGTCCTCCTCCGGTTTTGATCGAGTTAACATAGCCGCGGGTGGCTAACTGCGTCAAGTCACTGTCCACCTTGTAAACCTCGACGGTACCTACAGCGAGCGCTGCAATGTCTGACCAAGCCGCGCACTGACGAGCATATGTAGTATATACAAACGAAGGGACAAGCGGACAGACCAAGGGAGTCGGGTGCGAGGTGTCAGTCGGATGCCGCCGTCACCACCCTTAATTGGCTCCGTGATTACGGGCTTCCGATTCACCGAGCCTCCCTGCGCACCCTGGACGTCATTGCGGGGCGTGTAGCTCGCTTGGTAAATCAAGTTCGCACGAGAACGCGAGAGAATTGGCGCGAAACATTTTCCCTCCTTTTCCATCCATCTATTCATATATCCGTCTCTCTTTTGCCGCCCTTCTGCTGCCATGCGCCCTTTCTGGCCTATTGCCATGGGTGGGGTTGTGGCAGAGGGGTGCGACAGAGAAGTGCATATGTGTATATGCACGCAGATACGATACGTGTATGTATGTATAGTGGCCACTTGGGCATCCCCGTGCTTCGATTAAGCTGACTTTTATTCAATTATTATACTCAAAGTGTGGAGAGAGGACGGGCAACAACGCTTGAAAAGCGACTATGGCTTTTCGATACAATATTTCGAACTTTATGCAATTTTCAGGGGCCGGATACTGCGTCAAAATGTCAGGGAGCATAAAACGCCGGGGTGTAGAAAGTTTGAGTCGAGTTTGTTTTTTAACACTCGTAGAACCTCGCTTCTTTCTCTTCTATAGTTTTAGTCTAGAATCGAAAAAAGCTATTCATCTTTTTTCCCATTTTACTAACGGGCAACTGATGTCCCCTACATACGTATGTATACGTAATTACAAATACCTCTTCAATTCTCGCACGATCGAGGCTGCCATGCCGCCCGTTTCAATAACGGATACGAATATACTGTATTTCGATAGTAAAGTTGTCCAGACCACATACCTGCAGAATGGACACGGGTGCTAATGACAGAATCCTAGCCCCGGTTTCATGCCTCGATTTAATTAAACAATTCCTACGAATTATAATTCACATCGTACTGCAGCTGCATTGCCTACTCATCGACGCTCATAAGCATTTCGTTAATTTTATTGGCACGAAAATTTTGCCAATTTTAAACATAGCCGAAATTCATTCATCCCTATCGCACATTCGCACAATCACATATCACAGCTCTGCCTCATTTATTTTCACACGTTTAGAATGACTTCTTTTTATTTTTTTAAATAAACTTATGATACACGAATCATCATCTGCACGTAATAATTATTCGTAAAATCGCATTGCCGCCCATATGATTCATAGTAGCGAATAGTAGCACTGCAGCAACGCAACGTAACGCACAGCAAAGCACTAATCATTTTTTTCCTTTTTGCACATCAATCTTGCACAGGTCTGTCGAGGCCTTCTTATTTCACCGGTACGTATTCAGAGCAAAGAGTATAGGGAGTCTATAGCCAGCCATAGGTATTTTGTGTAGTATTATACGTTGTGTTATATGAGAAAAAAAATTGAAAAAAAAAAAAAAAAAAAACGCATTAAGGAACAGTTCGACAAGTTTATCGTCACACTATGAAACACGATTAATTGAATCATTCGAACGAGTTGATGCCCGTGAAATTTGCTGCACGTTTGTTGATCGAAAATCGCTGTGAATACACACATGGAATTATACACGAAACACATACGTTTACCTTATGTAATATCCGATGCCAATATATGTATATAATGTATATGTGTATATATATAAGTACCTAGGCAGGGATCTGTCCGTGACACGGTTCGTTTACCGTTCTATCAATTACTGCAGCTCGAATAATGACGTTAAACTAATGGCCGTTAAAATGGAAACAATAGAACGACGGACGTTTTTTTTTCTCGTTTTTTCTTTTTTTCTTTCCTGTTGTTTCCAATTCATAAATTTTTTTTCCCCCGCTTTTATACCGCTACGGTTACATACAGGAACGTTATACGGATTATCGAATGACACCGAGTAGGTACCAATCGAAACAAAGCTATACGCATAGTCGCAGTCCGGTAAAATTATTTTTCTCATGGTCACACACATCCGTGCAGACGGATACAATTTTTTACCTCTACCTAGGTGTAGGTGGGTATGGGTACAGGGATACCGGAACCTTTCCACCAAATCGACTTACAGAACTCAAAGCACGAAACTTCGGAACGGGATAGGTAGTTTCGTAGCTAGGCACACGTTTATTGGTATATATACTATATCGTAGGTAACACTGATTTACAATAATGTACACAGTAATGTTAACGGCTGGTAATGGTTACATACGACCTCAATTATCCAGCCATACCCAAACTATCGCTAGGGCCATACATATCGCATCGCACCCTAATTAAATCTATACACTATACTCACTCTGCTCATTCTCGATTATAGGTACACACATGCATGCATTATTTTAAAGACATTAAATTACCGGCCGGATAGCTTGGGGAAGAATCACTCCTGTTTCTGAAGAAACAATTACGAAATGAATTTGAAAAATCGAAGTACATACATGAGTATATATGATAAAATGTGGAAAGGTACCCCCAGCCAGCCCCCTGTTGCGGAAAGATTTTACTTTTCTAACGAAAAGTTGTTCATGAATAAATTGGGGCTGGATGAAAAAAAGAAAAAGACTAAGCGTAAGACAAAATCGAAAATCGAGGGACCCGAGGGGTTGATAATCTCTATGGTTAGTGCACAGGAAGTTTCTACGTTCGGTATCAATGCGGTTGTTATAATTTGCATTCTGCACGACACCAGCACCTACATGTTTTTCAAGAAATCCTTAAACTGTTTAGCATATTTATGTCTCGACAGCGTGGCATGTTTCGCGTTAGTGACGGTTATCATCGATCGCTACTAAAATAAAATCGCCACTAAATTCGCTTATTACTACCAAACGACGAAGGATTTTAATGAAATTTCCAATTCCCACGTTAATATAAGTGATAGTTAAAAATCAACTATAATCCGAGTTATGACACCCCTTCGCGACTTTCTGTGCTTCTAAAACATAAGTTTCTCTAATTGTACCGAGATTCTATTAGAAATCGAGTCCCGATCGTTTTCAGTTCAGGGATAAATTCCACCTCTGAAAACACAGTTCGAAAATATTTCTCCGTATATAATAAAAGTTCCGTGTTTTGTATATGGCAGTAATTTCCAAGACGACGTTACCCTCACATATCATCTATTAAATAATGAAATGAAAATACAAGTTGAAAAGTCGGGACAACTTGCTGCACCGCGGTTTTCCCTTCCTGTAGACATATTTAACCGAGAAATTTATTGCGGACTAAGAGAACGTATAATAACTGACCCACAACCGCATACGTATGTACGGGTAAGGGTAGAAATCATAAGGGTGACGTACCCTGTCGACATTATTGCGCCGTTACGTAGACACAGCCTTCATACCTTTGCATACATGCAATATATATTGCTTGCTAAAGATGCAACGGGTATACCAGCAGGCATGTGTCTACACTACATATGCAGATAATTATACCGAGCCATATACATACATACATACATATTATACAGCCACGGAAAATACGTAGACAACAAATTCAATGAATTATTTATTCGTTAGGGACGCGTTGTAAATCGGTCTATTTGCTTTTAGATGCATGGAAATAACGCCTTTTACGTAGATTCGATCGATTTTCATCCACCACATATTCTCTCGTTCAATACACTCGTCTATTTTTTTACATTTTTTTACATTTTTTTTTTCGTTTTTTTTTCCATTTATGGATTATTACATATCAATGTATGCAGATTTATGCATATATGTGAATCGCTTAGGAGTGGTGACGTGGTATACTAGCCGACTAAGAAAAATTGTTCGAGTTTGTAGATAGGGTAGCTCGTTGCACGATATCACTATATATACTTATATACTTGGATACATACCTCGATACTTTTACGTATTTATACTCATAGAATTCCTCACTTAGGACACAAAACATGTCAGCGCGACCAAAACAAGAACAATAAAAAGAACAAGAACAAGAACAACATCGCGATATAGACACGGTACCTTGGTAAAATGCACGCGAACTCTTGGAAATTTAAAGGGTTAAATTTCGGTATAATACAGAAGAAGTTATGGTTGCCTGTGCAGACACCGGCGGGGATTCCCCTCCCGAACCGGCACCACCAGAAGTGCCACCGCGGGGCCCATCCCTTCATGCTACTCACACGCTACGCGCTCAGCAGGTCCGAAACGGCTGCCCACCAAATGCCACGACCGGATATACCCTTCCACCGGAGCAAGTTCAATCTGAGAATTACCAAGGTAAGTTATTTTGAAAAAAAAAACAGAAAAGAAAAAAAAATGAGAAATAAAAAATCCGGAGTAAAATGGTAATAGAAAATAATTCATTGCCTCGTATAGAGTCCGGAAACGCGATATGATACTTAGAGGGTGTTATTTTCGTTAGAATTTAAGGGCAAACGCCGAAGTTGAAAGGTATAGATGTAATCGTAAAACAGGGTAAAACACGTGATAGTTTTCACCCGACAAACGATCCGAATGTTCCGGCTGCAGCAGACCCTCCCATACATTAAATGAAGGTTTGCGGACCGTTAACGCGATATGGCTTATCGAAAATGCATTGCAATAGATTTTGTGTAAGCATATAGCACGGGGCTGCACATGCACACGTTACCTACCTGCCTCAACTCTACTGCAGTCTACAACCCCCGGCTGCTAAATGATTGCCATAAAATTTAGCTGATCCTGGGAAACAGGCGAAAACTGTCTCTGTTTCTCGTACGATTTTTATATGCGGGATTGAACAAATTTTATCCCTGCACCACTTCGGAGCTAGGTCACGCTGCATCCGGTGAAATTAAACCGGAATATTTTATGGCCGAGATTAAACACGGAAACTCAATTATATCAAATTTCAATAAATTATCGACGATCTTTAATTACGAATACAATTTTCGACGCTTGGAATATATATGTACATATATTACCGGTAACTATATGGGAGATACGAATTGTTCAAATATTTACATGATGCGAATTTGAGTCATGTTTAATTTTATTACTGATTTTTCCGTTGCGATCAATTCATACCTATACACCCATTCTGTACGATTTCAGTCAAGGGGTTCGAGCCACGTATCAATTTGACCAAACAGTGTAACAGTCGGTGCAGTTATACTCGAGGGCAAAAGCTATTTTAGTACCGTTTGAATTTATCGTGACCGAGAGATTTGCTGTTGATTTCCACTTCAATCGGATCGTTATTCTCTGGTACAATTGATAGCCAAACCAAACTGAAACCTACTAATGGCAAGTGGATAGGAATATATGCAAGCAAACAGAGGCTGACTATATGTACAACGAATTAACGGAGGCGTTAATGCAAAATCCTGCCTCCACTTCCATTAGTTTCAACAGATTTCAGCTGACCTACGTCACCACGTATGCATAATAAACCGACATACGCGCGCCAAATTCTCGCTCCATGAACCTACTGCAACGAAAACTGGATTTTTGCATTATTACGTAACCCATTTT
Organism: Tenthredo livida; assembly: GCA_963992785.1. NCBI lineage: Eukaryota > Metazoa > Arthropoda > Insecta > Hymenoptera > Tenthredinidae > Tenthredo > Tenthredo livida. The sequence continues at coordinate 3,088,277 of OZ023071.1, read as the reverse complement.
TGGACCGCGCTCGTATTTCGTGATGCATTTTCACCAGGGCAAACACCAACCCCATATCCAAAACCCCGGAAGCGTTACGCCATCGGCAAAATCATGTTGTTAAATATATTCGCGGAGAGAATGAAATTCGAAAACTGAAGCCAGCCAGTCGTGTGTCATATAATCCCAGTAATCATTTAATACGTTTATCACTTTCATCAGTTTCTATAATCCGATTTTCGTTTTACCTTACCTATACCTAGTGGGGGGAAAAAAGATTTTCTAAGAATTTACGCCGGGTATAATAGAAGTTCGGAAACGTTGTGATTCCATCGCAATAATTTGAGGCACGCCAATTTCGTTCGCAATCTGAAATTAGCCATCTGCTTTATACCTGTCGCTGACTTTCAAGGAATCCAAATCACTCGTAATTATAACAGCCAGGTATGTTACCCCCTCGGGAAGTTACGTTTAGACCCTGATAGTCCTTCGTCGGAATGTACACAATGCCCACATTAATTAAACTGGTTCGTAGCTATTTGTCGCACCGTATAGAATGTGACGAGAAATTTACCCGTTTATAAAACTGCAGTGGTGGCAGCAGTAGCAGCAGCAGCATCGAAATAGGTAAAACCTACCTGTCTTACCTACCCCTAAAAATATAACGAAAACTTCCCTGCAGGCCTGTAAATATCGTCGCCATTATATTCCAAGCTAATAATATAAAGTAATAGGAGTTTAAGAATTTTCTAAAACTACGGGATTTGAAAAGCGTGAAAGTCCCTACGAACTTATGAATATATAAGGGTTGAGAAATCCTTGCAAGCAGACTTTTTACCGCTCCAGCATGGGGCTAGAGGTGGAAAACGATGAAAACCTAGCCGTATTAACATAAGTGTGAAATTTATTTTCCTCGTGAGCCTGAATGGACCAAGTGGAGGAGATTAAGACGGGCTTAGATAGGTTCCCAAGTCTTCTTTGGTACTCACGAGTGGCGGAGTCAAGGGGTCAATGTCTCCGGGCCGAGGATCGTTGTCGGAAAATTTAAAGGCAAACGCGAGTGTTGCATAAGAAAATTGAAGCGACGATACCCCAGAGGGAAACTCGGAACGAAGACTAAGCCGGCGGCGGTGGTATCATCCAGAGTTCTAGACGGTACTTAAGTGATACGTATTTTTGCATAACCGCAAATTAGACATAATCACTGTTACGCCCATGGGAAGGGAGAAACGGCGCAAAGAGCTCGCAGTGCAAGCGAGCGAACGAGCGACTAACATTACTCGAAAATCTCCAAAGAATTTGTCTAACATTCCATTAAGTCGCACAATATACGGAACAATGAACTAAGCCATTAGAATATACGCGAGAGGCTCGTTCAATTGTTAATTCCGTATTTGAAAGCGTTTCGCGCGAACGATTGTCCTTTACTCTCAAAGTTGTAAGACATCCTAATTTTAGAAAAATTAATTTTTTTTCTTATTCTTTTCTTATTTTCAAGTAATGGCTGCGTGATTTTATGATCAGGAGAAAAATCTCACGCAAAACTTACGCCTTCACTTCACGCAATTGTGGCTATCAAGCCTCTTCAGCTAGCGCGCTCGTTTTTCCGACGAGATTTTTGCACAAATTCACGTTTTTTTTTAATCCTTCTTCGCTATAAGCTGCATATATCTATATACCTGAATAATATTTTGAGTAAATCTTCGTTATGTATTCCTATGTGAGTGAAATCTTTCTAGAACTACTTCAGACCTTTGAAAGCAACGCAATTCGAAGTAGTAGTAGTTGCAGTGTCTTTGAGTCACACGAAATCTTTGACTCTTTCATTTCCATGAAGTAAAATGCGTCCTTTGCGAGTGTGTTTTTGATAAAATATGACAGAAAAAAGAAAAAAAGAAAAAAAATCTACGTATTTCTCGTCAGTGAAAAATCCTCTCGAATTTATACTCAACGTTACGTATTAAATTGCAGAAGAAAAATTTCTCGGAAACTTATACCGCCAAGATTTATTTATCATTGGTTCGTTGAAAAGCTTTACGATGTTACTAACGGTAGAATAATTTTCGCTTTTCATATCGTCCGAAAGCCCAGGCGTTCTACCGTAGGCTAATAAGGTAAAAAAAAATTAAATAAAAAAATAACTAAATGGTCGAATAGTACATAGAGAGAACGAGAAATTCTCAGACTTCAGCTTTACCCTGGAGATATGTAAGCGTGCGCAGCCCAAAGGCCGGGGGAAGGCCTGAATAATAATACCGCTAATGTGGGCCAACTTTCTAGTTACAAACCTCCTCTTTCCCACCCCAAGACCAACTCAAACCTCGCAGTTCCGAACTTGTTTCCAAACGGAGCCGTTATACCTCAGAATATATATATATATATAGAATATAGTATATATATGTATATTATAACATACGTATAAAGTGTGTACAAACGAGCCCGAGTTTCGGTTTAGAAAAGCGAGCAAAATGAAAAACTGCTCGGTACCCTAATTCTTGTATTTTCTGGCATATGATTGAAATTTAAAAAGTTATTTTTCGTGTCTGGTAAAGTTGATGTAAGCAAGAGAGAGAAAGAAAAAAAGAAAGAAGAAGAAAAAAAACTTAAACGACCCTGAAGCGTTGAGGGTAGAAAATATCCCGAGACATAGGGACTAGCGAATATATGTTTATGTAAATATGTATGAAAATTTTGAGTAGACTGTGCCATAATTTGTGGTAATTGACCAATTAATATGATAACGTTGGTCGCAGCGGTAAAGACTGGGTACGAAGGGGGTTGAAGGAGGTCGTTGGTCGGTAGAAATCTTCGGCAAAACCACTTGGCTCCTCAGGGGTGTCGTAAGACGCTAAATACGGTTCCTAGTATGCGAACATGGGACCCGTGGCAACGGCAAAACAATTACAATGGAAAGTAACGGCGGACAAAAGAGGCCGGAATAATGGTCCAATCACATTACCTGTTCCCCCTGTTCTCCTCTTTCTCTCTCTTCTTCTCTTTCTATTTGCTCGTCCCACCGAATAGAGGAGCGGCGGAGAGGAGAGGAGAGAAGAGAAGAGAAGAGAGCGGAAAATGTTCACGCTCACGTAGTATGAAAGGCTATGAAATTTCTGTCCATTATTCAAGACCGTATGACCTCTCGATTCCGAGAGATCCTAGAGCAAAATGGGGGTGGGAAACGAGAGCCTTTTATTTTTACCACGAGATTGTGATTTCTAGAAACAAAAGACTCGCGTATTAATTCTTCTCACGTTCGCTCTATCGTTTTGCCTTGATACGGTACTCTAACGAAGCTTAAACGTCGAGGTCGACCTAGTTGGCCTGTGAAGATGATAAAAGAAAATTGTCCTTTCTGTGGCTATGCCCAGAGATCAACTCTAAGAAGAAAAACCAAAATTATCATGTTTCGGTCGACGATTCTTGGGGTCAAATAACCGATTGCCTCATACTCAGGGGTGAAATTGTCCATTGATAAATCTATGATGATAAACACCCCTTGATTATATTTAGTCGAAGTTAAAGACAGGCGGGGTGTTTCCGATGGCATAAAACTAAGGGAAAATTGATTTTCGAGTAGTTCCTGACGTCTTGCACCCGAGGTTCTGTAATTACAGAAGGGGATAGAATCGGGGGTAGTATTGTCCGTCGAAGAGAGGTTATCGCGGGCAATTTAAGACGCAATTAGATAAGTGGAACTGCCGCCTCTTCCCGTTCTCTGATTCGATAAATGCGTCGCCCAGCTTAACCGGTAGCTGCCTACGCTCCTGCATCCTGCAGGACCACAGGGAATTGAGAAAGGCTCAATGGGCCGACGGTCATCTCTCAACCAATTAAGATTTTCCATCAACGGAAAAGCCGCGGTACTTTTGTTTTTCGTCCGCTAAATTGACCGCGTGCGAGTTAGTTTTTCCTCGGAAAATTTCCGACCATCTCAATCGCAGTAACTCAAGACGCAATAGAACAAGGAGAGCTTCAAAAACGGTACAGGGGGATTTCGCGGATTTCTACATCGACTAGATCGAGGCGGATCCTTGGAAGATGGACCGCGCAGTTTCAGAGACGTTGTAAGATCGGGGTAGGGTGGTTAGAGAGCGAAAATGGTTCCGCCATGCGTTGAGTGCAGAGAGGGTGATTCCCTTTTCCAATTTGCGGGACCCGCGCCGTGCCGCACTCTGCACGGACGACTATCCGGAAATCCTCTGTTCCTTTAGCAGAGCAAATATGCTCCCTGTGCACAGTGGCTAAGCCACCGCAGTCCACCCCTAGTCAAGATATCCTCCGGACATCCTTCCTAAATACTTAATCCACTTCGTAGCTAATGCTGGGTAATTAATATACGAGGCAATACTACGCGTCGAGGGCTGACGGTCAGCGCCAGATGAGGGGGTGACGGTCCCCCTCTTCCGCTCCCTTCCTGGCTTAATAAATATTCGATAAATTGGATTAACGAAAGAGTGGGAGAAGCAGGAGCCAGTTGCGTACGTCATGTGATATTTTATGCACCTAAATACTGCGGGAATTTGTTTCCATATCCTACCTGCAAGTTCGCGAACAGAAAGAGAATGACGGATCAACGAGTTTTGGAGTAACAAGAAAATTTTTCACCAACCCGTAATTAAAGGACTGTTTTTTTTCTTCCTGTTCTTGTGAAGCGGTAAAAGATATACACGTACACGAATAGTATCGCGGAACTAAAATCTCAGCTGAATGTTCGACGTCCCTTGATGGACCAGTTTCAAGCTTTCTACCCTCCCAAATCCTCCCGCTTCATCCCGCCGCCCTCTAAGCACCCCTTTTTCACAATACAGCTCCAATTTGAACCCCGCTTCAAAGCGCCTTTGACCCGAGTACAGAAGTGACCTACGGATGCATACAAACAAGCTCTGTACTTTGGAAAATACGCTTGGTACATGGACGCTGCAGCATCCGCCACTATCTATTTTCCATACACTGTGCCAGGGAATATATAGCATATAGTATATAGTATATATGTAGTTTGTTTCTGATAGAGATGTAGAGATGTGTACCGGTTATACACCGTTTCACATTTTGTTACGTTGGAACAAACTTGCATCGAGTATGGGACGACACACATTAGGCAGACTAATCCCCGGAATACAGCATATAGCATATATGTATATGCATATATATATTACATATGTATGTATATAGAGAACTGCACAAGTTTCTCGTAATTTTCATCGTTGCAGTGATAGTAGTACCGCTGATTACCTTCTCCCCATTTTAACCGGCTCCTTCATCCCTTCGCTTTTCTCTTACCGGAAGACTAAAGCCACGAGAACTGTATGGTACGTATTTATATATACATATATATACATATATATATATGTGAAACGACTTGTGTATTTGCAATACGCAAAGAGATAGAGTAGGTATAAACGCGGTCCTTTTGGTTTACTTTGGTTTAAACTAAGAGATAAGAAGGATTTTCTAGGTGCACTGCAGGAAGCGCAGTTCTCTTTGATATCCGAGCAGAAAGCGTAAAGGGGGTGAAACAAGGGGAAGGCTATCCGTTATCCTGTTAGAATTGGATCCAATTTCCAAGTTGTCACGTGCTTAGCTAACGTGAAATTCTCGAAATAAGTGCTAGACGAAACTCTGACGTTTCATCTTGGCTATAAAATCGCTTAGATATATATTCGCGATTTTACATGATATTATATTAGATCGAAAAATGGATGAATAATGAAATGGCTAATACAGACGAACGGGAAATAAAGTCTTAACCGCTGAGAAGGACAGCCTCTTTACTTCTCTTAATCCACGAGCTCATCGGTGCGCACCAAAAAACCACATGTGAGGGAATATCGTAGAGAAGTAACGAACGGGCCCACATTTTAGAAATCCCTTTGTACGACCTGCCTGCCTATGGTCTTCCAAGTCGCGTGATGCGTTAGTCTCTATAAATCTGTCGCCACCCTCTACTCCCCAATTCAACCCTGGAGAATCTCTTTCTCTCTCTCTTTCTCTCCCTCGGTCTTGTTCCCTCTGTATCTCTCTCCCTGTTCTCACCGACCGAGGACGACCCTCTCCCATTGTGGTAGGAACCGGCATAACTCAAACTGTCCTCGGTGGGCCAACCGAGGTTTGGATTTAACGGGAGATCTTATCGTTGAGACAACAATAGCACCAGGCGTTGAAATGCTTATCATTCGTCCCACCTTTAGCTACCGACAATTTATAAGCTCAAACGACGCTGCATTCTCGGCCTCAAATGACCCGGTCTGACCTCACCTGCAGTACCAGGATAGAATTCAGTGTGTTGCCATAGGTCACGCCACGTAATACCCACATAAGGTATTCATTCCTGAATAGGGGGTGGTTTTAAATTCCACAAATTTATAAGCAGGTTGAAAAGAAATTGAAAATAAATCATTCCGCGTCACGTGAGCTGAGAGGCTACGTCCGCTATACTTATACGTCGTCTGCGTCACCGTAGCGTCGTTTAGAAATTCGAGTAAACGTCATAAACTACCTAGCAGATATAATAAGTACCTACTTGGGACAAATTTTCTCCGTCACGATAACACCGTTATGTGGTCTTTAATCAAGACTGTACATATATACCCAGCTGTACATATAGGCGTAGAACAAACCCGTGAATTTCATATAACCGCAGTGACTTGCGGGGTTGAAAACAATCCTGATGGACGTTACGGACGCCCAAGAAGGACCGCACCCTGCCAAGCTGCTAACGAGATCAAAAGATTTTCTCGAGGTAAGCGGATCGACGGTCTATCTTTAATTAAGCCCCGATCTAGCGATAATGCGCGATGCTGTTTTTCGTAATTTCGGGATCACCGCGCTTCAGCCCTTATCATTTTCGTCGTGGATTGAAATATTGCGCATATACTAGGTACAGTTAATCGAGACTGTGAAATTTTCTCGATTTTCGAAACGCCTGCCTCCACAGCTTTGCATAAAACATTTTTGATCCTGGATATTTCGATCTCGCGCTATAGCGAAATGCTGGCGAATTTTTTTCCCGCTAAAGTTCGCAGCTACTTTGCGCCTCTATCCATCTATCGCTGCCACGAACGATGATGTATTAGTTTTGCAAGATGTAGCCAAGCGGATTGATAAATAGCCGAAAATACGCCACCGCGAAACACAACCAGCAAAAGTAGAATAAGGGAGTATAGCGGGGTGAAAATCAGTATTTCTTAAATGTGCTCTGTATTATAATACAGAGTATAATATACGCTGTGTAAATACGGATGCGTAGCTATACTTAGGAACCAACAATCGAGGGCAAGAAGTTGTTTGTCACGTGATTAATTTCAGATTAACGATACGGATGCAAGCATACAATAGACGCCAACTCCCACGCTATCAAGTATTACAAGGGAAAGATACTGGCTTAAAGCGCGTCTCGCGCTTACGATTAACGTTAGAAAGAAACACTGGAATCAACTTAGGACCTGCCCTTTATCAGGGGAGAAAAATTTCCTGACAGCTTCTCTTACGTTTGTAGATTAGGACGGTTCTCAATACGGTCATATTCGAATTTCAATGCTCCCTTGGGAGCAACATCGTCTGGAGCAACGAAAGTCGAATTATAGCCAAGCGCTGATAAGGTTTTTGATATTCTCATTTTTGAACCACTTTTGGCGGTTGAAATGTTACACGTTTCCGGTTTTGGGTGTGTAAAGTGTGGAATCGGCCAGATTCCTTCTTCTTTTTGATTCTGCTGGTACTGGATGCACGATCACGCAACGGTTTGATTGTAAAACTCAAAGCTTCTGGCCGATTTCACTTTATAGCTATGGAACTTGTAATAGAACTATCACGCCGACGATAGCCTTATATTGGTTGCTTTTATGGAGGAGTTCTCGCGGCTTTGTTCTCCTCTTTTCATTCCTTTTTATTTATTTTTTTTTGCTTTTACTCTCTCTCTCTCTCTCTCTTTTTCTTTTCCGCTTTTTACCTCCCCGCCTCTTCCTTCCTACTGCAGTTTTATTCCCACGTTTTATTCCTGTGTTTTACTTCGGTTCTACTGTTGAACCACCGCACGTACCTACAATGAGGCAAATAGTGTTCTGAATACTTCCCTGATGTCTTTCATAGAGGGATTTCCTATTTTTTGTTTTTTTTTTCATCTTCGTTTCTCGTATCATGATTTTTGAATTTGTTGATTCTTATAAGTGAATTAATTTACAATTCCTCACGGCTTCGCATGTAGGTAAGTTTCTCTTGGGTGAAGTGTGTATAACTTCTTGCAAGAGGGATAATATATCGTGTTCCACGCGATGGGACGGTTCGTTACGTAAATTTTCCGGAACAACGACGAGACTTAAAACTTTGCAATTAATTGTTAAACTGAAAATTTCTCCCCCTCGACCATCTCCAATCCATAAATATTCATCTTGCAAGTAATTCAGCCCCCCTGTGCTACGCCTAGTCGTCGTTTATCGGTCGAAGAACTTTGAGACTGTTTTATGATACAGTTTTGTTTGCGAATCTTGAAAATACAATTCCGAGGAATCATTTACTCTGGCAAACAAAATTTATCCACTTCAATAATTCGCTTAAAATAAGCTATATAAGCTTCTCGGTTCTTGTTATTCCATGTTCAAAACTTTCCACCTTGAAATCAACCCTTCTATTCATACTATCTAAAACCAACACAAGATGTGTGTTTTAAATTAAGTCTGACATTAACGACGCATATTTAATGCCAAACAGTTTAAAGCACCAATTAAGGTCATTCCGAACCACACCATCGCATATGCGATTGTTACGCCCACGTGTGACAGCGGTGGACATAATTCCATGTTGTTAACTCAATCACCCATAAGCCACATGCAATTTGTCGGTTTAATATCAGTTTGTAAATCTATCGTATAAGTGACAAAAAAATTGAATGCTTTTTTTCCCCGATTACCTATTTGATCGAATTTATTGATCGACTTATAATTACGAAAGGATCGAAATGTAACATTCTCAGAATGATACCGCAGTGAGGTTTTTTTCTCTTTCATATTGCGGAAACGAGAAAGGAAAATGAGAGACTAGGGAATCGGGGATATAGGGACGGGAAAGGATAGGACAGGTAATTAGCAGAAATATCTGAAGCATTGGCACGCTGGAAATACGTATTATGTTTATACCTATAGTTATAAAGAGGATGAGGATTGTCTGGGCAGAGATGATTTTTATTCTCTATAGTCTGGGGCTGTTAACCCTCGACTAGGTCCTCGTGGCTCTGTACTATAACGTGGACTCTTAGTTCTCCTGGAATTTCGAGATTCAACACTATGTTAGGAATCCGAGCCATTGTTATTGCTGGTATAATTCGCTGATTGCTCCCTTACGCGTCCAATACCAAATATTTCGTGTCTACTGGACACCGCGGGACTTCGCAGTTCGAAGAAAAATGTAGAATTTTGGAAAAAAATAAATAAATAAATCGAAAATGTATCCGGGAGTGAAAAAAATAATCGGTAAATTCAATTGCTCTGATCATCTACGTCTGAGGCTATTGAACGCGAACCTCGGAGCGGAGTAACGTTCCAGGGATTCCAAAGATTCGAAGGATATATTTTTGGAATCCAGGCTATTGTTATATCGTCGTTATAATCCGGTCTGTGCTCCCGAGGACTTCCGATATTGAATAGACTAGAATATATAGAAAATAAAAGAGTTGTGCGAGGAGGAAGCGAACTGAGGTATAGGTATATGCGGCCTCGAGAGAGGAGAGAAAGAAGTGTACGTCCAAGCCGAAGAAATACATAGCGAAACAAGGCGAGACGTTGATATAAAAGTGAGAGAAAATTACTCGGCAAAACGAGATTCCATTCGGTTCGTATTTTTAAAGTTTAATGGCCATGGCGCGGGCGTACAGCGCGCGGGCCCGAAGAGACCAGGAACACGCGACTGTAGACGGAAACAATGTGAAAGAAGAAGAATACACAGAAGAAGGAAGTTGGAAAGAAAGGTAGAGCGCCGGGGAGGTACGGGCTTTCAAGTATTCATAAGTTAATCAAAAACCGAAGGCGAATAGCAGACCCTGGCGCATCTGGGTTCGATCTCGCCGATTCCAACCACCGGCGAGGTAAAATGTTGGGAATAAAGACAGACCGTTTGAAAAATAGAAATATTTCAATATTCCCAAGTCCTGGCTCGTTATAATTCATTCCAGCTAGGGTACGAAAATCAGAACCTCATCCATACGGATTATTACTAAAGCTTCTCAATCCTCTGCAGAAGACGCGAGATCACGTTATAACGCTTATCTGCATCCCGGAATGAAGGATGAAGGAGAAGAAGAAAAATAAGAAAAAAAAAACACCTATGTCGCGTGTTTCTCGCGGCATGAATTTCCACCCGAACCGAGTGAACCTTTACTTACATCTCGAGAAATCCGCAGACAGTATATATATTCGGACTAAATACCGTCTAAGAAACACCGAACGAACGCCACACCGTTCTATGGCTACTGTTAGCTAGGATTATCCTAGCAGCAAAGGATAAGGCTTTCTATTTATACTCGACCATTCATCGGAGTACAAAACCGGTGCCTCTCATCCTAGAGCTATAGTTTTTCTTCTCATACGTTGAATTAATTCACCTTATCATAAAGCCCGGCTTATCCAAGTGAATCTCTCAAGCTTAATGAATTATAATAATACCGAGAAAACGCGGCCGTGCCGAGATCGTGGACACGTGTCCCTAATATCTTCGGTCATAAAATTTCAGGCTTTTGATTAGTTCGCAAACTAGATTCTCGTTTGATCCATTCCCCAAACAGATTCTGACCCAATTTTTGTCATTCAATTTTTGTTCATACCGCATACTACACACATGCGTGACGATAGTGATCCCTGAAATTTTTCACACATGTTTTAGCCGACGTATGTATGGTCCCTTTCATTCCTCGTTCTGCACATATAATCGAATGAAATTTCGAACGCAGTCGATAAAATGAAGGTAAAAAAATTCGCTGATTTAGTCCTGAGTGTGTATTACGATAAACGAAGAGCGGCTTTGCCTACTCGATCGCGTGATGGAATTCCAGTTAATTAAACAGTGCAGCTGAAAAGCGAGTGGTCAAGGTCATTTAATTAGGGTCCATCGGGGTTATTTTATCGGCGATAAACGACGGTCGGAAAATCGTAGTGCGTACGATCAACATGATCACTGACTGACTGTATCGCATTCCCATGGGGCGATCTAACGAGCCTGCAATGGGATTTGAGCGAAACACGATACCCACATATAGTAGGTACATATACGTACTTTTGGCGAGAAACCAACTTGCCACCCGGAACACGAAGAAAGATAATACAGAAGGCTATATACCGCGTGCGTCGAGCTTAGGGACAGGGAGGCCTTCCCTTAAGCCTCGCCCTTCCCTTCCAGGTCCTATTAGCCCAGATATTGCTTCGCGAGCTGCGAAAGTAATAATTTATTTCACCGTGGCCAGCCCCGCGGGGCTCTGGCTGCGTATCTACGTCTGCCCGGCTCATTGTACCACAAAAATAACCCAGTGTATGATGCATGAGCGAGGGGAGTTGGACACACGAGTTCTAACCCTTGTAGGTGGGTACCAGGGGTTGCCAAGGGCACTGGGCAAGGTTCCATTCTATGAGCGAACCCAGACTTGGGGTGGCATCACTCGGTGAAAACGAAAACTTCACATTTCTTACCATAATTTACAAATCTCGTCCTTTACGTTCTTTTCATTTATCAACATTTTTCTTCTTGTTCAAAACGGTGTTGTATGAAATGATTTTTCATACCTTCTGGCTTACGTTTTCACATTCTATATGACCGTGGGCTGATTAACCCCGAGGATATACACGGTTAGATATAGGCTGGTAGTATAACTTTGCTAACAAATAAATCGTCTAGAAACGCGTGGGCTGAACCATTGGGGTGTAAAATTGGAATAATATTATTCCTGTATTGTATAACGATACAAGTTCGCTTTTCCGAGAATTTTCTTTACCTTTCGCAAACGGAAAATATGTACTTTATTCTCTCGCGTACTCTTCGCCCGTACCTCCAACCCCCGACCCTCAACCCTCAACTCCTACTCTCGTATCTCCAACCTCATCCTGTACTTTGGGTAACGAGAGATTCGGAAGATAACGACTTCGTTCCTTCTCGGTATATATCTGCGTTCAATATCTGTTCAAGATTAGCTTGTTTAAAATTTCATACCAACGACACCTGGCCAACTCCATACCTACCCCTCATATTCTATACTTTACTTTTACCTACATTCTCGCAAACTCTCTTCCATACACGTTATAACCGAGGCACACGTCGATGCCAAGAACGACGGTTGTGGAGGTGTGCGCGTTAGTAGGTTTGCTCAATATCCGACAATTTTCGTTTATTGGAAACGCCTCTTTCAGATAGATTGGACGGAGGAAAGTTAATTTCCTTGTGGAATACCAGGAAAATCACTACCACCGCGGGAAAAATATTTCGGCTCGACACGTTTGCCTTGATTTTTACCTTTTACCTTTTTTCTTTACCTTTTCCTTTTCCATTTTTTTTTTTTTCCATTTCTTTTCCTTTTTATATCTGCTATGAAAAACCTTGACTATTTATACGAATTTGCTTCTATTATAGAGAAAAATGATAACATAATGATATTATCGACTGGTGTAGGTATAGGTACATTGTACAGTAGTACCTATATTTTATATTCGAAAAATCACAGAAGGATGGAAAACTTTATCCAAATTTGTTTCGTGGCAAAAAACAAAATTGATAAATTAAGGCAATTCGGGTAATCGTGATAATTGCATCGAGGAAAAGCTGTTGACCATTGGAAGTAATCTCGGCTAACTTTGCGGGTGGATGAATGGGGTTTGGGGTAGGGGTAGGGGTTTGGCAAATGAAATTTTTATTCGAAATATAAAAGTTGAAAACTCAACCCTCCGGCTGTAATAAATAGCCTATAAATTTCATTTGCCGCGGTGTCGCTTATGACTCACGTAGGGAGCACGGGAGCTTTATGGACAAATTAAAATCGCTATGGTGAAATTAACGATTCCCTTGACGGGATATGGCGACTCCAATAAAACAACAGGGTAATACACGGATGGACCGGGCGAAGCATTGCTTCACGCTGTTTCCGAACGCACGTGCGTTATAAACGCGTGAATAGGACAAGGGGATGTCGATTTCCGGCGAAAAAAAAAAAACGTTTTTTCTATTCAAAGAAAAATAGAAATTGAAAAATGAAAAATGGAATTTTCCCATATCAAATTTCTCCGTTATCATTAAACCTCGGCGTCTCTCGCCAGCTTCTGCAGTCTGTTGACGTAGGGTAAGTCGCACGGCGGGTAACTGAGGTCGGTGGCAACCCTTCCGCGATATAAATCTCCCGTGTATTAAAAATAATTGTGTTAAGCTACTATGCCTCCGGGTTTTCCACGTCGCAACGCGACGCCTCGCGTCGTTCACCGCGTGGGGTAGGTTCTACCTGTTCCTACAGCTAAGTGTGAGGATGCTTTACGCCTCCGCTGCTGCCAGCTTCTCCTATCTATACCTACGCGAGAGGCTTTTGTTACCCCGTTAAATCTTCTCCTAGAGAGCTACCGAGTGGCCAACGAGTACAATAGGTTCATGATCTGCGACACCGCGTGGAGGCCACTCTCGAGGACCGAGAGCTTCCAATAAACTCTCTACTTTATGCTATAACAGAGTACAACACAACGAAACAGGACACAAAGGTCTGCCTTTCTTATTGGATAACCAATTACTTGTCTTCAGGTGTACATTATTTTTCAACAGATGATCCTGCCCCGGATATCCTGGACATAATTCCAAGAAAATGGTAGATACCTTTGTATACAAAGATCTCCTACTTTTCATTGTATTCCACAGGGTCGAAAGCTCAGGCTTAAAATCATGTGGAATTTTGAACGAGGTGTCATAATTCGACTGAGAACTTCGTTGGAGTTCGTTTTCGGAAGTTATGCCCCATCAGCTTTAATATTAGGTGTATATTTGCGAGGCCTCATAAGCCTTGAGCGTTTCGTTGGATATGGGCAGGTATTATTGGGGTGTCTTCATCGTAGATACGGTTTGCTGTATTCTTGAAAATTCTACTTCACAGACTCTACGACCGTCGCTCATTGATATACTTGCTGTATAGGGTGGGTAGATTTTTCAAAAAATGATCGTTCAGTTTGAGGGATTGTTTTTAACGTATAATATCGCCATGAAGATGGCGCCTCTGGCGGAGGTTCTGTCAACCATTATTATTGACCGCCCTCACTCACCCCTTTTAACATTCCGCGGGGTCTCGCTCTCACTCTCACTCTCACTCTCATTCTCATTCTCATTCTCTCTCTTCCTCTCTCTCTCTCTCTTCTTCACTCTATCCAGTGCTCTTCGTCCCTCAAGCCTAGGGCAGTAGGTATACATATAATTACGCACTAACACGCACTCGTGCTACAATGTGTACGCAGGATTCGCAAAGCGGGATTAAAACGCTTACCTTTATGGCAAAGTTTACGTCCATGTTGGTTACGTGATGGACCTGACGGGGAAGGGCTCTTTGAAAAATACTAGGATCACGCAAGGGTCGTAGTAATTTCATCGGACGTCAGGCGTTGCAGGAAAAGAAAAAACGAATGAAGGAAAAAAAAGCAAAAAGATTCACTCTGCGCCGAGCTTTTTTTCGGATACCTACAACAATTTTTTCAAACTGCATAGTTTCTTTCTTTATTCACATTCCTTTTTTTTCTTCTTCTTCTTTCTTTTTCACATGTATGTGACAGTTCGAGGAACCCTAAGGCGATTTATATGTTAAGTGGGTTTTAAAGTGTGTGTCTGAAAATATTTCGACAGGCACTTGTATGCCACGTATATGTAACATATATACATACACACACATATTATACGTATGGGTATAGAAGCCGGAGAAAAGATAAGACATTAGGAAGATGAAAGATGGATTCTGAGCCGACAAGAATGTATATTGTAGAAGATACGAGATATCCTTGAGTTTAATGTAAAAATTGAAAAATTGCTACAAAAAGGAAATTGCGGGAATTGAAAAACGTACGTTTGAAAATTTTCAGGATGAATTATCGTCGTGACATGTTCATTTTATGATAATTTTTACACTTTTTACTACAAAATTTTCCTACAATATTATAATAACTAATAAATTTCGTGGATTTTTTCCAACTTTGCGGACGAAATAGAAATCCGAGTTTGTACAATCCTAGCTTCTGTTTCTTCACCGCGGATTTTTCTTTCTTAAAATCTTATACAATCCTTGAAAATGGTATAAGGGTGCCGAATAATTACATGAGAATCCTTATGCATTTCTGTGAAAACACATCTCATTGAATTTCACAAAACCCCCGTACCAACTAGCATCTGGACTTATTTTATCTTTCTCTTTTTTTTTTTCTTTCTGTTAGGTATAGCCATCAATTACAGAAAAGGTTTCTCCGTTCATCACGTTGTTATTTTAGGACGACTGTCTCGAACTTTGCGAAATTCAAGCGCGTTAGATCAAATAGTAAGAGGCCTTCGTCTGGATACTTTCCGGGTCTTTTCTAAGCGGGAAAATACCGTTTGAATGATGAAAAGTGAAAATGAACATCCGGCCTCGACATAGAGGCTTCTATAGTTGGTTTAGAAATCCGGATTACCGTATCTCTGCTTTGCGTTAAGTTGGGGCAAAGTAAGTTTAGCCCACGATTAAGATACGCCAGATTTGCTTACCCCGTTTGAGTAATATCGTTCGGTGTTAAGGAGAGCTACGTCATCACTTGCCACTTTACGCCTTCGCGGATCTTGCCGCGATCCTATACTCTCGGTACAGCGACGTAACACAATGGGATTAATCGTGGATATAGGCGCGCCTTTCGCGAATCGAATTGTAATTGTAAATCCAGTTAAATAATGAATAGGGCAAGTGGAGGCGTTTCGGCATACTAAGCAGAAGGGTTGCCGCGTTCCCGCTAATGGTTGTCTAAGTAACCTGATACCCGCCGCGGTAACAATTCTCTTACGAGCTCTCGGCGTGCAAACTGTCGACCGTGAGGGGCGAACGAGAAACTGTATGGTAGATGCTGAAGAGAAACTGAGAGAGATGAACGCCAACCTTACCAACGCGAAAAGGGTTTATAATTGGTAGGTGGCGGCCGCCTAAATGGCTGCTAATGACTTTGACACACGTCTCCGCAGCCTTTAGTATCATCAGATTATTTCGCCTGACATACATATGAGACCGCCGGATCGATTGATATATACAACGCGAAATATCAACGCAAAAGAAGATTGACAAATTTTAAACGTTTATAACATTGTGGAGAAGAGGGATGGAAAAATGAGAAAGTAAAAAGGGTCAATGAAAAGGCGTGAAGCTTTGGGTCTAAGATATGGGTTGGTTGTGCTAGAAAAGTTGAAGCATTTCATTCAACGTTATATTTTCTGAGAACCGGGCGGCGAGGCAGCAAAATAGATAGGGCAAGTAGTTGGAGAGGGTGTATATCCTTCAAATTACATTCAGCGCCAAATATATCATGCAGAGTCGGTGGTAAGGGGCTAGAAATAGGGATGAGGCTGGAACTAGGGATGGGGATAAAGCTGGGGCTGGAAACCCACAGTGAAGCTCGGCGGCGCAGGGTCCACCCTCCAATCTCCAACCTCACAAGCTCCAGCCTCCTCTGGCCCTCCTATGATTAATACGACGATGTTGCGAGGATTGAACCAATTTGCGTAACATCGGACGAAGTGGATCTGGCAGGGCTCAGATGGCACTTAGAATAGTTTTGCCACCAAATATTTATCCCGTATCCATTGAGAGCTGATGGACATTGATCGGCATTCCTTTTCTCATGAGAACATCATACTTTTTAGTCTCGCCAAATTTTCAGTGAGTACCTAATAATTTAGAAAAAGGATAAAGGCGGCCGAGTGAAAAAACTCGTCGTCTTGGTGGAAGCTATTTGTCGTCGTTAGTTATCTTCTCCTTTTTCTCTCTTTTTACGCGCAATGATCCACCCTATCAAGATACCCGCTTGAACAAACCCTTGGCGAGATTAAACCTCGTCACTATAGTCAATTAAAAATTCAGCTGGTGCGAGAGATTAAGAATCACTCGTGTTTCTCCCTTTTTTTTCTCATTTCATCTACTCATCTGCACGCCGCTGCGAGCTGAGGATGGTAGAAAAAAAAAGATGTAAACGGTAGAACGTTCGCGCCCCAAGATTGCATCCCCTTTTTTCAACCCCACCCCATGTCCCTCTGCGTTGGAGGATGCTTTTTAGGAAATAATTACTTTTAATTAGATTCTGCTGGGCCGGGGCGCATCACCCCACACCTTGGCGCCGCACCGTCTACTCAAAGATTTAAGAATCGTCAAAACTTTTTGAATGAATCACTAAGTCAAAACTTACAGGTCGTTGTCCCCGTAATTTGAACTTATTTTTCGCCCCGAGAAGGACAAGGTTGCAGACGAAATGACACGGGAGGAAAAAAAACTTTTTCACCTCAATTATCTTACGAGTCTGACCACCGATGGCCCGACTCAGCCTTGTCTGTTTTTCCTTCTTTTATTTTGTGTGTTTCTATTATTTCTGTAAATCATACTGCTTTTATTTTATCAAGTTCCAGACAGAATGCCCAGGCAGGCACTCGGTACTGCGGAAAACTCTTTTCAAGTATAACGAAAAGTTTATTCGAAAAGGACGCTTATTGCTATATGGATTAATGAACGCCGTACGGGGATTGGAGAAATAATAGAGAATAGAATATATATATATATGTTGGTTAAAATGGGAGAGCGCGCCAGACTGATTCAGATTTTCAAATAGAAAACTTTAAATTGGATGGAGCCGCGGCTAGATAATATTTGGGGCGGAAAGTTTAAATTACTGTGGCAGGTAATAGGTTTGTTGATTACGATTATTACCCGGTATTAGACTCTTCCTAACTGCAGCCCTCGCCATGATGTAGGTACCTACATAGGTATATGTATACGATTATCGATCACCGCCCTACAACCCCCGAACGGTAGGTATATGCTCGGAGGGAAAAATATAAGTTGGCCTACAAAAGGGACAAAGCTGTTACCCCATTGTTTCTCGAGTCTTTTAGATCCGAGACGCGGAGAGTGGCTGCTTTCCCTTCCCCGGTTCAAAGACTAAACGATTTTTAACGGGCGATGAAAAATCTTTTGACTTATTGTCACGCAAAGTACTTCTCACGTTCTTTATAAAATGGGTAGGAATAAAAAAAGAGAAAAAAAAAATTGAAAAAAATTGAAAAAAAGATCAATTGTTCAGGTTATAATTGGTGACTCCTTGATAATCGAACTTGAAAATCATTCGAATTCAATTTTCCCCCATAATTATTCTTATCGCATAGGTATATACGAAATTCTGGAATTATAGTTTACCACCAAGCTAAACGGAAATTGCTAAATTATTTCACCACTTCTCGGTCTTCGTCCACGACGTCCGTAACGCCGTGCATCTCTTCCTGCTCCTCCTACCCTTGACATTCTTGCGGTAATATGTGTGAAATTGGAAGGGTGCATTTTTAGCTTGTCATTACAAGATTGCATTCCGTGAATAGTATCAAGTGTTTACATTGCACACAGGGATGGAAAGACCGTTTCGAAATAGTGATATTTCAACGTGTCTTCACGCTCTGGTTGAAATTTGGCTTATTTCATCCCCTTGCTCACATCTTCGTCGATTATCACCGCATCCCAGAAGCCAAGCATCATTGTATTATCGGTGAATTCGGTTTATCCCAAATATCTGTTTATCATAAAGATTTACCATCTTCAATATAAGGACACAAAGAAATATCATCTGTCGGAAAATTTTCTGCTATTTTTCGTGACCTTTTCCAAGCACGAGTCGTTGTGCCCCGAAAGTTCGCGGGTCTCAGGTTTAGCTGTATAAGGTTTGACCCGGCCTCGGCAATGCGTGGTAATTTGCACCGCGACAATTGCACCCACGGGAGTCCTTCTCTTTCCCCAATTTCTTCTCCTCTTTCTCCCTATTCCCATACGCTCGTGTCTAGGTATACAGAGCATACGCGGGATACGAATGCACATTAGGCTCGCAAAGTGAGGAAAGCCATAATATCTCTTTATTGTTTTATTCACAGAACCATGAAACGTGAAGAAATTCCATGCTCATACCGACCTAGCAGATAAATTTTTTAACCGCGTGGAAATAGATTTTTTTACGGTCTAATTTTTCTCTAACGTACAACCTACACCGACGATAAGTACAATGTATAACGCCACAGCCGGGGTCCTCGTTAATTGGCAAAGTTTCTTCTTAGTTTGTTAGCTCGTTTCGTTATTTTCTCACCACTTACTCGACAGTCTAGATACGTATATATAGGTTGAAAATAGTTTCACATTAGGTATAACGTACATACGTACCCTACAAATCTATATACCCACTACCTATACATATATACACGTTTTTATCGAAATGAAAGTAAATAGTATAGATTCGATAAGCCTCGGGATGACATCGATTCGACGTCGTAATCCCTCCATAAAAATTCCATTCATCTTTGACCATAATAAATCCCCAAATGATACCGTTGATGGTATTAACTTGGACAGAGCTCGATGCATTTCACTTATTAAAGATGGCGCTTGATCTCAGGTGGCGGGAGGGGGGAGGGGGTACAGGGATCAACCAGAGGAAAAATTGTCGAATGACCCAGGGGTTAACACACTGCTCGCTACACATATGCCCGTACCTACTCAGTTCTGAAGGTATTACATAATTTATTCTGAAACGTTATTACAGTACTACGTCGACGTCAAAATGACAGCTGGAAATTTGAGGTGACAGGTAGGTAGGTAGGTAGGTATATGTGATATCTGATATAATTTGTAAACCGTGTACAAGTTTAATGATAAGAAATAAAAAGGAATAGCTGATGCCCCGAGGGTGGTTTTATCGGCGGGTGAGTTAGGGAGGGAGGGGGGGGGGGGGGCATAGCCAACAAACAATTGCGTCCTGCCCTTATTTGAAAATCGAAATTGGAACGAAACACGATCCGGCAACACTAATCCTCGTGTACGAAGGGACGCCGTTTATTGAACTGACAGTTTCAAATCGCGTAGGTATTATTCCATTCAGAGCCGAAGGCGGGCGGGGAGAAAACCCTCTGTTGTGTACCTTGGTATTGCAGCAGGAAGGCTGCGGCCCCACCTCGAAAGGTATATCAACCATTTTTAATCTAAATTCTACCCCTGGCAATCCCGCAGAACTTTCTCTCTCTCTCCCTTTTCTTCCTATTCTTCTTTTTTTTTTTTTTTTTTTTTCGTCTCCTGTACTTTTTTTCCTTTCCCTCTTCCCTTAGCTCTCGTCTACGTTTTTTCTTTGATCCACACGAGCACTTCCGAATATACTCGCCACTTATCATCCCCAATTCGGGCGGAGGTACCTAAGGGTACCTACCTACTTACCTACACCTACACCATTACTTAAGCTCAGCTAACAAACTCGACTTATTCCAAGTAACACGTTTTCCATGCATTAAAATTCTCGACTAGCGCGATACTGGAAAATTTTCATCGCTCTAAAAATGGAGATGAAGAGCAGGCGAACACGTATACGTTGAATTATTCGATATAAAAGAGGAGAAAAAAAGACGAAAAAAGAACGAATGGAAAAAGAAAACAAGTAAACAGACACGAGTGTAAATACGCGAGTTGAAACGTGGGGAAAGTATGAACAGCTTGTCAAACGCTAAAGCGTCAAAGGGCTAACACTTCGTGGAGCGAGACACGGATATGGTATATGTCGGTGATATCCGATCCTTGAAACAATTATAGTATGAAAATTGTCGGGGTGAAAAAATTGGGATATTAAAACTGAAAATATTTCTCCCTTTTCTGTTTCAGGTAACGTGAATAGTTCCTGCAGTCAGGTTTTACCGCTTCTAAACCGTGAGTAAGACCGCATATCTGATCGTGAGATTCTGGCTCAGATTCCAGAGCCAGTTAAGACCATAAAGATCCCCGTTAGGCGTACATAACCGGTATTTATTTCTTAACGCGAGTTCCTGCCTCAAAATTGAGTATCTCCATAGTATCTTGACGAGTAGGGTTGAACCTGCGTCGAAACCAGACCCTGGCTAACCGCCGGGGTGGTAAATTTGACCGGCGAGGGTGACGCGAGAAGCCAGTGTCTCGGTAGTTGGGAAACCGCGACTAGAGGCTCGTCAATGCCACTTGTATATACAGTGGCGTGACAATAGATGAACGTGAACGCATGAGCATGGGTATTACAGAGGCCAAAGCCATCATCGAAAGCTTTGACGTGGCTGCAAGAGCGATCAATTGACGCCGCAGGAGGTGACTGTCAGCCGAACATGCCTGTGCACAAACATCGACAGGATTACGCGAACATCAATCGCTAGAAATGTGAAACCAAAATTCATGTATAGGTAATTAGTAGCTAAATTTGATGGGGTTCAGGAGCCGGTCAGAAATCCCATGGAATATATTTACTTCACGATTTCACAACGAAATGATCTTTCGAGAATCTGGAGATTGAAGAATTGATAAAACCGAATCGGATCTCGCGTACATCTGGGGTGGCTTATACGTCAAAGTCTATTCCCACCTACCTCACGTTTCGAGCGAATAAAGAATTCGAATAACGCGGTAACGCCGTTAAACTTTTTTGTTTCGTGGTTTGGGAATCTCTCTGTATAACCCACACACGGCTGTACTATACAGTATGTTGTATATGCCCACATATGGGGGTTTGTAAACTTGTTTAGGGAAACCAGGGTGAGATATTCTATCATACAAGATGCTCCCTCCAGCATGGCCGATCCCAGAAAGCGTAAAAAACGGAGAGCTATTTTACACGCGAATGAATATACTGCCTTCATTTTCAACTCAACATTTTACAAAATTTAATGCTTCTCCATCTCCGTTCGTCCTCTAGTTCGTAGATCTAATCCCGTCATCCCGACGTTTATTAGGTATACGACGAATGGAAGACTCCGAGTCAGCCAAGTAAGGGCTGGTGGTAGACATCCGGTGGCACTTGGCAAGAGTCATTACATACCAGGTATAGTGACCACCGATAACGTTTACGCGAGCTGTTACACGTAGATGCGTAGAGTAATTAAACTTGTCAGAAGCTTGCGATCGGGCTATAATAGCCTACACACTAGCGGTCCTGTTTCGCACCGATAATGTCCGGACAGTTTACCCTACCAAGTCTATACCTACCTACCTACCTACTCCACTAAGGGCGGGAGGAAAGTGTTAGCGAGGGAGTAAGTTCGTGAGTAAATGCAGAGTGGGTTGACGCCTCGGGCCAACCTGGTGCACCCGGCTTACCTATACCTACTATATATACGCGTTAAGAACTGCACCGCGATATAGGTAACGTATGTAGGTAGTGGGTACTACCAGGTACCTAGTAGTAAACTTCCCGGCATTGTCAGTTTCATAATTGTCAGTAAACTAGGTGTAATTGCATATTACAGCGAGAACTGTAACGAGTGTGAATTCGAAATCTATCGGTTCTAAGCCTTTTTTTTTTTGCAAATATCTCTTTCCCGAAAATTCGTCAAATCTCGGAATATTCTCGGGATTTTTTTTATTGACTCTCTGAGGTTTGATATTCGAGATTGGTTTAACATTGAATCGAAGAAGAGGTTTTTTTTTTTTTTCATTTCTGTCAAGATACGTTCGGGGGCAAGAAGCTGTGAGCACGGTATAGTTTTTTGCGTCTTTTTTTTTTCTTATATTTCTTCTTTTTTTTTTTTTTCTTTCCTCCTTCTCATCATTACTTTTCAGCCGAACGATCAAATAACTTCTGAATCTAAAGTAAAAATTTTTCAGCTCATTGGTTGTAGAAATGTGATCGTATGAGAAAAAAAAGAAAAAGAAAAAAAAAAAAAACGAAAAAAAAATTCGGAAGGAAGGTACTCCGCGGTTTGTAAACTCCCGGACGTAAAATGAATTGGAATCCATTGGTGAATTTCTTCCTCTTTTTTCTTTTTTTTTTTTCTCTTTTTTTTTTTCTATACTCTAACCATGAAGCTCGGGGCTGCTAGCTGGATAGGAGAGGAAGGGTGAAACTCGGGAATAACCAGACCGCATGGACATCGAATCGGATGATTGCAAAAGCTGACCGGATGCCCCAAGGGCATCGACTACCGACCGTATATCTGTAGGAGTTGAAGATCTCTCGTTATTGTTGCTATTTAGGATTAGCCAGGCCGGATATTGAAGCGTGGGAATCGAGAGATGATTGAAGCTTTATAGATATATATATATATATATATATATATATGGTCGAGGTCATACATACAGGGTGGGTATATACGCTCAGCGGAACAATACGCGGTATAATAATTTTTTAAATAATTGAAGAAGCAGAGAGAGAAAAAAAAAATGAAGAAATTAAACTGTACCCAGGTATACCTATAGCTATATGTTAAATCCACAAATTACTGCAACGCTATACGATTTTTCTACGCTAAAAGAAGTTAGACTACCTAATTGCCTTAGTCATTAGGGGTGAAATATTGCGCTAGTTCGATTAAAATTTGAAGAAGAACAAAAAAACAAAAAAAAAAAAACAAAAAAATTAGTTGGAAGAAAAATTATTCGCGTTCTACTTTTTCACGATGAGAATTCTCGCAATTGTTTAGTTTCAGGGAATTCTTTAGCTGATGCGATACGCAATAAGTCCGATGAAATTTCCATTACCGTAAGGGTACTATACGAACGTAGTGGGTGTATTTAAATGAGGCGATATCATCTAGGCGTATGTATGCGATGTTTCCAAGCAAAATTAGAGGGAAACTGCAAACAACCAGGCCTCCAGTTCACCCGCTCCAGTTCTCACCCCTTATAGCCATCGTGTCAGGGCAACACCGTGGCGACGCGACAACCCTTCATTTCTCTCGTTACGGCGACCGGTAACGCGATCCGAACTCTAATGAAAGGCCTATCTTCAGCAGTGTTCCGCGTTTCGCTTTGTCCACCCCCAAACCCAGTTTGCGCAACACTCCGTACTATCCGGTGGGCAGCAATTCGTAAGCCGGAGACGGGTTTTCCTTCCTCGACTTCCGTTCGCGTCGTATTTTTTACATTTCCTTCGTTTTTTTTTTTTTTCTTTTTTTTTTTTACTTTTTTATACCGATGTTTCGCATTTCATTCACCTATTCATTTATTTATTCATTCATTAATTCATTTATTCATTTATTTATTAAAATTTTTGTTTTTTGTTTTGTTCCGTTCCTGCGCTTTTCCGCCCCAATTTTTTCGTTTTTTATTTTTTATTATTTTTTTTTTTTTTTTCGTTTTTCAGCTACCTACTCCTCTTTTCATTTCACACTTTCCACTCGCTCACGGCTGGGTACGTAACGTAACGTGTTTTTATCAGTCAACCGAGTTCGGATACGAGGACGGATTTCCGTGTCGTTATGCGTTATCCTTGCGTTATATACCCTCGGAGTGGAGGTATAGGTATGGGCTGAGCGCGATTTTGCTGCCAGTTATAAACTCTCCGACACTCACAGAGATAGATAACTGCCGTCTGGCTCGATTACTTGTTCGCAAAAATTTCTATCCCTATCATAATTATTTTCTATTTTTTAACTTTTAATTTTCTCTTTTTCTCTTTTTCTCTTTTTCTCTTTTTCTCTTTTTCTCCCGTCTCTTGACCATCCACCTCGATTTTTTGTTTCCATCATTATTTATAATTACATACTAGGGGTGCCGAATCTCAACGTTTATTCTGCTATATAATATACGAGGAGGTACGAGGTCTCTGCAATCTCCTGATTTCTAATTTCTCATTCGGTTGCGCGGAACTCTCGCAACTATTTTCAGCGCGAAATATATCTAGTGGATGTGTAAGTTTGGCCGATCGAGGTGGTTAATGTAAATAAAACACCCCTGAGGTAACGTTAATTTCTACCGCGTCGTATATAAGGCTTAGATTTATTGGTGTTTACGTTAGATAATATGCAAAATAGGGAACTGAGCAAGCAACGAACTGAATCAGCCAACCAGTTCGTTCTTTACCAAAGTATACCGGGAGCCACGCGTCGCGACGCTAGAGCTTCGACTTCAGCTTGGGCTTGGGCTTTGGCTTTGGTTTGGGCCTGCTCTCCGGTTCCTTTCTAGTCCTGTAATTAATTCGTTTGATTTATATCACCAAAGGACCTGAATGCTAATTTCTATTTACTTATTAGCAGTGCATACGAAGTAGCTTGGTTATATTGTTTTCCTCTGCGCCAGTTACAAAGCATCCCCTTCTGCCCGGCTAACTCACGCCACGAATACCACCCGGAAACCACCCTCGTGCAGCGAAGATCAATAATTAAAACTTTAAAGACGTCGAGCAGTTTCTTATTTTTATACTTTTTTGCGCTCCTCGGTTTCCGCCAAGATGATACGACGGGAGTTCTGGTCCTTATAGAAAATCACAACCTGCAGATATCACGTCGCACTAAATATGGAGAGAAAAAAATTCTTTATTTCATCAAGATCAAGCTAGAATGCGAATAACAAGCTCGGGAGCTCGAGATCGTACCACGTATTAAGGATGTATGTTATATGGTTCGTATGGGTATAAGGTATAGTTAGTTATAAATATACGTATATATATGTATATATATAAACGTCGATATATATATATGTATGGAGTGTAGCAGGGACCATTACACGGGTTTATAGGCTGTATTAACATCGAGGCGAGAAATTCGAAGCTTTGGCCACGGGGATTTCCTGCCTTACTCTGATCGCTGCGGTAATATTTCGAAGTGTCGTTTTCTCGGGACGAATAAGGGTAGAAATTTCGTCGAACGTTTAGTGTCCCGCGGTTGGTAGTTAATAATTACAATACACCCCCGTTTATGGAGTACTAGCGCATATAACAGTATAGAAACTCTCTAACTGTGTAAGGGCGTGTACGTATGGGGGTAGTAGCTACATAATATAAAAAGAAGTATATTTCTGTACTACATCCCTAAAAAAATTTATCTCCATGGATACCAATGCTTCTCTTTTGTAATTACGAATTTCGGAAGGGTATAAGAGGTGGGAGTAAGGGGTCGCGGTAGTAGAAATGGAAGTGCTAGTGGAAAGGGAAGAAAGGGGTGGCAGTAGGTGTAAAGTCGATTAATTCCGGTACAACTGACTCTGGGGGTAACGGTTAATATCGCAAGGCAGATATCATCCCGGTTGCGCAAACTAAACCCCACAGAGCGTATAGTAATCTCCGCCCACGTAAACTCACATATTACTAGCTTTATCTTCACATTAACAGGCAGGCACTAAAAGTAAACAGCGCGTCGGCACCAAAGTGCTGAGCCCAAAGAACACCCCATGGAAGATCTCATGTGTGTATATATATGTATTATATTATATGTATGTATTTATATATATATATATATATCCACTTTATACATAATTATACATACAAATACAGAAACAGGATATATGTGTACTAGGGTGGTCCTTGATTTGATCATTTTCGAATTTCAATGCTTCCATACAAAAAAATGTAGCCGAAATCCGAGCCTTATATCTCGATTCTAAGTACTGCCCCTGCGGTACTTAGGAACCTGGGGCTTCGACTGCATTTTTTTTTTTTTTTTGTAGATCTTGCGAAACATTCAAGCCCATGGAAGATTTGAAATTCGAATATGACCGAACTACGGACCACCCCTAATGTGTGTATCCTTCAGTGCTCAATTCTAAACTCAAATTCAAAATCAAAATAAGAATTTTTTTAACTATTTAGATCCTCGACTGATATGAAGATCACATTTTTTGAAACAGGTTCTTCTCTTTCATCTTTTGGGTAATTAAGCGCCCTGAATCGCTTACTCATGCAGGAGAAAGAAGAGTATAGTTAGTATAGACCTGCACTAGCTTCTTCCTCTAGTTTTGATGTCGTTTTTTTTGTTCTTGGTGTTGGCGTTAACTGAGATTGAATATAATGTACTTAACTCCGTTATTTTTTTTCTTTTCGTGGATAACTGCGAGGATGAGTCATATTCTCCCATTCTTCTTTCTCAGCTTGTTTGTGTTTCGAGATAAATGAATTTTCAGTCGTACCTACTTTCGTCCGCTTTAGTCTCATTACTTCCCGAATTATCGTCTTGTTTTCAACCTTGACAAATATCAAATATTTGAAGTTTCGTAATCGTTATACTTTGAGGACTTAATCTCTGCGTTACAGAGTTGGAAAATTAATACATGAATAAATACAGTATGAAACAGAGAACAATACCGTACGAAGTGCAACTCTCTAACTAAACTTGTCATTCGGTATTAATTATAAATTTCTAAATTCTATACGACATAAGTTTCCGAAGAAATACAGAAAACTTACGCTCGTGGGAAAACCGAAAATAATATCCTTATCTAGTTTAAAATATACGAACAAGGAAAAGTCATTCGGTAATAAAAGTTTGAACTCGCGGAGAGCTATGCGGCGAAAGTTTGTCCTGGTAAAAACTGAAAATAGATTCAAACTTTGTCGAAATAAAAATCTAATGCACGCGAGTAAAAGCCATTATAAAAACTGCAGCCAGAAGTTCGGTCCGATCAAGAAAAACCGAAAACTTTTCTTTTCTTTTTTTCTTTTTGACTCGCTAATCACACATATCGAACCTCATATCGCTACCATTTTCGCTCTTAAGCTAAACCAACACTTTCGCATCCTGCAGGGTTTTAGGCAAACGCCAAACGCCAAATGGCAAATGGCCTGGGTCTTCGGTGAGGTTAATTAAAGTATTTCAACGGGTAGGTACTTCAGCATCAGCATCCCCAACGGGCCTTTATCTAATACCCTTGTGTGTGCGCTACCGGACACTGCAAACAATCTCCTCCGCCATTTTCGCACATACTTTTTTTCTTCCTCCCCCTGTCTCTGGACTATCAAACTTTAGCACGGAGGGTTTCAACAGATCTGTGAAGATTTTAATAATTTCCATTTTTCATAGAAATCTAGAAAAAAAACAACAAAAAATACGAGGAAACACCTAAATTCGGGTATGTGATCATCGAGCTTTCGTCTCTTCAGAACGAGTCAAAGTCGTCGGCCAATAGATTGGATTATCCTAAAACGAAACACAAGTACCAAGACTTAATATTGGCCGGTGAACGCGGTCCATAAGATCCTCAGAAGCCCAGCAGCCCCGGGTTTCCCAGGAATTGTCGCATAACCACGTACATGGTACGGAATAGACGCACACATATATACCTATATATACACCCACGTCGTTGAGGGTGGGAAAAAGAGGAGATGAGGGAGGTGGCGTTGGAGGTTCGGTATATTGGTTCAAGCTTCGCGTACTCAGCCCTCATGAATATGCCGTGGCAGGCGCGATGCGGAGGCAAACCTCTGACCGAGGGGGATGATGTGCCTCCGTTGTACCGTAGGCGAGGTAAAGAGTGACCCCTGAAATGACCTCTGGGTATCACCCCAAAATTTCGTCTTTACTATATACGACGCGGGCAATTGGCCCAAAGGTGAAGACCTTGGTTCCAAATGAATTGGAATAAAATGAAGAAAAAAGAAAAAAAGCAACCCCTCGCCTTGTTATTATTAATAATACCCTTTTCTGTTTCTTCGTATTTTTTTAGTCCGTTTAACTTAGATCCAATGCCGCATGCGGTAATGGCTCTCGAAGTTAACGAAATGGTTTCGTCTCTAGTTACATACGCTGGCGGTAGGTATTACGAAGAAAGAATTTGATCCGTACTGCTGCAAACGTGCGTCTACTAACGAGCTAATTACCTGTAATATTGAGTCCTCGAGGCACTTCAAAGGGGAATAATAAGTCGCTCAGATTAACACTTCTACGGTTACGGTTTCCTGGAAACGGTTTTGAATTAGGGATGACTCGGGTTTATACCCTCGGGATTTCTAGATGAAATCTGGCGTTTCAGATATACCTCGAAGTATACGTATGTTATACGAGTAGTAATATGCTCTACACGGCCGCGTCGTATAAAGTGGATATAATGATTGCAGAATATCGTATGCGAATCTCACTGTGGAATCATTCTTCCCTATTTAATGCCAAAAGAGAGAGAGAGAAAGAGGAAGAGAAAGAGGTAAGAGAAATAAATAGGATTTTCTTAAAATACACGAAGGGAAGATCTGGCTCGAACTCTCGGCGTGGAATCGCATTACAATTTCGGGGCCGCGCGTCCAGCCGTGGGCCATCAACGATAGAACGCAAAACCGTGTAGTTTTTTTGCCCTTTCTCCGTTTTCCCTCCGCCTCCGTCTTTTCCTTATACCGGACAGAACAGACCGTCCGGAACTCAATGAAAACTTGGCGAATTTTATTTGCCGAGGGTAAGATAGGCCTCCTTTCGTCTGCCTTCCTTCGAATCGAATTTCACGTCGCAAACTCACGCACCGCGAGACCTTTCGACTCCTGGCCGGAGGGAGTGCGCCCTTATACCGGTATACCTATACTACACCATATCCGTCCAACCGAACCAATTCCTACCATAGATGCCCGATATAGGTATACCTCAGTGCACACTGAGTGCTACATTTCCCCAGATTCGTACAATTTCACTTTGAAATAATAACACCGAGTTGAAAAATATATATCATATGAATGAAAATTGGCTCAAATATTTCATAATTTTGCTTCATGCCGCACGTCTATACGCCATCGTTTCTCTAATTTCAGTCTTAAGTTTATACTATCGCCCTTTGTACATCCGGAATAGGAAAAGATTACTCTGTGTAAGTCTCGTGGGCATAAGAAGAAGAAAAGAAAAAAATAGAAAATGTCGTGAAGAGGTGAGTTTGGAGTCAGGACGTCGTGGTAATTTAAGACAGCCAAAGATCGTAATTTGTCTCGCGAGTCGCGGCTCATAGCATCCTTAGTTAACAGTGTTAGCAGCCAATATACCCAACGTAATTTCAATGTTTCAAGTTAATGCCCTCACCTCCTGACGTCTAATTACTTCTACGACCGTGACGACTAGCTGCCATTGCCACACCATAACTATACTAAAAATTATTCTATAATATTAGGAGCCTGCAGAGCAGGAATCGATTTTATGAAATCGTACCTAGGTACACCTCTTTTCAATGAACACAAAAGCTCGTGAGAAACCGAGACGGACACGAGTGTCTACCTTCGGGCATTTTCTAGTGATTAGCCAAAGTTACATGCGCATGCAGTGTACCACCATCGTGTCTTGTACCTTCTATCTTCTCGGTTCTAGCCTCCAGCTTGGAGCCACCCAGGAGCTTCCAGCTTCCAGCTACCCTCCTAGGTACTGTATCTCTCCGTAGCCGTTGTAATCCTCAATTAATGTAGCTACAAGTAAAGCTAACTATCTATGGGTTCTGTAGGTAGTATGGTATACAGGTGAACTCGCGAACTTTGATACACACATTCCAACTAGGTATAGGTATAGTTATATAATATATATATATATATATATGTAAATGAAATCTCTGTGGTTGATTAGTCGCCTGTTTTGGTTATGAATATACTGAATTAGGTTGAATTTCAACTGATTCTAATAAACTAGCACATATTACATATTCCGCGACGTAGTTCTTCGCAGTCTCGAAGCCTAGCGAGAGGTCTGCTCATAGTGGAATGACTTAATCCAATTTGTCATCGTTGTACGGCCATAAATCGTATCTAGGATTAGCCGCGCACCTACTAATACCACTTGCGTTAACACGTAGGCAAAAAACGAATTTAAATTGCCAATTTCCATTTCGGGATTCACGATCGTCTGTACAACTCCTACGCGTAAAAGACGAGAATTTGATCCTCACCAACGCCCACTTTGTCAGAAAAATTATTGACTTGAAAGCGAGGTGTATAATGTTGAAGATCATTATTCTATCCTGAATGTTACATACGGACAGTTTTACACGTAGATTAAGCACAGCATTACAGGTGGAAGAGGAAGAATTATCAGCTTTGTTAATAAATAATTTTATACCGATACAAGTTTTTAGGACATAATTTAACCCTGGCGCCCGCGCCGTCGTCGTATAACTACATATAAGAAAAAACGAATTTATAACGACGTAATTACCAAAACTTTCCCTGCATTTAGTTTAGGATATACCACAGGCTATACCAGACCCGCGATGCGTGGATATTACGTTACTTTATGTCCCACTAGCTCATACGTAACGTTCGGAACAAATCGATGCGATACGCGGGTACGACGCGACGCGGCATGGCTATGGCTATTGCTATGGCTATGGGTATGGCTATATGGCATGGGCATCATCAGTTAGAGAAGCCACACTGCTGACGCGTTGTCTCCGTCGGTTCTCTATAATTGAGCTCTGATCTTCTCTCCTCCTCCTCCTCCTCCTCCTCCTCTTCCTCCTTATCCTTTTTCTTCAACCTTTTTATCTTTTTCTTTTCCTTTCTCGCTCTGTCCCCCCGATCATCAGTTAAAGACACGATTTCCCACGGCTCGAAGTACGACCACGCTGTGAATTCGAATTTTCGACGCCTAACGTCGCTTTGCGCGCTCACGTGCGAGCCGCAATGCGATCCAGGGTTGACCGGGTTGAATCGTCCAGAAGAAGGGTTGCGGTTTGTCGAACCAAAGTTCGACCTCGAAGTAGACTTTCCGGTTGCTCCCAACCCTCTCTCTCCCTCTCTCCCTCTCTTTGGTTCCTTCTAAATAACAAACCCCGTTGGAGAGACGCGGGTCAGTCAGTCCGCAAAGGATGGAGGCAGGGAGGTCGCCAGAGGAATTGGACGCGGGCAAATAACCCGCTGATTAACCGAATGCCGGTCGGCGCGACAAACGTGGCTCGACCGATTATCTGTCCTCTTCTATCTCCCGGGCCAGGTTCCCTCGGGGTGAAAACTTTCGGGTCTGTTTGATCGAAATTGTTTGAAAAGGTCAAGCCAGATATTAATATATACATCCTGGACTGCAGAAAGAAAACTCGATCTGTTTTACTTTTCGTTTTTCTATTTATTTTCTCGTCGTCTGCATGAGATATGAGTTTTGTTTTTTGCTAATCGCGCTAATTCATATACTTAGCATTAATTTACCCTGAATGAAAGAAAAAAAAAAAAAAAAAGGTTTCACGTATTCAGAATTCTGAAATGTGAGCTGGGAGACTATTTTTCTCACGATGAAAAAAAAGGACGAGTAGATCCTCAGGCACTGATCCGAACCGATCCTGAATATGATCGGAAAAGCTGGCAGGCGTTGCCTCGCGGACTTCGACGTTTATTTCGGTTTGACAGCGAATGGACAAATTGCTTTTTGAAAGCTCGCTACTCTTGATCACTCTACCGCTTCCACCTCTTCCAACGCTCGGCTACTCTATTCTCACGATTCGGATGCTGCTGCCTGCTGCTGCAGGTCTCGATTGTTCGTGCTGTACCAATCACGATGGTGATCGATAAGACATGAATTCCAGTATAGATTTGCGCCTCGTATATATGTCTGATTGAAAAAATGCAAATAACCTTATGAAAAACGCGGTTTTCTATACAACCTGCACAGATCAGAAAATGTGTCCCTCGCGCGGTCCATGACCCGAAACCATCCAACGTAATTCAAATTCATTTTACCCACACGTTCGTATACCTTACTCCACTTAATTATCGATCTGTTCCACTCGACTAATTATTTCTCCGTGACCGATCTGCCGTTTTCCCTCGGTTTTCCCCGTACTAGGGATGATTTTACCCGCAGCGAATCGCTGCAGGGAGAATCGGGATCATCCTATCCTAACCGCATGATGGTATAAGAACTACGGTGCCAGATGGCGATCGGTTCCGATTACATGGGAGGATTGTCTACGCTTTTCGATATATTATTCTAAACGCATCATATGTAGTACCGTCATGATCATCCTTAGAGGATTAGGTACGTACTGCAGGAGTTAACCATACCCATCTGGCACCGATTACCCATACCCAAATATCGGCTATACCTATGTATACGTGTTACTCTATGCAGTAACTGCTTTGTATATGATGACCTGAAGATATCCTGGCCGTTGACGCGAGATCAAGCCTCGGCGACCAGGGTACACCGGGTTAAGTGACAATTTAGATGAGCTGATACGTAGGGGGAAACCTCGGGATGGCTGGTATTCGCTGATAACGATCCTCAGCTTTCCATATAGCTGATAAAACGGCGCTAATTATTATCAGAAGTTATCATTGAATTAGAAACGATTTAATTTTTCCTCATTTTTTATTTAAATATAAATTTCATCGTTTGTTCAGATACATGCTACTCGTCCTCGGTCGCCGAAATGAAAATGGATTAACGAAAAAATAAATATTTTTTTTTTTTTTTTCACATCCTGCGCATATACATATATATATGTACTAGAATACGCGAGGTTGAGTGGAGCGACGCGGGACTGCCTGTTACGCACGAAGTGTTTCAATCAAACGCACATATTGGCTCCGAGATGAAACTCTATACCGCGACGATATTGCGTTGAGCAATAAACGTTTTTTTTCTGTTTATTTTTTTTTTCAGTTTTTCACATACCGCCTAAAAATCGGGCGAAATATTGGAAAAATTTCACTAATCCGTTCATAGAAGTGAAACACATTAAAACAGTACACGTCTTATAGGAAGCAAGCGGGTTGAAATTCGTTTATAATTGTTATTATGCCATTTTGCGAATTTCTATTCAGGCTATTGAACGTGTAGCTTAGTCTCAATTCTCTACATCGTGTAGTTTAATGTTTGAACGTTGAAGTGCTTTTTCTTTTTAATTTCATATAGAAGATTCCGTCTCTCGCGTGTTAAATACTAATTACACTCAAAAGCTTTGAAGTTTATTTATGACCGATATTTTTTTTTTTTTTTCTTCTTGTTTTTTCTCCCTTTCGTTTCTTTCATACAGCCGCAAGGTATACCTATGATGTATGTTCGTGTGTATCGTACCTGAGCGTATATTCCAGGGTGAGGTGCATGCCTACGTAATTTCTAATAGCAAGCTTAAGGGTGTAGATGGGCGAGGCGGTAGCGAAGGGGTAAAGAGGCGAAGAGTCGTCGGTATATAGGGTAGTATTTTGGAGGAGAAACTAATTTTCCGCTCATTTTGTTAATTGTAACTTTAGGCACTTTGTGTAATAACAAGAAAACATGCGATAACGGGCTCATCTCGCGAAACCTAATTACATTTAAAGGGAACAACTTACTTACTGGAAAATTCTACCTCAGCTTCTAACTGGTACCAGAAAACCTCGCAAGGCCTTGCATCAAATTTCTAATACCATCATATATATCTAATATCATCATCATCATCGTCACATGGTTTCAATTTCCCTTTATGGATTTACCCATCCATTAAAATCAACTATAATCACAAGCTTATAATTACTGTCTCTCATTATTGAACAGAAATCCACATCCAAACATTATCCACCGTCTGCCATTTCGAAATTCGTTTTTATCATATTTTTATTTTTTTTCGACGTAGTCGTAGTCGTTTTTGGAATGAAGGTAAATTTTTATAGACAGTATATTGCACGTGTTCATAATATTCGACAGGAAAAATAAAAAATAAAAACCCGCCTTAATTACGAGCCTGCGGGTTATAAAATGGAAAATTTATGTTCCTACGGGAGGAAATAGAGACGAGATATTGTTAATCAGTACTCGATTGACGGATGAAATGATAGCTGAATACGTGAAATTAGTGGGATCGTACTCCAACACTATGATAATTGGACGCGGTCCCATACCAGGTGCGACGTGCGTACATGGTTCTGTTTAGTGCGAAACGCGTGTCATATGCGTGTACGAAACTTGCCCCCAACCACTGGCACAATTCACCATCACAAAGGGTTAAACGCGCGTGCCAATGTCCACGCTCGTGGTTTCGTATACACCTATGTGAATTCACTGATTAGCGATTACCATACCCGGTGCACTTGCGATTGTTTCGAGCTTAGAATTCAGCTATTTTGGTGCTAAATATCATTAATCATTATTATGGATAAAATAAAAATAGCGATCGATAATTTCAGTTTTCGTTTAGAAACACAAGTTTCAATATTTCTCATTGAGGATATTGTAAATTATCAAATCTTATGCATGAATTTTTACACGCCATACACCAATTCGACGAAACGTTTGAAGTTGTGGATGAAACCCCGTTCAATTGAAATTATTAAAATTCGTTATTCTATACCCATAAGATGTATACCATATCTAAGAATATGAGGTAAAACGTGAGAGAATCGAGCTTATTATATACTTATAGCTGCTCATGTTCGGAGGAAAGGATCGGTTCCATCGTACCATGCACGCGCCGACTCCTAGTACCCGATAAAACGGTCCATTTGTAGGATAAGGATCCTCACGCGAGAGGGAATCGATCATAGTGGCACACGCGAGCCCCGACGTTCATTCTATCGAGAGTTCCTCCTTTTCAGAATCGAGGAAAAATTTCTATACGAAAATAATAATAATAATGATAATAATAATAATTATAATTATTATTATTATTATCTCCGTCGTTGATATGATTATTTTATAAAACTTATATAGGAGTTGGGGAGATAAAAATGTTTAAATTGCGTCTAGATGAATTTTTTTTAACCTTGCGGTTAAATTCGCTCTCTTTTAGTATATGAGATATTTTTCCTTGTCTTGTTCGATGTAAATTGCGGTTCTACGTTGCATCAGTCTCTTCGGAGGGATCCCCTCGTGGATTCGCGTAATGAAATTAAAGTTCCATTGCATTTGTGAGTCTTGACAGCAATATTCTGCAATTATACGAGAAACCGTATAGTAACGTTGGATAAATTGCAAATAAGAACCTGGATCGCTATAGCGAACGAATGGAAAGGATGAATAGCTGGCTAACTCAAGATGCGAGAAGAGAACGAGTAAACGTAAAGGTAGAGGTATAGGTACAGAGAAACGTAGAAAAAAAAAGAAATAAATGAAAAATAACGTAGGTATACTACATAGGTATATATAAAAAGGTAGAAAAGTAGAAAACGGATAAAGAGGCAGAGGTACAGGAAAGAAGAGAGACCCTTCAACTTCCAGTTTAACTAAGCGATATGAAAATGAAAATCTAGCCGCAGTTTCCTTTGAACGGTTTATATACACACGTATGTAGGTATGTACATACCTAGAGGTACCCGTTGCCCCAACCCCCGCGATATTTTCCCGAAGGTCACCTGGCCACCTAATTTCCGTAATTTCAGGGGGTCGCTGGGTTGGTGTCGTTAATTGAGCGTGACCAAGGGACGTAATGTTTTTAAATTAGCTTGAAATAACTCTAATTTAACCCTTTGATGTCGACAGCTCGGGAAAAACAGTTCAGGTTTCTCTAACGCGATCCGCCCTTTCTCGTTTCGAGTTCTGCAAAGTGCCGGTTTCGGTTTATCAAAAGAAAATGTATAGAAAAAAGAACAGGGGCGAGGGTAGAAAAAAAATTGTCTTTTCTTTACCGTCCGGCTTCTCTGAGTCCTGAATAATGAAAAACTGAAAATAAAACCGTCCCGTTACTCGACAGAAAAAAGTATTCCAAGAAGCCGAGTGATTTTTGATAAAGAAAAATTTGACACAAGAGGGAATTCGTCGCAATTGCGTACATACATACACGCGTTACCCTTATCCCGTTCATATTCCTATCTCTACCTTCGTAACTGTTCATTCATTTCACGGGTACGTCGTCGTCGTCGTCGCGTTGGCCAATAAAACAATTTGATTAACCGCGTGTTTAATTGTTGAATATTCTTAACCCCTTCAGAGATTACGAAATGTACTACCTACACACATGTACATATTATTATGTCATATGTGTTGACGTCTAACGCACGTAGGTAGGCGAGATACGTACGTTTCCACAGGCTCTAAAATATTTCGGAATTCGAGAGAAGGATATAGATGCAGGCGAGCAGAGAGTGGCTACTGATTAACACTTTTGTTAGAGTAAATTTGTGTAGGAAGTACACGAGCCCTCGTACATAGACGCTAACAGAACTTGGTATGCACTATTTTTCATGCAACAGGCTAGAGAGCTGTGCCATACTCAAATGACGTAAGATTAATCCACTTTGCCCATTCTGTCACGCGAATAATTCAACGTTGAAAAAAAAAAATCCAAGCATACACTGCAGTCACGTATCTACGTTGATGTGAGCTGGAAATGAATTTGTTTCTTCATTTTTAGCCAGTTTTATTATTTTTTTCTTTAATTCTACTGTAAAATTCGCGCTTTTATGTAGCTACCGTCGAGCCTGCAGCAAGAGGAAACAAATTCACTTTTGCTAATTGAATATTATCATATCGAGGGCTGAGGATCAGAAGGGCGTAACCCACGAAGAATTTTCCGATATACGCTCTTATGGCAGCGAATTCAAGGAGAAAGCTTCTTCTTCTCTCATAGTGAAAAGTTAAAATTGAGTAGATTTTAGTATCTCCGATGTCAAGAGCCGAAAGAGGCAGAGAGGCACGGCATATCAAATCCGCACCATTAGGTACGCGAGATAGTAGGGAGTTATGGTCTCTGTACAGCCCGTAATTATTTGTATTCAAAACGCGACCGCCCTTTTCATCCACTTAAACGCGTGTCCGGGGGTATTTCATGCACGAAATATATGTTAGCGTTCCCCTAAACGCGGAATAAATCGGTCCCAGTGATCTCACCGGTGTGGGTGTGGGTGCGGGCGCGGGCGTCCCGACGCGACGCTATCGCGAGTCTCTGTCTCGCTCTTAGTAAAGTCCCCTAGTTCCTCCACTTGAAATTCTGTCCTCGGCGAATCCTCGAATCTTTCTTCTTTCCTTATCCTCTTTATTTGAGCTTCGGCTTTCATTTCTTCACTCGGTGCTTCATACATAACACTTTTCTTTTTTTTTTTTCATATACAAAATTCGGGATTATGGAATTACGCTTTTCGTAGAGACTACATAGAAATGATAAGACGAATCGAAAAAAAAACGGTCGCATTTATTACCCGTCTTGCAACTTGCAAGGGGATGAAAAGAGAAACAACGTTTACTCTGGCGTGAATTCAGACCCTTATTTTACCAGCCGATGACTCAATCCGCCCATTATTCGATCCTGGATATCCACGTGATCCATAAAGTTCGATTTATTTCAAGTCGAAGTAGCTGAAGACAAGTTTTTTTGTTTTTTTCTCTTAATGAACAAAAAATGTCCATCATTTAGTTTGAAATTTGATTATTTGCAAACAGACGGTTTTTCCGGTGATCTAACAGTTTAGAAAAACACTATATGCCGCCTCCGTCGCGTCGTTTGGATCAAGTTTCCGTCAAGATCGGATAATATTTCTACCCTCTGGCATCACACCCACCTATTTCCAATCAAGTGACTGCGCTCATAGCGTAACTCGATTCGACAGTCTATAATCTCTCCCGTGCCGCCATGGGCTACCAGGTGCAACGTTGACGTCATTCTCCGTCACAGCAACCCCTATGGGGGTGTATTTTCCATTTCTAATTTTTTTTTATTTTAATTCTTAAAATAGAAGAAAAAAATTCATTGCTTTTCTATTTTCACCAGGATCGTGGACGTACGATCATTAGCCCCGAAACTATTGCACAGACCTAAAATTCTTCATTGCCGCAAACACTCGGGTATAACAATATGTAATCCATTGATAGATACGTGTGTAAATACAGTATATGCATGTACCAACCAGTAGTTGGATACATATGGATACATACCTACGTACGAGTAGGTATTTTCAGAGCGTGACGACATTACCGTGGGCGAACGACAGATGGGTTGAGTAAAACCGTATATAGGTATCAACCCACACGAACGAGGGCATAGCGCATATACTGCGTATCGAAATCGGTAATGGAAGTTGGCATTGTTTTAGATTGCAGGGTGTACAAGGTGGGTTACGCTAGTTCTACCTATGTAAAATATACATGAATATAGGGGTGAGTGTACTGTGTGCGTAGGACCTACGTTCACTCGTCCAAATGCGTATATCTATATATCCTAGGTATATTTATTTATTAGCGGTGACGATGATCCACGATGACGGAACCTCCTAATGGACACGACACGTTTGTCTATTCGAGTACCATAGACAGATGGTCGGTCTCACCTTGCATTAGTCATATAATACCACATAAAATCACTGCGTTTTTGGAATCGATGCATTCATTTGTGGTTACAGATCAATCACCATACGCGTGTAAAAGCGATGTTCGTAAAAAAAAATTATGATTCCTTTTTTTTTTCTTTTTTTACCATTTTTTTGATGTAAAAACTTTCATTTTTATCCCTATATACACCCTTATTTTTTAATGACAGTTGTGGGAGTAGAGGATATATGCAAGAGCGGTCATTTCTGTGAGATGGCTTCATGTTATAATTAATGATTCCGTAGGAAGACAAGCTCGGCTTCGCGTTTAATCACGATAAGATAAAATAGCTGATCCCGACTTCTGCCGAGTCGGTTGGCTGGTTCTGCATGAGCGATGATGGTTGTATTTCCTGGGCATTTGTCATATCTCTTCCATCTTTCATATATAAACGGGTGTACAATACTTGTTCATATATATATAGGTGTATATATATATATATATGTACAGTCGTTTATACTATCAACGATTCTTCATTCTCTCATCCTTCTCCATCGCGTTCCTCTAGCTCTATCTTTATCTCAAGAATAAGAAGAAGAACGGTCTCGTTCGAGCCGAAAACCACGAAAGACACGATCCAGCTCACCGTCATCTTTCCGACGTTTTGATGAGGCAGGATTTGGCTGAAGTCCAGGGTCCCCGACTCCCGGTGCAAATGCCACTCGACTCTCATCCACCAAGCGTGCAACTTCGGCCCATCACACCGGCCTACGGCGGATTTCCGTTCCCCAGCTCCAACCTCGCCTCTTTCCCTTTTAATTTTCTTTTTCCGCTCGGTCCTTCTTTCATCTTTCTTCTTCATCCCCATCAACCACAGCCATGGGACTCCTTCGCCCACACACGTCCGTTGATCCCCTGCAGTATACGTCACTACGGGTATAATTAACCGCGGAAAAGAAATGTCCTTCGAATCGTGGCTGAGTCTTAATCATTTTCATACTCACTTAATTTATATAAGAAAAAAATGGTTAAAAAAATTGCGTCTCATATCTTGATACGATATCGTTGTACACAGTCCCCGACGCTTATTATTAGCCCGTTGTTAAATTAGAGTTTCATTTTTCACACGCCCTTAAGAACACCCATATTATTGCAACTCAATCAGTTTCTCTACGGGGTTTTTGCTACGAGGGGGTTGAGGGTGGCTGGAAAGGGAGGTGTTTCTCTCGTACAGCAGGGTGGAACTGTGAAAGTGGTCTTTCTCAATATGCCAAAACCATTTTTCACCGCGCATTAGCATCGGGACGCGTGTCGGGTTCATTTGTCAACCCCTACCGGTGGGTTTATGCGTTATACGTAGTAGGTGGTGGTACCTACGCAGACGGCGATAAATACGTAAGTGTATAACTCTATCTGGCAATACGAAGGGCCAATATTACGAACAAAGTGTCGACGACTGTATAATGGTATACGTATATGGAATATTGCAGCACGCGTACATGGTATAGCTGTTACGTACGAATGAGGAGCAAGAATTGATCGCCGGAACCATGCTGTTTTATATAAACAAGGGGCAGCCCGAAGACACGTGCAGGACCTCGCCTTTCCGCCTTTTCTAACGCTCGTTCACAATCAGCGGCTTTCCTGCTCGGTCCTGAAGCCTGGACTTAGTAATGGTCCGAAGAAAGGTATTGAAACAGGCTAAGAACCGTAGGGGGTCCTCGGGCCAGGGATATTAGCTCCTAGAATGAACCGAGCTGCCTATAACTCGCCCACGTCCATCGGCCAGGATTAACGTGAGAATGAAAAATGAAAAAAAAAAAACTGTCTCGACAGTGAACTTGAATTATGAAAATGTCACTTCATTCCCACGCATTTTTCTTTTTTCTTTTTTTTTTCCTTCTTTTTTAAAGTATGGGAGCGATAATTGAGACGCTATAAAAGATATTCGATGACATATATGTATAGTGGGTATTATAAAAATAGGGTGAAAATCTTTTTTGGTTGGAAGATAAATCGCGTTTTCGACAGTTATATTCGCGCGTCATTGAGCGTCCTTGCTCAAGGATGGCAATCTAAATCCTTTGAAAATCTAAAACTAGATCTAAATCGGGGCGATTTTATCAACGTGTTTGTCCGCCCGGCACGTCCTTCCAGCCGAAGGAGCCTTCTCTTTCTCTTTCTCTATTTTCGTGATGAGAATTACGAGGGGACGATTATCAAGGATTTTCCCTTAATATATTCGGCATAGCCTGATAAAGTATCGGATGAATTATGGGGATGAGATCGGAATGAACGGACGCGGACGAGACCCTCTACGCTCGAATGCATGGGGGAAATTTTCAAGGGGGTTTCTGACGGTCACGTGGCGCGGTGTGCCAATGCGGTGAAATTTATTACCCCCAAAAAGCGAAAATGATTTTTGAGGTCTGATGGTTACTCCTCTATGCATGATTTTGCCTATTTCTTCTTCGACGAATTGCTTAGTTATTTATTTTTCCTTTTTTTCTATTCAATATTTCCAAATTTTGGTATAAACCGGTGAAATAAAAATTCAGAAAGAATAGAAAAACATAGCTTCTGATTCGTGTCCGTTGTATCGCAGGAACATTTTTCCCGTTATCAAAAATGACCCAACACTGTACTGTTTGTAAGAATGAAAAGAAAGAAAAAAGAAAAAAGAAAGAGGAACGTTGGTTATTTCGCGCAAATATATTATATTATACGGGTATAAGGTTTAATTGTATGATACGATATGTAATCGAGTGAGTTTAATTGCAATTAGTTGGTTTAACCCGAAATTTTCCGTGACGCCGTAAAGTCGTAACGTATGTTGTTCAATTGGTGTAATACGGATGGTGTATGGGATCGTAAATTTTGATCAACTTTAATCGTCTTTAATCCTTAAGAATTAAAAGCATATGTCGCTGCGAAGCGAATTGTAGAAAATTGCTTGAGCCCCATCTACTCTCTGCTCCCTCTTCTTTCTCTCTTTCTCTCTATCTTTCTCTCTTTCTCTCTTTCATCTCTCCTTCTCTCTTCTTCCCTCGCTTGGATTGCATCCCTCTTCTCGTCCCCCACGTGTCACATTCGTTTTTACAGGCTCATGCATTTATATGGGATTGTAAAGTACATATATAAATGTATATACCCATATATATATGTATATATACATACATACATGTACCTTTATGTATCTACCTCTGCCTACCTTCTTAGATGTAAGGTAGGGTGTATTTATATATGTATATATGTATATAGGTATATAACTATGATACGAAACGTTGCACATTGACGAGGGCTGGGATTTGTCTGACTGATGACTGGAGATAGATAGAGATCGAAACTGTACGCTCGGAAGAACGGGCATTGTAGCGAGTCTTATTTGTCGCATCAATTAGGATTTGTCAAAAATATTATTGAGGGTCGTTTGATGTGCAAGTTTATATCCTCCGTTTGATCTTAACTTACAATGGTAAAATTTTCGTCGATCTCCCCTTTTCAACTCACAATTACTAATTGTATGGTGAAAACATTCGTTAGAAGCAGAGGATTTAGGGGATGACATAAATATTCATTTTAAAAGTTTCACGATTATTATCAAACACGTGAAAATTTTCAGTTCAAAATGGAAAAAAAAACATATATATCCCCACTTATCTCCTTTTTTGCCAAATCGACGTTACATCTCTCTCTCTCTCTCTCTCTCTACAAATATATAGGATTGTATTCCCTATTTGCCAAGGTATATTGAAGGAATCAATCCAAAGTGGACTTAAGTCCGGGTCAACTTATTGGCAACTTATTGGCCCCTCGAAAGTTTTCCGTAACAGTTCTATTCGAACACATCGTGAACAACGTCAAGGAATGGGTAGTGGGAAAGTTTTTTTTTTCTTCCTCTTCTCTCTCGATTTGATTCGACCTGATCCGAGGCATAAAGCAGACGTTAGTTCTGAGGGAATTCTTACATCTCCTAGAGTCCACAAATATCAACGTTTGAAAGTTTGACGAAACGCTATATGGGCGCAAATATTGAAATAAAATGAACTAAAATTCACCAAATCAGACCAGATCAGATAATCGACGATTTTTTTTTTCTTTTGCATCCGTTTTTGGTTTTCTTCTTTCACCCGAATCATCTGTTAGATGAAAGAGAAAAAAACGGAAAAAAAATGTCAGCAAATCAAAGAGCGGATAATTTATACTCGGTAGTAGCGAGTGGCTATAGTTTCTTTGGTTGGAAAAGTGACGATGAAATGGTGTCCGGGTGGCGTTTGCCCATTTGAAACTTGAAATATGGATGTAAATGTAAAACTGTACCGCGATCAACCAGACCGGAAACCCGTTTCATTCATATTCATCCGACTTTGGCCGTATTGACGCGCGGTGGCGTATGTGGAATTCCTTCCATCGTACGGTAACATTTAATGGAGACCAAAACGCAGCTGGAGAATACGCCGCGTTTTAAATCAGAGACAAATCTACTCACGCTAACAAAATGCATAAAAATTAAATAAAATTTAAAAAAAAATAAAAAAAAATAATTGGCAAAAAACTATGACAGGTATCCACCCATCACGCTGCTCTTAGAACGATATATTTCACGAAAGAGCGCCTGTTGGATATTAAATTTTACCTCAATGGATACTACGCACACCGATCGTATAATTTTTGGGGTAATAAAGAAAAAAAAAGACAAACTTCACAATTAAATAATTAGATATTTTGCGACAGCGTCACTTCGTACTCTGTGGCTTCGAAAAGTTTATCGCCACTAATTGGTAGCGTAATAAGAAGTTTTCCCATCTAGAACTCCGAACTCGTATACTAGGTACTGAGGATAGTTAGAAATGATACTTGGTAGAAGTTGTGATTAAGCTGCAACTTGACACGCAGTTATATAAAGAAAGAGACGCTTACTTGATCGTAGAATCGCACTCGCACTGCATAATCGAGAAATTGAACGAGCGACAAAAGTTGAACGTTTTATACCCAGACAGAGTTGGCGTTCAACAGCTGAAGAAAAAGTTTTGTTCAAGGAGGCGATAAGAAAGACACTCCTTCTCTCTCGATCCTTTTTCCTTCCCTTTCATTTCCTTCTTCTTTTCCCTCTTTTCCCTCTTTTCCCTCTCTCGCTCTCTCTCTCTCTCTCTCTCTATTCCTTCCTGACCCGTTGCGGAACTCTTTATTTGACTTCGGAATTAGCTGCTTTGATGCGGTTAAAGAATAGAAAGAATACGAAGCCCGGAGGTGGCCTCTGATCGTGCCTTGTTTAGAAATCGGGCTCTTACTGTGCTAGGTAACTTATTCCCCGCGTTCCGGTAATTGGATTAGAGCGAATTACGATCCTTGCTTAAGAATCGGAGGGTGTGCCCTTATACTCCGACCAACTTATTTGCTCCATTCAAATCGCCCCCGCGCCTTACCTCGAGTTTTCAGGTCGAAAGGGGTCAGCGAAAGAATCAATTTCACGGAATCATCGTTCTTCATCAATTTTAATAATCGTTTTCGATCGGGAAGTTCATTTCTCACAGTGAGGATATCTCAACATTTCATCCTCATGAGAACGTACGGTCTCGAATCGTGGTCAATGACGATTGTGTAATAGGGGTTTCAGTGGTGTAGACGGAATACTGCGTATACCGAATACGAATCAAATCGAGTGAAATCTTCGAATCTGGTGAGGTGAAGAGAGAGAGTAGTGGTATAGTAATCTTGGGCGAAATAGATCGAACGGTATTCTCAGCTCGATTTACGTCGATAAAATACTATAATTAGAAACACGATTTGCAATCAAGATCAAGATTGCTTCCTCAAACTATTCAGATTCCTATTCCTCGTGTCGATGTATAGAATTATCGTACAGTTTCAATTAACGCCGGGAA
Source organism: Tenthredo livida (assembly GCA_963992785.1). Lineage (NCBI taxonomy): Eukaryota > Metazoa > Arthropoda > Insecta > Hymenoptera > Tenthredinidae > Tenthredo > Tenthredo livida. The sequence continues at coordinate 3,043,356 of OZ023071.1, read as the reverse complement.
AATTCGTGCATCATTTCTTGTCGAATCGAAGTAATATTTCAAAAAGAGATGAAGATTTTAAATAGTAATGTCTATTTATTTTTTTCGTCGTTTTCGTTCTCGTCATCGTCGTCGCATCTTCTTCTTCTTCTTCTTCTCCTTCTTCCATGAGACTTTTCTTGGGAACGTTTGGGCAGCGAGTCCCCTGAGCGAAGGGATGAGGGCCAGAAAGGTTGCGTCGAGGATCCTCTCCTGGGTAAGAATAAAAATGAATTCGTAATTTCTAATTCGGTTCAGGTTGGAGGACTGCGAGTTAAAATATTCAATGTTTCGCTTACAGGATAGCGAATTTTAGCGGACAGAAATGTAGGCCAGGTATAGATCGAAACCAGAAAAAAAAATTAAATGTCCGAGTGGGATGGAATCGAGGAATGAAAATTGCTACGCGTACGTCGTACCTAACCCAGATTTAAACTTTGTATAAAACTCCGTTCTTTTTTCTGCTGCTTTTCCTTTTTCCTTTTTCTACCCCCAGGAAACACGATTCATTTAAATTTCATCATTCATATATATCCGCACTAAAAACCCGGACGAATTGGTATAGGTACTCATTAGACCAACGAACGCAACATGTAGCCGGAGGAAAAGAATTATCGAATCGAATAGTACAGGTCGGTATGTACAATATTATATTCGGGATGGGTTGATGTTGCGAATTTTAAAAGTTTCTAACATTAAAAATCCCGAATTCGTTTCAAACGATTTCAGATTTTCAGCAACGTCGAAGTTTTGGAATATTAAAATTCCGAAAAGTCGGAATGCGGACAGTTCAGAACTCCGGAAAATCCAAAAATTCGAAAATTTCCATTGATTTTTCGGGATATGAGAAGACAAAATAATATTTTATTCGAACCAAGACCTTCCTCAATGAAACAGATAATATCTACTTCAATCGATAACTTCTGTGTCACAAATATCGATAGGATTTTGAAATAGTTTTTTTTTTTCAAAAATACATCCTAAGAAGATTAATTTGACCATTCATTGGTCTTGATACGATCAATACAGCCCAAGTTATCAAACACTGAATGAATATACACGCGTGAATTTCAAGTTTCGAAATTTTGGCCTTTCGAAATTTTTAACCATCGCAGTTCTTCGTGTCAAATTTCTTTTAATCGGCTATGTAGTATAATTTTGAATGCAAAATGATTCCCTTTATAAAAAGAAACAAAAAACTATTGACCGCAGCTAATACTTAGCTTATGTTCAACTTCCACAGCTATAGTTTACTATATATTGTAAAGAGGTATGGGAAAGGAGAGAGAGGACGAGGATGGGGATGGGGATGGGTTGGACTCATATATTTACAGTGAGCAAACATCATTAGCGCATCAATTAAATACAATTATATGCAGGCAAGCTCGCGTGGTGGTCGTGGGTTGACCCAAAAAGAGTACATACAATAGTGATAAACTGCGGCTACAGTGGCATACAAATGTCTTTACACTTAGGGGTGGTTGTTTCAGGGCGAGAGAAAATCTATTCGGTTTTCTCGTGTAACTAGAGGCTGAAAACGACACGTACGTACATTTCTCGTTTTGCCATGCCACGACGACAATAATTACTTTACGGATTACGTGCTACTCTCTACTTTCAAATACGTATACCTATACACCTTCAACTTAATCTATCACATTTATTACACATTTACCTGTATACGATGATTATTGGTTTTACCATAGTGCGGGATTAAGTTTGCCAATGTATATTCTGCAACTACCTGTATTTCAAGGATAGAAGTTTAAGTTGAATTTTGACCACCTTTTCATAATTTATTCAAGTCAAAGCGTTTAATTTTTCCAACTGCAATGTCGAATGCGCAAAACTCCGGAATTTCACTATCCAGGGCTGCAGTTTTGGCCGCGGTTTTGGAATTATAAACGAGTAGGTAATCGCAGCGAGCGGTTTAGTTGGGAATATTATCAGCGTAGAACACGCTGCAGGGTGAACTGTTTCAAAAATTGTCAATTCGGCTTTGCGCCGCGCAAGGACCCTTCAAATTGCACTCGAATCGGGTTCCATAGGGATGCAGTGAGCGCGTCCAGTGGCGCGTACAATTCCATCGTGTGAAAATCTAATTAGTCGGATTAGCCTTGAACGTGTTACCGGCGGTGCGTTACTAACGGTACTTTTATACAATTCACGTTTGCAATTACGAACGGGTTGGAAAAAGCGAAAAAGTAAAACAGGAGGAAAAAAGGAGAAAAAACCCTACCCCACACCCGCACACAAAGAATAAAATCGAAAAAAATTAAAAGGAAAACAAAAAACAGCTGTTGACCCAGAGAATCGTTTTTCCACGGTTTAATGACGGGGTGAGCTTCTCTCGTGGCTGGGAAGCATCGGCTCGGTGCTAAACCAGGTCAGCTAGAAATAGAAGAAGAAAAATATACCCGCCTAACAAGATGCTATAGAATAATTTACCGTCATTTTACTCATATACTCAGGAGGATCATTCATCCGGATTTCTTTACGGTTAAGAAACAAAGCGCAGCTGAGACCCTGCAGTACTAATTGCAGGTGCAGCAGACCTGTGCGCTCTCGTAAATATGGAATTATCGAATATTCATTTTCCACGGATGTCTTTAAGTAGAATTTAAGTGGAAAGAAAAAAAATCTTACATCTTTTTCCTCCTTATTTCATTTTCATTTTTATTTTTATTTATTTTTTTCTCCTTTTCACTGAGGGTTCAAAGCTTGACGATTCTGCCGATGAATTTACTACCCCCGCAGTATAGTAATACGTATACCTGTATCGTACACTTATTATAAGGGTGTCTTAATCTCGCGTGACTCGAACCTCCATACCGGACCTAAAAAAGATTTCATCCGACACCTGAGGACGCGTGTACATTTAATATTGCGTGAAATATTATAATTACGGTAAGGTGCTCTAGATCGCAGAACAAGATTACCGTGACGTCATTCTCTCTCACCGGAGGGTTAAACGGGATGAAATAGACTGAAATAGAATAAAACAGGCTCGAATAACATTTAAAAATGCATAGAAAAAATTAAACAAGAAATAAAAAACGGAGAGAGAAAAATGAAAAAACAAAAAAAAGGAAAAAAGCAGACAATAATGTAGATATTTCATCTCTCTCCCCTTAACCACTCGCTTGCTGCTACACAGCCCCATTTATTTCGCCGGTTTTATCTCCAAAAAAAGATAAAGCTCCCAAAGTAGGTATCAGCTGATTTTATTCGCCGTTTCGATTCCGACAGTGCGAATAATAATATCAAAAAATGAAATGAAAAAAAAAATAATAATTTATGGAATGTTTAGATGTATTTAGTGAAACGGTTTTCATTTTCCCCGTTTTCTCTCAATTCGCTTACTGCGATAATAGTGAAAATATCGTAAAACTCGCGGCATAATAGACTGATTCGTGGTAATGGAATTGGATAGTATTTTTTTTATTTTTATTTCTTTCTTTCCTTTTTCATTTTTTTTTTTTTTTTGTTTTCCTCGTATCTAGGTATATCCAGCCGAAGTTTTACTACGATAGTATTTTGGCGCCCTCGACTCGTCGCGGCTCGGTAACTATCCTCTTCTCGTAGTTCTCTCATCGAGAAACGAGAAAGTAAGAAAGTAAGAAAGAAGGAAAGAACGAAAGAAAGAAAGAGCTGCAGAAAAGGAGGAGCGAGGAAAGCTCCTGCAGGACACGGACTGCGGCAAAAAAATACGCCAAGCCTAGCTAAGTTTTTACGCTTGCTCAGCGAACAAGTTAATCATTCTGGGTGAGAGCGGGGGTTGAAAAAAAAAATCTAGGAAAAGCTTTAAATAACGCGTCCGGAGCGTTCTGCTTCGCGTCTACCTCCTGTCCTAAAATTACGCCGGTTGCGGGTTGGTGGTCCTCCGGCAACGATCCTCGACGTCGAAGAACTAGGGTCCACCTGAAACCATTTCCACCTAACCTCGGGGACTCTAGCAAAATTACTTTTTTTGCATTGCCGCTACCGCGACGCCCGGCGTCGCTCACTCCCGGTCCTCACTCTATCGCCATTTCTTATCATCGCACGAAGTAAGACTTAGGTCTAACTTTTTGCAATCCCAATCCCAAAGTAGACACGCGCTCGTCCTTCCAAGATGATAAAATTTCCACTCCTAATTGAGAAGCCATTTTCCAAATTCAATCTGCAATTTACTTTTTTCGCCCCTTTTTTTCTTCTCTTTCTGTTTAATTAGACCCACATATACCGGTATACTGTACATTCAGGTAGCTGATATAGATTATCCTGATAATGACGTGTACCGTAAACTTATTCTACACGGTAGAAAACCTGGCTCGGATTGACGGCTGTTGCAGGTATACACGGAATGAAAAACAAATTAATTTAATTATATTTCGGAACGAAATAAAGTCCGTGGATATACTGAAAACATATTTTAATATACCGAATATATGAATTAGCGGTTCCATATACTTTATCGCATCACGAATGATTTTTCATTCATTTCGTTTATTTATTGATTCTTTATTCTCGTTACCTGATGCTCCTGCGCCATAACAGCTGTGTATTCGATTTCATCATTTTGTAGAAACCAAAAATAATGATCGGTGATAAAACAACGAAAAATTCGTATCCGAGTCTCCCATATTCGCTCGCGAACCACCGATCGGGCGAACCGGTGACTTGATAGAAATAAATCGACGATAGTCCTTCGTCAGTGCTATTGCCAAATATAAACCATACAGGTACGGGTTATACATGTATATAGGTATACATGGACCATCAGATGCCGGCTCTGTTTTCAATTTAATCTATCATTTCGTATTGTTCCCGCGCTTTTCCGATACACACGAATGTTCGTGGAAGATAAATTTCACATTATATGAATATAGGAGCAGACTGATTGCTATATATTTTTTACTTTTTCAAATTTCTATGAAATAACTGCAATACTGCATATCTGCATGCGACTGATTGCTGGCCGATTTCGATCAATCCAAGATGGCGGTTCTCTCGATTTTATAAAAATTTCATTCATTCGCCTGGGGATGCTATGAAATAAATAACGTTGACGTTTAACTTTTTCTTTCAGTTATTCATTTCGGACGTAGGTATAGGTACATATATTGTGCATATATTATACAGCCATCATATATATCGAGAAATATACGTACCTATAGTCAAAGCTGTACAAAGTTTGTACGAAGTAAACTGCAAGGATATATATACGATACAGTGAAGCGCGAGCTTGATATCCATCTTTTATGACGGAATTCGGATTGAATTTGCTACTCAATATCAAGCGAAACTCGCGCGTCCCGGCTGGGCCGATTCGAGTTCATATAGAATCTGACGTGTATACAGCATAGGTACCTATATCCCCCACGTGCACATGTTACGAACTATTTTATTCTCAGAATATGTCTCGTCAAGATACAAAACTGTAAATGCATTTGACGGGGGGATGAACGTCCCCCATACATATCGTAGAATCTGAATTTCTGAAAAATTTGAACAATTTGAAAACGTCGTTATGGAAAATCGATAGGGATCGTAAGGATAATCCGATCTAATACTGTAAAAAAATTGTTAAAATAAACGTGAAGAAGAAAAAAAAGTGATTTTCTAAATCTTGTATCACGCATCACACACACGAGACTTTCCTGAGGCTACAATCTAAACTGTGTGTAATTAAATGAGAAAATATTACGCGAAGCAGAGCATAACACCTACCTATACCTCCGTAAACTTAGTAGGACGTTTAGCTCGCGGAACCGCAATACAAACCACTTTACGCTGTGCGGAAAACGTGCGGGCATCAAAAGTAAAGGGGAAGTCGCGATGCCCGGGGGATCGCATATAACACGATCTACACCAAACTTTAATATCTGTATATTATAACATCTCAGTTCCCCCATGATGAAGATTTTTTTTTTTTTTTTTGTAAAATAAAACGAAAGATAGAAGTAAAATAAATTTAGAAAAAAAGGCATCAAATCACTGGAAACAGACTGAAAATAAGAGAAATAAAATTAACGGCACTTAGGCCATCACGCTTTTCAATTCCGAGTCTTTCGTTCGTGTAAAGCTCGCTTTGTACTCAAGGTACGTCCGGCAGTAGGAAGAGAGGCAGTGTTTCCTAGCCTGGTAAAACTCATCTCCTACTCCACAGGTCAAAAGATCCTAGTTCGCAGGTCTCTGATCGATAGATCGAAGCCGGGTCGAGAGAAAACGATGTAGTAGGTAGGTAGGTAGCGTACAGAGCGCGCACTTCCCTGAACGATCTTCTTCTAGGCAGCTCTATTTGATCAAACGCTTCGGGAGTAAAAGTCTAAGAGAATAGACCGCAAAGGCCATAAGAAACCGAAGAAAGAGTGACAAAGTTCCCTCCCTATACCCAACCCCAACCCCGACCACATCACAGCCCCGAGCTTTTAAGGCGACGAGTTTTGGAGTCGACGATAGGTGCAGGTCGACGTTCTGTACATATATGCCTATATATATATATTTAGTTTTATAGTTATTGCTTTCAGGCTAGACCAGAATCCGATATAACAGTAATTCCATAATATGCAAAGAAACGAGCGAACGAAGTCCATTTTTCTTATACGAAAATTTATTTTCCGATCATACATAGGTATCATTGAATCGGATGACTGAATATCTCGGAACTTCTTTTTTCCTTGTCTGCCTATGCGCGAGCTTTACTCGATTTTCATCAATTTCACTAGCGTTCAAATCCCTCTAGCAAATCTGTATTTTAAGTGTCGTAGAAATAAGCTCGAAATCTTGACGACCCAAGAACCCGCAATCTCCAGAGCGGTCAATTTCCTTCACCTAAGAAATTTTTCACCCTCGCAAGCCCGCCCTAAGCCAAACCACTGTGCGCGCCTCTTTTATATACACACGCGGATTTTTTCTTTGAGATGTAAAAATTCGCCACTCTGTACGTTTATTTTTTCTTCTGTTAAAAAATATAAAGTGAAATAGTCAAAAAACGAAAACACAGAAATATATTTTCAGAAACGGTCCTAAATCTCGGGCAAAAAAAAAATAAGAAAAATTTTTTTTCTTTCGGTTGATGAAATTCCTGACGATTGGTGATTTCCAAAAATCTCCAAATATTTTACAGCTGCTATACTAGAGCGATCCGCACGTGTACCCTATACCTACACCTTTAGCGTCGTAGAGTTGCAACTTTAGCCTTCAGCAAAAGAAGATTACATCGGTTCAAACAACAAAATATTCATGCTTCCTTCGCCCTGCCAAACAATAACCATTGTAAGGCGAACGGCGCATAATGTTTCTCGATATTACTATTTTTTATCCCCTCGGGTCTCGTTCGGGGACGCTGTGCCTTCCACGAATGCAAATTTACAACTACGGTATCCCAGGGAATGGTCCCCTACAACAGTACCAAGATCGCCCCAAAAACTCGAAGAATTAATAGTTCAAAGATCATCAACGGCGCGGGGGGGGGGGGGGAAGACATATTTTCCAACTTTACTTGAAACTACATGTTTTTTTTTCTATTATTTTTAACAAAACCAACCCGCATCGGTATATATTTGGGTACTTATCGTAAAAGAGGAGAACGGACAGGAATAACGCTTTTCTCGAAGATATGGAAGGATCTAAGAAAGAAAGGAAGGAAGGAGGCGTTTTGCCACTTCGAGAGAAGGAGTCTCGAGCAAGAACCACGTGCGTGTGTATTGATCCCTCTCTCTCAGGGTGCAGGGTGAGAGAAGGCGAAGGGGATACTGCGAGGGGTTAGCGGCCTGGCCAAGCCGAGCCGAGTCGAGTAGGCAATGTTATGTCATTTCTAGGGATGTGAATGTTTCTAAGGGTATATTTTCCACCCTGGTTTCATACCTGGGTGCATCAAGGGTGTATAAGAAGCGCAGCTTACTTGCGGAAGAGAAATAACTAGATGTACCTTATACCTACCCCTATAGCGTGCTAGATTATCATTACAAATTGTTCTTTTGTTGTCTACTAATTTCCACGTTTGTTTTCTCCCATCTGATCTTACCTTGAGGCAGTAATGTTCTTTCGAAAAAATAACGCAGCACCCTAACTCTGTCTTTACTTACTTCCGATTTCCCCGAATTTTGCTGTCGAAAAATAAACGATTCGTCAAAAAGCGAAACGAGAATATCCCAATCGCTAATGGCGGGGTAAAATAATACAGCTTCTTTTCTTATTCAACGATCAAATGCACACACCCAGGTAGGAAGACACTAATTCACCCTAAACGTTATCCTGAATATAAGAAAAAGAAAAAAAATCTTCAAAACGAAGAAAGACGATAATTTTAGTATCGTCGCAGATTCTGGGGCAACCCATTCCCTATTTCGAGTTATATGAACACCTACTCGTATTATACGGATAGCGAATTTGTTATCATACACCATATACCTAGATACATACCTACTTCGTATCCTGCAGGTTTTCGACCGAGTCAGCATTCGATAGAAATTAAACTAGTTCCTGGTCCCGGACAAATACGCAAGTACAGCAAGTTACTATACGTTATTAGAGCTTTAGTTTCGCTTAGACCCGTATCAAAGTGTCAGTTTCGAATTGGGTTAGATATATATATATCTGTAATTTAAAATATATTAAATTTCTGTACATAGAAATGATGAAGTACGGTATGCCATTACTGATGCTGGGTGTAGGTAAGGTATTTGTTTCAATTATTCCTCAACCACGTTGGCTTTTACTTATTTCGCCTATTTCTCACGCTCCGACATCGTACGCAGTCTATATACGTATATGTAGTATACGTACGTACCCAGGTAGATACCTATAGATTAACGCCGACGCAAAATACCCAATCCTTTTCATTGATTGGAATTGCTTTTCAAAGTGTTTCAATAGGGACGTATCCGACGCATAGTATATCTTGATTAAACGCAACGAGTGGCAATTAAAAAGAGCACTGAGTCTTCGAACTTAGGTAATATTTCCAGTTTTTATTTTCACCCAATGGGATATACAGTGCATTGAAATAACCACGTGAATGCATATCCTCGTCAAAAATTGATAATAATATGATCGTTAAAAATCGTTTTATATTTCTTCACCTTCAAATTCGAAACTTTTTGAAACTTTTCACAGCGATTATTCATAGTCGCAAAAATGACTTCGAACGAGCAACTTGTCGTTATGTCGTTATGCTACATCCAGTTACAATATCGGACGTAGTCCGTATCTTACTTGGTATTGTCTCAGACTTATTAGTCAGTGTCTACTTCCACCTCCGATTTGCGCAATTGTTCATTTTGGCACAAACGTTTCGTTGAATTGATTTTCAACCGGTATTTCCAAGGCTTAACAAGAGTATCAAGATCTGCTTCCACGATGCCTAGGTCTCTGAACTGACTGAGTTATTGTAATTGCGTGCAATATTGCACCAGCTGTCATTCCGCCCGTTCCTGCACCGCACAGTTAGTCCATTCTCTTGTTTGCCGGATGATGCTCATTCTGCAGATTTCGTCTTCCTTCCCCTAGTCAAGGCGTTTCGTACAGTTGTTCATAAACCACAGTGACAATATTGCCGCTGGAAGCTTCCGGAATATGATTAGTATTGCACGAGAGGGAATGCCGGACGAATTCTGCAGCATCTAGGCAGTTTTTTTCGTTTTTTTTTCTTCTTTTTGGTAGTAAGAGGGCGAATAACGCGGAAGAGAAATAAGGATCAAATTGGCTCTGTAGATGTAGAATCCGATTCGGATAAGAAATACGTCAAATAAATTACAAGGTGAATTAAAGTTTTCCCAAAGGTTCGACAATCTACTTGAAAATTTCAAGGGCTGGAAATTGGAGGAAGAAAATTTCGATCGATATACCTACCTACCCCAAACTTTGAACAGTCTTACTTTACCATTTGGTTTTGGCAAACGAAGAGAAAGTGTTTTCTGCAAAAAGAGAAGATCTCTTCGTCCCAATTCGTGGCTTCTTAAATTATCAAATTAGCAAACACACCAAGTAGGAAAGTACCCGTCCCATACCTATTTTACTATCATATTAATGTATTACAAACGAGATTTCAAGGAGAGGTTCTCGTTGAAGAGAACGAGAGTAAGAAGGAGAGAAGGAAAGGAAGAAAGAGAAATCTCGCATAGGTAAGAGTTCGAGTAATACTCCTGTTATTCAAACAAATTTGAATAATATTCACTCTAACAGATTTTAAGAAGAGTTTCATTATTTTTCTCGTTTCGACGGTAATTCGTGTCCCACCGGGAAATACGTTTCGTCTTGACTGCCTGTGCTCCTCTTTTTCCCTTCTGCTTTTTTTTTTCTTTTTTCTTTTTTTTCCCTCTTATTTCCCTCTATCCTTTTTTTCTCTTTTTTCTTTTTCCTCGAGTACTCCGTCGCCTCCGACTCTTCGTAAATTCAAGACTGTCTTGTCTTGAAGTGAGTCTACCCTTCGGAAATACGAGCAATTTTTATCGTCTTACACAGAGCGTTTATGTTTATGCGTGGGGTATAAAGGCGTAAATGTGTTTCGCTCGCAATCAAATTGAAATATGATTGAAAATTGACGTTTAGAAGATGAAAAAAAAAAAAGGAAAAAACAAGAAGCACTCGATTTTCTGCATCCGAAAATTCCATTAACACCGATTCACCTTTCAACTTCAGAGAATGGAACCAGGTTCCTTCTAAGGTCAGGTGAAGCCGCCTTAATCTCAAGTAACCAAGATACTTAGTACGCCAAGTACGTACCTTGGGTAGAGTCGAGCACTATCCAAGTAACGAGCCTTGGCACGAGGTCCAGGGTTTCCAGGGACGCTCTTCAGGACGAAGGTATAACCGAGGGCCTAACCTGTAGTACCAATTACGCTATGGTAGGGGCGATTTTAGGAGAGATAGCCGTCCGAATATTAACAAGGATTTTCGTTATCGCTCAAGTTGTGAAATCCCGAGTTAAGTTGGCGCTAGGAAACCTGGTGTAGCTGCTATGGGGTTGAGCAGGTGCGTGCCTAGGAAAGCGCTGCCCGGATTTTAGCGCCAAGTCTTCGGCTGCACGACGTGGCAGAGCTCTTATCTTACCTGCGAATGTCTAGGCGCTATAAGTAACTTTGAGCTTTCGTATAAGGCCCCGAGTTAAGCCCCGCGTGTAACAAGCCGGGATCTGCTTGACCGTGAAGGTCCGTAGTAGCCCGTGAAATCACTTGCCCCATACCCAGAAATTCCCAACCTTCTTCTGCCTCGATGGGTAATGAATTCCTCGTCGGCTCCTTCACCTGCCAAAGCCTTCTAATTAATTTGGGATCCCAAATAACCGTGCTAGAATTTATTCGATGGAATAAAATATCAGAATGATGCTTATACTCGTTTTATTTCTTCGTTTTCTTCTTCTTCCTCTTCTTCTTCTTATTTTCGAACGAGTCAACATCATCTAATAATAATTATGGAGATTTTATCACCACGTGCAGAGGTCGTCCAGCTGCAATCCGTCCAACTATTTGGAAATAGTTTTCTTCCCGGTACTTATGGGCCTGTCCATGGCACGTGGTGCCTTTACTGGGAAATGATCCGCAACATATGACGCGACAGATCAGGAGTTAGCTGCAGTTCGAGGAAATCGTCCCTTCTGGTCGCCCCAGGGGTATGCTTGGCGCCCCAAACTCCACAGTCATTCCCAACCGACAACCCCTCTTCCGAGCATAGCATAGCGTCATTACATTCATCATCCGAACACCTTCTCAAATCCTCTCACTTTTCAGGATAAATTACGTCAGCTACAGCCAGACCCGAATTAACCCGATCACGTCGTTTAATCTCAAGGCTACAACAGGTTTTCTCATGAAATGCCCTTTTTTAATTATCACAAAGCCAGACGTGCCATGCCATGCCGCGTCAGCCCTCTTTCGCCTCTTCCATGTCTCCGTTTTACGGCCATTCTCAATTATGATAAAACGGGGCAAACCATAAACGGAATCATTCTTCCCTGCGGAAAAAGTCGAAATCTCCATGATTATTCGTTTTATTATTCCTTGGAATCGTTTTAGAAAAAGTGGTTTCTGGTTTATGCGAAAGAAAAAGATCGGCGTTAACGGCGGCAGCGATTCTACAATTTTTCTGATTCCGTACTCCAATTTCCGCGATTCATCAATTCATGATCTTGTTAGCGGGGCATTGTGAAGCGTTGGTCCCGTACTCCCGTGGCGGTACTTGAGCGTCGCCCACGGGAGCAACCGGGACGTTGGGACGCTTGGGCGTCGGTGTATGGGTAGCAGTTGTACAGTAGGAAACTCGCGTCTCGCATTGTCATGCATTCAGTCGGGCACGTAATAATGGCTACGTCCTTTGTCGCTAATATCCTTTCCCGTTTCCTCTCAACGCGCCTGTTTCATCGCGGTGTCATCCGCGCGGCGCGGGCGTGTTTCACTCCGAGACCATACCGAGGCCTCGAAGCTTTAACCTCGTGCCTATTCTCCATCTGATTTCAGCCCCTACGAGTAGAATCCTGGCTCACGGACCTGCCAAGGATTTTCACACTCTCATGAAGTGTCTAGGTTGCGGCTGACGCATCCCCAAAGCTCCTTGTTAGAGATAACACTCGTCCAATAAAGACATCCTCGGCTTTCTCAATTGTACAAGGACATTCGGGACTGGTACTAGTTCGCCAAATGACAAGTTTTCGCTCAGCACGTGGCCTAGATCCAATTCCGAGGTTGGAAACTGATGAAAAATATTTAAAAAATGGTACAGAATTTTTGGTTTTTGAACCCCAATACGGTACCATTGAAGTTGCGGAAGCGAACAGGACGGAGAGAGGGAAGTTTTACTTTTCATATATGAATTGGCAAGGGTGACATGAATTCGTGAGGTAATTCGGGGGTGAACAGACAGGCTGGTATATCCACCTGTCTTTTTTGAGTGAAAGAAGCGCGTCTGACACTCTCCGCAGTTTTCGGCTTGTAAGTTTCTTTCCTGATCACGTGGCCCTCTCCGTAGGTGGCTCAACGGGAGAGGAGATTCGTGTGCCATGACGAGGTACACAACTGGGCCAATCGATACCCAACGTCGGCCGGGGGCGGGGGTGGCGTCGAGTTTCCCTTAAAAGCTCCGTAGCGGCGCTGGCGGCGCCCGGCGTCGCGCGAAACGGCGGGAGTTGATACGGGGTGCGCAGGTTCGCCCAGTGCGCGACGTTTGTGTTGGGGTATGTTTCGCATCGCGTCTCTGCCGAACGTTTTTCAGTATATTTCAACGTTTTTTTATCGCAATTTTTGGAAACGATTTTGAAAATCCGGCGAAAATCTTGTTTCTATAAAAGTTTTCGAACTTATAGCTGTTTCGAGCTGGACCTCGCATCTGTCAGTCTTCTCTCTTCCTCTCTGCCTCTCTCGCTCTAATATGTCATGTGAATCCCACCTCACCTCTTCCCCTGCAATTATGGATTCAAAAACACTCGTCTTTGTTTACATCGAGTAATCTGCGTGAACTTAATTTAGTTTTTCTTCCTTTTCCTCACCAGTTTCTCACTGGGTGCAGAATCGTTGCTTTTCCACGAAGAGCCTCTCACCTTGATTTATCGCCAATTTTACTTCCCACCTTTATCTCTCAGCCTGTGATTATCTTTTACGTGCGTTTAGCTGCAGTGGCTGATGCCAAGCCACACGATCAGCGATGTGCAAATTTTCCTGATCACATCTTCAAATGAGAAGCAGTATCGCGGATGAAATGACATATCAATCGCTGAAAGTGATAGTGATACGTACTACAGCAGCGTAGTGCAGTGTATCGCGAATTTATCGTGACCTGATCATTGTTGAACGCAGAATTTTGCACCAGTGACTGAATTGCCTGGCATAATAGGAAAAAATAAAATTGCGATTAGTAAATCAAGAAAAATGCATCACTATTACACTCAGGAAGACATTGACCGCGTTGGTGAGTTCCATGTGAAACCAAGTACTTTTCCTTTTACTCAAGTACCCACCACCCATGTTTAAATTCACCTCACGCACGCCTTCTTCGTCATGTGTGCTTGGTTCGATCTACAGGTCGCGACTCACGAACACCTGTACAAGATTTAAACCCCGTGCACAAATTGAAATCCGATTTTCACTCGCCACTTGAGATTCCCATCTGTAACATGCATATAGGTATACAGATGCTCGAGTGTCAATACCGTGTACTACAATTCGGCATTGAAATTCTGGTTCAATTTGGTGCTTCCGTTTGATGCTGATGAATTACTGGAAAATTAGGGTGCACGTTGCACTCGAATTGATGAATAAAAATTAGAGCTTCAAAGCCAATTTTTCCATGGACTTTGCCAGAAGGATTACCAGTTATTATTATGTAATGAAACTTTAGGGTCGACGATCGGATGATTATTGAGAAAAAAATTTCTTGTAATTATCTTTGATCTTGTTTTTTTAGAATTTAATAAACGAATATGGAACGCAGGGGTGGGTATATGGATATGACACGTGGTTTCAAGAGTCTCTCTCCATCTCTCTTCCTCTCTACAACCCCTTCAGCGAATATTTGAAATTCAGAGCTTGGTATTTTGAAAAATGTTTCGGAATCGTTTGATCTCTGGAAATTCAGCTCGTCCCCGAGTAAAAAATTTGCAACATCGCACGTTATAAAATTGCTTTCGGTCCCCAGTTATATTTTCTCTTTGCGGGTGAGAGAAAAAAAAATGAAAATAACGTAAAAAAAAAAAAATAATAATAATAATAATAGAAATAAAAAGAACTGTACCGGTATATATAATAACAATAGTTATTCCATTATATAAATTTAACGAAGCACGTTACGTCGAGCAGCAAAAACCGCGCGTTACAACATGCGTACGCAATAATTCAATCGTTTTACATCCTGAAGAGTCGAGGTTTTTTTTTTCTTTCTTTTCTTCGTCTTTCTACCTCAAACCACTCGTGTACGTGAAAACAAAAAATGCTTCAATACTTCGTTGTAAATTGAACCACGATGTATTATTTTCGAAATTTATTTCGTTTCATCATGCCTAATTATATTTCACATGTAGGTAGATATCTCTTTTTCATTTGCTTCTTTCACAGTAAGTACAATCATCATATAATAACCTGCAGAATGAAATTGGGGCAAAATCGGTGAGGATATTCCATAACGAACGTTTTCCCATACCCCAAAAATTTCATATAGCCGTAGGGTAGATATATATGTGTGTGTGTATGGGTGGGTGGGTGCGTATGTGTGCGTGCGTGCGTGCGTGTATGCATGTATATACATACGAGGCTCAAAATATGGGAAATAACAGAGTAGCTGTACGGTTTGAATCATGCGGAGATATCATCCCTGTGGATCTGACAACTCATTCCGAGCTCGAGGTCCTACGCAACTGTGGCTGTTATTATCGCTTTGACCCCAACCCAGTCCAAACAACAGTGATGATCTTTGGGTATATTACAACCCGAAACGGTAAAGGTCAAAGGGAACCTTATTCGGTCAAGTTGAAAAGCGAATTTATAATAATGAATACAATTTAATCAGCGCGCGCTCACTCTCATTTTCGAGATACAGGAATTTCGAGAAACTTCGAAGACTCTGGTCAAAAAGCGAATAAAAACGAACGGAAAAAATGAAAACACGTTCCGTAACGAGTCCCTGTACGGCACAAGTCCGTGTTTGAGATAGCCGTAGGCTGAGGGAAGGCCACCCCCCTAATACCCCGTACCTAGTTTCTCAAATTGCATTTATCCCCCGTGCCTAAACCAACCTAACGTATAACCCTGATACACCCTCGGCAATAAACTGGCTTAATTGCAGATGCGTTCCGTACCTTTCGGCAAACAGTGACTCGACTCCGACACAAGGCAGGCTTTAGCTATTCGTCGAACGTGTTGCAGAACGATCAAGCAGAATCTGTTTAAGGGTAAGAGAGAGGGAGGTTGCAGGCTCGAAGGGGTTCACACAAATCCGTTGTGCCCCTTCACTTGGGCAACCGACATTTCTGACGAGCAGACAGAAAGACATACAGACAGACATACGTACAGACAGACAGACACGTGGCTCGTTCTAATTTGCTTACGAGCTATACGCGTACGTATAATATACCAAAAGTACAAAGCAGCAAAGCTTTGCTTTGTTTTAACGACAATGCTTTACCCAACGGAGTGGTTAGCTACCCATGGTTTTCTTTATTGTTCTTCCGGATTCATTCGCGCGACTTTTATTCTCCTCTCGCTGTTAACGGGCATGCTTCAATTAGTTCACGTACCCGTTCACATCCATGATCAGGGAAGTACCTACCCCGTACCCCATGGAGATCGATAATCCGAACGATTTCCATTACATTTTGTCATTCGTTTAATTGTTTTAAGTAAAAAATTAGCGAAATCAATCAGCTCTATGGATTTAGGTGGGTAGTAGGTAGGCTGTTGTGTAGCAAGCGAGTAGACGGTATTCGAAAATCGTTTTTTGATGAGATTCTAAATACGGTATGGGTTTATAACGGGTTCACGGGACATAGTTAAGTGATATCAAGTCGTAAGGTATGGGTGCGCTTCCAGGGTTCGGGTTCAACTGAAAGGAGATGAGCCTCGACGAAGGGGAATTACCTGATATTGGAGTGTAAATTTCGGATAAATCCGAATTGCGCGTAGGAATTCAAATATCTTACTTGTTTCGGGAAGACGAGACGAAGAGGGGACAATATCTCCCTGAAAGTGGGAAGGGGGATAGGATAGGATAGGGCACATAAGAAGGTGAACCTCGCGTATATTAAATCGGTTGAATTTGCAAGATATTGGAACGTGTCCCGTTGCGCAACGCCGCGTCCCGAGATGAGGTGAACGAAAAAACGATTTTATTAGCCTTTGGACAAGTTTAAGTCCCGAGGAATGAGGAGGAAAAGGGCGATCAGCTCGGCCCAAACTTTACTATCAGAAAAAAACAAAAATCGTACAACCATTTACTTGCCAAAAACAAAAAATAGGAACCGATTTTATTTCTCGGATCGCCTGCATCCGCTGCAAATAAAAAGACAAAAAACCAAAAAATAAAAAACAAACTAGATTTAGTTTATTTTTTTATTTTACCAAGAGCTAAACGTACGGGGATTCCCTCGTGTTATCGCGTTACCGTTCGTGCTCTATCACTGCACCAGGCAGGCAAAGAGTTGGCGGGCCGAGGTGCCCTATAAATTGTGAATTTATTGTAATCTGGGGACCCTCCCGCCGACCGAAACGGCCTCCGATGGTCTGCCTCTCTCATCCTCCATCCCCAATGCACGAATTGCAGCATACCGATCCGCGTTACGTACCTACATTCGTTAAAAATTTACATCGAGTTTCGTGCCACGACGATCAGGGCAGGACAGGGCAGGGCAGGGCAGGACGTCTTTTGCCGAGAAAAGTCCCTGCGAATTATGGACTTGAAATACACAATACGTTTTCATCTCCAATTCCTTTATCGGCCGTGAAAACGATCGCACTGGAATGTCTTATACGAGCGGTGGATGTTATTATTATTATTCGCGTTTCCCTCTATTCGCAAGTTTTAGCGACATCTTTTCTTCCTCTTTTTTTTTCTTCTATACTTCGTTTTATTTCCCTTATACTTTCAGATTCTCCCGTTCGTTTTACCTGCTCGCTTCTGGTTTTTTCCCTAAAATTCGATAATCGATAAACCATCGTTCGTTTCTGTCGCTTCATTTTGACGCGCGGGTGATCTTTGCGAGAAGATTGCTACATCCGTAAAAAAATATACGACCTGGTACATATATTTCCTTTTTTTTCTCTCTCTCTCTCTCTCTTTTTTTCAGAGTGTCAGAAAAAAATCCCTGGGATGAAGTACGGCGTTCTATACTATAACGACGCGGGACTGGTCGATAAAAGAAAATATCTATACGCAATATCCGTTAAAACGTTATATACGAAAGTCTCCATAATTCGATCAAACATTTTCTACGTTTCCTCCGTCTCTTCGCTGTTTTCTCTATTCACTTCATTTTTTCTCGTCCGAAGAACAGCTTGATCAACGTTATGCAATTAACATTTTTCACAGCCGCGACCGACGCCCACGTCCGTTTTCCGCCCATCCCATCTCGACATAAGACTAGTTGGACAAGTTTAAGATTGCGAAAGTCGAGTGGTGGATGAGGAATGATAATTAATTCACGTCGGAGGCTACCGATTTCTTTGAAAGTATGTTTGTCTTCGGTTTATTACGTATACGAAACGCTAGGTAGTATAGGAAATATCGATATTTTAACGGAGACACACGGATATTCTGATTCCGAACGGTATACCGGTATAATGGAGACATGCAAGTTGGTGCGGAAAATTTTCCACCTCGTTTATTAAACATAACGAGGGTAGGTACCTATACGTATTTACAAGTTACAGTTTATCGGTATAGTCGTACGGTGGTTTTTTCTCTTCTTTCGGTTTTCTGTTTCCTTATGTGTTTTCCGCGACGACTACGTCGTTACAGAGACAAGCGAAAACTCAGGCGAAGATAGGTATAACGGACAACGTCGACGGGTTGTAAGAAAATATGGTCACTGCCACGGTGCATCGACGATCATAAAAGGTTACTGCGTCAAAATGTGGTTCTTCGTCCCATTGGAGCTTTAGTAGAAGATTTCTCAGCTTTTAAGATAAAATAAAAAGTTTTTTAAAAAAATAAGAATTGCAGGACAATATTTCCCGACTAACGGCTCGAACTTTTCCTTTCCTCTCCGTTATCAATCTAAATCAAGTCAAAAGGCTGCGAATTTATCTCTCAGTTTCCATATTTTTTTCCTGAAAAGGAAAGAAGAAGCAATGAAAATACGCGAAAATTCAATTCGTCATCACGATTTCCAATCAGATTAGAAACTTTTTTGCTAATTGTTTAGTTCCAATTATAAAGTTATACGTACCATACACCTACCAAACGGTGATTGGAAATTACCTGGGAAGTAATTACCCGTTGAAGCTTCTTTGCGCGGTAGTTTAGATCGTTTCGAAATGAAATTCAAAAAATAAAGAAAAAAATAACTAAAAGTCGGAAAATTGACGGGACACCGAGCCAGCTAGAATCACCCATTATACCTACCGTGAGGTAAAGCCGTAGATATGGTAGATTGAAAATTTACCAAGCGTAAAATATTTTTTCACTATAGAATATATATCTATGCTCTGGCCCGGCATAACTCTCATTAGCGGGGTTGCTGAAATTTTCCATAAAATTGAGTTTTTTCCTCGCTTATAATCACCGCTAAATTCAGAAATACCTTTTCCTATAAGCTTATACTTTTCTAAAAGCAATTTCATTTTTTTCTTTCCATATCATACATACCTATATATAGATATAAGCAGATTTCGCGTCGATTGTAATTACTGCCATACATCAAGCTGTTAATGTTTTCTATTTTTCCTCGAAGAAGTAAGAGACAAAGAAACAGAAAAGCTGAAACAAAAACGGGATGAAATGTGAAAAAAAAAAATAAAAAATAAGGAGGGAGAAAAAAAGTTCAATAAATTTAAGGTAGGCTCGACTCTGGACCAAAGCCAGAAACTAACTCTAGCAGTTTGAGTTGATGAAGAGAACGGGAGTATTCCGGTGCTGCGGTAAGGGAACCTAGTTAAACTGAAGCCACTTCTATTTGCGGTTTGTTCTTAATGGTACGAGAGTGGGTTTCGCGTTGGAGACGTCCACCGCGGTTTCCTCCGTGTACGTAGAAGTGTCCATAGGCTTTGGTACGACATTGAGCTTCGCCGAGCGTCGAGAGCTTTTGCAATTTAAAAAGCTTAGTAGAAACGGGGCTCCCTAGTTAACTATACGTACTTACCTTAGAATTTAGATCATACCTTTTGCAAGGTTACTCCACTTTTTCTCTGACTCTCTATCTCTCTTTCTATTCCATATACCCGACCCTTCAAAACAAAAACCGCTTGGTTATTTTTTTTCCCCTCTAAAAGTCTGAATGCGGAGCCTTTCTAATTCTCGTAAAAAACATTTGAAAAAAATTAAGCCTTTCTGGATGCAATTAAACGAGAAAACCGGACAAAAGGAGTCCGCTTTCAAAATTCAAAAACCGAGTAGATTCTTTTGGGAAATAAAAATCACCCCTAAAATGTCCATTCAAACGAGGCCGGAGACAAGAGACCGTAGAATTTAGCCGAGTGTCAACGAGGAACGTGGCTATGTTACCCCTCGCATATTCTGGATTTAGGTAGCCCTAGACTCGCGGAAATATCTCTAGGGTCAATCGTAATTCGTACGAGGCCCACAGCACTCGGTAATGAATGTTTATTAGAGACTAAATCTACCGCCAGATCAGGGGATGACTCAGAGACTGCATATCGACGGATATAAGCAGAGGGTGGAAATATACGATCTAAAATTTTTGTTCGAGTTCATTTATTCTTGACTAAAGATCAGAATGATTATTAATACTGATCGATAGATGTCTAGACCTAAGTCGATGTTTCCTCGAGGGCATAAGAATTTCCTTCAAATTGGGTAGTAAATAATTATCTAAAAAAAAGTTCAACGGTGATAAAATGGAAAGAAAATTACGTGTTTCGTCTGACAATGAGTCGGGTCTATACGTCTGCTGAGGAAACGGTTTTCATTCGTTTCGAGGATAGCTGGTAGAGTGTCGCAGTGTGTTTCGTAAAGTAGGTTCAATTCCATTAATTTCGTGGCGAGCCAATTTATTCTCAGAGTTTCTCGCTAGCAGGAACGTAGGTACGTACCTACCTACCTACCTTTCTACCTACCTACCTACCTACCTTGCGAAAACCCTATAGCTGACGTAAAACATTGACAATTAAAAGTTGAATTAGATCCGTGAACTATAAATCGTCGTCGTCGTCGAGGTGCACGGTTTGCAGTTGATATTTTCAACAGTATAGGGTTCGCTATATATTTCAAATTTATTTATTCTTGTGCTTGTCTATCGCTTCATTTTTTTTTCAATTATTTTTTTGCATCTGTTCCACTGGTGTCGACTTCAATTTCCTAGGTTAATTTGACTCCAACGATTTTTCTTTTCCTTTTTTTAATTTTGTCTTATTTTTGTTGTTGACGACACGGACGACGCCGCGCCGCGCATCCGCCTTGGTGCAATCGCCTTGGCGTGCGCTGAGTTGATTCAAATTACGTTTGACATTCGACGCTAGGGAATATAAGATAATTTAGTTGGTCTTAGATTTCCAATGGGAATATGGTACTATACAGATGCGGTTTTTTAACGAGGTGAAGAGGAATAGAGAGGGGGTGAAAAACGGGCGGAAAAGCGAAACGGGGAATAAAGGAGATCTCCAGAGAAGGGCGCGTTGTTCGCTCGAATTTCGAGGCCTCCACCAATCCCAGACCCATTCTTTATCTCTTTCTCTCTCTCTCTGTCTTTTCCTTTATCTAGTGTCTTGGGATTATCCGGGTATTAAATTTACTCTTAAACGATGCTCTCTGATTGCACTACGGTCTAAACCATATAGAAATAAGAATAATCCTCCCAATCTATGACCAGAAATCACGGTACGAAATTGCAATGAAAACACATGCAACATAATCAACAGATGCAAGGAAAAATCGGTACGTGCAGACTTTGGCACAAAACTTGATCCTGATGTTAGAACTTCGATCATTTTGTTTTTCCTGAATTCGAAGTCCGAAATTTCACCAGTGAAGACCGGTACCCATTTGGCCGATCCCGAATCCAGTCAGCTGCGAGACATTTGAAATAAAAAACGGAATACTGAGTGAGAGACCGCAGTCGATAGATCAAAGTCCCCTAGAATTTCTCTCGATAAAAAGTAGGAGTGCCTCGCCTAATACCTCGAAGAGCACATATAGTATAGTATCGGTAAATCGCAATGAATTCCTTCGAATCGGCACTTTTATCTTCACCGAAGAACATGTTTATGGTCTTGGTCGAGGGTCATCGCGACATTTCGTGGGGCTGGTTTGGTCGGCCACTGTCAACCCTCGACCGGGTCGAAAACAAATAACAATCGCTATAAAGGCGATACCCTGCAGGACTGGCCGTAATCCGACTCGGGGCATATTGAGCAGGTCTCATCGATGGCTGGGGGTTCCCCGCACTGTGCGCTTTCGCGGTGTAGAAAGGGAGAACCTGGGGGGATCGTATTAACGATAATGACAAACCAGTCCATGAGTGGTGATCGCCGATCAGAATGCCCTGACACGCGCGTCGCAGATTACTAACTCAACGCGCCACCACCCTGCATTGTCCCAGAGTTCTGTCGACCAAATTTTGGGATCCAGGATCGTGTCGCTTTTGATTAAGCCGTTTTCGAAATATGTCGGCCTCCGATTTCCTCCACCCTTCGCAACCTCGGTCATTCCAAGCCTGGGAAACGATCGCGATACATTTTTCAACTCTATCTAACTCTGACAGAGATCATTTTTTCACATTCTTTCGAGCTGTTCAAATTTGAAAAATGCTGTCGTTGTGAGTCAATGTCACAACGAAAAAGATACGGATCAGGTAAATCGTGTCGGGGCCTCTTTGGCCTCGGTTTATGATCTCCTAATGTGTTATTTCTGTTCTTCGAATCACGAGATTAGACTAATGGACGAAGTTGCGTGCAGATAAAGCGAGGATGACCACAATTTTTGATTTTCCTGAGTAATGGGGGACAGGTTAATCCATACGGTAAATTTTCTGTCTGTTTGTTAGCCATTAGTTAAAGTTTTCTTACGCCACTACGCTCCGGGAGTTTTCGGAGCTTGGACTTTCCCCGGCGACCTCATCCTGCAGGGATGAAACTTTCTCCACCTTGACAGCTTCGTTGCACGGTTTAGCTATCTACTCTAGACCCGAAAAAAAAGTTTGTTGTTCCACTAGCGATCTCGTAGCTCGTGATCTGTTGCCTAGTGGCTAGAAAGCTGTTGAAAAAAAAAAGAAAAATAAATAAGACGGAAAAAGTAGAATAAAAAATATACCAACTCGGAAAGCTATTAGAAAGCTCCTAGAACTAGACTCTCAGTCTACACTTTAACCTCCTGTCTTCAACCCCTATAGGTACTGGTCGACGAACTGCAACGAAACGAATGCGCTTTTGGAATTGAGGCATTAGACTTTTCCGATAGAGATAAAAAGCTACGCTAACAATTATTGTTACGGGGTGTATAAACTTTCGATTATAAAAATGGACTTATTGATCGGTTGGCTTCGTCGATACGGAAGCTCGAGCGTTATTAAATTCGTGTACTTCGCTGATATCCGGCTTGAGGGTATAATATTCGCTTTTATACTACTGCAGGCGGTAGTGAAGCCTAATTTTATTGCAATTATTTCGCGTCCCTTCTTCCAGGGGCAAATATCACTCGATTATGACTTTTGGCCACCAGGGAGCAGCGTTTATTTAAAACAAACGTAGGATCCGCGAGTTTTATAATTCTGCAGATTATTTCACGAGGAAGAAGTTGCAGACGGGTGGCCGACTGTCGGGTAACTTTTGGTGGGTTCCCTTTTGCCGATAAAAAATGATTAAAGCGACACCGGAAGGCCGAAGCTCTTCCAAAAACACAGAGCTTCCATCCCCCGTGAAATACAGTTTCCATAACGCGTTCGCGGTGCCCGCGTAAACATCGTTGGTTGTGGTAGCTACCCCGGTTTTCGCATCCTGCTCCTCGCCGCCCCTCATTATTGTTTTTATTTGTTTTTATTGCCTGCGATGGACGAGGGTGGTAATCCCGGCAGCGCCCCCATCGGTGCGCTTCTAATCACCGTGATATTTCGTGGAAAACAAAAAATGTTTTTTTTTCTCTCTTTTTCTTTTACAACCCTTTACGCATTTTTTATAACATCATGCCGCAGCCTATACGCACTATAAGCAAATACATGAGATTGACTTTCATGCAGAGACATTCATGCGGGAAAAATCAAGTGATTTAGGGGGGTCAGTTCACTCAGGGAGGAAATTCCAGTCGCTGTTCAAACGAATTTTTCAAACTCCCCTCTGCGCAGTCAAACGATATTTTTTCTTTTTTTTTCTTTCCTTCACTCTGGATAAAATGTTTTATACTCTTCGAAAAAGAATTGATGAATTTTTGTTAACTTGCGCTATTTTAGACCTCTACGATCACTTTTTGTATTTTATAAATTCCTGACTCTGATCTACGCACTTAGCTAAAAGAGATTTCTGCTCCGTTTAGATTCAAACTAAATACTCATCTCAATTTTCTTCTTCTTTTTACCCCGGTGAAATAAGAAGTAGTTTTTGAATAACTAGTCAGGTTCCTAGAAGTTCATTTCGCCATTTATTTACTCAGTAAAGTATTTCATAGGTAGGTAGGCAAGATTTCTCATCAGGATTGAGACGGGGCAGTCTGTGACCCCGGGCAAACGTGGGCTTGATCCGTGTTTATTTATTTTTCTCTAATGGTG
The DNA here is from genome assembly GCA_963992785.1 of Tenthredo livida. Classification (NCBI taxonomy): domain Eukaryota; kingdom Metazoa; phylum Arthropoda; class Insecta; order Hymenoptera; family Tenthredinidae; genus Tenthredo; species Tenthredo livida. The sequence continues at coordinate 3,019,004 of OZ023071.1, read as the reverse complement.
GTCCTGCGAAAACAGCTCAGAGCAATTCGCCGATGTTCCTTTCCTTCGTTTCGCCTCGATTCCGCCTTTCACGTTTATACCAGGTTCCTTCGATTGAATCCACTCTCTACCCTCTCTTCTCTCTTCTCTCTTCTCTCTTCTCTCTTCTCTCTTCTCTATCAGCACTGATGTATTTCCCAGCGACACAAGACGGGCCACGTAAAACTCCCAAATAATACGTGCCCCCAGGCGCAAACAACGGTAGGTCCTTGGTGGATTGAAACCGACCAATCGAAAGAAATACATGACGAAAGTGTAAAGGAAACCCGACATGGTTCGACCCTCTTTAACCCCGCGCGTCAACTTCCGATACGTGCTTTGACATTTTTTTATCAAATATATATTACCGTATATCTCCTACATGGTCAATGATTGGTTAACCTCGCCCTAATACCGTCGGTTTATACATATTTGCTGATCACATAATCAGGTGGAAAAGTCATATAAATTTACAATAGGGGAAGAAATATAAAGCTCGATTTAAAAAAGCTTTTAATGAATCGCGGTTGACCGGAAGCTCGAATACCCGTTATACTGTGATGCATAGTTGATAATTGCGCAGTTTTAATTGTCAGAATGTAGATTCTGCACACTTAACGTCTAGCCGATAAGATGAGCGAACGAATAATGGGTAGGTAGGTAGTTGCGAGGGTGAATTGTGATTGTCGCTTATAACGAGACAGGTACTTTATAGCGAGATGCAGAAAAAATGTATTTAACGCATCACAGGTATACGGTATGGGTATCGCTGATGAGAAAAGTGAGGTACGGATTTTGTAAATTATATTCTGAAGGATAGGGGATGGGGTATAAAAGAAGCGTGTCTGAGCCCCGTAAGGATCTGATAATTTCCGGTTGTCGGTGCTAGTCGGCCTATGACTTTGAACTCATCGATGTTTTTAATTGGAAACGAACTTCGTCAAGGGTCTTCTTCTCAAAGCTGGGGGTAAAGTTCCACCTCAAAGTTTCCTCAGTATCGGAATCCGGAGGTAATTGAATGCCTAAAAATTAAAAGGCCTCGAGTGCCAAAAAGAGATTTTCAAGAAAATTAAACAAACCAATCTTCGTTTTCTTTTCCCTTCTTCTCATTCCCATTCTACTTCTCCTTTTTCATCTTCCCTTTCACATAGCTATTCCAATTTTTGTCAAGACCCGCACGGATTATATAAGCGTATAAAAAATAGCCACTATTTGCCATGGCAAAAGGATATATGTATGGCGAGAATGATTTATAACGACTCAGTTCTTCGTCACGAATTCCCTAATGGATTTAAAATGTAAATAAGTAGTGTGTGCGTCTGAAATCGCGATGTTCCCTTCTGGGAAATGTATTGCGAGGGATAAATTGCAACGCTTTCCACTTGCCCCCGTCGGATCTGCATCTAAGAAGAGTTCGTATAATTTTTGTATCAACCAAACCGGAGGATTTACTGGCGCCATGAAATACGAAGACGAAAGCCCATTTCATATCTTTACTATAGAGAGGCTCCGCAAATTTATCTGAAATTAACTAAACTGATCAAAAGACTTACGTCTTTCGCCAATCATTCTTTGAGTTCGACAAAATTTATACACATCGGATTCCATAATCTTCATCATATTTTTTCACTTTTACGCTTTACCTAAAGATTTGAATTCATGGTCCCGAATAGCATACCTACATATCCACCTTTATATAGCTATATATTCATTCCACCGCGACGTACGTCTTGTAAATCTGCGCTCTCTCGCGAACAAATCATAGGCCTCTGCGCCAAATGTTTTCTATTATTTAAGGGAGGCAGGAGAGTGGCAGTGTATTACCTTGGTTAAGGTTTCCCTACCCCTCAGGGCCAACCCAAACTGGCAAAGTTCGAGGATAGCAGGGAAAGAGGCCAAAAACAGAGGGAGATACAACTCTGCAAGAGAAAGTGCGAGGATACAACCAGGAGATTCGGGACACGCTCGGTCCAGCGGGCCGCAGGCTCTCCTAGTAGCCTTTGACGGAAAATCCAACCTCTGGCTCGGATTGCCCAGAGAATAGAGGGCAAGATATTAAATTTGACAATAGAATGGACAGGCGACGGGGTAGAGAGGCGGCGGATAGGACAAGACTTCAAAAACGTTGCAACTGTATGATTTATCTCATACATATGAGAAATTTATACTAGGTCAGATTTTGGGGGCAGAAATTTATCAAAAAATGAAAGGATATCGATTTTTTTTTTGTGTTCTTCTTTTTTGCTAAACGCTCCCTTTATATTTCATGAATTAAACAATATTCCTAATGTCGACGAGGTATGAGAGCAACGACGGGAAACAGAGACTGGATCGGGGAGGGTTGTGAAGGATATCTTAGAGAGAAAGATGAGGAGAGATGGAGAAAGAGTAAAGGATAAGGGGTAAGAAACGAGGGATTATATTCAACGGGAGATAAGTATATAATATTTAGTTTATTCCGTGAGAGTTGGTTGCCAGATCAGGATTCAAATTCATTCAAATATGAAGCGAAAATCCTTGCGACGTAGCCGGGTATAAGGGAGACAAGAAAAGCCAGAAACACCGTGAAAAAGGGGGATGAGATTTTCGACAAAATACATACCTACCTACTACCCGAACGATGAAGAGAAATTATAGAAAGACGCGTATACCTGTGAGTTAAAAGGCTCTGCAGATCAACGCCGTCGATTTGCATCTCGTGGTATTTTTCAACGCAAACCAATGAAAATCGACCTTATTTCAAATTTATTCTAAATAGTCTAAATTCCGTTAAATTTCACCGGAAAATTCTCGACTCTCTTATTGCCTCGAGAGGCGCAAGCATCGTAGACGAACATCGAAAACGAGGCTCTTACACCGCGCGATTCAAGCGCGTGCAAACCTAGCAAATCCACGTCGATACCCTGCCAACTCGGGCAAACAGAGCCAATATTTTCCTTGCCAATACACCGAACGAAGGAAACTCACGGGACGAGGTTCGTTGTTCGGTGAAATAGGGAGGAAATTTAATTCAACCACCACAGCTTGCAGGGTATACCGCCTTTACATGCAACGAGTATACTTATTTCCCATTGCCCCACTTTTTACTACCTTAGATATACGAAATACCAGTTTTAAAGGGGACCAGTTTCACTAGATTAATTTAATCGTCATTTATTCAGTCCTTGTCATTATACCAGTCTGATCGATTCTTACCTAGGCTGCTCTTTTGCTCTTTCACACGCTCGCCTGTAATGATTACCAATTTCTGTAAAAATTCTTTCCTTATTTACTGTACGTACCTACTTGAGGCATATCTCTCGACTCGAGGAATGTGAGATAAATAAAAGAATAAGAAAGCGTATTTTGACGTGTCGGTAATATATTAGCTATACCTACCTACCCGCATCTCTACATAGGCAAAGAAATCGGAGAATAGTGATTTAATCGATTGTCGTAGAGATAAATAACCGATCTCTCTCTCTTTCTCTTTCGCTGCGTCCTTTATCTCCAAGATTTCTCGATCTTTTTCTCAAAGTCCACATTTTTTTTCGTCAATTTTAATTTTCGTTTCGGATTCGGGAATACAATAATCGAAAGTCCACCTCTCTTCTCATTTTATCTTTCAAACGACACGCAGCTTTTCGTTTTTCAAGGCGCGTGTATCTTCCACGAAACGTTCTTCGGCTATGGGGTTTAGAAAAATCGTGCGTCTGTCTTCGGGGCCCATGCCGGTTGAAAAAGGTTCCTAAATCTTGGACAATGACAAATCGTCGGATAAAAACATAGCCGGGTGTTGTACGAGTGTATACAAGAATGTAGATACATACCATACCTACATCCCTAGGTCCCGGGGTCCTGCAGCCATATGTACACGAGTTCGGAATGAAACACCTGTATTATACCTACCCACCACACTTACGCCACTCGCCCTGTCTATTCTCTATCTAAATCGAGAATCTCGCCATCGCGTAACACCAGACGTGTGAGAATTAACGCCTCTCGAAACTTTCTATAAAACAGTTTCTAATTAAACTAAATTCCGATAGTTTACTTTCTGTATTATTCTCCGCCTTTACTTCCAGTTACTTCCTTTCTCTCTTATTTATCACCAGGGGTACGAATATGTCGTAAACTAACCGTCAACGGACACACATAATATCTCGCCTCTTGTTCCTTTATACCTATACTATCCACACCTACTCGATTCCTCAGCGATCTTTATCACCGACAAAGAAATACCGCGTAGTTCCAGGTAACGTGGTATCAATTTTAATCGACGTTCACCTACCGAAAAGAAAGAAAAAAATATACTCAAAAAAATAAGAATAGAAAGGTGAATCCGATGTCTATAGAGACTCGACTACCGTTTCCAAATTTTTCTATTCTTTCTCCTTCTACTTTTACAACAATAACCGTATACTACATATACGCTATATGTATATAGGTACCTTGAAAGATAATACTGAAGAAAAATTCTCTAAAAACTGTTTACCGTTAGTATAATAGCCGGGCCATGGCGATAGGAAACGACGATCACAACGCTAATGGCCAACGGATATAGGGAACGACGTAGGTATATATGCGGATGGTAGGGCGGGTAATGAGCAGAATATACGAAGGGGATATGGCGAGGGAGTAAGAGAGGAAAGGATGGAGTCGGTATTAACGTTAAATATTCATGAAAAAGTCACTTCATTCCGTCGGTCAGGCTACGACTAGAATATGCATGGGACCATAGGTAGAAATTTCTCTGGGAGGGCAGTCGCGGAAAGGTGGTAGTACCTGGCATAGGAAAAACCGCGGTGAACCACAGACGGGATCGAAAGAACACAGATTAATTATTTATTCGACGATTCAGACGGTAGTAAATAATCACCAGTTTCCTCCGCAACTTCCGCCGAGATTAATTGAACCGCAATTTAATGAAAGGATGACGTTTTTTCGTATCTTCGTCTCCACACCATTTTTTTCATTTTTTTTCATTTTCTTTTTGCTAATTTCACCAATCTTTGAGAATCTAAGCGGTGATGAAGATTCTTCTCTCATTTTCGTATTTTTTCATTTTCAGTTCATCCCCACGGTGAAATATCCACTCATAGCAATTATTTTCTGCATTTTTGGACTAATCAATTTTTTTATTCCATATCAATTTTTTTATATATTCTTTCTCTTTATTCTTAATTTATTTGTTTATTTTTTTTCACAAAAACTGACTGATTCCCGTGATTCATTAACGTCAATATTTCTGTACACCATATGGATTAAAGTATCGGTGAACGGCTAACAAGAACGAAAACCGCAATGGGCGACGCACACATCGTTGCAATGTGCGGGCGCGGGCGAACCAGTATATTCATTTCTCTCATTAGTCAGATATAATTATCCTTCACCCATCGTATACACTGGCTTACCAATTTACAGTTTACCAGTTTACCAGTTTACCAGTTTACCGGTTTCCGACCGGCAGAAGCACCTGTATTCTACCCGGGTCGCGTTACCTGCTCCGCTAATTAGACGCGCGAGTTACGCAGCGGTAGCCACTCGTCAGACCGTACGACGTTCTCGAAATAGTTCCTCTGTCAAAGGTCTATAATACATCCGTATTAAGTAGACGTATACAAACGTTATGGCTTTTCGTATATGGAGGAAAAAAAAACAAAAAATATACTATAGCCAAAAAAGGCTGAAAAATCTATGGCTACATTTGCTTTTCTCTCATATGCACCCCTAGCTTTTTTTCATTTCGGTCCCAAATCTTAACAACTTTAAGTGTTCTCAGGTAAAAATAGGTTCAGATATTCACTGATTAATAAACTTCGGTAAATTATGGTATAAATTAAAGATCGTTAATCTCCTCTGTTTCAGAATACTTGATGTCTGGAAGTCCGCGAAGCTATCCGGCACGTTCACCGGGGGTGGCAGCGACTCCAACTCTTACCAGGTAAGTCCTATACACGGATATTTATAGATATATTATACACATATAAATATCTACGCGTGTGTGTGTCTAAATATAGTGTAGGTAGAGATACCTGTGCCTAGCTTAGTTCAGTATAGCCGGTTCAATGACCTCGACAAGTTTGCTTGCTCGTGAGCCGACATCAATATGCAGGATTCCAGGATTTCTAGCTACTGTTTGCGACTCGCCTTTGTCGACAAAGGGAATCCAACGTCAGTTCTAACCAGTAACCCATACAGGGGTATAGTAACGTCTATCTATGCCAAAGATAATTACAATTAAACAAGCCGATCAATTCTCAGACATTGATCGAGTTACAGAGAGCTAATTGAAGTCATTCTGAAAACGCGGATGCATTTATTCGTCACTTTTTTTAGTCTTTTAACTTTTTAACGAAAATTCATCTGCCTCTCCCAATCGGAGTTGCACAGGATTATAGGTCGGGTAAAAATATACGGGGATAAATGCAACCCCGTGCGGAAGTATTTTCCCTGGTATAGCTATTCAGATGGCTATATGGCTGTGTGATCCTCGACTTCGAGAACTTTGACTGCGCCTCTTCACTTGAGGACATCGATTCGCGTACTCGCGTCGATTTACGCGTGTACCTACACTGAACTCGTATTAATCATTCCGATGTAATTCTCGATGAGTTTTAGCCCCGATGATCAACGACCAGCGCACTGCTCGGCACAGTGTAGAGAGAAGAGAGAAATCTAGTCCATATGCAACCGCGGATCACTTTTAGCAATGTCGAAAATATGAATGGGATTAATTTTTGGTTCAATTTCGATATTCGATTTCGAACGGTAGTGGAGATATAAGTACGGTGTGAGTGACTCGAAATAATAAATCATCGCGACCGTGATATTACAATGGTTGTCCTTTATGGAGTTGGCGATATGAATTTTACGCGAAACTGAGAAAATTAATCTCGTCTAAGTTTAGCGTAGCTCAAAGTCTTTTGATCCACAAAGTTTCGGTTCGTCGAGACAAAGACGTACCTATACTTAGCTTGGTCTCGTCTTTGCTAACGGTTCTCATTATAAAACGCAAGTTTGAAATCGATTTATTTTCACCTTGGAAAGTTCTATTTTTTTCTTAATTTTTTCGCTTTTTTTCCTTTTCTTTTCCTATCTCACGCACAGACCAACCCCCGCCGCTATTCTTTCGCCCCTTGAAACATGGCTCTAAAGTTGATCATCTCACACCCCCAGAACGTCGCTCTTCATCGCAGTTGTAAACTGTTTTGAATCCCACAGAATTAGGAACGTCGTTATACGACGTACTTTCCCCACAACGATTCGAAACTCAACCGGTAAACTTTCCTTCATTCTGGATTGAAGGCGCGACTCGCGATGTTTGTTTTACACCCAAATCTCTAGATCCAAAGTCTTCCAAAATTACAGGTTTATCTTCCTCTCCTTATATACTTCACTTCGCCAAAGTACTACTCCTCGTACTAATTTCACCCCGACTAATTCATGCGCAATACGCAAGGTATACACCATGTATCGTCATTTTAAACAGAATTGCTTTCGAGTATAAGTATCGCTTTGTTCGCCAAATGGACCAAATGAAGCCGTAAGGTGCAACAAAGCCGACCACCAGACGCCGAATAAAGGCCGCGGGGTAATATAGGCTCGAACGTAACATTTAACGAGCCAATCTAGACAGGTTTGTAGCCCGGACATAAGGAAGCACAGTAAAAGGCTAAGATCGTTTAATATTGCCTCCGTACCATGGAATAACGAAAAGTACCCCTTATTCCCCGGGTTATTCCCTCGTTTGTGCTCAACTGCTAGCAGCAAAAGCACAACCAGAGCCGACCGCACGTCGTTTTGTAGTCGGAAAATGACTTGTAACAGGAAATCTATCCCATCACGTATAAAACGTCATTTCAACGAATCGCATTTAGAGAGAATGGCATTTGTTATTTTACTTCTTTCCTCGAGAGATTTTCCAGCAATATGTTTTGCCGGGTAGTTTAAGGTATCCATGCGCATGGTGGCGGCCCCCGATCCTCCGGATCGGATGAACGAATAATAAACAAATAAGTGTGTACAAAACGTCGAAAGAATGGCTATATATTTACCTACCTGGGTAACATGGGGGGCCTCTGGAGAGTCGGACCTTGCGTTATCTCGACTCGCTGAACCGTGAGCAAATCGAATGTCTTACCCTTCTCTCGAAGGGTTCTTCCCGTTAACCGCCTCTGCACGAATTTCGAATCAATATTTAAATTCCTTCTACAGACGAGCCTCTGGCACAGAGTATCGATTCTCGTTAGTTATCAAAAGGCACCTCGACTCGAGACGGTCCTTAGACGGCTATTCGAAAGACAAGATCCTTGTCCGTCAAAAATCCTTTTGCAAGATATTCCTGAGGTGGCGTGAATAAGTGAAATACACTAGACTGAAGACGGACATCGATCAAGTACACCCTCTGGATATTCTCTATTCTCCTCAGACTCCCCAATTCTTTGTCTCAAAGAAACGATCGCTGCATCTATATAACGGTGACCAGTAGACGGAAGGATGCTTCGTCTCTTGCAAAAGAAAAATAACGAGCGTCTAACTGACGGGGGTCGTTAACGAGGTCAAAAAAAAAACCAACATATATATATAGTGTGCATATATACACCCACCACGTGTCATTATACGGTCTCCTCGCATGTCTACATTCGGTTTATACCTATATGCAGTATAACGAGACTTTATTTCTACTCTGATCCATATTGTGTACCATTTTATTCATATGTGGGTATAAAAGTCGAGCTTTATTGGTCGTGCAGTTGAAATCTGGAAAAAGACGTGGCTTAACCTTCCGGGACTCCATGAAATGAGAGAAGTGTCTGTCACGTTGGATCACGACGAGTAGAGGCTCAAAGTGTTTCTTTGCTAGTGATGCGAGAGGAAAAATTCATGCTTTTACTTTGACTTGGAGATATATCCGCACGTCGACATATGCCTGCTCTGTGTGTGTGTGTGTGTGTGTGTGCAGTGAAAGTCGAATTGCGACTGATCAAAAGGTACGTCGGCGAGAAAGAAGTCGAGGCGCGACACCTGATTTCGTTTAATGCTTTTGATTACAAGTATTTCCAGAGCTATCCCACTCCATGAAAGATCTTAGTCTGAATCAAGCCGAGTTCAGTACCGGCTAGAATCGAGAGGTACGAATGTCTTAGCTCGGGATTTTCTTTCGCCTCTGCCATCCCTTTTGAGATTCTTTCTTTCTTTCTTTTTTTTTGTTTTTTTTTTTTTTTTTTTTGGGATCCTCTTTAATAAAGAAGAAACAGACGTTTGCGCAAGGCGTATCGCGGAGTAAAACGCCTCGTGTTTTTGGGGGAAAAGGAGACCGACCACCTTTCGCTTTCGGCAAAGAACGCTTCCTGTTTTCCGGGATCCGGAAATTAACAAGCGGATTTTACTTACTTTCGAAGGATCTTGATACACTCACTTTCCAAACTTTACCTCGAGGATAATAACGAGGAATCATCATGAAGCTCGTGGATGTATTTATCCTCAAATTTGCCCAAAATTCACATCACGTACTTATAGTCATGCATGTAGAGTCCCCTTCGTGACGTAGTGGGGAGATCGCAGGGATTCGCGAAGGGAAAGATTAAAGAGAAAAAATAAAAAGAGATAAAGAGAGAAAAAACTTTGGTGCTAAAAGTTTCAAGAATCTAAATCAATCGGACGAGAAGACTAAGAGACGGAAGTAAAGGAAGGGAACCTTCCTCCTTACCGGGGTAAGGAGAATTCAGACAACAGTGACGACGATGCTATGGTAGTGGTGGTGGTGCTGGTGTAAATACAGAGGGAACTCGCTCACCCTCTGCAGTAGGAAACTCCGGGTAACTCTGGTGGAACAGGGATGGTACCGATGTGGAACCGAGAGGCGGACGAGGTGCCTTGCCTAAAGATGTTCCAATTCAAATGAGTCGAACTTTTAAAATATTTAGAATGTTGAACAGGCCTCAGGATGGGGGGGGTGAACTTCTTCTTCGCCGGTGTTCGACGTGGCTGTCAATACGAGCGCGGGAAAGAGATCTCGAATTAGCTCTCTCTCCTACCACGCTTCTATTTTCATCCCTTTCCACGCCGCCACCTCACTCCTGAGTTCTGTCGGTACTCATTGAACTGGAAAGGTGTAATTTACACCATGCTGATTTCTATATCTAATGAAGAAAAAAAATCCACGATCAAGGGTAGACCTTTGGTCATTAGACCATTCTAGGGATGAAAGGTTACGCCGTCTCATTCGATGATGAGACAATCATAGAGCTCGATTTGAAAAGCAGCTAGATATCATTGGGCAAAACGCACAGCATGGTGGCACGGTGCAGTAAATTGGGGAACGGATTCGCGGCTTTTCTACCTTTCGGCTTTCGTTCACCCTGGCGCTACCTTATACTGCAGCTACAGTATCACGCCAGGCATGGAATCATCCATCTTATTTTGTTGAATCTAAAACTCATCCAACGTTGAATGGCAGGTAGGACGACGGGACGGTAAAGGGGGATAAGAGAGGGCAGTTTGTATCCCGGAAAACAGCGGGTCAGCCAGACGGAAGATACGCTTTGGTCGCCAGGCAACCGTCGAGGAAACTGCGAGTCCAGAGGAAGAAACACGCTCTAGGCTGGCTGGCGACTGCAAGTAAAGGTCCTCCCATTTTTCCCTCCACTCTTCAATCCCTTTTCTCTCTTTGTTTGCCTCACTTACTTTCTTCCTTCCTTCCTTCCTTCCTTCCTTCCTTCCTTCCTTCCTTCCTCCCTTCCTTCCTCCCTCCCTTCCTTCCTTCCTTCCTTTCTCTGCAGACAATCTTGCATCCCATCGTCCAGCTCAAGGATCGCGATTCTCCTACGCCATCAGGCGTGCGTCCTGCGATGACCACGGTGAAGGAATCGGTTCCGTTTTCTATTCTTGTTGCTTGAATATCGGAGGACTTCACTTTACTCAATTGTGACTCTAGCCGGATGGCGTAGGAACGCCAAATTCAATTGAGTCTAACTTTTTCGTTCCAAAAAAAGGAATAAAAAAAAAGGAAACCTTTCCATGTATCCAAGCCAATTTTTTCACTCGTGTAATTGGCAACCTTTGGGACCTGGGAATGATCGGACTTTCCAGACGCTGTCCTGATGTCCTAGCTCTTGTATAAAGTAAGTTTCACCGTCCTGGCAATGCCACTTGGTGCCTTTGTCTGAGCTACACCGCGGGGAACTATTTAAATTAATCAACAGAGAGAGAAGGAGCTAGGGAGAGCTGGAGAGAGAGACTCTAAGCCAGCCTGACGTCTTAATCCTTGTTTCAATTTGCGCCGTTCCTGCTTCTATGCCTTTGACTTTAGTCTATCCTGTGGGTGGCAGCATCCCGTCTTTCCATCTCTTGTTCTGACACATTCTCAGCGTCACATACCCCTCCGGGTACCTGCTTTTAAATCATCACCTTTTCAGCCCCCGCTACCTTGCTCCGCAAAGCTCAATTACATTTCTCCAATCCCGCTGCAGGAAAAAGGTCTTATATCTTACGAGAGCGAATCGAAATTATTAATATTATCATCATTGCTATTTCTCGGCTTTGCAATTCGGTCCACATGATACAATATGGAAAGTTCACAGTCGACTTTCGAAATCGGCAAAACCATAGAATTTCGAGGATAAGAATCCCGGGCGGTTCCTGATTTTTCAAATTTATCGAGGAACTTTGAAAGCTGTCAGACTTGATAACTTCGCTTTTCTCTTCTGGCAGAGAGATTATTTAAATTTGATCCTAGGTCGTCGCTCCGTGGGTACGATATACCATTTGGTATATCTGAGCTCCCTTTTCAAACTTTGTAATAAGTTGTTGCGCTCTAGTCTAGGCAAAGCGAGATTTCCCAACTCTGTTGTTGGATTCTATAAGCTCCACTTTGTTTCAGGGGTATACCGTCAATTATGCTTACTCGATATCAACCGGTCTATTCTAATACATCCCTTCGTATTACGTATCCGCTTACACTTGAAGACTTGCGAGATTCGAGAAGAGAAGAAGAAAAAAAATAATAAGAACGTATAAAAAATTTAAGTAGTACAAAGTTCTTCTTATCAGCTACAAAATAGCCTGCAGAACCTCAGAGTTTGCCTTTCTTTCGTTAGATTTATGAAAGTTCGCGCTTGTAATACAGAACCCAGGTTATAGTTCTGCCATAAACCATGGAGGAAAACTAAGAGAGAAAAGAGCAAGGAAAAGAGAGAGTCTCATCGAGAGGAAGCAGTGTGTGTGTGTGTGTGTGCTTTCTTCCCTTTTCGCTGGTCCTGCTACTGCTGCTGCCTGCAGCTTCTCTCGCAGGTTAACTCTACGCCCCCGACTCAACGGCGGTCGCTCCATAACGGTGAAACTTTCAAATATAAGCTAAATCCCTCATATATCACCACCTTATTGTAAAATATCGTCAATACGCGATAAACTTAACATGAAAGCCTTGAGCGCCGGGCAAACGAGCCCCAGGCTAGCGAGCGAGCGTGCTCGCGCTATCGATTGCTTCAAATTTTACATCGACCTCGATAACTTACATCCAGTGAGGTGCGTATTTGATAAGTTTTACGTACAAATAACCGACGATCGTGGAATTCGAGCGAGCTAAAGCGCCGAGTTTCTTCAATCAGCTAAAATTTCTATTCATTTCTCTGCTAAATTAGTTGCGAAAATTCGCTTGCCTTATAAAAACGCTAGTTATAGTACCTTGTGCTGCGGAGGCTCGCCTGGAGCAAGGAAACGAAAAATAAGGTGGAAATTCTTTACCCACCTCTCTATACCGTCGCACACGGACATCCAAAAGTTTTCGTTAAATTAACTTCTGCAGCCCAGACAACGAGATACGTATTAAGTATTTTCAACAAAATCTCGCTGCACACTGCTTTAAAATTCCATCAATTATGCAAGGCTCTCAGTAAAGCCTAGTACGACGAACCCCTGCGAGGTAGGTAGGTAGGTAGGTACGTGTACAAAAATCTGGACGAAAAGTCAGTCTTGCATACAGAAGGACGGTACACGACACGAGAGATTTCCTCTCCGTATGAATAAAGGAAAGAAAGTTTCTCTTTCCGCTATAACACGCAAGCGAAAGGTTCAGCTGATTAATTGATATCAAGAATAAACTGCGGGTACTAATTTATCGGATATGGATAGCGCGCGATCATGTTCGTTAATAATTTTAGCTCATGTAATCATAGCTCGTTGGGGAAGGTACTTTACGAGCTAACGATTTATTGTTTGCTGGTATAGCATATAGTGCGTTGTATATATGTAATATATATAAGGCAGACCTTGGTGGAGGCCGACGTCGCGTCGGCTTGAAATAACAGCCTTAGCATATTTTACATACATATATATATATTATATATAATATAGGGTAATAGAACTAACACCGGTGGTAGAAATTAATATTAACGGAAGTATAGGTATATCTGCCTGGATGAGAAAAATCCTCCGAGTCCATACTGCGTCGAAGTTCTTCAGCGTTTTCACCGTGCGTCCTCGAAGTTTATCTGGTAAAATTAACTCTGATGAAATTGAATAATTCATTGGTAGCTGTACGATTTTTTCGACATCAGTTTTTTTTGCGTTTCTTTTTTTGTTCATGTTATTTTTTTATTCTTTTTTCATCACTTTTCTCCTCATTCCTAATTCCTTCCACTCTTTTACATCGGGAAATGGAGTGTAAAATATCAGTACCTACCTCCCTGCATTCATGATGGGTATTTATTTTGGAAAAAAAAAATAACAGAAATTCTTACCGGAATATGGATGTACGCTGCACTCTAGACTCCGTTTCACTGTGAAATGATATGCGACCTGGCCCTTCAGATATCGACATTTTTATCTCGAACCTATACAGGCACCCTACCTTTCTCACCCTTTTATGAATACTCATTTCCCGCCGTCTTCAATTATCATTTTACTTTTTTTATATTATTTTCATAGTTCGCGAAACCTCTCTCGCCTGTCATGAAATTCTCATCATTTCGATATACATACTTATATATATACGCGGTCTGAAAATTCTACATCGAGTCATTAATGGATGCGTCAAGTTAGCGCTGAGTTCAAACCGATTCAATTTAGAATAAATTCTATTTGATTGTATAACGAATGCAAATTCATGCCAAACTGAATTCAATTTTGTGTCTTTTTTTTTTCTTCTTTTCCTTCTTCTTCTTCTTTTTTTTTTTGTTTTTTGTTTTTCTCGATGTTGTACTGTGGAGAAAAAAAATTCCCCTTTCCCCATTCATTGCACTGCTTTTAATGACTCAGGTTTCACCATCGTAATACCCTTATTGAGATTATGTCGACGCGACCCGATTCCGCTATTTGTTGCTAGACATGGTTTAATGCCAATTCTATTTGCTCCAAACCCATCGACAGTAGGTAGATATACCCAACTGCTTTGTTTGCATCTCGAATTCACCGATCCGATAACAAGCGACAACTCCATCATCTGCCAAATCTAACACTCGGGTTTTCAACCTACTAAATTTCACTCGTCAATTCGAAAGCCAATTAGATAGAACTCGTTCGAAACTTGACAATCGACACCTAGTGAATAAATGATCCAGAAGAAGAGAAGGCGAGAGGATGAAAATCTGGAATTCATCGATGAAATAGAAAATGAGATAAGAATTCCTCGGATATATCTCTTTATTTCTCTTATTTTTAATATGATGGACAAGATGATAGTGCGTGTATAAATGATGAGATTTTGATTGGTGCCGTAGATAAGGCTTCGTTCGTAAATGTTTTTTTATAATTTTCAAGAATTTCAAAGTTTATTTCACGCACTGCAGACTCCGATCTCAGCCTCTCATCTCTCATCTCTCATCTCTCATCTCTCTGGCATAGCCATCCACGTACATTTCGAAAGAGCCCCTTGGCGCGCAAAGAGTTGATAAAAGAAAAACAGATAGTAAAGAGACGATGAAAGGATATAATAATAATGGGGTTGATTTACCTACCTACTGCGGAGATAATTGACATTATTTTGTGGTCTGAGAGTCGGGGTATAGGACGAAATGTAATTGTACGATCTTTAATATTCCCTGTAGACGTGTAAGAGACGAGATAGAATTTCTGCGAGGTCAGATACGTGTCGGAAATGGAAGACGATAGCTAGGGTGACGCCAGAACCAATTGGATTATAAATATAAAAATTTACTCTAGCCATGAAATTCTTTACCCTCGTATACGTACCTCTCTATATATATATCGCCATTTTCATTCCTACGATGCTTTTGTTTTGATTAAAGTTTTTTTCCGCACGCCTAGCCTCGTGGCTATATTCCGCTGACATGATAATTCCGGTTTTACTATCCGGTATATAGACTGGGCGAAGAAAATTTTCACCCAATTTTTTTCTCGCCGTTATCTATTCGTCAAATATTTGGCAATTTTTTATTCCTCCTGCGTAATTTATTCCAGCCAATAATCGTTATCCACGAACGAAGGTGTACGTATACGTATGTTTGTTTGTATGTATGTATGTATGTAACGTACGTACGATACTTTGCTGAATAGTAAATACGTAGATATATAGGTATACGTGGGAATACCGACGTGCGGAAGAAACCGAAAGAAGAAAAAAAGTAACACGAAAAAGCTCGGGGTAATAATTTGAAGAATTTCTAAAATGCGATCGTAAACTAAGTTCCAGATGAAAAACACGGGCGAGAGAGTGGAAAAAATAAAGATAGGTGTGGGCAGGACTGCACATGGAGAGTGAGATAAGAGGGGAGAACGATGAACGAAGCTTTGGCCAATTATCATTCCTCGCCCAATTTAAATAAAACATCCTCCGACTGAGCTCTCGAGGCTGGTAGGTAGCAAGTGGTGACAAACGTTTAACAACTTACACGTGTGCTTGCGGGAGAATGAAGTGTCCGTGTGAACGACGCCTTATGTGTGTGAAATATATATATATACCTACCTATATGTGTAACGAATATGGTGGTAGAATCTCGCGACGAAAGAATAAGAATACTCAGTGGCAATTCGCGGCCTCGGTGAGAAGAGAGAACGAGAGATAAGGGAGAGATGGGAAAAGCGAGAAAAGTGAAGAGGGTGAAAAGGGGGTAAAAGCTTGAATTTAGACAAATGGTTGCGGTTCCGGGCGCCGAGTTTTTTTACCCGAGTAAAATTGTATCAGTCCTGTTATTAGAGGTTGAGAATTGCGGGTATATAGTCCTCCTACAAGGAGTGCCGGATAACGGAATGGAGACAATCTTAGAGAGTAGAAACGCGAGTTAATTTCTGAAGCGTTTTTACACCGCGTCGAGTTTACAACGGGACTCAACACTCTGGAATATTAAAGCCCTTAATTACGCAGCGGTATGGTGGTAGCGGTGCAGGCGGCTTGCGGAGGCAACGTGCCCAACGTCAAAAATAATTCACCCCATTTACACGGACCTGGACCATAAATGTTTACGATCTCATGGCCTTCGGGGGCACAAGAACGAGATTCGCCGCGTCGTTTACCCGCGTTCGCCACCCTGCACCCTCGCTGAAAGAAAAAGAAGAGAAGGAAGCGGACGGGGAGGAAAAATCGAGAACAGGATGGAAGATGAAAGGTGGAAGATGGAAAATGGAAGAAGAGAATATAAGGGGGATAAAGAGAGGGTGGAAAATGCTAGACCCGCACTAGAAGCTAGGACACACGAAGCTTTGTCCCTGCCGCTGAAGAAGCCCCTTGAGATGCAGCATCCCTCTGTATACTGCAAGGCGCGGACTACTACTGCAGAGCCAACTCGTTCAGGCATAGATGCACGAAGGATTATTTTAAGACGCACTCGACGCCATGAGATAAGAGGGATCCACCCCCGCGGCTCTCTTAGCGTGATCTCTATATAACTGCCGGGGCGTGCCTGATAATTTGACGGATTTCAATATTTATCGTCATACATCTCTTTTCTCCGCGCGGAGTTTGTGTATGCGGTAGAAGAAGAAGAACAACAAGAAGAAAAAGGAAAGGGGCACAAAAAATTAAAGATCTAAGTGTGACGGGGCAATGACTCATTAATAAATCTTCTCCGAGTTCTCCGAGTTCTCTAGACGCATGTGTGTATGCATATAGGTATGTGAGTCTGCTTTATTTTTAGAATTTTTGGCAGCAAGGTCGCGGTTTCATTTTTCTTGGTGAACATTTTTCGACCCAGTTGAACGAATCCAACAGCTCTTCAAAAATTGAGAAAACAGACTGATAGATCATGTGAATTTAGACGACGGTTTTAATAAAGACAAATAGAAAAATTTCATCGAACACTCGCCCTAGTCCCCATAGCCCCTGAACTAAACTATACACCAATCAATAGAATAGAGTTATTCGAGGACGGAATGATATGTAAAGCAGCATTACCTACCCTACCTAGTAGTAAAAAAGAACCCCTCGAAGCTTAGCAATCGGTCCATGATCAATTCCCAAACTGATCGTCAACTCCATTCTGTATATAGGGTGCATAATTGCATCTTGATAAAATAGGAAAGGAATAAATGTTGACAGCTTATTTTTAACGCCATATATTACCGAGTCGACTAGCCGATCTTTTTAACACACATATATCGGTATATACAGTCATGGGGATGAGGTGTTTGAAATTTTACGGTGAATATTAATTTTATGGTCGAACCGTTCGTTTTTGTAAACTTTTGTCTTTGAACCGACCAAGGGCCCTGGAGTTATCACAGCTGCAGAGTTCAGACGTGGGGGAGTGGGGAAGGGGGGCGCAGCGCAGCAATAAGTCGGTGAAACTTTTGGCATAGTAAATGGTTGAGCGATTCAAAGTACGCGAAGCTTTGATCCGCAAAAGTTCAATGAGATATATTAAGATAATTATGCGTACCTCTGTATTTACAAGCATCCCAGCCCTTTAACCGGCAGAGGGGACATGCAAATAACTTTCTTCAAGGGGTTTATATAGAAAGGGTTGAAGGGTTTGTAATGTATCAAAACACGCGTGGGCGGAAACGGAATATAGGGTCACTCCAATTTAGTCTTTAAAAACAATTTAGGGACGAGGCTATATTTTCTCAAAATATCTTTGCCCTGGGCAAGTGAAAAGAATTTTCCGCTCCACCTGCTCTTCTAGCAGCCATCACCTTACGCGATTTCATCCTACCTTTATTCAACCTTTCGAGAAGTTTCGCCCTCTCTATAGTTTCATCGAAACGTATAATACCGATGATTGGCAAATTTTTTATCGTATTCTTATACGTGATTTAATATTGTTGATAATTAATTGATGACGGATCGAGATAAAGCGCGGATCTGATATGCGCTATCGTAAAATTGTAGTAAACGTCTACTCAGGCTTACAATTTCACGGGAAATTACTCTTTCAAATTCTACGATGACTCGAATATCTCGAATACCTTGGATTCTACTCTCTCATCGGTACCTACTACCTCGATACACACACACATCCGTACACACATTTACCTATATACATCGTATACGCTATACCAAAGATGTCTCTCCGCGAGCCCGATCCAGACAGATGGCCCGCATTACGAGAAAGCGTTATGATCTGCCTCGCGTTACACGGGCAGCAAACTCATATTACGAACCTCCTCGTCCTTCCTTCCTTCCTTCCGTCCTTCCGTCCTTCCTTCCTTTCTCGCAAAGGCTCCGCGTGCTTAAGCTAGACGAACAGCAGTCACTCGTCTTCGGCTTACACCAACTTCCGCCCCCTCTTTCTCCCTGTCTTCTACAATTGTCTTTCGTAATTTACCGCCAAACTAAGACAGGAGATTGGTTCGATTTCGTCACAGATGTTATTTTGGAAACGGTTAAAAATGTTGGGAATAAAAATTTTTCATTCTTTTTTGGTTTTTTTTTTTTGCTTTTCTACCCTCCAATCATTTTAATATACGTTTTATACACTTATAAGGAAAAGTCACGTCGCTACACCTATGTATATAATACATACCTATATTATATATATATATCTATATATATATACATATATAAGTATAATTTATTACCTGTCACGTGTTTTGCATCGTACAGAGTTGCTTTTAGCTGAAAATATCCAAGCAGATTTACATAACAAACGCAATGCCTGGTGGTGGTGGTGGTGGTGGTGGTGGTGGTAGTCTACGTCGACAGCATGGGATACTTATAGTACGTACAGCTACCTACCCCGAACATATACCTATATACCTATACATAGAGCGAAGTTCTCCTTTGAAAGAAACCTCCCCGTAGTGAAAATTTTATTTCGCTGGGCATATTTGTCGTGGAATAAATAGTCCTAACAAGAAAAGCTAGAGCTCTACAGGGCAGAGAAATTGTTTACTTCGCTGAATAGCGTTAAATTAAAAATCCAAGCTTATCTTTACTTCTTTCCATATTTTTTCATTTCAATATTATTTATTTCTTCATTTATTTTATTACACTGTTATTCAGCCGGTTGTCTTCACTGTTTTAGAAAGTTGCCCACGCCGTTTAACCCTATAGTACTTCTAAGCAGAGAAATTTAATTGGGATGAGAATTCTTTCCTAATTATATACCAGACCCCTGCTTCCCAAGGGAGTAATTATTCAACTTAAATAAATTTAAATAACGAGCTAAGTATTTATTATCAAACTAAATTCCCAAAATTATGTGATTCTAATTCCATAATATATTCCCTAAACAGTTTTGAACACTTCGAAATTATTCACACAGAGAGCTCATCCTTATCCAAATAGTTTAGGACATGATTTGTTTTCTCAATAAAATTGATAATCAATAAAATAATAAAGAGATTTTATGAGGCTTAGTTTTAGGGGCGGTGGTACGTTTTTCTGTATGTGGGAAAATTTGGTGAGTAAGTAAGTTGAAAGAAATGCGGAGGAGACGATATATTATAGAAGGAAATGAAATGAAAAAAAAGAAGTGAAGAAACAATATTGCACCAAGGCTTAGATTCACCCCGCTATACGTTTGTTCCTATATTTTTTGGCCTCGATTTCAGATCAACTGCAGTAGCAAAGAACAATGGGACGCAGTGTGCTTCTGTGGGATGTCGTTAGCATAAAACTTGCCCCAGTGTTTAAACAAGAACGACTCAGCTGCAATCCTCCTAGCCAGCAGCAACGAGAAAACCAACAAACAAGGGCGGGGGCCCGAGTTTTGCCAGAACTCGAAGTAATATGCAAACAGAAGAGTTGCGGAAACCGTAATGCCAAACTTGTTATTAAGAAACATTGTAAATAAAAATAGCTAAAAAGGTTAAATCTACCTCAAAATACCCTCGTCTAAGAATTTCGTATACCCGTCATATGCGTGAATATATCTTTCGAAAGTAGGTATAATAAACGATGAAAAATAGTTAAATAAAAATGCGAAAATTTTATCGATATTTTTCATTCATTGTGTCAGACGAAGACTATAGCATCGTCAAATTAATATCCGGTTTAGGTGAAGCTGTAGTGAGATGTGAAACGGAAGTGGCGATAGATGAGACCTATGAGAGTCTTGAAATCGACGCGGACAACCGATGTCGACGCCGTTAACGTACCTACCTACATACGTTACCTCGTATACCTACATACCTATTCCTAGCTAGACGCCAGTCGCGATTCGTGCTCGCCAACTTAGCAGATTTAAATTTAAATTTATATTCAAATTTAAACACGTTCTGATATCCTTTTTATTTCCCCTATCTTATAATCCCCTGCAGCCATCAAACCGCCCCGTAGCGCGTTTTATGCGCTGGACAAAAATATAAATAAAATTTCTTGGGGATGAAAAGACGTCGCATATTTCTCTTCATTGGATTTTCGCAAAATTTTGAAAAACCAATATACTGAGTTTATAACTAATACAAGAGTTTTCCCTAATTTAAAACTGCTGTCCAGAGGGTTGGCAGTGATTATCGTTGACGGGACTACTTCAGGGACACGGAGATAGGTGCGTTAGTAAAGGTAAACTATTGGGATATACGTACAGATATAAAGGTTAGGCATAGACATAGACATAGAAGGCACGCACAATCGTATTCAACAGCTGGTTTTAATTACAAACGATCCATCAGCGCCTCCCTACGGGATTCAAGTAATCAAGTCTGATTTCCTAAAGAATCGCGAGGAGCTGTAGAGAGAAATGTGGAAGCCAGCGGGGCGATTGCGATGAAAGGAGTTGCGGAGAAGAGCGAAGAGCGAAAAGCGAAGGGAACGCGGGTCCGGAAGGGTTGGAAACGATCCTCTAGTCACGACCGTAATTTCGTGTCGATATAATTACCCGACGACAGTCGCCCACCGTCCACGAGGTCTTCAAGGATCAGTGAAAGCAGAGATCAATTGTCCTTTACATGGAGCAAGATAATGATCCTTATAGGTCCCAGCCCTCATTTTCAATCCTGACCGATTTCCGACAGAAACAGATCCCCGATCAGAGACCAAAACGCGAGCTACTTGTACACGTTGTATTCATCATCCCAGTCTGATCAGGACCAGGATGATGGTACCAGGGTTTCCCAGGTAACGCGTCTGCCCTCTTCGTCGCCCTAGCAACCAGCTAGCGATCCAGATGCACGACTAAAAATCACCGGATATCATAGAGCGAGGGTCTCACGTGGCATGTCGGGGTTTATTTCCACGTGGAATAGGCATACGAAAGATCTTGACGCAACATGACATTTCTTTCGGATTGTTATTTTTATTTTGTTTTTTCTTTCATCAATTTTTTTCACCCTAGATTTGAAAACTTCTAATCTTATCGACGTCCTGCACATTCTAGGCGTACAGTATATACGTATGTATTGAATCGCTTTTAAACTCTGCAGATATAATTTCGTCACTTTTTACTTACAGCGCGTCAAAAGCGGTAGACGAGGCTTTTTCTTCCGACATTAAAAGAGAAAAAGATGAAAAAATGTAAAAATGAGAGATAGATAGAGAGAGAGAGAGAGACTCAAGTAAAATAGCATTTCGCCAAAATCGAATGAATTCACCCTCGCCCTTGCCTTCCTGTCGATACAATTTCATTACCGGCTCTGAATCTTGGCTAAATGGACGCTCTGCTTCGACAGAACGCGTATATATATATAATATATATGTATAAAATTTATATAGGATGTGTAGATATATATAAGCGAGCGTAGGCGGGTTTCGCGACGCTCTAAAACATATTTTATATATAGGTACTACTACCTAGTAGGTATATGTATTCAGAGTGGCAGTTGAATCACGACACGCTGACAACTGGGTGGCTAAGAGGATTCAGGCTGGTATCGCCCGGTCCATTTGAACTGAAAGTATTTATTATTAGATTATTGACGGATTTTAATGCAGTTTGCTTTTCATAAAAGATCTGCCTCATATACACAAGTCCATATATATGTACGTATGTACGTATATGTATGTGTAGGTATGTGTCTAACGAAATCGAGTGAGAAATTGCGAGGGAATCCTCGTTCGGTTGCAAATGCTTCGCTGCTTTGTTCGAAGAGAATTTGATTTATTTCGTTTTATCGGTAGAGTGCATCCACAATCGAGCTTCTTCCTCTTCTCCTACTTTTCTTATCGTCGAGTCAATGGACTAGCGCCGTTTCGACACTCATTCTATAATGGTTATATCCAGTTTTCCCGCAAGAAGCTGCAGCGGGAGCAGCATTGTTCATCGTGAGAGCATTTTCACGTTTCTAATTCCTATTTGTCAATACTCTAAGGGTTTACCGCAGACTCCTATATAGAAGTTGAAGTTAAATCAATTACAGAAACAGATCTCTGATCGGCGCCTTTCTCTACTTTAGAATCTACGCCGTCTTCTTGTCACGTATTTCACAACTTTAACATAAAGTTGCACTTTCCTGGTCGCTGGATATACGTCGCTATATACCTAGAAAGCCCGGCTCATCCTAACGGCAAACACGTCGAAGAGTTTTTCTAAAAATATCCAACCGCGCTCAATCTTGCCCAGAGGGTGACTTTCGTCCCTTCCTGGTCCCGCGGGCCTCTAGGTAGAACCCACCTCGGTATACGTATAGCCAGGATCCGCGTATAGATGTCCCAGAAAACATCAGCCTCCGGGTAAAAAAATACCGAGGCTCAAATTCCCAGGAAAATAATTAGAATCGTTGCTTTGAAGGAGACCCTGCCTCCCACCAAGCCTGCATTCTTACCTAACCGTATTACGTCCGCGAAGATAACAGCGTGCGTTGTTCGCCCTGAGGGGTAGGTAGGCACCGGAAACCCAAGGAAATACGTCTGGCGCGTAAAGATAACGGGATTTTGTCCAGAGAACAGAGAACGAAAATTAGAAGACGTGAAAAAAATCTCCGACAGTCTGAGTCGTGGTGAGTTAAGAAATGGGAGAAAATTTCACGGAGCTTCTCGTGGTTGATTTCGATTTTTCAAAAAAAGAAAACATAAAAAAAACATCGTTTTTCGATCTTAAATCGACGTTTTATCGCAGGGTAAGACTTGAATCGCATGAAAACGATCAGGTGTAAAAATAATTGGCCCTATACTGGATGTGTATGCTATAGGCGAGTGCAGGTGATCGGGGAAGCGAAAAATGTAGCCGACTATACGAAAACACAATGTGCTCGTTATCGGGACAACACGTGTATCGTATCGGTCCATCATCCATCAATTCCTCCGCAGCTCTGACAGCAACCCCTAATATAATATGGGACGGCACGTCGCGCCCTGGTCGGTGGCGCGTAGCCCATGGAAACGTTTGAGGGCGTTCGAAAAGTGAGCTTCGATGTAAAGGCGTCAGCTTATGAGGGTCGGACACGACGGAAGGGTTTTTCAAAGGTAGGAAACTCCGATATCTCGGAGCGCGCTTTATCCGGGTTTCTAACTTCCAAAAAATTTCGTCAGAGATTTATACTGGCCTCGGCGCGGTTCAAGTATTATGAAAAATACGTAAAAGTTTTGAAAACATAATTCGCTAGGGATTTTTTATTTTTTTTTATTTTTTTTTTGTTCCCCCCAAGTTCAATTTTTCTTTTTTCTTCTCCTTCTCTCTCTTTCTCTCCTTTCCCTATCTTAATCTCTTCAACTTTAGTTTATTCTACTTCGTTTTCGCACACATTCGAAATTAAGATAGAAGTCTCTTTCGCGAATTGGTGGCTAATTCTTTTTTTCTTTTTTATTTCTCTTCTGTGTACTTTCTTCGAGGTAAAACGAAGGTGAATGAGTAGGTATACGCAAAAAGGTGCGTGGAAAATAAATAAAAAAGGAAGAAGGAAGAAAAAAGGGCGTGAGTAAGGAGAGACGTGGTGTGCAGTACTTAATTTTGGGTAATATATCCCACCGGCCGCGGCGGCTAAGCACTAAGCCGCCATCGCTCAAACCTAAAGGCACCGCGGCCTAGGAGTGTATTTTTTATTCGCGGGGGCCCTTGTAATCTGAGCGAGTTGCTCGTAAAGAAACGGGTGATGAATGGCCTTTTCGCCAAGCGACGCGGACGCGGACGCGGACGTCTCGCCTCGTCTCACCGCCGCGCCTCACCTCGACGAAACTTTGTCCGGTATAACGCGTTTTCAATAGATTCCTAAAGAAGCTCAAAAGGGACGAAATACCTCTAGCTGGCTCTCATCCGACCTTGGCTTACCTGCACCACGGCGTTATATCCTTCACCCCGCTGCATTAAAATCAAAATCCAAATCAGCCCCCCGCGCTTATTAAAATTTTGATATTAATTTTATCAACATTTATTACAAATTTCTACCTGCACACGTTGCGTGAAATTCAGTACTAAATTAAACTCATTCAAGCGTTTTACGTGGCTGAGTGTGTTCCGGTGGTGAATGGTTGAATGGTTGGATCCGCTGGCTCGAATAAACGTTGGCGGCGTCACGACGCCACGGTGGTTGGCGACGTCGGTAGTATGTACGGACGACGCGGAACCGTCCAGAGCAAGCAAACCAACCGGTAGATATCGCCGTCCCCTGGGTGGTCCTTCTCTTTCGTCCTCTATTTATGCGAGTTCTGCGGCGTTATGGACCCTGCGGAAAACCCTCCGCGTATATATCGCGAGTCTAACCCTATACCTCGAAAATTTTCGTTCCAGACCCTTGCGGTTATTAAAAATCTATTTTTTATTATTTCGCGCAAAGTAGCGCGATATACCTAGTAAAATTTACAACCTTTCTCAATCCGGGTAAAAATAAATCGACGAATGTCCCACGGGGTGGGAGAATTTTTGACATTGCAAAATAAATATCTTTCGCCATTCGTATATATCGTCTCATAGCGAAAATGTACGAACGGTTGTTCTCGGTTGTATGGGATTAATTCAGCCTCTCACCCTCTCCTACTCTCCCCTCTTTCCCTATAACAATAACGCTCAATTCCCTGGAGAAATTGAATGTGATTTAGAAATCACACCATAAGGCTTGAGTGGCGAGAACCATTGCCGACACTATTTGTTTGCTCGGTAGTAGAGGTACACGAACCATATGCTGTCTGGGCTGTCGCCAATACCACATCCAGTCTTCCTCTCTGACCTTTTGTTTTCGTTTCAATTCGCCGCCCCGGTCAATGGTCACCATAGTAGTTATATGGAGTTTGGGTTCGAGCATATTTTACCTACCAAGAATTAGATATACGGTAATATTATGGGGAAAATATCTTCCATATTTGATTTAGGAGTCGAATTTATCAAACTCGGCAAATACAGGGCGGATTCGCGTTTCCCCTTTTCACCGACGACGTTACGGCTACCACCTTGCCTAGACAATGATCGAGGATTATATATTAGATTATGAAAACAGGATCGGATTAAACAAGAAGCAGCTAATTTCGCACCCCTCGATACTTCCTTTATCCGTAATCGAGTTAAACTGCGTAAGGATCTATAGAGGGTGGGGTGTGTTCGAGACTGTTCCCATCAATCGGCTATGTGCATCAATGTGTTTGTTGAATATACCGACTTTTTAATAAGGAATTTTATAGAGCGGTAGCGAGGCTTTGATCGGGCGATACTTACCGTGAAAATGTCGTTTGAATAGCTTTAGAAAGTTCTTGCGTGGTGATGGTGGAGCAAGTGAAGAGAGAAAAGCTAGCATACGGTTTGAGACAAAAGAAAAAGCTATATGCAGGGGAGAGTTTTCAGAGTGTTAAACTCGGTCCGTTTACTGTCCTGCACGATGCAATAACGGTGAATAATAAAAAGAATCGTTGAGTTTTCATTCATTTATTCATTTCACCGTTCGTTTTAGTTAATTACCATTCGATGGTGTGATTCGTTTGAGACTCCTGAAATTGGGATTACGGATGCCAGACATGGCGAAGAGCAGATACCTCAGACAATAAAATGCACGAAGCGTGTAATAACATGCGTGTACATAAAAGTTTTGTATACCGGCACTTAGGAACTATGGTAAATGATATCCAGAAACAACCACAACGTACCATGGGGCCAACACCTGTGTTTATCCTGCCGTTATCGAGCCCATAAAAACCCGACTCTATAACGTACAAGCAATTTACTTAATTTTTATTCGCTTGTTCATTGCCGAGGAACACGAAACTCGACTCGAAAATTCGAAAGCGAAAATTAATGCCGTCCAATCCCGCTGCACCCACTCTCTAGTTTCAACACTAACAACAAGAACAACAACAAGAACACGAATACGAATACAAATACGAATACGAATACGAATGCTTGCATCAGTGGGCTCGATCAGACCCACCCTTGTTCTGACGCTTATGCCAGATGTTATTAGGTGATCGATAACCACCACCGGTGTTACGGGTTGGAATTGCAGTCATTTCGAATGACAGATTTTACGGAGAATTAAGGGATGTAGATCGGCTGTCGGGACTTCGAATCATTGACAAATTCACGCGACGATCAGTGTGAAGAAAGATAGAAAAAATAGCTCTTCGAGTTCGAATTCGTCTGATTAGAAGAAATTATCTTCTGATATTAGTTCGTGGTTTGATTTTAACATTCGGAAGTTGGATAAAATGGGGTTCATTAGAGGGGGGTGCAGGTATCAGGTGGTGAAAAATGAAAGGGTTAAAGAAAAAAAAAGAAAGAATTAGTGCGGTGTAACAGTGGAGAGAATTTTTTCGTCGAATAAAAAAGTGATTTATCATTTTTATTGGCTTTCGAAGAAGAAGCACGAACGAAGGTATATGAACGAACGAAGCTAAACGAAAAAAGGAAGCAAATACGTGATTAATATATTGCCGCCAAAAAATGCGTTACGGATAATTGATCACTTAGCGCTCGGCAGTAATCTAATGAACGGAAATAACACAATTTCGAAACAATATCATTTGGGGTCTGATGGCAGGTTCGGGGAGGCCGAGAGGTGGGACAAACATTTGATGAAGCTTTTAGCCCATAATTCAATTAGCGACGTTCCAAGTGCATTATACGTCGCTGTGTGTGGCCTGCGACTTTGTTCCCCACTGACACCCAGTGTACCTACTGCTCTCTGCCCCCATTTGACGTCCCAGAGGCCTCCGTATTCCGACAAGACAGGACCAACGCGATTTCAAGGCACTCAAGAAGACGGCTTGGATCCCGTCAGGGTTGACAGCAGACGAGAAGAGCTTCTCTCTGCAGATAGGCGAGTGGCGTTTTACTCGCGAGTTCACGCCCTGGTTTCAATCTTTTAAATATATATACTCAACCATACGGAAGACGAACACCAGATAAATTCGCATTACCACGTGATCGCAATTTCATCTTATTTTCTTTTTTTTTTTCATCTATTCGAAACTGACTCATTTTTACAGATACAGATCTCGGGGGTCTGGGAGTTTTCAGCTATCTGCATTCCGACCTTTCGGAATTTTGATATTTTTAACTTCAACGTTTCGAAAAATTTCAATCCGCCTGAAACGAATTTGGAACATCAACCCGGCCCCCAGATCATCTCGATGTTGTATTTCTACACAGAAAAAAAGGTTAACTTGAGTCAAGAAAATTATTCTTGATTCAAGATAATTTTGCGGTCTCAGAAGGAAGAACGAAATTTCCTGAGATCAAGTCGAAAATTCTCTCAAACCAAGAAAATTGAGAACATTTTCTTGGTTTGAGAAAATTTTGGACTTGATCTCGGAAAATTTCGTTCTTCCTTCTGAGAATCTTGAATCAAGTTAACCTTTCTTTCTGTGTACGAAGAAAAATGGAGAGTTCAATAGCCCGTGATTAACTAATGAAGAAAAAGAAAAACCCCTCTCGACCGGATACATCGAAACCTTTCGGATAATTAATCGCTGGTTAATTGGAATAAGACAGCGTCAGTTTGTCCCACGATGACAATTATTCAGGAAACACTACAAACTCGGAAACCCCGTGGAGATTAGAATGCTGGTGTTATAGAAGGACGGTAGAAAAAAAATCGAAAAGAAAACAGTCCCGTATATGAAATTGTATGTATAGGTATAGCTGATAGCATACTGGAGGGAAGCCGTTACGCAGCTCTGATTTTCACCCGGATATTTCAATAGGGATGATACTTGAGGCCGGAAAAAATAGGCCCACTCAAACACGCCCCAAAAACAAATTGAGGCCTTCGCTACGGGGGCATTGCACAGGAACAGGCATGCTTCAGCCAGATGCACCCCTTGGTATTCTCGGGTGCCTTATATATACACATCTAGGTATCTACTTCTATGCATAGAATATAGATGCATGAGTATATAAGGGTTGAACGAAATAGACACGTAGAAATGAGGGATGATGGAATTAGTAGGAGTAATTTAAAAGAAAAAAAAATTCCTGCGAGCTGCTGCGGCCGAGAATAAAGAGAATGAAATAAAAAAAACTAAAAAAATTCTCTCTTTTTTTTCGAAATTTGAATAAACTGAAAATTATTGACGAAATATTATTTTGCCAAATTACTTTAAGCTGATTACCATTTTTGCATTTAACTATCAGAGTCTGTACTATATTCATGTATGATAATAGCGTATATATCGAGCCAATGCGAATTGTTAAAACTGCAACGTTGGTGGAAAAAAGAATGAATTAAAAAAAAGAATAAAACAGGTAGGTACGGCTGGAACAATGCGATCAAATTGAATAATTGTAACGTAATTACTGGATGAGGGAAAGGGTTCGGGGGTTGGAGCTTGGAGCTTGGGGCTTGGGGCTAAAACAGGCGCCAAGTTAATTGAAAACTACAAACAGTGCAGCTTCGGCGAATTTCAATCGCGCCCGACTATACCGTTTCTGCGACAAATAAAAACTATTCGCGTAGGTATATACCAATACATACCTATATACGTGAAAAAAAGATAGAGTTATACTATCAGCAGAGTTCTTTGCCAAACCACTAATTGCAACTATAAACAGTATTATAAAAGCTTAAAAAACTTTTCTCAACAATATAAGCCATAAGCAATAATTGTATCACTTATTTCTAATTGTTTCAGCAATACACTTATCATTTTCAAACATCTGTACTATATTCATATTATAATATCTAGGTACTACATACACCTCTATACCCGTTTAATAAGCTCGCGAAATCTATTTACGATCACATATTCGAGCATAACGCAGTGCAAGCAATAATACAAGGCTTAATTACGCCGGGGTGCGGGTAGGTAGGTATATAGTGTAGGGGGTAATAATTACTAATTGGATAACCCTTTAGACCCAATTACTTGGACCGGTATGGTATATGTATACATATATATATATTATGGGGACTAGAGAGACGAAGCTGTATTTTTGTTACAATTACCCAACGATTACTAATTGCTTTGTAAATTGCAGCTGGATTAATGGTGGTTTAAACGTCTACAGCATCCACCATTCACCTGGTTGTACGTACAGTAACCATATATGTATGGCTAATTCAAGAGCTGTCCAGGTTTCGTATACCGTCGCTAATGGCTTCACGCCAGTAACAATTAACCATTACTTATTCGCATTGTTGTCTTACCATTATAACTGAATGACGGTTTGTCCCTACGCGCAT
This sequence comes from Tenthredo livida, assembly GCA_963992785.1. NCBI lineage: Eukaryota > Metazoa > Arthropoda > Insecta > Hymenoptera > Tenthredinidae > Tenthredo > Tenthredo livida. The sequence continues at coordinate 2,989,130 of OZ023071.1, read as the reverse complement.
CCAGACTTACCAAAGTGCGAAACAAAACTATGGATGGATATTTCTACCCACTCAAGTATACCATTGCAGTACGAACTCACCTGTACGTACCTATATCACATACGTATATAATAATATGATCGTTAAAGTATGTACCTACGTATACTGTGACCTGGCAAACTGTCCCCATTTGTGGTACTATTTTCGCTGTTTAAACGCAGCACACTTGACCTACCTCAACTTAGTTGCGAAATGTTCTTGGCCGTTACAGGTCGAAGGTAACTTTACCCTAAACCGAGGTAAGCTACGAGACTGCCGCTAATGGAACGGCTAGAGACCCGAACGACAAGAAACTCGCCGATTACACAACCGCTTAATTAATACAGACAAAACCACGGTGTCCCATGCTGTTTTAACGCTAGTGTGATTTTAGACTAGGGGTGAATATGGTATAATGCGATCCGTATGTTTGGGACCAAAAATCAACGCCGAATATCAACTTTTTTTTTTAAGTTCTTCGGAAGCGACTTGCGATGCCTTTTTAGCGGTATTCTTTTTGGCTTGTAGGTACCTACTTGTATTGCGGGATGGTTAATTGTAATAAAACTGGGCAGCTTCATGAGAGCGTGTCTTTTTTAAAGGTTTGGGTAATCGTAGTAGACCATGCAGAAACTTTCCTCCGACTAATTCCCTCCTGGGTTTTTGACCCTTTTCAAACTACTAGACTTAAGTCTTCGGCCATTACGATGAAGAAAGGCGTGTTTAACGAGCTTGAGTAAAACGTTTCTCCTTACCTCGTGCCGAAGGGCCTAAATGAGGGAAGACAAGAAAATTTTTCTAACCGAAAAAGGTGAAGCGATCACAAACGCTAATACCGTTGTCCATATAAGACGAAGCAGAAGAAGAAAAAAAAAGGAAAAAAGAAGAAAAGAAAAAAAGGAGGACCAGAATTTTAGAGCTCCTTTCCTTTTTTCCCCTCGTAAAATACAACACGACTGACTACACAAGCTCATTTGTGCCGAGTCAGTGTTTTCCTCTTTTTCTTATTTTTCTACGATCGTTTTCGAAAATATTTGAATTCCTTAAGTGGCAGGTTAATTGTCACCGTGTCAAAGGTTAATCGTTGAACCAACGGTCTACAAAAAAAAAAAAAAAAGAAAAAAAAAGCAAAAAAGAAAATATTTTAACGAGCGTGATAAAAGAATGCCTGGCCCTACAAGAGTTACAAGCATCTACACAAACTACGAGCTACAAGCTACGAGGTACATTATGAGATATAACTGCAGAGGTAGTAGTAAACCGTAAACAGAAAACGATAATTAATTTGTGGAAAAGACCTCGGTCTTAGCTTATATCGGGACGTGGGTACGACAACCCGCATCCGATTCTCAAGAAGTGCAGTAAAATTGTCAGAAGTACCCTACAGATAGTCCAAGTCCTGTTCTGTGGGATACAAACGTCGAATGTTAACTCGTCCCTGGCACTAGTGAGGGTAGCTCATTTACATGCAATTTCAAAACGGATCTCGAGCCACGAGGCGTCGTTTGCAGCTAGACTTTGACGCCCGCCCCTATATAGGGGGTGAATGAATGAAGAATAGATTATGGAAGAGTTGAACAGGGGGATGGCTACTCACGCCCATTACCTTTCTAGATTTCTGGGAACGATGCGTGTCTGTAAACTGCAAATACGAATGGACTATATACCAGACCAGACTTTACGTTTTACGATCACTTTACAAAGGTGATATTCGTGATGGAATTCCTCTACAAGTTTCACAGAGTAAATCGAGACTTGGTTATGCGTCTGAGAAAAGAATGAAAGAATCGGGTGGTGTATAGTGTTTTTTTTTTTCCTAAAAATCTAAATTTCCTTCTCTCTCTGCTTTGCGACATTTGCGATTTTGTACAGATGTGGGCAAGAAAAAAGCTCGCAAATCCTTCGGATTTGCGTTTTGTGCTTCTCATTTTTTCAGTTTTTTCATTTTATCTTTTTACCTTTTTACGTTCATTTTTCGTCTCTTTTTTTTTTTTTCTTTCTTTCTTTTTGTTCCTCGACCCACAGCCCCGCTCTGCAGAAAACTCCGCGTAGATAGGTAGGTGGGTACCTACTACCCTACGGTATATAGCGGCGGTAATGGAATTTTTTTGAAACGTACGCACGTACACGCACGTATTGAGCCAACTTTTATCAGCTTTCGAAAGCTGGGAACGGATCGTGGCGGGGCGGTATAGCCAGAGAGGTAGCGAAATAGGGGTGGGTAAGTGCATTGTATACAATTATGCAGCTTTTTACCACCTCCGTGCCCTTCGCTTACGCTGCCACGAATTGCTTCAATGAAATTGCTTGCATCCCACGAACTTTTCACCATGTAGATAAATTACAGCTTTTGATTTTCTGTCTACACACATGCAATAGGGAAATGTTTACTTTCGCTAAAAACAAATTAAGGGATTTATATTCTCGCTCGAGTTGTATTTATACACTCTGCCCCGATTCTTACGTCGATGAGATTATTCACCATGGTCGACCCTTACTTTGCCTAGTTTAACATAATTGGTCATTATTTGGTTTATCTTTTTTCATTTTCTTATTTTAGTTCGCTTCTTTTCGTTGTATAAACAGATTGGAGGGTTTCCTTTGTATAAAGCTGCCAGACACTGGTTTGCTTCTCTCGCCCTCGTCGTCGGCGAGCTGTTCGTCCGTCGGTCTGCATCGATCGCAGCTCCCTGTTTACACATAAATCCTCGTAATGTGCGATTCGCGTGTCATCTATTCCAAGATCTAGATAATCGAAACCAGCCCAACGGCCCTTTTACATAGCTTAGGGTTATCTGCGGCACGCTGGTCTTTAACCCAGGTATAACTATAATACCGAAATCAAACGAATCGGGGATATAGGTGCCTACCAGCTGTATAACAGGTATCTAGATCAGGGCGAAAACTTGCGAAAAGGAAGGTCTGAGGTAATTAGTTTCTAAAATTGGGCAACACGCTAAACGATCGTGATCCTATAATTAATATTCTTCGTGTTAAATTTGGCTGCCACTTCAACGAGTGAGAGAATGATTATCGAAGAACGATAGAAAACCGATGGGGGTTGATAACGAGATATATATAAGTAAAGAAAAATTTCGAAGACCCGATAACGTCAAGACAACTTCCCAAATCACGTATAAAAGAACAAAATATATAAATATAAGAATAAATTAAGAAAAAAAAGAAATAGAACCTCTGTCACTATAAGGAAAGGGAATTCCGTGACGGTGTCAGAAGCTTGAATCGCAGATAACGGGACGTCGCGTCGTTTCTTCCCAGTTTCCTCCGTCAGCCCCGTCAAACGAAGCTCAGTTTCACCCCTCGGCAAAGGAGTGCTGAGATTTTTAATCGAGTTTCTTACTTCAAAGTGTTGCTGTCATCGCCCTAGCTTTTGCCCGTAGTCGTGGAGTCCCGGAGTCCCGGAGTCCCGGCGTCCCGACGCTCCCTCGACGTCGTCGCCTCGTATTATGTTGGTCTATCAACGGTCACCTCCTTAAAATGAAAAGGAGGGAAAAATGAGACGAGCGAATGGCCCAAAAACGTAATAAAAATACCTACGGATACGCGTGTGTATACGTACACGTATGTGCAGTAGCAGCTAGCTCACAACGAGTTCTGAAACCCGACCCAGCTGTACCATTACTATTTACGAACTTTTTCCTAGCAAACATAAATTCAATTAAGTCGACGCGTCTGACGCGTAAGTTACCTTTTCTGCCCCCGTTTTGTTTGCTGGTTTTGAAAATAAATTAGATAACAAAAATTAAACAGGGCCTCGCCTACGAGTTCAGGAATTAAAAACAGGCCGTACATACATGAATATGAGAGTGGTGTTAAAAATAAGCTCAAAAATCATCGTTCAATAATATTCTTCAGGAAAAATGACTACTGAAAAATGAAGAGAGCTTAAAAACTGCGTTTTCCATGTACAGTTTTCCACCTATAAAATATTATATATGCACTCGTGCAGGTCGTAAATGAGCCGTGAAGACTGCATGAGGTATTGTACCCCCTGAAAAGTTTCATTTATTCAAAGTTGCTTTGAAATTGTCAATTTTAACGCAACAGCTGCGTAACGAAGAACTATATACATGTATATAGTTATAAATACGTGCAGTATTAGAAAGGTATATGCATGAAGCGATAGAACCTTACCCCGCCCGCGTATGTTGTATCGGGGCAATTATTCTGTGGGTGAATTAGGCACACAACATATCCTAATGTATAAATTGAACCGGTCAAATACGTACGCTGGTTGATGTTAGCAACTTGCCTGGTAGATACGATGTCAAATTGAACGTAAATAACATTAATATCAATTAGGTTAATTCGCAGTGTAAACCAGCGACAGATGTCGGAAATTGATCGATATTTATCGCTCGACAGACTTAGCGTGAAATTATTCTGACTATAATTTAGGCGATCCTGTAACGGCAGGAAACCGCTGAAACTTACGACGATCGAATGATCAACCCTTATGTACCTGGAGCTATAAGGGGTGAAATAGGAATTGATAAAAGAGACGAGGAAAAGACATCCTAGGTAGCTACGTTGAATACGTGTAATAAAACGCATTCGTTATAGAGCTATACGCGTCTGCATGTTCGAAGATGAATGTAAAAGTATAAAGAAACAAATTGACCCTTCATGTATTCTTGCGAATGTATAGGTAGGTAGTTCACATTTTCTATGCTACAATTTCACTCTGGTTAGACAAATAGAGTAAGAAAATTACAGAGCCAACTCGTCAGCAACAGACTCTGCAGGAGTTTCTTTAGCGTCCTGTCGACGGCTCCCTCCCTATAATCTAGAAATCTATGATTCGACGCCAGTCACGCGTCCATAACATCTGTTCTATCGTAAAAACCCTCTTGTATCAAAGACTCAAAGGGAAAAGGTCCATTTTTCCGAGAATAATATTTTTCCTTGTACAAGAACTACCCGAGTATAAGACACCCCCCGTTGTTCAAACGGCACATACAACCGAGTGCTCAATTCTACGTGGAACTTTTCCGCCTCATACTTACCTATATACCTACTCGGTAACGATATTCAGGAACTATAACGTACAGGGAATCTACTGGTATCGAAAACAAATATCCAAAGGACGAAAAATTACAGAGCTTTCAATTTCCATTGATTCAAACCGTTCTGCGAATATAGGTATACATTCTCTTCGACGTATGTTACATACCTATATATACCATACCTATACACACCGAATGGAAACAATGCTGAGACTCGATTTCTGGAGAGGATTCAATTTTCGAATCTTATTTTCTACGGACAGCCGTTGAACCTCGAATATATTTTCCTATCAGCCAATTATCTTTTATTTCGTACAATATCTATTCTCAGTTAAACAAATCGATCAATTCCAATGATACGGGATAATAACTTCACTTTATTTCGTTTTTCGCCGCGTTTTTAATAGCGCAAAAAAATTTTACATCTGATGATAACTAAAATCTTTTTTCGATTCGCGGTTTGAGTTGTGTTAGATTTTTATTTTTTTTTTTTCGGTCCCTTAATTATGTAATCCTTACTTCCGTTGAAACTTCCCCTCGGAAACGAACCCCGAGTCGTGTACTAGAATCTAAACTTTCGGTATAAATTCCCGCCTGCAGTAACTATCGATTCTGCATTTCTCACCGTAGTTTTCTTAACTCACTGTCAGAAGGTCACAGCCCATTCGTACCAGGCACCAAACGATTCTGTCGACTTTGACGGTTGCATACGAGGAAAACTGGCTGGCTTGATACGAACGCGATGAAAGTCAGATATCGCCAAGTAAGGGTAAGCGTCTCGTCTGGTATGGTCTGGTCTGGTCTGGTCTGGGGTAAATGCATGCAAAATATATAGAGAAAAATAAAGAACCAAGTCAGGGGGTAAAATAGGCGAGAGAAAAGGGGTGAAATATAAAAGGAGAATCTAGACGAAGAATCCATAAGCTACAAGGATCGCCGTAGCTACTGCCGAACGAACGAGTTAACGTTTTGTCACGATAGCATTAGACACTTCCTGTAGATGGTTTGCCACAAGGTTCTATATCCTTCGGAAAAATAATGTGGGAAAATGTATTAGAAATATTTGGCTTTTTTCCGTCAACGACTACATTTATTGACTGTGCGGGAAACCGCGCTTTGCATTTTCTCACGATATTTCAACGTCTGTGGGTAAACGCATGAGTTTTCATCGAGATAATACAATATTCGTATAATTTGCGACGTGTTTTGAATGTTGAAAAAGTTTGAAAATACACGTCACCATAGGTAGGTACTTTCATCAACCATGTGTATACAATACCTACATATATACCATACATACATATGACTTGAAGTATATTTGAACGATGTATTTCGTGAGGGTGGATCTGGATATGGAAAGAAAATAATACGTGGGTGGCTAGAAAAACAACCGTTCGAGTTCCCAATGGCATAAATAATATAGAGCGAAGTATAAACTGCTTGGAAAAGTTGACTGGGTAGTTGTGGGTACAAAAAGTTGTGGTGCAATGATGAATGTTTAACGCAATGGTATATAGGGGTTCTATAGCTGACGTCGAATGCCACTTTATTCTTCGACCTCAGCCAGTCTATAATAATTGCTATTATTTCTGTCCTCATTCAAGTGAATAATTCGTTACGTTTTTTTCCCTTTTCATTTTCTTATTTTATTCTATTCACACAATTATTCCCCCCTCTTTATAACGCATTCGATATTTAACCCCTGATTAGAATCGAGGGTAAATTTTTGTGAATTTTAGTTATTTCCGCGAAAAAAATTTCCTGAGAACTTTATGTTGCTAGTATAGGTATATGCATGTATGTACAATGTACATATGCATATGTAATAAGATACGAGACACTGCATGTACTCTAGTCGACGATTTCTCTAGATACTAAAGAGAATAAGAAGAAAAGAAAAAATAAAAAAAGGGTCGCCGACCGCAGACGGGGACTAAATCTGTCAGAGATTACCAGCTCGTGGAGTAAAAGAACCCGAAAAAAATGTTAGTACGATAACTATTGCTGGTTCGGAGTTAGAACAACACGTAAAAACAAACCCGGCTCCGTCAACCACCGCGATTCGTCAGAATACTTGAAACTTAATTATACAAACTAGTACGTATGCAGGGATAAATATAAATATATCGCGACACACGCGGTTATCGTGGACTTATTCCAAATTTATTTCTTCCGAATACTCAAAGAAAAGCTTTTTGTCGTCGCATTAGAAGAAAATCATTGGATTACGTAAATCCATTCTTTCTTCGATAAATAAATGCGATTTTGTAATTTTTTTGATCGTTTTATTTATTTGTTCGTTAATTTTGTTCGAATGTATACGTAACGGCCGCGATACTGAAATATCTTGTGTGATATTCCCACCCCCTATACTGAGCATGTGTCCACAGCGATAGTGTGTGTATATCTCACGATGAATAATAGGTCCGCGATTTGTGGCTCCAGCGGGTGGTAGAAACTGCGATATATTTTATTTCAAGTAATAATTTGTAGCAAAGTGTCATCCGGTGCAGCGAAAACGATTGGACGGATAATAAGCCATAAAGTCTGGTCGTCGGCGGCGCAGGGCATGGCGATGGGTATGGTGGATGTTTTTAAACGGCTAGGCTGTCCAGTTTATCGTGTATTTTAATTGCAACACGATTATAAAAGCCGGTAGTGTCAAAGAGTTTACGGGTCGATACGGTCGTTGCCAAACGCGTTATACTCGACGTATTAATTACCCGATCTAATAACGAGGATATAAGCGAATGCAGCCTTTCCTGAAGGTTGAAAAAAAAAAAGCGCGGTTCTAGCATCCAGGTGAGTCACTACAGAGGCTCGATAAAGGATAAGCTTTTGCCAGATTACCGTAGATTGCAACGTCCCATACGATCCAGGACCAAATCCTGGCTCTCCAGCCCTCCGAAAGACATATGTTCCGCTATCCCACCCTTTTCCTTGTCTTCTTTCACGCGAAACATCTTCGTAAGCCGAGGTAAACCCGCCCGATTCACGTCCTCACGTTATAATTCTGATAAAGCTCCCAAAGTCTGTTTCAGTTTTTACTCAAAAAGAAAAAAATAAAATGATTGTTAAAAAAAACTGAAGACATGAATAAATAAAATGAAATGAAAAATGGGGAGAAGAGGAAGAAGCGGTTGTCCTAACGCTGCAACATCCTACGCCAGGTTCGCCAAGACATACTCCATTAGACGTCGTATATGTAAGTACTGTCTGCAGCTCCGTGCAAACTTGTAGCACAAAGCCTCACAAGGGAGCGAGCGAGTCCTGGGCACGTCCCGGGAGAGCAGACCACTCGTACGGCCTCGAAGAGAAAAGAACGAAGAAGCCTGTCTTGGGTCTAGCGATTTGTTGTGAGTGGATGAAAAGCGAACTTTCCTCCCCGTTCAGGCGCACTTCGTCGTTCAGCTATACGAGTGCAGATTGGGGATCTGCGACTCGCGATTAATCCAGACCCCGACTAAGATGGCAAAGACTTTAATGAAAGAATGGAACTGACATGGCGGAAGGAAAGGAGATCGAGGATGGGAGACAGATGGAAAAATGCTAAAGGATATGATGTGTCACAAGGGAGTGTGACCCAAAACCACTATGTGGTAAACAATATAATTGAAGCGTGTACGCAAATCCAAATGATCACAAGATATCTTCATCAGCTTCGTAACCTCAGGCATTTCCCTGGTGCTTTTATGGGTTTGGGCCAGATGAGGATATCTTCATTTCGGTTGGGTATTCATATACACTTTATACGTGTCCCTATGTACTTGGGCACTTGTTTGAGATAGGTATGTCGGTGTTCCCGTTAGATCCTCGTCTTGGTGGTTGGCGTCCGAGTTTCGTGCGATCTTGAAGCCTTTGTGAAGGACTCGGCACCGGGTGTACAATGAGTACCTACGCGTTATCATAAATAAAGACCGACTAAATTAGATTTCCAAATCAAGATGGCGCTGGTATTGTCTTCGGCTGAAGCTGAATTAATTGGATTTCGTAGAGCCAACTTTGTCCCGCAGTCTCATTCCACCTTCCTCGCGATGCCCTTGTTCCCCACCGCCACCTCCATCCTTGCCTGGGTTCACCGCTCATCTCTGATTATGCTGCATTTTCTATGGCCGACCACTGAATTCGGAGCACCCCGTGCCGCGCTCACGAGGGTTCAAGGGTTCTAGGGTGGATCCCAGGGTCGTTAAGGGACCTCCTTCGGGCTCGGAGGCAGATGTAAGGACAAACAAACAGTTCGTGATGAACCAGACTCTCCCATCTATCCAGGGATGTTGCAATGTACCCGATTCCTCGACACCGTGAAAGTCAACCACCCACCAGGAACATCTGATCGCTCCGCGACTCAACCCAGTATTTCAATATCAGATATAAACGATGTTTCCGTTTTGAAAAGTTCGAGGAATAAAATTTCCCATTTAGCCTGAAACGTATGGAGCATTTCGCGAAAAAATATGGTAGAATGCGGGCTCATTAGTTTCGTAAAAGCTCTTCTTTTGTTTCATCAATTAGGCACTTGCTGCGATACTGCAGGTGTCAGAATGAGGACAAAGTCGCGATGTGAGGAAGGTCAGCTGCAAGCACACCTGACCTACGCCTAGAAGAGTTGAATTTAAATTTCAAGCTGAGGATATAAAAGCCGTCGGTGTTTAATTGGGAGACCATTTTTAAGAAATTCATCCCATTGCCGGTGTGCCCGCAGGGTTGTGACACTAAACTGAAAACTCGGTCGAGTTTAGCGAGGAAACAATGGCTCCTGTATATATAATAATGCCAGTGTAACATTATAACGGCAGAGCTCAGGAACACAGAAGTTCCGGAGCAAAGGAGCCGGAGGTTGACGACTTCCTCTGTTTCACTTCGCCTTGTAATCAGGCTCGAGGCGATTACACAGAATCTGGTCAATTATTGTCAAATTTCCGCCTCTTGTCCACGAGGGACAATTCCCCAGCGCGAAATGCCCCAGTACATCACATGCTTCGAGTACTTCCTTAAAGAGCGACCAAAGTCCTTCGCTCTCCGTTGCTTTCCGACAATAATAAACACCACGGGTCTTTCAAGGATCAAACGTCCTCCGACGTTATCTAAGAAATAAAAGTTAGGAAAGAGGAGAAACGGGGGAGAGAATTTATAAAAAATAAAAAAAAATAAAAAATAAAAAAAGGACAGTACAGAGAGGTGCAAGCTTCAAGGATATTCACTACCAAAGGGAGTACGAAAGCCATTGTGCAGTCAGCGACAGGCGCGATGGCAGATTATCGCGAGCAAGAATCGGCCTATTATTCAAATATCTTGAACGGACGTAACCTCCATCTCTCCTCTCTTCATCTCTCCTTATTTTCACGAGCAGGGCAAAAGATCAAGCTGACGAGAGGCGGCTGAAACGGGTCTTTGGCAGGGCGGGGGTGGGTGTCCCGCATGCACCATACCAGCGTCCGTATAGAGAGAAGAGGGAAATGGAGAGTTGGCGAGAGAGAGAGTGAGCGAGAGATCTTTGTGGGTGGGGTGAAACGAGATGAAGGGTGCGAGTGGCGGGCCACAGGGCTGTAGGGCTGGGGGTTGAGTGGTTCCGAGTAGCTTCGCTCTACTCCGACGGTATTAAGATTAGCACAAAGCACTACCAACCAAGCAACCTATACCGCGATGCCTCCCTCACAACCAGGGGAAGTTTAGATATATATAACAGCATCCCATAACCTCTGTACGCGTTATCTGGCTAGACGCAAAGTTGCCCTCGTAATTTGCGGCGTTTCTGTGAATCTCTAAACCTTTGTCAGAGCGCCAGAAATTCAATGGTATCATCGTTCTCGGACATTATGTTTATATGTGGGAGAGACCACCTCCTGATAATGACATGGTCAGATTACGTTTGGTGGAAACAGAAGAAAGGACTTGGCATGGGAATAAATGTTTTAGGAAATGATTTTATGATGAATTAATCGTGGAATTAAAAGGGGAAAAAAACCCTCAGACTTTAGATTTCGCCACCCCCTGCATCGTAAAGAGTCAAGGACAATGGCTGATAATTTTTTTCAAGCTGAGGCTCCTGCGGGAACAGGACTCTTGAGATGTTAATCTAGAATGGGGAAGTTCCTGCTACTCGATGATAGGGACGGGGAAGGGTTACGCAGATCGTTCCTTCCTTTCGGAGAAAACCAACGAAGGGGGTTATAATCCCTTGGACTAGGTAGGGACCCGACATTCGCTTTCGCGTCTTTGTACGTAGGCACCAACCTACCACCTACCCCTTCGCCAAAGATATTTACTCCCCGGATTGACGCGACGTCGAGAATCACACGAGAAGCGCTTCGCTGATTTGGTTTAGATTAAGCTGAGAGAGCGAGAGGGAAAATCACAGAATTGGGAATAAGGGGAGAACTGGGAAAGAGGATCATGGGTAGGGAGAACAAATCCCCTATAACTATACCAGTCCTTCAATTTTTCATAAACATTCAGCTTATTCTTTGATGAAAAACCTGCGTCTCATCTCGTTGCATTATTATTTTCGAATGAAATTTTCCCACGTATTAAACAGTTCGTTTCTCGCTGTAAAATAACTCGTTTTTCGCATTTTCATTAGATCGTCGGTCGTAGGTATATACATATATCGCTTTGCTCGATTCCCCGTAAACGAACAAGGAACAAGGTGTAGTAGACGAGCTGAGCTCGTTATTTTTTTCAACTTTTTTTCTAGAAACTTCGTTCATGGAATGGGGGGGCAAAAACAGAAATCACTTTGTTAACTGGCACAACGATCGGAGAGCAAAAGGTTTTTGGCAAAGAAATTTCTAGCAAACATCCAATATACCATTCCGCTATGTGGTTGAACGATCTCGGGAGTTGAAAAGTGTTTTGAACTTTTCAATTTGTAAACTTTCTTTCAAATTACTACCTCCGTGTTTGTTTGTCTGCTTGTTTGTTGTAGACTGAAATGAAGAAAAAAAAAAAAAGGAAAATGGAGAAAAAAATTGATTGATCAAATGATTCGCGATGTAAATAATTGACGGGGAATACATCGTTCGTCAAATATTAAATTCGAAATCATTTCTGTTCTGCTAATAACGTTCGCAAAACGAATTGGAACACCTTTGATAAAACAGTTTCACGGTATAAATATTTCGGGTAAATTTCGTAAATTTTAAAGGTAAACTTTTAATTGGTTTATCGATTATTTTTGTCTGATCAAACGATACTGTACAAGACGTATCTATACGTTTCATCAAATTTTGTATAGGGTTTAAGAAACTTTAGAAATTATATCTATAACGATATTTAATTATCTTGTTACTTCTGCAATGAATTGAATTTCTCCATTTTAACTCGGCGTATTTCCGCTCTTTTTGTTCCAGGTACGTTATACCACTTTGTTATAGAATTGGGTCCTCGATTTTCTCCGTATAAGATAACGAGTGAGTATATACCGTCTCATTAAATATTATAATAAAAGAAACAATCGCTGCATCTCACCAGGTGCAGACGTGATGAATAATAATTAAAGCAAAAACTTCATTTCACTAAACGAAAACAGTAACTTGTTCGAATGTTCATTTTCCGCAACGTAAACTCGGAGTAGACAGTTATCGAGAACCCGTCTAATGCTTCGTCGAACACTGAGTCTAGGTTTCGCCCCAGATACAGGCACCTGCTTGAGTGCCAAGAAATACAGTGGGATGGATAACTATGTACACAGCATCTGCTTGGAGTAGATCTTTTTTATATAAATATAGTCTTGGAAAAAAAAAAGAAGAAGAAAGGAAGAAAGAAGAAGACAGAAAACAGAAAAACTCATCCCCGCAAGAATCCGTATGCATGTAATACCTCGACGAAACGAGACGAAATAAAATAAATCTGAAGAGATCCTCGTTCTTCCCCTTCTGTAAACCATACGTCAATTCAATTTGACAATAAAGCGTTTCGTCCCGGGGTAAAAAATCAACAGGAAATACATCGCGTAGGTATAAGAAAAACTTTTCTCAACGGGACACCCCGTACGTATGTATAATGTACTATATGTGCATGTATACATAAGAAAATTTGCATATAGGAAGTAGGTGAATCCTGGATACGGGTTGGCTCTTGGGTCTTATCCAGATCATGGGTCTTACGGTTTAATTCAGTTCGCAGTAGTGAGTTGAACACTGGCAAGACAATCAGATGAGAGACAATCTCAATAAAATCGATTATATGACGCTGTTTAAGCCATGAACCTTAGGGGATAAGCACGAAACCCTGTAGATATCAAGGAATCGTACCGGTTGGTGGATGTGAGTTACTTGGCACTGAGAGGATAAACGAGAGAGATACGGACACAGAGAGAGAGAGAGAGAGAGAGAGAGGAGACTGAGGAGAAGGATGAATCCTCGCGATCCAACCAAGCTCTGGTAATTTACAATTCTCGTGGTTATGGTAGCTGAGGTTAGGCTTACGCGGTAAACCAGCATCCCTATCTCGCTCTTCTCCATTCTGCGATCTCTTCTCCCACCAGAATCAACCCATACGTATAAAGTTATATCATAAATATAAGAGAATATATCCTTGACTTCATTGGCACTAAACTTTTTTTTAAAGGTATCTGATCAAATGCCTCCGCAGTGGGTTACAGGTAAACGTGGACGTAGGTTTTTGGTCTGTTAATGTAAGGGAATAGGGTGACGTGGAACGGTCTGCCAGACGGAGGTTCGTTTTCTCAGAGAAAAAAGTTGTAAAACGGGAAGAATTACAGATAACGAGTTTCAAAGTTCGGCGGTGGCTTCCAAGCGCCCCTTTCTCCCTTTCATCCCTTACCTCTGTCTTCCCGTCTCTTTTTTCTTCTCTCTTTACCCCGTCGTTTTTACTTGCCTAAGTTTATCCCTCGCTGGTAGGAAGGTAGGTAGGTAGGTAGGTAGGTAGGTATAACGCGCACGCGAGACGATGAAGCGCGACCTAGCAACGATAAAGAGCGATTCGCGAGCGAGCACGAATTGAGTTCGTTTAAAATGTGCGGAGGTATAAAAGACGAAGAAAAAAAAATGAGCTGGTTTGTTTCGCCCAACGGCATAGGCGAGACCTCCACCTTCTCCCCTGAGCACGCATCCTTTGATCAAACCCTTGGTGGGGAACCGTTCCCTTATCTCCATCCCTCAATCACCTTCCACCACTCACCCTACATACATATACCTAAATTTTTATTTTCTTCTTTCTCGTTCACTTCGTGCCGAAGAAAGCTGCGCTTTAATCTCTCCTCAAGATATCTACTAGTAGGTACATTACAGCCTAGCATCATCTCAAACAGACTGAAGGAATACTCCCTCACTTAGTAGATTTCCGCGGGTAAAGATGGCGAGCTGAAGGGTACGGCTGAAGCTCAAACCCGAGCTTTCCGTATAATTCTCAAACGTATGTCTAGCAATGGTTAAAGATAGAGATATCCGATGGTAAACCTAGCTAGGCGGATGTATGTCTATGTATGTACCTATAAACAAGCCGCGGGTTTGCCGTGTGCTATAGTAACACGTTATACATACACACCTAAAGAGAAGGTGACGTTGCGGCGCCACGGCGTCGTTATTGTCGCTAGTTCACTATACAAGGTAGATAGACTGCACCCCTCGATTTAGCGTTAGTCGAATGGACATCTTGCCACCCTTAATGATCGCGGATCCTCGTAACCGTGGGATGATCTATATATCATCTACGGTGTGCTTGAACTTTGCCTGATTAATGAATGATAGAATACTTAAGGAATATCGTCTGGCAATAATTCGTTCACACTTTGGCCTAGTTGATCGTTATTAATTTATTTACACTAGGTCGTTTAGTTTTAACAAGCTGGAAGATAACTGGCTCGTAAATATCGGTAGACGCCTGCAGCCGCAAGCCTTGAGGATACTCCAGGAGTCTATACTGTAAGGTTCCACTCTCTGGCCTCCTGGTTCTCTAGGACGAGTAATAAAAGTATATAACGTCAAGTAACGAGACCAATTTATACATTCCGTCTAGGCCTATAGTCGTATTTCATTTTTAATCGGACCTGGCCACGCTGCCTGGGGATGCCCAAGGTGTTTTCCTACCTGTATAACACGCTTATGAACAACCTTTTTGCCCCAGAAACTAGAATCTACGTATTCAACCATGACAGAATAACTTTCGGCCTGAATATATCCCGTCTAGTTTCTTCATTATCTATACCTATGGCCTCTCACGGAAAATTATATTCGACCAAGACAACGTTATACCGCGGGATTTCATACCCCGTAGAGTTCTGGCCGGAGATATACTATGGAGCCGAGTGAGCTCAGATTTTTGTACGGTTTCAAACAAAGTTCGGAAAACGTTGGGTTTTGATAAAAGCGTATTAAGAGAAGTAATATGGACGAACGTTGGAAGCGATCGGGCTTCATTGACGACATTGGCGATGGTGTTTTTTCTTATCCTGTAGCTTTTTTTTTCAAACCCATAAAAAGACCTGTCCTGTGGTGTTTTGCGCCCCTTGAAATATCTCTCTTGTAAGTTCAGGACCCTCAGAGTTGTGTCGATACATTAAAGCATACTACGTAAGGTAACCATACGAATGCGCTTTCACGCATGACAAAAGAATTTTTAGACCGAAAATATCCATTCAGGTTTCTTACTAATTCAGAACGTGTGTTATTTGTTCCATAAAAATCTGACAAAAGAAAAGGTAGACAAATAACAATCGCAATGGGGTCCCTTAGTCTGGCATCTTTCACATACCTATATACACAAATATATATACTTATCCTGCAGGTATATATTCCCCACGTATTGTACTAAGGGGGAATACGACGTGAAAAAAAAAAATGAAAAAATGAAAAAACAAGAAAAAGGGAAAATGGTTTTTCAAATTCTTCCAATCCGTCGTCGATCCGTACTCTCGTCCGAAAAAAAAACCACATGCCAGTCGCTGTTTCTATTTATTCGCAATTATAAGAGGGAACGCCACTCGTGGGACACGCGTAGCGCAGTTTCGTTTGTTTAGCTTGGCCTCGAAGCGTACGGGACGTTGGGACGTCGAAACCCTAGCATGATTCGATGGGGAGAGACACGAGGGACAGAGACTGGGTTGATTGACGGGTATTTTTGTCGAGTAGATACGTAGTACCTACTATCCCGTAGTGGAGCGAACGCTGCAGGGAAATTGTATTATTATACCAGGATGTCGGATAGATCCGTACTGGCTTTCGTCAGATTATGGAAATTCCGAATACGATTCAGGCGCGGATTTGACGACCATCCGATTGTCTGCCACTACGCTCGTGTGTGCTTAAACTTCATCTGCAGCCCATACTCGCGAATTTTATTACTATAAGAGCCACGCGTGTGCCAAATTTAACAAGGACGATTCGACACTGCCTCAACATTCCCCTTTATAAAATGTTATTACAATTTTGGATTAGATCTTTTGTACTATATAGGATTTGGGGAAATTACACAATGCTACGAACTGGCGCATTGGCTGCCAGCTCTACCCTCCATATAATCTCCTCAACGTTCATTATACTTTTATCCTATTTAAATTATTATTCTCTATTCAGTTTATCTTATACAGTTAAATTATACCCAAAGTATACGCCACTCGATCTGTATGTAAAACATTTTTTGACCATTTTTCTATCCGACACAATCTGCGTATGAAAACTGCTACGTATACCTACATATTATTACTTCAGCTCTTTGAGTACCGTTTTTTCGCTCTCAATTCCGGCAAATAACTTCCGTTATACGTCGTGGTGAGGAAATATTTTTGCCTGACGTTTTGCTCGAAAATTGAACCTCGATGTAGCTATTTTTCCCGGATTAGCTCACCGGCTGAGTAGTGGATTCTAGGAATGTGAGGACGGGGGCTGTCAAAGGCACGTGTTCGACGAGGGAGTGAGAAAGGCGAGGGATGAAGAGGGAGGAAGGAGGGAACATTTGCGGTTGAAACCGCAGGCGCGAATTGCCCAGCGAGTAGCCCGTCCTGCACCCGATCTGTTTGTAGAATAAACAGTTTTATGGAATCGGCGACAAAAAAGCACGACGACAATATCGCCGTTAAAGTTTAGGAAAAGCTGCAGAAAAAACTTGGAGATAAAAAAGGAGAGAAAGAAAAAAAATTGAATTCTCACACTCCGCGCTGTTTATTGGCTTGAATTTTATTTCATCTGAAATCAAATTGACGTTATGAAAATTTCTTTTTTTCTTCTTTTTCTTCTTTTTTTTTCTGCTCTCAATATCACACGCGCGTTTAAATTTCCTTCTAGATTATCGCGGGCAAAGGTTGAGCCCGCAGAAACGAACTAGATACTGTGCAACGCATCGCGACACATTTGCGTTCATAAATAAAGATTTGCCACGCCACGTGTCAGCCTCTCGCTACCTCAGAGAACCTTTTTAGGAGTTGAGATTTCGTAGAGGGAATGCGTAATACGGAAGCTCGCTTTTCTAAAGCATTTTCAGCCAGCTATCTCAAACCGTCTACTATACCAAGCTGACGACGTCTGAGTATAAAAGTCACTTTTCGTTGCCGCATTTAATGACTTGGTGAACAGTTTTCAATTCCGGAAGAACCCCAGCTGCAAGCTCGACCTTTTTTTCTTTTTTTTTTTTTTTTATTATACCTACGTGTATATCGCGGAGTTGGGCAAATCCTTTGAATAATCATTCGGGTTGCAAATCTTCCTTTTTTCTTTCCCCTTTTTACCCTGATCTATAAAAAAAAAAGATAAACTATAGGAATAAACGAAATGATCTTCGTACAAACGGGTGAGAATTCTTCGTGTAGGTATGCCATATCCTCTTCACCCGTAGATGTATGGATCACTGGTTGCGGTTTTGAAACCGTCGTTTGAACGAGGGAAGTTTTCCCTCATGTATTATGATATTTCATCGCTATCGCTGCAGTGATGTGTTCTATTTTCTGAGAAACCTCTGACGGCAGATTTGTTTCCCATATAACCATGACAGTTTCATATAGGTATATGTGCATCGCTCTCGGCTCAGCCTGGTGCAGAATTCCAGGTCAACGCCCGTGCAGGACACTATCCTTGCGTCTGACTGCTCAGACGAGATGCGGAAGACTTGGAATCTCCGGGAATCAAGTCGGGGTAGAAATTCAGGGTGGAAGTGGAAGCGGTACAGCCGAGATACCAACTCTGGAAGGAATTATGGCTTCGCCATCTTTCCCCGATGGTCCTCTCTCCCTCTCTCTCTCTCTCTCTATCTGCCTTTTGCCTCTGATCAAAGGAACTTGCAGCCTAGATTATACCGAGACAACTTATTACAAGGGGTAGGGGAAAGGTGAAGCAAGGAGAGAAGAGAAGAGAAGAGCAAAGCAGAGGCTTCTTGGTGCACCAGCCATCGCGGGGAGTCTGGGTTCAGGCCGTTTTCATGACGTACCGTAGGTCTCAGTTGTATTTGTAGTTATAGGAAATTCCGGTCTCTACGTCTCTGGCTAGGTCCTAATACGTCTGTTACTTTGCACATCGAAAATTTTCGCCAATTCGTGCATAGGGTAAGGAAATATAGCCTCAGTCAACTTCTGACGCATGGTCATGGTCTCCGTAGGTATATGTCCTCTTCCATGCAGGTTATTTTTTTCTTCTTCTTTGTCCTGTAATGAATTACTTAGCCAGTAAGCTACGGTAACAGTGGTAATACTTACTTAGAGCGACGAGACGAAACTGGGTCTTTTACTGTACATAGTTCGGCGAGTGAACGTGCTGGTTGGTTAAGAGAGTAGAGAAAAGCCCGCGGGTACGTTTACAAACAATCCAAACGCGAGAATGCAAATTCACAACAAATAGACAGGCGACAATGGAAACGGGACAAAGGTGTTCGTGTCCATTGTAACTCACGTGTACATGTATACCAATATGTACCTCTTACCCGTATATATATATTATATAAATTTATATATATATGTAGGTACATATTAAGTATGTGGGCAGGCAGGCGGCTCATGGTGAGACCCCATAGTTTGTTATAACAACGTAGGACGTGAAGCATTGATTTCACGTCAGAGACACACCTTCTCGTCACACGCCCCCACAAGTCCTCATCCTCCTTTTCTATCACCACAATGTCCCCTGCTATTGCCGTTAGATCGGACGCGAACGCAAACACATGACCGCAACGATCTCCATCGACAAGAGTGCACTTCTCCATTTTTCCCTGAATGACGAGTATGCCTATGTATGTGTGCATACATATGTGTCCGTATGTATGGCTTTGTATACATACGTATCACACTTGTTCTTATTTCAAGTATACTTCAATTCTCTCGCCATTATTTTCAACGTCTCATTTTCCCCGTCTTCGCTCTATACTGGAAGAATGGTTCCCTCACCCATTGCACAATTAGAACAGACCCGTGAAGATCCTTCACTCTCGAATTCTGCCACGGATTCTTGTCTTAATTTTATCCTCAACTGGTTAGAATGAAGGAAAAGAAAATTCTTGGAAAGCTACTCGCGGGGGAAAATCCGTCTTCGTAACTCAACTGACTGGGTATACCTGGAGAGACTGGAGGAGCGATTCAACGCACTTTTATTAACGCCACATATGCAGCAGCTGAGCTTGTCTTGCTTGGTTTGCTCTTTGCCATTTAAGCTAAAAGTAGTAGATATGTAACGCCGAAAAACTCACTCACCCCTATCTTCATCACGCTATATCTATATAATCCTGACCCTCATGTGTGCACACGTGAGGCTAAAGCTCGCGCCTCGCATCCTCGCCCACAGTTACGCAACACCGAATTTCAAAACATCTCACTTCTGACAGTGGAGGTAATTAGCTTTACCAAATTGTATATTTACTTTTTTCAAACCCCACGTCCGCCCCGGCTACTATCTCTCCTCTCCAATACGTTGGGGTGATTAAAATCAAACATCTTTTCAGCCCTCTGAACCATCCGACTATAGTTACATACCATAGCCTGCGGAATATCAGAGGGCGAATATGCTTCCCGTTTTATACATACCTACCTTCAGTCGCACCAGCATCCGGTAACTGATCTCGACGAACAGACCAAGGGATGGAAACTCGCTCTCGGCAACCCATCAACCTCTGCTGCCCTCCCTTGACCCTGAATTTTATACAATACACGGCTACTATCTCCCGGGAACTACCCTTCCCGTAATTAGTGTCTTCATTTGCCTCTTTGACAGGACCTAGCCGGTCCTGGAGAGACCGAAAACTGGTCTAACAAGTCCTAGAGCAACCCCGAAGAGCATAGGTACGCATTTGCGCCAATGGACCGCGTTTCTCTGTCATAAAAGCTCCACTTTTTCTCGAAGAGCTTTTTTCCTTCTTTTAAGGTGATCGGAGCGCGGTGATTGATGGAAGGTATTATGGTTTTCAGCTATTCTTTGGATTTTTTGGAACGGAAAATTGTCCAGGGATAACTTCCGGTAGGAGACAAATAGCAAAGTGTTAAAAAGCTCGTGATGTATGAAACTACACCGTCTGGTGTGCATCTGGAATGCATCTGGGGGTTGTCTGCTGAGTTTCCACTATTTGCGATAGTTCGACTTGGCCGGTGTCGACAACCTGCACCAGCCACCTCCTGGCTCTGTCTCATTTCCATCTTTCCCCATATACAGTGGAGGGCGGACCACTGCACCAGTGCGGCGAATCGTACGAAAGTAACGTAATAAAATTGGATCGTAAATTTCCGAATTGAAGAAATAGAATAAATTTTACGGAAAACTTGTGGTAGTGGTGCGGTTTTCTTGAACGGAAATATTATATTCATGCCACAGGCAATATTGGACCACGCTAGTTTTTACTACCCTTAGAAAAAATAAATAAACTCTAACTATCATACAGAGATTTCCGTTGCAAATGGAAACTACACCTCTGATAATCATCTCCCAATTTTCATCCAGTCGATATTAAATCGGAATTTTATCTCCGCCTTGGGCAAGAGAATGATCTACTCTAATTTCTAATTCTTCTTCCTTCCTGGTCTTCCATAGTCTCGACACAGAATGGCGATTACGTTGCTCAGCAGCCGAGCAGTAATCACATAACTCGTCATAATTAAGGACCGTAAGCAGATCTCCTGGTGTTTTGTTAAATTCGAAATGACAACACCGAGGGGATGCGCCTAGGGTCGGGTTAGTGAACCCTGCCTTTGCTTCTCGCTAGGGGAACGAGAAATGAGACGAGAACTTTAAGGAATTAACCAATGCCAAGCCGAGGTATCTAGCTTAACAATTATTACGTTTCCTTAACCATCAACGTAAACGACGCCACATTGTCTCTTCTCTTTACTCACTTCCTCATTCGGAACCATGAAACAAGCCGATCGCAGCATCTCCCTTCGTCGTCAAAGGTCCCCCTCGACACAACACGCCTACTCATCTAACGAGGCTCAAAATCTCCGCCATTCAATCTTTCGTTTTTATGGATTTGACAAATTGGAGAGAGGGAATTCAAGACTGAGAATAAGGAATTGTTTCAATCCAAAGAAACATGTTTCCTTCCAATAGTAATAGCTTTCGGTCATCAAAGATCCTGCATAGCTGTTATTTAGAATTTCATTAATTTCTTCGATATAACTTTTCACAAGTAGGTATACGAATGATTCACAGTATCCTGTGAAATTTTCTACTTCTGAAAAGTTACAGCTTATAATCTTATATACGTATTATAGATATGTATATGAGATCAGAGAAGCGAGAGGTCTCGACTTTTGATTAGTACCTATCGATCGCGGATTATTGCTACGACACGGTCCAGCGCCTTGGAATCGGATCGAACTTCCGGAGATAGGAAGCTTTATACTTCGCCTCACTAAAGGCGGGCTGCTTGGCAGTCGATACCCGTTTAAATCAAAGGGTATATAGGCTACTGAAATAAAACCTGGTCCAGTCTATCTCGATTGAAGAAATTCTTGGTTTCGGTTTAGGTACCACCGGCCATCGGGCTGGCCAGCCTCGAGTCTCGGAGCTCAGAGCCGCGTTAACGTATTCAAACTATAATTGATATCCTCTACTTAAATCTAACGTCTTCATCTTTCGTACAGCAGGCTTCTTCTATTTCATCCCCCTTCTTTTTCTCCTTATCCTTTGACCCCGAAATTCTCATCCAGCTTTCTTCCCTCGGCCCTCTCGCTGTCCTTTCGATCTGAGATCGTATCAGCCGAGGTTTCGAAGCAGGCACGGGCCTGGCTGGACCAGGCGCCACGACGTCCGAGAAAATTAACGACGCAATCAGCATGACAGTGCTCGACTCATCTCGCCTTACTATTGACTACTTTTCTTTCTTTTTATTCAACAGTTCCATCGCGATACCGCATACGATGGTCACCGCAAACGAATACGAGAAAACTCCTATAATATAGTCGAGGCTGTTATCTCGGGTGTACAAACCTCCTCGTGTCTATTTCACTAGTCGTTTCTACCCATTAGTCATCCTGTAGAAAAACGCAGCTAGGCCATTACTAATTCTATGAGAACGAGGCTCTACACTTATAACCGAGAAGTATACCAGCTTTGGTATTTCAAAACTGTATACGGTATACATCCTAGCCACGTTCTTCGCTTTGTAATCACTCCGTGCTTCTTTTCATATGATGAAAAACCACCAAGGTAAGAAAACCGCGCAGACAAAGCAGGAGATCTTCTGGATGAGTGAAAAATAAAGGATATCATAATCGCCTGAACGAAATTAATCCATAAAAGACGTAGTTATGTAAGCAACGCGTTATCCGAGACTCATTAAGACCACCCGTTCAACGTCTACGTAATAATTACGTCGTAATGAAATTATTTTGCGACAGACACGTGAGCAATCTTTACGACCGTTAGACCCGTCACTTTGTTATATTTTATATATTTATGGGGATCGAGGGATGGGACGTCGATTCCGCGATCCGCGTAAACTGCAGCAGCGCGGTTTTGCCAAGTTTCTCTTTTCGTTTTTAGTTTTTTACTTTCTCATCCCCTTTCCGCTTTCAATAAACGCGTGCTTTTCGATCAATATCGCCATTTGCTTAAACCGTTGCAAAAGCCCACGATAAACGAGTGTCGAGTGTAGCGTTCGAAAGAAGAACCACTATAGCTTAAAACCGTGGTGACGGGGCGTCAGATTTATTTCGTTTATTTTCACCGCGGTCGCGGACGAAAACACGTCGCGGAGTAGAGGAAAAGGAAAGAGGAAAAAGACAGAGTGAGGTAAAGAGAGGAAAGAACGGTGCTTTTCAACCGTGGATATTTTGGCAGCTCCGGAAAACATCGTAAACAGAAACGACACCCTGAGTGTTGTCCCCGAGCGCGAGTGTTGCCTTTGACTTTATTGAATTCCAATTGTTTTTTTCTACTTTATTTTTTATTCAATTCTTCTATTCATTTTTTTTTTCTTTTTGTTTCTTTTCTTTTTTTCATTTCTTCACATTCACCTGTACCCCCAACATGCACAGAATCACGTATACCTACTCGTTTTGATTTTTTTTTTTTTTTTTTTTTTTCGACGCATCATTCTCACAACGTCAAAGAAATATATAGCGAAGGGCCCCTTCTCTTGTTACATAATAGTACATTACGTAACGAGTGCGCAAAATAGGTGATTCCCGCACGAGTCGGGTTTGTCGCCCGAGCGAAGCGAGGGTGACAAAAAAGACGAGTGCGGGAGACACCTATGCGCACGTGTTGCGTATACTATTTTCCCTGACGAGTTGTGCAAAATTCGACAACACCGGCAATCTGACGGGGGGTCCAGGGGCACAGCCCCTGGTGGGGGTGCGGGGGGCGAAGCCCCCGCCGGGGGGTTGGGGGGGCGGAGCCCCCCCACTATATAAAATCGAATTAAAAATTCATAATTGAATAAAAAGACTTTCATTAAAAATAAGATTTCAGAGATTTATTCAGGAGTGCAATAGTAAGAAGTATATACCTATATATACCTATATATACCTATATATACCTGTATATACCTATATGTACCTATATGTACCTATATATATATCTATATGTACCTATATATACCTATATATACCTATATATACCTGTATATACACATATATACCTATATATACACATATATACCTATATATACCTATATATACCTATATATACCTATATGTACCTATATATACCTATAAATACCTATATATACCTATATGTACCTATATATACCTATATATACCTAAATATACCTATATATACCTATATATACCTATATATACCTATATATACCTATATATACCTTTATATACCTATATATACCTATATATACCTAATGTACCTATATGTACCTATATATACCTATATATATATAGATATATAAATATATAAAATATTTGTATTTTGCGCACGCGAAATTCATTTTGCGCACGCGAATTTCATTTTGCACCCGCGAACCTATTTTGCACCCGCGAATTCTATTTTGCACACGCGAACCGCATTTTGCGCACGCTAACGGAATGAGTGAGGGAATCTGGCATTTTGCGCACGCAAACGAGTACACAAAATCGAATTTTGCACACGGCGTTAGGGAAATGATTTTTTCATCGTCAGCCTATTGACCGGCGCCAAGAACGGCGTCAATTTTCCGACAAATTGAGCGTGTGCCAGCCCATTGTGATTGGCGATCCCTATACTTGACCAACAGTAACTCTACCCTGCAACACCATACACTAGTATAGCGACGATCATTAATCAAAATCTCTGTGAAAAACATTAACTGATTCTGACAAGTGCATGCATCTGGCCGGGGTTCAATACCTCTCGAAATCTAGCAATCTGCTCAACCGGACAGAACAGCTTTCGAAGGGCTTAAGAATGACCGGAAAAAAAAGAACGAAAAATCTAGTTTCGAACTAAACCCTGCAGTAACTTGATCAGGCGTGATATGAGCGTAGTGTATTTTGAGTGAAAATGAGGCTTAGAAAAGAGAACATTCTGTACTACCCTGGCGTGCAGGATATACGTAATATCGATATGGTGAGCTACGTTCGCTAAGCCAGTGATATTGATGTTTCGGTAGTAGGTATCATCTGTCGGCTTCTATTTCCGCAACCCACTTCCTCGCGGAAAATACTCAAGTCTTGTGACTGGATGTCTGCCTGGTTTTCGCATGCCTGGTTTTCTGTTGCCTCCTGCCTCCTAGGGGAAACGATTCTCACTATGAGCTGAAGACGAGGTGACAGAAAAGCGTCTCCTTTAGCTCGGATATAAACTTAAGTATTGCGCCGTAAAACGATAGAGTCTCGAGAGGAGACACCGGTATGACGGTTATCTTCAATACGCTTTATGTACAACCAGATACGGTTTAATTAAGCCCCGTAAAAAAAGGTACAGTAATTTTTACCCCGTATATCTTCTAGGCAATATCTCTCGAGTCTAGATCAATAACTATAGACCTTATCCTTGTCTTTACGGGGTTCGATTCAACTTCGATTTAATAAAATATGAAAGTCAGTATACCCACTCGACGGAACACTATGAGAAACACATCCACAACGCGAAAGTATATAGTCGAGGTAAGGATCTTTCGGGTTATAAGACGAGGCAATAAAATACGATAAATTCAATGGGGTTCTCTCGAAGCAGTATTATTACGTCCATTGTATACTCCAACATCGATTTCAAGGCGTTTTAATTCTCATATATCAGCGTCTCTCGACCACTCTTCTCTTCTCTTCGCTTCTCTTCTCGCTTTCTTCACCCTCTTGCAACCACCTCTGGGGTACCCTACCCTTGCTTCACCCCGATCGACAGATGAAAAAAGAAGAAAAAAAAAAGGAAAAAGAAAGGAAAAAAAAAGCGAGGAGAACGCGGGGGTTTCTGGGCTATATTGGATCGGTTTGCACGCATATAAATCAGCGAAAGAATATCTTCGCGCGCGATACGAGAAACACGAGGAATAGAATACGACGAACGAGGTGAACGAAGACGTATCGATCCTTCGAAGAGGTAGAATTCTATCTCATCTCCCTATACAAAGTCGTATACACTATACACACAGACAGAAATCTACGTATAAAAGCTAGGAATTATTTGTGTGGGACAATAAAAGAAAAAAAACAAAAAAAATTCACTCCTCTTAAACTGCCAGGGTATTTATTATTTACTCAAATAGACCCAGTCAAAGGGTTGATAGATTCAAAAATGACTTTCCTTTGTAAAAAAGAAGAAAAGGGATGTTCCTAGACGATTGAAGAACATCTAGAATTTTATTATTCGACTGAAGACTTCCTTCGTTACAATAAATTGTTTTTTTTTTTTCTTTTTTTTTTTCTTATAGCTACGATACAGTCGAAAGGGGTTTCCTCTCTATGATGAGGTCAGTAAAAAATTAAAGAAAATCAACATAACGTTATGGGGCAGTGTGGTTCCTACAGGGTTTATTATTCCATTGACTGATCGCAGGGGCGGGATCTGGCTCGCATTGTGGGCAACTGAATTTAATATTACGAATAGCCATTAATATTAATGCTCCTGTAACTTTGGATTAGCATAGAGGTGCATTGTCACGTAAGGGTAAGGGGAGTTCACAACGGTGACACGGACGGATGCATCGGTGGTATTCAGTAACGTTCGAGGGTGGACCCTTCCACCGAATCATTCGGAACAGGAGAATTTACTCCGTCGGTTGGTAATTTCGCATGAATTCAACTCCGCCCACGACACCGCCGCGCACATCCCTTCATATATATATACATATATATATGTACATGTATGTATGTATCTACGCCGCAATAAACACGCGTCATACACTCCATTCGTCGATAGCTATACCCAACCCTCACCTTGTCAAGTGTGAGCATTTGTTAAACGCGGAGGGGGATGAAACTCGATATTTAGACACTCTCTCTCTTTCTATAAAGGAAAAAAAAAAGAAAAAAATCTCTGTCAAGATTCAAAATTCGCAAGAAAAAAACTTCTCAGACATTATAGTTTCACTATTTCATTGAGCTATAGGGAAAAAATTTCACACCGAATTGCGATCAATGATCGCATCGTTTGAAGTTCAGAACTACGACATAGGGGTAGGTTTAAAAAAAAAAAAAAAAACACCAAAACAAAAAGGAAGAAATCATGTGGTAAATGTGCCGGGGTAGTTAATTGACAGAGTTTAGAATAAAAAGGAGTAATTGAAAGCGAGTGAAGACAATGGGTAGGTATAGCGTTACGTAATTAGCAATTCAATTACAACAAGTGGAATGGGGGTATATAGTGTCGATTGACTCTGATGCCTTTGTGGAACCCATGGAACTTGTGGAACGTTAGAATTGAGTTCGATAAGATTGAATTGAAAGAGGGTAAAGTACTACGTAATGTTCTATATGTATGGCTACATGCAACTAAAGTTAGTCGAAGCGAAATCATGCGTCATCAATTTCACGGGACATTTCTTTGACGTAACGAAAAAATACTGCACACAGGTTTTCGGGTATCACCCTCGCGTCGTGTTCCATCGGTGTCGCCATTCCCCAAGTTCGCCAGAGGATGTTTTAATGAAATAACCATATAATGGTTTCAGGGAAGTGAATCGCACACCAGCTATATTTTCATGGTCCATCTTCCACCCGGAATTTCTGACTTTCAATCCTCCCTTACACACGACTTTAACTCCCGCTCTACACCCCCATAAAAATTGCCACAAAAAAAAAGCGAAAAAATAAAGCAGAAAACGAAAAGAGAAGAAGAAAATATCCTTCGTTTAAGGACCGGCTCAAATCGATTGACAAAAAATGCGGGAGAGTAAAAGAGAAGTAATAGAGGGATCCTCAAAGTAGGGGCGCTTCAATATAAATGCACAGGGCTTTATTAAACCCTCGGTGAAATATATTCGTGAATAAAAAATTACGTTCACTTTGCGAGTAGAAAAAAAAATTCATCAATCGCTCTTTCGCCCTCTTTATAGTATACCGCGGACTAATTTCATACTGTATTTCGCCGCAACAACTTTACCGGACCGGAAATGCACCTTTTCATACCCTTCTTCGACAATTATTGTGGCTTCATCATCACCTAAGATGCTAGAGGGTTCAAGGAAGCCATTCAGTCTTAATTGACTCACCAGTGAACTGAATTGGGTATATAGCCAATAACTATGGAATACATATCATGATGTACAGTAGGTATATACTTGACAGGGCGCGCTAGATTTTCGTTTGATCATAGGTGAAATTTACTAACTCATGCATACGTACACCCACGTGTGTGAGACATGTTTTCGTATGAATGGAAAGAACCTACGAAGTCGGATAAAGGTGGACCATTACCTGAACTTGAATGTGAGCATAAGTGTGGATCGATAACTCCCTCCTGCCTCCTTTTATTTTCAAAACCCTGATTCTAGCACACGTGCAGGAATACGTGCATTACATGAGCTTTGAACCTGAATGCTAATGTTATTGCTTCGTTACCGTTACCGGGGGGCAAGTCGAGGTCTTTCTTCTTATTTTTTACCATTCTCATACCACATCTCCGCAGCTTTTGACGTCTTTTGCGTTACGCCTGAGGGCGCGTGTAGGTAGGTAGGCAGCTTCGTCGCTCCTTTAGCTCGACGTTGATATCGGTGTTTAGCCAATTTGAACAGAAAATTTTATCCACAAACGTAATATTAACGAGTTTAACAGAAGCAGAGTTTGCTGTAGTTCATTTGGCACGGTGAAGTTTATGGATACATGCAGGGATAAAATGGCACACCTACCCGCCACATATATAGATCAATTAATACAACGTCGATGCGTATAATATGTGCCAAGGGGAAAAAAACTAACGAAACGAAAATTATTTTTTATCCAAATAATATAAAACTCATTGTATAAATAATAATTTGACGAAAACTGGAAATTAATAAAGTGAAATATACGAATAAATCGAAAATTTCTATAGAAATTAATTTCATATTCGGATGAAAATTTTACGCGTATATATATATATTATACATAGTACCTATCTCACATCCCCTGCTACTACAGTTATTGCATTTCATAACACGGCGAGACGTATACGTCGGAAGGATCGCATGGCGGTGCCTGGTGCCTCTACCTCGCCACCTCCTTTCCATACATGTTCCTAGTTCCTACAACGAATTGTATTTCCCCGGAGCAAATACGTCTATATATACACCCCACGCTGTATTATACAGAGTGTCTAATCCAACCAAGTCACGTGGATGTCAGCTCCTCCACTCGCTATCAGAAATGTGTGTATGGGGATGTTACAGAGAAATCTATCTGTATACGGGAGAAATTCCACCGTGAATAGAAAATTACAGATTTTTTTCTTTTTTTTTCTTCTTATACGAGTCAGTTTTGTTGCAAAATCCTTCATCCAATCATAGACTGGCGAGTAGTTTGAAAGACGGAGGATAAGAAAAATGAACGGTATGATTGCAAAATCCATCCCTTAAAATGGTATGGTTATTAATTTTTATTCATTTATACGTGAATTTTTTTTATGTCTTTTATTTTTTTTTCGAAACAGATTTTCTCGCCTCTTATTCTTACCAAACCTGTACGTATGTAGTACCGTAGGTATTGTGTAACCAGGGGTAGTCGCGTAAGCCGCGGTGAGCTTTCCGAGGGAATACCGCTGGTGCATCATATCGAAAGCACAAAGCCGTTCGAATTCGCGTGCGAGAAACGGGAGGGAGTAGGTAGGTAGGTATAGGAGTGTGAGATAGTACGTGACCTGTTCGATATGCACCGCGCGAACCTCGATGACGAATCATTAATGCGTGTGCAGAGAACTATAATACATATACGCGTCGCTGAGGGACTGCAAAAAAGGTTGCAAAGAATCACATTGGTGTATATACTACGTATATAGCGGGTTGTGTTTTACACCTAATACAGATAGGAATATAATACAAAAGAGAGACAGAGAGAGAGTGGGAGAGAGGGAGAGAGGGAGAGAGCGAGAGAGTGGGAGTGGGAAAATAAAAAGAACTCGAGATATATAGAAGGAGATGAGATATACACGCCAGATGTTTTATTGGCAACGTTCCTGTGATGGATCGCTGCTATATTATTGCACGCTGCGACTACGAACACCCAATCACCTATATATCCGCCCACATTCAACCCCTGTAAAAGTTTTCACAGGGTGCAGGACACTCGCGCGAATCGTTAACGCTAACGTTTTACCAATTCCCCTAAATGCATCTAAGATCGCGTCGAACGTGATGAGAATCGTCAAACATATACAACATACTATACTTATGTGTGGATTCGAAATCGTGCTAATTTGAGTACAATTTCACTTCTGACGAATGGACGCAAATTATTTTCCTTTACATTCTTCGTTTTAATCAATTTTCTTTCCTCTTCTTCGCTATTTCTTCTCCTTTTTGTTATACACATAGTATACCTACCTAGACATTTTTTTTTTTTCGTTTTTTTTTTCATTTCTTTTCGTATAAAAGAATAAGTCTGCGTAAGCCATTCGTAAGTTTACGTGGTATCTTTCAGCTACGTTTTATCTCGGCTTTTCACTCTGTATTCACCCGCAGGGTTGACAGTAGAGTTGTTTAGCGGCTCTACAACCCCGGCGCTCTAGGCAAGTGTATACGTTGATTGTTGTTGTGTCTTGTGACTTTTCCAGAGAGACAGAGAGAAGTTTCTGGCCGAGGTATTGTCAGCACACAATGCGTGTCGCGGTAAACGCACAATAGAGACCGCGTACGTTACATACGTATGTAGATATATATATCTACACGAGACAAAGTGACGCAACGCCGCGTCGCGACGAATCCCGTGGGGCAAAGATACCTCCAGAACGATACGCACATAGTAGCTAGTACACTTGCCACCTAAAGCAAACGTCCAGACAATTTCTTTTTCTTTCACTTTTCCCTCATCTCTTTCTCTTTCTCCTTTTTCTCTCGGAGAAGAACAACGCCCCATCGTTAAAGGCCAGAGTTGCATACGTCCGACTGCATGTCGAGATGTAAACAATTTTTCACGATCTTTACTTCATCAAGTATAAAGTTTGGATATGGGTTAGCCACACTCGCTTGACTCTATGTTAGCTTTGCCGACCTCGTTCCAAGTCGAAGTGGGTAGGTACCTACGTCTCCGTCTTCATGAAATAATTCATATCCTTATACTCCAACAAACTAGACTAAATAATGAACTGAAACTCAAAGTTAGATAATTAATTAATATACGTATACCGTTTCCCATTGCGACCGAGAGTATTTTTACATTTACGTTATTACTTTATTAGCTACCGGAACACACACGGAAGTAAGTATAGTTCGCGCTCCCTATTGTCTCGTCGAAAAAATTTCCCGATTAAAGTTATACTCCTAATCGCTGTATTAATCGTAACGATTTTTCTCCCCAATTTTCTTTTTCCTATTCCTTTTCCGTTTAATCGAGATTCTCTGTCTTACAACAGAAATTACCGTGTGTATGTAGAGTTTCTCGGTTTGTATGCGGTTTACCTCCAGATCTATGCTGACGACGTTACCTACCTGTAACTTGTTTAACCACAAGCCGATCCTCCGCGGCTGTATAGTCCGTAGCTCATAGAGTGACATGTGTACGCGAGACAGGTAGATAGCTGGTGTACAATATACAGCGTGACTCAAAAATTTGTTACCAATATTTCACACGGTCAATCTTTGTCGAAATTGGGATCTAAACTTCCTTGGCCATTTTTTTTCGTTTTTTTTTTTCTTAAGCCTCATTTTCTCTCGTTTGCAAGTTTTAAGTTCTAGAAACCAAAACAAAAATGACCAAGAAAGTTTGAATCCAAATTTTGGCAGAGATTGACCCCGTGAAATATTTGTCACGAATTCTGAATCACCCTGTACTATACGTATGTATGTATACAGCATATCCTACAGAAACGTGAAGGAATGTAATCCCGGGTGGGCGTTTGATGTCTGTCGAGGAGATCCGAGGGGATATTAGAGGCAGCGGGGGTGAGGAAGGCACCTGGACCCCAGGGGGGCAGAGGGTTCAAACCACGCGACGCCCCGCCGACATAGAGAACACCCGTGGGTTACGGCTTAGAAAAACATCGCCTCTCAGCTGTTTACAATGCAGAAACTGATCGAGGGATTTAACGTTACGGGAACGAAAGATGGCACGGACCCCCGGCAGCGGAGAATACCGAGAAGGATTTTGTATAAAAAAACAGAAAAAATCATAAAACTGAAATGATAAGAAATAAGAAAATAAGGAAATAAGGAAACAAGGAAATAAGGCGATTGTCTTTTCCCGATCAAAAAAACGGTATGCGTTTTTCTCTCAGGTTATTGCTCTCGCATTTCGCCTGAGAAATCTTCCCTTCTCTTTATATATCTGAGCCCGAGCTGTCATTCGAAACGAACTGTTCGTAAAGTAATTTGTTTTAAAGCAAATCAAAGAGTGAGTCTATCAGCGGACACTTATCGCATTTCCTTGTAATATGGTATAAGGAGTTGACAGACACTTCTGGCTAACGATAGACCGTTTCCGCGCCCTCGTTGTCGGCGAACATCGTCCGCACTGACAGGGTCAGCAAATTAAGTTGTGTCATGGCCTGACGGAACCTTCGAACACTTAAGAGCGTCGGGTGTTATTAGTGGCATTAATTACGCAGCCCAGGCTGCTGCCTCGTGTCCGAAACGGAGAGAGAGAATCACCCTCTGCAGTAGCAGGCCCCAAGTCTTCCACCTTACCCTTACGGTGGTCAATCCTTCCTGGGTAAACAATTCCCATAGCCCCGTACTCCTATCAATTACCCCACCTCCCTAAACCCGGTAGGGGATAGGGTGGGCTTGGTGCAGACCAGAGAATGTTGTTCGCTGACCCACCCTGGCCCGGTATATGGTATGAGTCTGCAGACCGGTTGAAGGGGACGCCGAATAAGGCAAGACTAAAGGAAGAATAGGAGAAAAGTAAGTAAGAAAGGAAGGAAGGAAGGGATGGGATGAGATGGAATGGAATGGGGTAAGGTTGGGTTAAAGATCGTCTCGTATTAATTGCGTCAGAGAAGAAAGCTGGGCGTAGAGAAAAGGAGCGGTTCATTTCCACCGGTCAGCAGCCGGCTGGACCTTCTCTCGACATTAATTATATCACCAGACTGCATCCCGGTGAGAAACACCTTAGTTTTTAACAATTTTTTGGCTCCTTTTACGGTAAGATTTTCACATACATGTAGGTAGGATGTAAGTGAAATTACGTTATATGGAATTACTGCGCAATGATACCTGAGGGAAAAGAATTTATCCACGAGATTAGATGAGCTTGGCTAACTTTTCTCCTACTACTAGATCTTCAGCTATATTGTCAGACTTCTTTTCCACTTCTTTCCTTCTTCTTCTTCTTCTTCTTGAGGTATTTCGTACCATGCAGTTGCCGTGGAATCCTGATTGACCAGGGCTAGTTTTGCGGCGGATCTCTAGACCGGAGGATACCTTATATTAGACAGCGCGTGTTACCCATAAACTGCACCCGTGTCCAAGCCCTCTTCCCCATAGCAGAAGCTCTGCTGCCATAAGGCGGTGAACGAAAGTTTGGCAACACGTGAAGCCGTCATCATATCATGCTCAAAAATCGATTCCTTGATGTATTTATAAATATATTTTTCATTTTCATTATTAGCAGAGGAAAAAATGCGACCTCTTTCCTTAAAGAAGAACAAAACTTGTTCATTTGATAAATGGCCGAAGAAATTATAATACTATAATTTATATATACATATGTATTCAAAAAAAGGAAGAAAAAAAAACAGAATATCTACTGCAGCTGCGGAATAGTAGCAAAAATCTCGGCGCCCCGAGTGTACTTAGCGATAGAAATAATGGGAAAAGAAGGGAAGGAGAAAAAAAGTAGGGTAAAAAGAATAACGAGGGGAGAGAGAGGTGGCATATAAAGACTGGTTGAGCAGTTCTTAACGGTAGATTGAAAATTGCGAGGCCATGCCAACCCATTACCATTATCATCCGGTTGGTGGTGGTTTTTCCTAAAAAGTAACGCCTCACCATACCGACCAGTGTCACGCACGGGATGAAACTGCGGACCTGGATGAGAGCTAGAGGGTAGATTGGTACGGAGCATGGTGGGAACAATAACCTTTTTATAACCGAGGGAGTGAAATTTGGGGGCTGTGCAGCGGAGGGAGACAAGTTAGGATAGATGCGTCGGCAGTAAACGCACCCTGCATCCAGCGGACCTCGCAATATCACGTCGGGCATAGATGGACCAGAAAGAAGGAGGAGGAAGAAAGAGAGAAATTTTTCGAGAGAAAGGCGGTGACAAAATTGCTCGAAATCATCCCCAAAGAGCTGCTGCTGTTCCTTTCTAAAGATACTCTCTGACTATTCGAAGAGCCAACCCCTCCACAGTATCAATCTTTGACTCGATTATCCCCAATTTAGAGTAGGTAGTAATGCTTTTTAACCTTTTTATCTGGCGTTAAATATTTCAAAGGACTTTTCTGAACGCTGATATAACATTGTCACCGACTTCAAGATAGGCACTTGGCTTATTTTGGGATCAATCGAATGGGAGGTGTATGGATTATTCCGATGGCAATTCGCGTTACGTAGGTATATTTGCGTAGGTATGTGTTCTTCGAGGAATAGCTAAACCCAACCAAGTTGCAGTGCAGCCTAGAGGGATGAATAATTCTGGTTGATTTAGAATCGGGATCTAAAAAAGGGTGTAGCGACTTCAAAGTTGAAAATCCGCTCCCGATGATCTTGGGGTATTGCTTGGATCGTGCGGAATCACCAAAGTCTCTTTCGGCGAGCGTCCAACCCTCTCGACAACCCTTACCTACCCGCGGGTTAAACAACCGACGTTTGCTCAATGTTTCAAACAAACTGAGCGAGCAAGGGGAACCAGGCTTTATTTGCAGTGAGCCGTCGACGCACCGTGCCACCTCGCCACCACGTCACAGCGCTCTCTCTTTACGCTGAAGCTGGAGCTGGAGCTGGAGCTGGAGCTGCTGGAGGCGGGGTTGCGAATCCAGAGCCCTAGAAAACCCCACCACATCCCCCAAGCCCTGAGCCCTGAGCCCTGAGCCCTGAGCCCCGAGCTCTGAGCTCTGAGCCCTTGGAACCTGCACAGAGCCAAATGTGAGCCAGGCAGAGCCTCGCAAAATATAGACTCCCGTAGTCAGACGCATGGAATTCTATATGCTCAAGGGATAATTATAATCCAGGAATTCATTATATATACCTACATTTGCACGGGATTAATACCAGGCTCTTATCTCTAACGAGAAATAGCTTCGTCGTTGGTTAAAAATGATCCATAAGCAGACCCTAACCCGCCTATATACACGATCTTTCAGTTATGCTAATTATCATCTTCTTTGATTGTTTCAGGTGAGTTTTCGAGTTTCTACCGCATCGTTGAGTCGTGAGTACATAGATAAACTTACCCCTGATTTCATCCTCGTTCAGGAGATTACCACTATGCCAGAAGAGCTTAAGTCGTGGCTGAAGCAAAACTGAGAATCTGAAACTTGCCTTTGCCGAAAATTCCTGAACATTATAATACAATATTATCTAGTAGCATGCGGATACGAGTAAAACATCATTCGGAGTCTTCCAACGGTCGGAAAACGGAAACCGCGAACAACGGAGACTGTTCTTAGATCGACCATCCATCCTCACAGCCCCAGGGGTCTTTCTGTCCGGATGCAGTTTCTCATAGCCGCCACGCACCCGCGAGGCTTTGGTAATTGCCTCCGCACCTGTGCACACCTACGACTATTTCAATGGAATATTTTAACTCGTGGAATTATCCTCGCGGTATATAGGTGCCGTA
This sequence comes from Tenthredo livida, assembly GCA_963992785.1. Classification (NCBI taxonomy): domain Eukaryota; kingdom Metazoa; phylum Arthropoda; class Insecta; order Hymenoptera; family Tenthredinidae; genus Tenthredo; species Tenthredo livida. The sequence continues at coordinate 2,953,376 of OZ023071.1, read as the reverse complement.
CACTCAGCCATAGGTGCAGGTGAAAAACCGGGTCTTTATTTATCTCATTGTGTATAGTAATAAGAGCGCAGGTCGATAGGGAATTCCATTGGATCCACTTGTGTGTCTGTTCTGTTTTTTTTTTTTAGATTATTTTTATTTTTCTTATTTCCATCCCGTTGTAGTTTAACTTCCGTAAAATATGTCGTCCGCATTATTCCTCGGAAGTATACGCATATAAGGTGGATGTATATATATATATACCTATTTGCTTCTCAAAACTGTATGGAGAATGGAGAATAGACGTTCCCAGCGAGATACGAGAGCTGAATATATATCGTACAGATTTATAATTCGGTGATAGTTTTAAATCATTCAAAGTATACATATGTATGCATTATTCATTTTATATTATTAAGTTTCCCGTGGGTAAACAGTCGGATTTATAGCGACGATCATTTACTTATGGTCTCGGGCTTAGGATTAGCTGCACTTCACTCACTAGCATTAGAACTTCCCTGTGCGTTACCGTATGGTCGAACCTCATCATCGTAACTCAGGACCACATCGACGTGCAGGCTATAACTAAACCAACTAAACGCAAGAATCACGCGATATTTGAGGCCAGTTCAACCCTTAACACATAGCTGGCTATCGGTAGGTACTACCTTCTTAATCACCAGTCGTATAAATAACTATATTTCATCCAGTTTCCAAATAACCTGTTGCGCCAAGTTATTAACTAGCCATGGGCCCGAGGTGGTTAGAATAAGCTCTTGGACCTGCACCGCGATCTAAAAAGATCTTCAAAAGCTACACCTACCCACGCGGCAGAGTTTCATTTATTTAAAAATAAGCCCGCAGGATTATCGACAGCCCAGCTACCAATACCCGAACGGATGATGTATGGTACGAAGACTCGGTTTTTTTCCCTTTTCATGACACTTCGGTAGTCAACAAGTGTTTCTATTCACGCAGCTAAGATGTCGCAACAAAAAAGCTCCGAGATAGTCCCGGGCTGAATCTTAACCGAACTTTTATCTTATACCAGACAGATTATACATGCGGATAAGTAAGAATGAGGGAATTGGATGGCTGATGGTAAACGGTCGAGAGTTGGAGAGTCGGAGGCTGGCAAACAGAAAGTGAAGAGATAGTCAGCGTTGGTTGCAGCTTGTGTCAGTTTAGTCTATGCTTAGTAACATCAAAGGACCTTCCGGGGCAAGTATCTTGACTCAGAAGCCCCGAGGGTACCTACAGCATGAGAAGAACATTCGACGACCTTTGGAATTTCGGGACCAACGTCTCGCCTAAATAATGGCGGATGACTTTGCCGTGCCGTCGACGGGGAGCCGGCCTAGGACCGTGCGCTAAAAGGGTAAACGCTGTAGGGGCCACGAAGGTGGATTTTAGTGTTGTGAGGGGATAAAACAACTTCGCCATCCATCTTTCCTCCTCTGAACCTTCCGAACCTCTTTGCTCTACTTCTCTTTATACTAACCACATAGGAAAGAAGTGCAACGTACGTGACTTATGGGGAGTAAACTTTACGGGAATAAAAATTGAAAGAAATGTGGTGCACGGAGTGAAATCTGATTGACAGCATCAGATGAATATCAGGATCAGCATCTGCCGGAATATTTCGATTACTTTCGCTTCAAAGGCACTCAAGTCTCCCACGTGGCATACCTACCAACCAACCAACCATCCAGCCAGCCAGCCAGCCAGCCAGCCAAGTCCTGACTAATTACTTGGGAAGCTTGCCTTCTCTTCAAAGGAGTAACCGCCCAACATCCATACCACCTACTGCCAGCCGGCAAGCATCCGGTGCTTTTTTACAAAGCGAAGCAATCGCTGAAAAGTTGACTAGCTTCGAACGTGAATTGAACCGAGAGCTAATCCTGCTCTGATTACATAACTACCTACCTCACAGACTCGACTCTTCGATTGCGTTACAGATAAGACATCGATTGACTTTACTATGGGAGTTAATGAGGGGAGAATCCTTAGAGGTCTCTTTTTGCAAGACAAGGGGAGTGAGTATCTTTGACAGGATATTGACGAAGTCTTTTTGACTATGTTTTAAGCCGGAAATAGATCAGTTACTGAGAACGGTGCAAGCTCCTTTTTACCCTTAAGCAATTGACTACAACACGCCGGTGCAGGGCTAAGGATGTTGTTTCGTCGAATTGTATAAATGTTTATCCAGGTTGGATAGGTCGGTAAATTTACTTAGAAAAGGAACGGAATAGGAAGGGGAAGAGGAAGAGGAAGAGGAAACAAGGGAACGTCACGAGGCATGGTAGAACTGTTGGCAATTATCCAGATATCCTTGGGAGATATAGAGTGAGAGTGGTGGTATAGAGTTGATCCCGGTAGAGTAGCTAAATTGTACAGCGATCTAGGAAAGCCCGTGTCTCGACCGACACCAGAAATGTACCTATGCTAATCTCAATTAAATTGAACGCTTCGGTGATGGTGTTCTATCCAAACAAACGTTCTGCGGTGTGACGTCGGAGATCCAGAGAGCTGGAGAAACGGCAGGACCAAAGGTGCGCCAGAAGGAGCACGGTGGAAACTAGCTATATAGGAAGGTGGAGGATCGACCTAGAGCTACCAACTGTGTGCGTATATTTAAACTTGGATCGCGGTGACGATACTCCAAGAGAACCTATTTGCACACGGATATATATGACCCCCCCGTTCCAAAGCTTCCATACCTGCTTATTTTCCACGACACACGTGCCTCGAATAATTTTGGCTTCCACCCTTTCAACCGCGAAGACCATACGGGTCCACCGATCCCTGAAATAGATACTCTACAATGTGCATATATATGTGCATAAGCGATATTGTAATCTAGCTTAGAACTGATTCGCAAAATCCTTATTTCAAAGTTACAATCAGTCCAACTATCGCGGCTGGACTCAGCATGTATGGCGTTCGAAGTTCTGCATGGCCACAAAATTTAGTCAGTTTAATTAGAAGTGGAATAATTGTCGTCAGTGCATTCAGAACTAGCAGTTATGCACTTGCCCAGTGATACTTTATAATTTGTCATTTTGCGTTGTGTTAGTACTCGGAGGTACATACTTGATTCTGCCTTTTTAGGTAGCATTTGACGTTGTGCAATGAGCGCTGTGCAATTTAACTAGAAATTCGTACAGGGACATAACCGAATCATCTTTTTTTTTTGTGCACCTAGGTGCTTCGTTTTATTTCTATTCTTTTTTTCGAAATGATACTCGGACGTCACCCTTGCATAAGTTAGTTACGTGACTGTTTTATATGCGTATGTATAATGCGCTGTGGAAACTGGGACATGTCATCTCACTCGGTGAGATCTCGTGCCTACAAATTCACCGTCATGTCGTCGAGACGGGTGTTTGCCTTAAAGCTGCACAAATACACCATCTCCACTGCTCATTTGGGTCCACGAATTAGCCTCCCTTTACTCGGTACACTGCCTTCCCTTCCCTTCCCTTGCCATCTCTTCCCTTTCTACCCCATCCCTTCTCCTCCCTTAACTTCCCTCCCTCGTTTTACCCCTCGTCCTTTCTCGCCCATTCCCTCTCCATCACCGTCGACCCCGTTATACTTACGAATCCCCAAGTTTTATTTTAATTGACGGTAAACTGAACATTAGCTTAAGCGGCGAGACACTAATGTTATTCGAGAAAATTAGACCACCTAGCCTGTTCGAAGGGTAAAATCGTGTAGGACTTCCGACAGCTCTAGGGAAATTCGCGAAAATAATTTGGATTTTATCAAACTGTATCCAACCCACTCGACTGTATCTGAGCTTATATAATACCAATGGTAGCTGTACGGCTGTACACATGTGTATATATGGATTTTGTATGGTATAACTCTCTGTACCGAGGAATCCACTCGGGCAAACTCTGAGGCATTTTTACTTCCGTACGAATGATTTTTAAATTTTTCTTCACCGCGTATCTTTACCTCGTATATATCTTTACCTATACGTATAGAAAGAATATGATAAATCTTTACATCGTCTCTCAGTTACTCGCCTTCTTTATGTAACACCAGTGTTCGAGGAATGCTTCGAATCACATCAATTCTTAATTTTACTCAATCTGTATGACTGAGTATGTAACATTGGGAGTACCTTATCTCCGAACACAATGTGTGTGTGAAAGCTAACCAACCGCGACGTATCATCGTATGATATTTCTCTGGTACAGATTTACGGGCAAAAACAATTCCTGACTATTCGATTGCTGTGATGGATTATTGGTGGAAATAACTGAATGATCATTGGAAACATGTCATTTTTTATTGACTATTCAGGGAGTCTGGAAAATTATATAATATTTTTCGAAACAATTCAAGCCGAATAAAACGTACTACGCCTCCTGTCTACCGTCAGTTAGCAAGTCTCATTTACCACGACCGAGGTTCTTGTTTTCTCCTCTTTTCCTTTTTTCTTTCTTATGTCCTTCCTCCCTTTCTGAAATTCTTGGCAATTTCATTCACAGAAATGATATTAGTTTAATATTCGTAAAGTTCCTTGGATTTTTCTGTTCGTTGAAATGTGAAAATTGAACAAGATCATGTAATTTTATTTTCACATTAGCTAAAGCGTCGGGGGATTACCCTCGTTTTCTATTCATCCAACGCAACGACTGAGTCCCGTTTAATACGACGAAATGAAAACGTTACGTCTTTGCAACTAACGGATGTAATAACAAGTAATAACGAACTATATACGAATAATGATAACGATGATGGTAATAATAACCATATAATACAGCGAACTCTGTCTACCACAATACAGCGAACTCTGTCTACCACAATACACCGTGTAGGTATACTACCTATACCTATACATACATACATACCCCCGATCTCTTGCGAGAGGCCAAAGAGCGGAGGAATAATCATGAAGAGAAATGTGCCCTTTTTCTTTTTTCGCCCCCTCGACTGATGAAAGAAACCTCTTTGAATTTTACGCGTAGAGTGCATCTCTTGTAGCGAGTCTGGCAATATGGCCCATCAAAAATATGTGTCTCTCAATTCCTCTTTCTCACATATGTGGTAATACTCGCTTTCTCCCACTCACGCCCTGCACGGTGTAAAATAATGAGGAAAAATCGATCCCCACCCTCTGCTTTCATCTCACTAACGAAAAATTGTCACAATCCGGTAAAACCACCCCCAATGATACGGCTGATCGTTTCGCAGTTACCTTCGAATTGAAAAGATGTGGAAAAAAACTGGGAAATTCCTTCGGAATAAAACCTCTCAGCTTTTATCCAAACTATCTGATAACAGGGGATGAAATCTTCAGCACGCATCGTACTAGGGTAGCCTATATAAGACGGCATTTGTCCCGGCCTGTAGCCACCGAGGAGTTTTCTACAAGGGTTGCGCGCGCTGTACCCGGGTTCTCCCCCGCGTTTCGTTTACCCTCCGACAGAGGCGCGTCGTCGTTAGGGTGACGATCCATGGAGTGGGGGATACATGGCGCACGCGCCAACATAATTTCAGGAGGGGATACCCTGGTATCAGTTTGTGCCGGGCGTCGCGACGCCTAAGCTTTCAGTATCCGTTGACCAGGTGACAGAGGTTGACGCAAGTACGTTTACTAAAGGATAGTTTACGCGCCGCGTAAAATTTTACCTGTACGTGGATATATAGTATATAATACATAGAAAAGAGAGAGAGAAAAAAAGAAAAAAAAATTTCATATAAAAATTTAAAAAATCAAATAAACCGTAAGGAAAAATCTGGCGATTGTAGAATTAATGTGAATTATTTTCTCGTTATATCAACCCCTAATTGTAAGTTTGATTTTTCGACCAAAAAGTGTCCTTGTGAATAATACATATACATATATATTTAGGTATATATAAATATTACATATTATACAGAAGATATCGAAAAACTAGATTTCTTTTTCTTCGATTTTCTTAAGATGAATGTTGATCTGGATTCTTTGACGATTAACAATTACTACCGTTCATCGTTGAATAATTGTCGTTTTTCTATGTAGTACCACACGTCGTCGCGTTTTGACCAGTGATTTGTTAAGAGAAGAAGAAATTAAGAGAAAAGAAAAAAATTAATAATCCCGTGATTGAAACGGAGTAAAGTAATACGACATTCTGAAGATATCTTAAAATATTGATAAACTAAATATCTAACTACGTTATATTTTTCGTAAAGTTAAGCTCTATCAAGTGCAAAAAGAGCTGTGATCTCTAGGGGTGGTAAAAAAAAAAAAGAAAAAAAAAGAAACAAAAAAAGGAAAAATAAAAAAAAGTTGGGAATTAGCTGGTAACTTACCCTCCTCCAGTGCCTCGAGCTTTAAAGCTTTCTCTACGAAGATTCTATAGAAAACTGTTTTCAGTAAGGAAACTAAACTTTCCTGCTGCCGTTGACAGATTGATAAGAAAGTTTCCCGCTCGAGTTTCTTCTTTATATCTGCAGGCAAGCGAACCTCCAATCGCTTGCACTTACATTATAAAGCTGTTACTGCAGAGGCCGAAGCCTGCATCTATCGGTGCAATTGGAGTCCGGGCAGAATTGAATTTGGCAAAATAACTAGGCTGCTCCGAAAAGCAGTTTGGATAAAAGATTGGATAAATTTTTGGTGTAAAAAATTCAGCCGTTTAATCCGGGATCAAAAATATCCAAGGGCGGATCTAGGAAGGGTGGAATTTTCGGAAACCTAGTTAAAAAATTCGTCAGTATTGAGTCTGTGGGGAATTTTTATTCCCAATCATTGGCTGGTGAACGTGTTAAAGAAAGTGCAAAAGTGAAGGGTAACAGTGGATTCGGTGACTATTCGGCGGCCGGTGAATTCGAGGTCTGGGGTGAGGAAAAATCTTCCGCGGATGGTCTCGACCACCACCAGGTAGTGAGGCCACCTTCGCGGCAGCAGCGATGCGAGGGGGCCTCCTCGCTGAGACCGCTGCTACACGTTGCTCATTGTGAACTACATTCACCTAGGGAAGCCGAACTGCTAAGGCTTGATCACCTGGATAGTCTGGACCATAAATCCATCGATCACAACACATATTCTATGATGGATAATTTTCACAGTCCAGTACCGCCGCCGCTACCACGTCGCCACGTACGGTAAGGGAGATGTTAATCATTTTATCCCCTCGTCTCTTTCAGTTGAAGAGAAAAGAGCAAAAAGGTGAATTAAAAAAGATGAGAGAGAACTAAGTAGGTCGACTTCGTTGCGAAGATTTGAATGAAAAAAGATTTATTCGTTTCGGAGCCGAGCTGGGAAATGGATATTTCGATCGGATAGTTCGCTGGTATTTAGTATTCGGGAAATGGGGTAGGGAATTGATGAAAGAAACGCAGTTATTTTTCGTCAAATTCGTTTTGTACAACGATTCGGCTTCCGTTCCCTCGGACTATTTCTGCAACGAGTTGATGGCTGGAGACTTCTTCGAAATTACGTATTCATTCGAGGAAATACTGAATGTAAAAAGGTGCTTAACGTTTTCCACGAGGCTCAAGTTTTACATTTGACATTCTCGGTGCTCGGATCCTAAAGAAGAGTAGGTACAGTAGTAGCTGTACGGACTTCGAAGAAGTTCTGGCCTCGAGACACTCTTGCGTATGCGGAACTTCACGGCGGTCTTAAACCGTCGCGGGGGTAACAAAAAAAACTTCTTGAATCTCGTGGTGGATGAAACTAGGAACTAAAAACCGAAGAAAAGAGCTGAGAGCAGAAGTAGAAAAAGGGAGTCAGTCAGCGTTGAAATACTGATACGGACAAAAAACTGTTCATTTCGTTCCCTAATCATCTAACCAACAATCACTCGAATTAATTAAACATTTTTTTTTCTTCTGCTTCTTCTCGCCGTACGATTATCTAAAGCACTTGTTGCTGCGAGGGTTATTAATTTCGTTGATAACTACTTCCGTGATAGACGTGCCCGAGATGAAGCAGGCCTTTGAAATCTTGTGCACCCTTCATCGCACCCTTATCCTCTTCATTCGTTGCAAGATTTCTTTTTCCATCCCCTGCAGCTCCCCTAGCGATGAGTTCCTTTGAACTACCGCATTCGCGTTTATCGCCTAACTCGGAAAATCGGAGCGTCGAATATTTCGGCGAAAAAAGGTTCCAACGCCTAATTTAATAGTCTGAGTATTCTATGCGCAGGGGATTTTAAATCGAGGAGCTTTTTCACAGTGACACATCGCGTCGCCCTCTGCAACGAGGAATCGTTGACATTGATCGACGACGGTTAGTTCCTTGGTATAACCGATCAGTGCAGGTATGTACATACCTTGCGAAGGCATACGCATTTGATCATCGAACTATTCGATCGAGTTAAGAATCTTCGGCAAGACTCAGGGATTTCGAAATCCCCTGCAAACATCGCCGTCAAAACGTCACAGGTGCTTACCCGAAAGCTTCAAATTCCAAAAATGAAATGTATAGGCGTGTGCACTCGTTTCGCATTCTCTTTGGTCTTCACCTTCGAATCATGAAACGCCCAGAAGATAAAAAGGTAAAAGAATCGTGAAACCACGCATTGGGCAAAGTTTTTCCCAACAAATCAAAACCAATAATAAACCATGGAGATCAACGTCCCTCGCACATAAGATGAGATCGAAAACGCAGTAAAATCATTTTTCTTCATTATCCTGACATTTCGGAGCGCTATGCCGGTTCTCAGATAACGAATTCTCCATGGCTGTCTCGTCAGGAATATACACGTTCGGTATGCTTTTGGGGATGAAACTTTTTTCGGTTCTGGCACAAGGCCACTTCATTCTTATAGATTTTTAACTCGATGAGCGGATAAGTCCGGCTCGAAATGAGCTCCGATGTCATTTCTCTCGCACGTTCCTACTACAGTTGCTATAGACGTATTTCGACACAGGATTGGATAATGGAATTTTTCTGTTGCCAAATTCGGGTTCGAATATCACGAAATTGTTTCATGAAATATTCGGTTCCATTGGGATTTGAATGGACACACGTTTCAATCCGTGCCTGGAATCATTTCCGAATCGAGTAACGTCGTTTATTCTTCCAGTTGAATTCAGATCAACTTTGACGAGCTTGTGGCTCTGATACACTTTACTCCTTGGCTATCTCCGGGTAAAAGGCAGACTCGTTTGCAAGGGGTTGCGGTTCTGCATAGGTTGACGTTGCCCGATGCATCAACCCTGATGGCATGGACTTTGCTCCTTTATGTGGTTCCGTCCAGCAACCACAGGGCACTTTAGTATAGGAGGTAAAACGGGACGGAATAGGTACGGTCCGAAGTCGACTTGGTGAAATTTCCTTCTGTCCACCAAAGAGGCAGCTTTCCTGGAAGAACCAGTGTCGTTGGATCGACGATTCCTGAAACACCTCTTCGCCCTAAAAGTCTGGGCAATCGATAGTTACGCCCCAGCGCTTCCCTAGGGACCTGGAACCCGCTCTTATACACGAACCGAGTAACGTACAGATTCCACTAGCTGGATCTACTCCGGGACCCCGACCCCGGCTCTTTGTGCGCCCTCGTCATGGCCCTCGGTGAAGCGCTACCGGTTAGATAACCCATAGGCACTGTGCCACTTTTACTATCGTTTTTACGGTGTTCGTTCTTTTGTCGGCTTTCTTATTTTCCATCTCTCCTTTTTTATATCTCCCTTTTTCCCCGGCCCCCATGAGAGTTGAACGTTTAGCCCTCAGCAACACCTTCCCGAGACGTAAGACCCGGTGCACTTCATTTCCTCGAGCACGTGCCTCCCCTTTCAACATTTTCCCATCTTCTTCCACGCGAGTCTTCGTCTAGGGACGAGTGGCTAACCCTTGATGACTTGTTTCGTTCTTCCTTTGATCCGATGCCTGTAACTATACGAGCTGCTTTTCCTGCACCCTTACAAAATCCAATCGACAATACGGCACCCCAAACGCTTGCGGATTTTCTTACCGAAGGACATCTGCAGCGACGATCCTCTTTTATACTTATAATCTTCTCATCTAGTCTACAGTCTCTATGTACCATATTTATTCACAGAAACATTTTCATGCCCGCATTTTCGGCTCAACGGACCCACTCATCACCGATAAATCTAAATAAATTTAATCAAGTGGTAAATTAGCTCTCCGCACCTATCTCGCGCTCGTATTTCTATAACGCTGCGTTAACGTTGAGGGTCGACGTCGACGTCGTCATTGAATCAGTTATTTGTTTATATTACTTTGGTCTATATAGAACGAGGACTAAGTTAGATTAACTTTGTCTTAATTAGACAATTAGCTTTTAAAGGGATAGACGAGAAAACCCCTTTCCTTACCAAATGGAGAATGGATCGGGTCAAGACCACCCGCCGTTTTCCAAGACTCATATAATATATAGGTACCATCTACCGTATAGTTACGTCTAGGTAAGATTTGAGACAAAATTTATCAACAGGACTAACGTATTACTAACTTGCGGAGTTTCTAATTCAAGGTCTAGGTATTTCCTCAAGCACCGTTTAAGTACATCTTGTCGATTAGACACAAACTCGCTCCTACTCGCATCCCATACTCCGAAACTACCCCTCGTGAGATAAACCTTCGAAAAATATTATACGAATCTCAATAACGATATTCACCCCTATAAAATCAAGAAAATTCACGTTAAATAAGGTTGATATTAAACATGTAACCCAGATAAATTTTTAACTTATAGCATGTAGCACGTGAAATGAAATGCATATAAATATCTATTTGCTAGGTATATACCTGGATACATATACGTGTGCATACATATTACATACATGAGCAATTCGTTTTCTATATATAAAGAATATCTTCACACATAAAATAGGTATTATCACATGTGTATGTTTCACACATGTTTGCATCACATGTATATAGTAGGTATATATTTACTCGAACGTCGGTTTGAATTCTGAGGTATTTTATATACTCTCTAACGTAAATAAATGCATGTGTCAACACCGGTGGTCGTTAATGACGTGGAGGGATATATCCCGAAGGAAATAGAAGCGCAGTTTGTGGGTGCAGGATGATAAAATATGTGGAGCAGAACACTCGCGCACGCGCTTGCATTCGTGTTGTGCGGCGTGAATCGCGTATATAGTTCGATTAAAAAATAGACGACAGAGGACATGAGACACGGGACTCGGGACACGGGACACGGGACACGGGACACGAAACACGGGACACGATTTCCTTCTAAATGATTAAATGACCGTGAACGAAGCCGAGGAGAGATATACGCCCAAGATCTTGATTGAGATTGATGGAACCGGAATTGAAGATTTTCGACCAAAGAGACTAGCTCGACCTTCTATCTCGCCAGGCTTAACGACGATAGACCGTGTGATTAGATTGCCTTTTCAATTGGCCGACAAATTGCGTCCAAGTGCCAGATGGGCCGAGAAACCGAAGAATAATTGATATCGGGTTTAATTTTGCGAAAGAAAAACTAAATATCTAGGTACCATAAATGAATGAACGAAGAAACAAGTTCGAAGGTGTTAATAAATCAAGGGTTGTTTAAAACCCGCTGTACCCACTGCAGCATATCGAAATTTATAACTCTATACTTAATAATTCTTGAATCTATGATTGAAAATTGGGAAAGAAAAGCGGCTGGACTGACTTCGTGCCGATTAGGAATTCAGGAAAAATTATTCCAATCATTTCTTACACTGTTAGAAATTTCTATGCTAGTTCCACAAAGCATGTATTGGAAGCTAATAGGCAAAACATCTAACCAAAATTCCAATCGGGTATAGTAATTATACAAAACTTTTTTATCGGTATTCCAAACAATTTTGTGAATTCAAGTACAATTTTTGTATTTTTCGTATGAAAGTTCAGCAAAATCAAAAAATTATTTGGAAATTTACAGAACAAGCTTAGCAATTCACTTTGCTACGCCAAATTCGTAATTTTGCAAAACTTTTGCATATTGGCTTCCATAAATGTGTTGTAAATTCACAATTTTTTTTTACAGTGTAGGTAATACCCGACGAGGGTATAGGTACGAATCTATTGATTTCCGTTTAAGGGAGAAGAAGTTTATTTTCTCTCATTCTTTTTTGCTTTTTTTTCATTTTTTTTTTCTCATCCCCGTTTTTTATTCTTTCGCCTCTACATCCACCCCACACCACCATGCAGGTATTAATTTTTTTCCTGAAATTCAAATTTCATCGTCGAAAAATTTTTACCTCGTGAACGAACGAACCTACGATCATATACCTAGATGTGTTTATACAACATAAAGAAAAAAAGAGAAACGCTACCGATCTACATACATATATGCGTGATATGTATCAGAGAAAAATGTTTTACTGAATGTGAAAAAGAGGGAAAAAATGTAAGGAAATAAAAAAAAAAAAACATAAAAAATGGCTTTTCAACGAAGTTGTCAGTCAATATACGTACGTACGCGACGAGGAGAACCTGACACAAATTGCACACGCTCACTTTTCACTTTATCCACCGGCTCGAATATTAAATCAGCCTGAAGTAGCAACGTCTACTTCATTTGCGTTCTCTTTTTTCTGTTCTCTGCACTGTTTCGTTTTTTTTTTGTTCTTTATTTTTCGTTTTTCGTTTTTCGTTTTTATTTCTTTCTCTTTTTGTCTTTTCCTCACTTTTTCTTTCTCTCTTTACTCTTTCTTTCACATTTCCTCTCTCTCTCTTCCTTTCATTCTCTATCTATCTTCTTTTTACAGTCAAAGTGCCTACAATTTCTGTAACCCTTCGTCATTTGAATACGTACGCTTCTTTCACCCCCAGCAGTAGCTATAAATTCTTTATTCCTGCTACACAGCCAACTTTGAAATCCCATTACCGGATACATACATATATAATACATACACAGTATATACGCATATTACATAGATATACCTATATATATATATATATATATATTTTTTTTTTATATATGTATCTATACAATAGACAACGATTCACCTGCATTCACGGGGGTTTATTTCGCACAGAAAACTTCTTTATTAAGTTACCAATAGTATATATAATACATATCCCACCCTCTCCAAAGCAATATATCAAGTATAGAAGAAGAAGTAAGAAAAAAAAAGAAAGAAACAGAAAAATTGGGGTAAGAAAAATGAAGAAGAAAAAATAAAAAATCCACCACCACCGTTTCAAATTTCGCAAAGAATTTTCTTCCTATCTTACAATCCGAGTGATTAAAATATATTTGATGAAGAACATTATCTGAGAGTGACGAATTTTTTCCAAAAATTCAGTCCTGATAAAAAAGAGAAACAAAAAGATTGAATTTAGGGGGGACGGGGGCATCGGGGAATCGTTTTTTTTTCGGAGTTTTAACCGGAAGGTCGATACCTCTGGCGATTTCTCGTCGCATTTTCTCCGGTCCGATTCTCAATTGCGAATTCCCCAGCGGTTACCACCGAATTGTATATTTATGCTGAAATTAGAATTTGGCGATCGCTACTTGGTCCTTTCGTCCTATCGTATACCTCGGTATACCTATACCCGTATTCGTCCCGTTTTAGATCTTCAACTCGTTCGGGCCTCGCCAACAGAGTTTAATAATTAATTCAGCGACGAAACCTTCCCTTAAAAAAAAAAATTGTCATCATTTATTAAGACACCGAGCACAGTCGGAGGCGGTATAAGATAGGTAGGGTAGATACTTTCCGATGACAGGAAATGAGGATCTAAAATTTCTCGCGACGACATAACTCCGGTCTCGAGATACTCACGTAGAAACGTCTAATAACCCGCGCAGAAGTCTGGACCGCTTGAAACTCTCTGCATGCTGCCTGATCTCCTCATATATACATATATATATATATATAAAATACATATATACACATAGTAGCATATATGATCTCTGCACTGTTTCTGTGTCGGTATAACGGCGGTGTAACGGTGCAACCCGAGGTCGTTCCTAGTCGGGATATATGTGAGGCTACATGGTATAAATAGATAATGCATTGGATAAACGATGGTGTTAGATGAAAGGATCCGTTGCAGTAGTTTCGATCCAAGTAACTCGCTAAGAGGTTAACGACGTTAGCCTCCAGGGTGACCGAGGTAAGCCTAATACTAGTATAGGTATACCTATCTCTACCTCTCTACCTAATAGTATTTGTGAACTTATCTGTATAAATTACCAACACTACATACACTAGGTAGGCCGACGAATAGATGGATATTAGTGTACTCCTCCACCTCTCGAACGGATGCATTAATCGCACAAGCTCGAGGCACACGTTACTCGCCGGCAAAAGAGAAATAGAGATGAGAAGGGAAATTTATGACTAAATTATTTATTAAAGGGTTGAAAATTCTAGTGGTTTGTAAACGTGAGAAAAAAATCATCTTTAACACTTTTTTTCTTCAACATCTAGCTAATATGTTGCCGTATATATAATCTACGTATGTATAGGACTCGACAAATTTTTATTTTTGATTTTTTTCAATCCTTTTCTTCTTGGTCTTCTTGTTCTTCTGCACTTTGAAGCCTTTTAAATTTCAATTCGCCAATTAGCTTATACGCTGTAAATAGATTATCAATATATATACCTGGAATACTACAGGTAGCGTGATTAAGTGCAGATTGTGAATACATTTCAGATTAAAAACGCATTTCCAGACTTGGATGAGATTGTATTTTCAATATTTCATTTTTTAATATGAATTGTTACACAGTTCTGAGGGAAACTGTTTTTACATAATGTCGAAAATCAAACTATAATGATGTAATTCATTAAGATTTGAAATTCAAAATTTCGATGAAAACTAATTTTCTGTGCATACCTATCCTATCAGCTGCTGTGGGAGCTATAGGAACCCCCGAATGCACACATGTAATTTTAAAATGTCGTCATAGTATGTAGATACTTATCGTGAATTTTTTTTCTAAGGCTTCTTCTATAAGCGCCGGTATAGTTCTTGACACGTAACAAGGTAGATAAGTGTAATTTCCCTACTAACGACTTAACCTGGCGAAATAAGGGGTCGAGAGAATAATCAATGATGCTTATATGAACGGGGTTAACCTATCTGACGTATCGTCTTTGCATCGCACCAATACATGCAATCATCTATTTATACTTTGACATGGATAGGCCATAGGCTCTAACTACAAATCGATAATATTATTCTCCGGTAATGTGAAATCATCGTTACACCTACACACAGAGTTTCACTCAAATTGCCCTGCAGGTACTACGAGAATAGCACTTTTCGATACTAGTGCGAAAGTGTTCATTCTCGCACGAGAGCGAAGCAAGGGTGACAATCACACGAGTCGAGAATCGTCTTTCGCACGTGTATCGGACTTCGTTTATTAACACAACGCGCGTAAAGTTGATTTTTATGCAGTGCGAAAAATCGAACTTTACGCACAACGTGCTGAAAAACATTTTCACTACATATTTTATATCATGTAGTCTGATCCCGGTGAAATACCGACGCCCTGCAGTTTTAACCGGCTCGCGCACAGTTCTGTGACCGAATTCATTCCCTTTGCAGTTTATCTGTATAAAGTGGAGAAGAAAAAACTCTGACAAAAGTTTAGTTTGCCAGAGCAAAGAGTCAGTCACCTCGCTCAGCAGCCAAGCTGGTTTCGTTGTCTCTCTTCTTCTTCTTCTCTTTCCCTATCCCTCTGCCTTTCTGCCCTCTCAAAAGTCATTTTTTTTTTTCGTTTCCTTTTTTTTATTCTTCCTTTCTTCCTTTTCTTTTTTATGAATGCTTGTTCTTTGTGAAACCTTCTACCTCCCGGTATTCGTGGGGTCGTCCTCCAGTATTGTATTCAAGCTAAAACTCGGAGACCACCTTTGTAATCTCACCTATTGAGTCTTTATACAGCGTTGTCAACTTACTTTATGCTCTTAATTGTTGTTTGTAATATATATGTACGTACATCCTTGTTGCTAGTTTCTAAACGTCTATTTTATATCGCTTTACCTCATTTCAACTTGAATACACGATTTTTACCATCTTTACCATTTTTCTTTTCTCTTCTTTTCTGTCTTGGTAAATCTTTTTATACCTACACAATATCATAAACATCGCAAATGTTTATGGCCGCTCCCCCATATTGTTTAGGGAGGAAAGATTACCGAGCATAAATATCAGAACGTTGCGAACAAAAAAAAAACAATCACTATTATATTTTCCTGACCTCGTTTTACCCCAAAATCTATTATTTCTAGTCGAAGATCAGCAGAACTTCCAGAACAAAAAACTTATTTAAAGAGGGTTATGGGAAGTATAAACCGCGTAAAAGAAAAGCTCAGACTTTGTTAGGTTGAGAGAGAAAAAAAAGAAAATTTCTCAAACAATCTCTCAAAGAAATATTTTCTCAATCTTGCAGCAAAGCTTACAACAATTTCTTACAATTGTCCACAGAATTTTCCTTTTTTTTTTCTTTTTTTTTTGTGCTATTTAAATGCGAAATGACAAGTTGATTCAGGCAATTCTTTGCAATCTTACAATAGAAGCAACAGATTTAAGGGTTGGGGGTGGAAAGAAGAATACATATATATATAATGATATATATTTATTATTTTTTGTTCCTTCTTCTTCTTCTTCTTTTTCGCCATTCTAATAAAATATATATACATACACCTTTACATTCCTCCCTATTTCGCCCTCATTCTTTCTCTCTCACTCTCTCTCTCTCTCTCCAGTTCGTTTCCCCCCGCTGTCCCTCTTGGCAGCTTTCACCCCCGCCCTATATTGATCCGTTGAGGTAGCGTCGCTCCTCGGGGTTATTATTTCATGCCCTGTAATTGCAAGTACGCCAAGTACCAGGAATGTCCCACTGCACATGTGTAGCAACCCCAGTTAGCCACGACCTGGTCTCGTATTACGTGTGCCCCCTTTACACCCCCTCGAGTGTACCGTTCATTAACATGCGTTCAAACATCCCGTAAACCTGCGATCCGCGATTCCATGGGTTAGTAAATCAGGTTTACACGCGACCATGATGTAGACGAGGTTTATCGAAATTATTCATTTCTCTCTTTCTCTCTCTCTCTCTCTCTCTCTGCATCCCTTGCATGCCTTTCCTCTCTTACATATTAGCCAAAGTTTCACTCCTCCGCAGGTTCGCGCCAGCTTTGCCAAAGTTTTTCTCAGTTCCGTAATAGTTTCCGCTGAACATTACGAGAGAGGATTGAGAAAGCTGTCCAATAACCACTAGGTGAAGATTGGTGCACCAGAAAATTACCTGCAGTACCTATATACCTGTACTTACCATTCCAATATCGATGGACTGAAAATTAATTTACATTTCATCCGCGGTTGTAGGGCGGCGGCACGGCACCCCCTTTTTCTCTGTTCCTCTGCCCCATGTTTTCTTCGGTTCGCAAACAAGCAGATTGGAAAATAAAATTATGAAAATAAAAAACGAAAAGGAATGATTTTTTATAAAATCAAAACAAAAAAACAGGAGAAAATCGAAACGATGAAAAAATGAAATGTTACCATCAAACAGAGAAGGAAAAAAAAAACGAAAATTATTAACGAATTCGAATGGAAAGTTTTGTACATTTTTTTCTCGTTTCCTTTTTTTTTTTATCCTTCCGACTCATCACTTCGGGGAATTAACCCTTGCCATTTAATATGAAAAAAAAACTGCTGTTTGAATTTTACCTCTTTTATGTATTTTTTCGAATAATTTAACAACGTGGTATATCGCACCAGGCTCTTGTTCGGAAAATATG
The DNA here is from genome assembly GCA_963992785.1 of Tenthredo livida. Lineage (NCBI taxonomy): Eukaryota > Metazoa > Arthropoda > Insecta > Hymenoptera > Tenthredinidae > Tenthredo > Tenthredo livida. The sequence goes on along the minus strand of OZ023071.1, from coordinate 2,935,715 downwards.
TTATCGCTTGTCTGCCCTGTAAGCCACTCTGAACAGGAATAAAGAGAAATTGGACAAATTTATGGGGATATTTCTGCGATTTGTCGTAGGCTCTCCCCGAGGCGTTGAACAGGTAAAAGTGACTTCCACTTTGAACGCGGGAGCTTCAAAGAAGTCTATAAATAAATTGAGTATATCTACTCGAGTTCGATCACTTCACTTTCCCTAACTTCCGAAAATTCGCAAACCGAATAAATTATTATCTGAAGCATTATCTTTAAATATTGTGAGATAATAGGTAGATTCGGTAAATTGATTGTTTTTGTTTGCATTCTTTTTTATTTCTTCATTTTGACTCCATCAAACAGGACGTTTGTTCAATAAGGTTCTCAATTTTTGTTAGAACCGTTTACCCAATCTTACAAACTGAAAAGATACCCCTAACTTTTTCGCTTCTATTTCGAATCAGTCGATAAAATTTTAATCAGCTTTGTCAAGTCGGAGCGAACCCTCTCTGCGGTTAAAAATTCAGGAGAGAAAGTTTCGGAGTGAAAAGAAAAAAAAGAAAAAAACCTGGAAAAAGAATCCATATAGGAAAACTAGTATAGAAAAAAGAAAAAAAGAAAAAAAGAAAAAGAAAAAACATCGTTCAACCGACTGTCACGCGTAACTATAATCATAATCATAATCAGCTTTCAATTATATCGCTTGACAGCTGATATATATATGCGGAGAAGAAAATTTGACAGGAAATATTGGTGTATGACTGGATAGATAATTACTGTTGATTATTTCATATGATATGAACGTCATGGGCTTCGGGGAACCAATTTTACATTCATTGTTACAGACAGACGACACTCGGGTAACTGCAGCTATTCGGCTTTCAATTTGACATTAACATCATTATAGAATTACCAGAAATTAATTAAATAACTTCGTTATTAACTGCATTAACACCATTGGCAGCTATACCGCATCCATCAGGCACCAACCCCCTGCGCTTTAATAATTACTATAATTACCTCTCGTTTCACATTACTGTTATAGATAATTAGATTAATTGTGGTATACAGCAATTGGCCAGAGTATTTACCCATTTACGGTAAAATTCGTTTTCAAATTTATGGCCTTTTTCTTATTTTTGTTTCTTTTTTACCTATTCTTCTTTGAATTTTTATAACGGTGAAGGAATCGGCCTTTGAAGATCGATTTCACCGCGTATTGTACCCATACTACCTACGTCTATATAATTCCGGTCACACGTGCTCGTTAGGAGAATATCGACGCTCGGTATCTGCATAAAGTTGAACAAATATTTCTAATTAAGCTTCGACGACGCCGCCGCGGCCGCGGCCGCACCAGAACCAGCACCAGCACGAGCACGAGCACCAGCACCAGCACCAGCGGCTGGCTGCAGCAAGCTGATCGGGAAAAAAGAACAACAGCCAATTTGCCTCGATGAATATTTCACCGGGATGAACGCGAGGCGATGAAAAGCTATATAGGTTTATGGAAGCGGGTTCGGTGGGGTGAGCTAATATTACCTTTTCATATAATGCTCGGGCATATTAAATAAAAACAGAATACCGATGGTAGCTGTGTTGGTACGCTACCTACCCCGCTTATAGCTCCGTATCAATAATAATATGCATATACCAGCCCCTATATAAATTATAATACTGTATATCAATTACGTTGCCGAGTTTTCAAAGAATCTCACAAATATAATAATTTTCGAATATAATTACGAATGGAAAGTATAAAACGATGAGTGCAGAATAATTGGAAAATCTATGTGGTAAATGAGTTATTTTCGTTACAATTTGTCTGTTTGTCGTCTCGACCGGAAGAAGATCTAAAAGATTTATGAAGAGCGACTAAAATTACGCCATTGCAGTTGTCTGCTTATGGGGCCCCTCTTTAGTTCGTAATGATAGAATGGGCCTGGTGTTGTCAGAAGTAGTTGCGTATGATTGAACGAATTATAATTTATCAAGCGAGCTTTATGCCCGAATAAAAATAAGGGCTCGAGGTTGGATTCGGGGTCAACCCATTAGTCCCCTCTCGCCTTCCTTGGTGCCAATCTATTTTTAAGTAGTCTACTATTGATTCAATTAACGAAATAATTTCCTTTCAAACAGTCTGCACCCGAGAAGCATTCTGCATGGTCAGCCCACATGCCACGTTAATTTCGAAATTCCAAAAATGGTCAAGTTAGCCCTTCTTTTTTTTTTTGAATTTCGAATTCCAGCGAGCTGCGGTTGAATCAGCGATTTTTGCAATACGATGCAAATGTGTGTGCGAGTAGCACGATTTTTTGCCATTCGAAATCTGAAAATTTCGAAAATGCTTAGGCTTTCAATTTCGGAATCATATATTTCAAGGATAAATTGAATTCAAACCGGTAGAAAATAAATTCTCTCTTTTTCTCACCTCTTTTAATGTCTCCCACCGCAAACCGCACGCGACCCTTCAGCCCTTTACCAAGACGAACGCAAGCAACGCGCTGCGCCGCACCGCACAGGGGTATACGCGTGCGAAAATAAATCTATCAAGGAGTTTGAAACCAAAGCTCCTTCGCCCTCGCACCCTTATAGCCGTACGCACGCCCTCCGTCTCTTCCCTAGGGTATACCAACACCTTGGTGAAATCTGGAAAACTGAGGCTACGCTGCCCATAAATAAATATAATACCGTCATTAGGAAGGCGTCACGGTTCCAGCCTCTTCCGGCATACAAAGTTTGCGCGCTAGGGACGCGAAGCGGCGCCGGGCGCGTCGCGACGCTTAGCTTAGCGCTTCGTAACTCTCCTGTATTATATTCAGGCTGTAGGTAGTAGTATCGGGGTCGAGGAAGAGGAGCGAGCCAAAGGGCGAAGGGAAAGAAGAAGAAGAAGAAAAAGAAAAAGAAAAAGAGGGGTCGCATCCCTTAGCTCGTCCTTGATGCGGATGCGTTGGAACAGTTGCAGGTTCCTAGGCTCAAGGCTCTACTTATTCTACACCCTCTTCGTCTCCCTCGACTCAACTCGACTCGATTCAACCCCCAGTAATTGGCCGCGCATAAACTTCCTCTCATTTTTCTTTCCGCCTTCTTTCCTGTCTTCCCTTACCCAAGTTCCTGTCTAACACGAACTAGAAAGACACCGTGGCGCACCACGGCGCTCCTCAGCCCTGGGAAAGCACTTCCGCAAAGACTCTTGGGATGTTAGCGAATAACCAAGGAAACTTTACCACCTTTTTTTTACCACTCTTTTTATTATCGCATAGGTATATAGTGTACAGGGTGGTGTATTTAAATTGAGACTATACCGCGTCTACCGATCGATGCTTTCAGCTTTGGGCAAGAAAGTTCCATTTCTTAAATTCATAGTTAATAAAGGTACTGTACATTTTCCTATTGGTACCTACGCTTTTTTCACATCAAAGTATACAGCTATACCTACACATTCAATAATTGTTCAATGAGTTGTGCACAATGAGATTCCCCGGAGGAATTTTAGTTCCTTTATGTAAGGGAAATAAATTTGCCACATTTCTCTAGAACTGCAGTGTATTGAATCGATTCGAGGTTCAAGAGTGATTGCGAAGTAATGTACTAGTCGTGACAAGTTGGCATTGCGGTAAAAGTATTGGTAAAGATTTTGAGATTGAATATAAGGTAAAAAGGAAGTAAAATAAACGAGGACAGGATCCGAAGCTCGTTGGTAAAGGGTAGGTAATGGATTTTCCGAGTGTCCAGTAATCACACTTCTCCTCTCCAATATAACCAGCAGAGAGAAAAAGGAATAACCTGGACCTGGATATAGAAAGTCAAACGGAATCTAGCCCAGTCGAACTTTGGAAATTCGAATGGCTATACCGAGATGGGAAGGGAAGGACTATAAGGAGGCGGTATTACATCTGTCGATATCTACGTCACTCCCCAATAAAATAAAACGTCATTCACCCCGACGCCAAAGTAATTACAAGTTCGCCAATCCTCCCCATAGAATTCTATGTACGCTAAAGTGCATTTAGGTAGATGTTGACGTATATAGACTGCAAACGTTAATAAACACCGAATATATCTATAGGTACGTATGTATACATCTACAGAAATCCATCACGACGGCTTTCACGTCTGACAAATAATGGGACGAAATAAAATATTAACTGAATAAAAGATAATCGAAGATGTATAGAAAAAGAGAAACAGTAAATCAATCGGAAACGTTCAGAGCCCCAGCCCTCCTATACGTTTAGTCATAGTCGGAGATTAGAAACACGAGATTTCCCATGATTTTCTCTTCGTCATTTCCGACTGGGTCAAGAATTGAAAATATCAGGATAAATTGAAAGATTATTACGTGGATAAATTCAATTTTGCATGTGGCAGCCACATTCGGATTTCGTATACCGTCAGATTTAATCTTACGTTGGAGGATATAAGATATCTACGCATACACATATAGGGATACAAACCCTCTAAATAATATGCATATACATATGCGTGTATATAATATACTATATACCCATATTCGTAGATATGTAAGAATGCCCGTCATCTCCGGATAATAAGGACGCCGGGACGTCGAGACGTTGTCGCGAGCGGCATACGACCCTATTCCTTCGGAGGGCAAACTCCCCTAGCAGGCCTGCGGATGGGCCATCGATCCCGACCGCGACGTCATATTTGCCACAGACGCTAGGAGCGCCCGCGCCCCGACGAAGAGCGTCGAGACCAAATAAACGACAACCCCTCTTCCTCTCTCTCTTTTCTCCCTTGCTGTAGGAAGGATTCCGCGTCCTTTTTAGATGGTACGATGTGAAGGAGTCGAAATAAGAGAAAAAAAAGGATAAAGTCGATAAACAAGAGGAATGAGAAATTTTACTAATTGTATAAATATTTGATTTACTTCAATTATTTTATATTCCATGGTATAACGAATAAACAAATAAATAAATAATTGATCAGATTTTGACGGAATATTAGTGTGAAACTGACTCGGTATGTGTGTTTGAAGATTATGATTAATCGTGTGATTCATATGCGTGAATGATAATTCCCCGTGTTAGGTATACCTATATGTATATAGATACGATAAATTTTCCTTCAGTGTGTAGTTAGGTGGTTGTAACAACGTCAGGTTTTTCTACCAATATCGATTTATAAATGAAATTTGTTTTTAACGCGCTATTCTCGTCGGTTCGCAATTGCTGCAGTATTATTCGACGACGTAAAGTTCCATTGTTACGTCGTTCCAATTTCACATCGATATTTTCTTCCGTCTGAACGCCCATCGGTGAATCTGTAACAATGAACGTCAATACCCTTCGACGTCCAATCTCCGCGTCTAGGTATATATAGAGATTAATTGACAAGTGCGTGTGAATCTCGCGTTAAAGTACGAAATTTCTGAAAGCTTAGATAAAAGCAACGCTGGTGGCTGAGACCCATACAACTTTACGTAACTCTCATATAGGCATACCCATACGTACGACACACACGCACATGCACATACGCATACGCATACACATACATACACACAGATTCAGACATTCAGCTACTCCTTCCAAAACTCTGGCTCCTTTACGGTCGCAAAGGCACAATGGTCCCCATTGTCGTTGGACAAGTTCACCTACAGGGCCTACAGACGAAGCAACGTTAAATTTATGCCCCAATAACTCAGGCCCGATATTATGTCCCACGCCTTGACTTAATTGCACGGTAAGGCCCTAAATAACCTTTATAGTTGTACGTCCGATTATATAGGGTGGGCGTAACACCTCGAGTTACTAAAAAGGGAGAGATATATCCTTGATCGGTTTTAAAATAGAGCGCAAAATTTTTTACTCAAATATACAATACCTATACCTTGTCTGTTGATTTATACAGACGATATACCGAGGAGATAATAAATAAACTTCTTTCCTCCCACTTCTGGAGTCTGTGTAGAGCCCATATTTACTAACTCCGTGTCATCTCACAGCTAGTTATACTCCGGAGTTGCAATGCCTAGTATAAGAAATGCGCGTAAGGTTTACTCGAAGTATAAACTGCATTAAAGCTGTCGCTGCAGTCGACCTCAACATGTCAAATCCGATCAACTTAACTTCAGTTTTATGACTCGTTGATGAATCCCAGCCCCCATCATCTCGTTCTACGAGTTCGTTTAAACTTGCGATTGCAGCTAACGATAAATTATTGACCAAATAAATCTTTACAGATAAGGTGCGATACTATGTGACAAGTGTTATATGAGGCGTTAATAATAATCTACATCGCTATCAAGCTAGTAAGTATTTTTTTCTTTTAATTTTTTTATTATTTTGCTGTTAGATGAAAGTTTCGTTTTTATACTGGGGGGGGGGGCGTCGAGATCCCCGCAACGAAACCCTTATCGTTTATCAGTTAATTGAAACTATATATATATGTAAACTCGTCTAATTTATCTCTTGCTCAACGGGATTTGTTATCCTTCTCTCTGTAACACCAGAGCTAAAGATAGAAGCAGATATAATGTACCACTCGGTACCCTCGGACCTGCAAGCTCTGTGGCAATTAGTTAAGTGCATTTCTGCTAACGCAATTAATTGTTGTCCTGAATGGCGGGCTGGAAAGTTTTAAAGAAAACCTATAGCCATACGATCGGTGAGGTTTTCAGGGCAGGTATATCATCAATCTCATCACGTACCGGAATTCGACGTACCGCACGAAACGAATTTGAAAAAGGGAAGAAAGATAAAAAATAAAAAATAAAAAGGAAAAAAAAAAGAGACGCACGATTCTGTATGAAATTTCGAAAGCAGAATATAGGGGTGATAAAATTTTTGAATTAAACCTATTGACTTTGCGGTGACATTCTCAATTTCATGGTGCCACACGCTAACAGCTAAACTCCGATTAAATTAATCTTCGTGGTAACCAGGAAAAGGCAATTCATACGACCAATCAACCCAGCAATACATCAATATCCTTTTAGTCGTTACATCGCACGCACACCCCTCGGTTACCCTGCAGTAACCCAAGGCGTAACACAATGCAATGCAATGATATCGAAGAGCGGTGCATATGACACATACACACATACGCTATATGGTATATATATGTACACGTACACACGTGTGTGTCTAGATGCACATATGAAATACATATACACATTTTTCTAGTATAGAGTATTCAGTGGTAACAGTCTATAGCAGCTAGTTAACCGTGGCATTCATCGAAGCATTGTTATCGTTTAAGCGAGGTCTTCATGGGTATTTGAACGCAGTGCTTACAATGCGACCAGATGTGTGGACGAGGGTTCTTTGTAGAAAATATTACTCTGCGTGTACGTAGGCAGTATACCTGCGATACAGTCCGTTTCATAAGAACATCTACGTATGAATAAGAGGTGAAATTTGTGCAAGAAATCGCCTTCACTAAGCCATTGCGAAAGATATACTCGAATGAACGGTGCTTCTTCAGTATTTCTGGAATTGCGACCACCAATCTTTGTCAATGTCGTATGCATGTGATGGTTCGAAAATTGAACGATTTATTATGAACCATCCTGTACATGTGACCATTATATTTGTACCATAAAGATGGAGAGAGATGGAAGCTGGAGCACCCCTTTTTTTCGTGATGCATACACAACCTTTACCGTATCTATATAGGCAATTGGGTAGGTAGCTGTCCGGAGTAGGTAGTCTACTGTAGTCTAACGTAGCTATTATACAACCATCGCATACGTGAAGTCTCTCTATTGAAAAAATCCCTTGCCTCGACTATTGAACTATGCTTTATGAGCTTTTTCGAGGGGAAACTACGGGACACTATACATATAATCTACCTCCGCTATAGAGGGATGGATAATGCAGTTTTGTTCGGAATGAAATACAAATTAATGAACCTTGGAACTGATGCGACCGCGGGGACGCAGGAGAGAAGAGCTTTTGGGGCACGCGATTGTGTAGACTGAAAAAATAATCCATGTAGGTATATATGCATTGCTTATCGTATGATGTGGAGAAGTTAATACCTTGTAATAATATTCCATCTCTTAAGGCTGGAGTAGAGTGATTAAGGGATTTATAAGCGAGATAATTAGTTGCGCTCGTAATATTTGGTTCCGTAGTTATTATATGGCATCGAGATTTATCCACTCGAGTTCGTGTGCTATACGTCTTCATTAAAACCCTAATTAGATATACTTGATAAGCATTTCGTCTAGATTCATATTATTATTCACCCCGATGCAGCCGCGCCATATAGAAGCCGCAGTCGCGGTTGCGGCGATACATAAAACGGACACATAGGTATACACTATCTTCTGAACCCATCTCAATCAAGATGATAATTAGACATTTACCCGGTACAACATACCGTTCATTCAGGTTCATTCGAACTATAAGATCTTTATCTGAATCTTCGATTATATCATTTTATCTCTTCAACTATCCCTCGTTCGTGGTACCCCACATCATCGCGGCTATACTTAGGCATTATTTCCTTCAGGAATGATCGCAGTCATTCTCCACCTGCAGGCGTTTGATTGTAGAAATGAACTTTGGGTTCATTTGGTTCAACGTTTCCTGCAGTAGTCAAATTACATCGAATTTCGTTAGATTTATTTGACAATTTCTTTATCTGTACAATCGACATCCGGGTAAGTTGAAATTTAGTAGCTCTGCAATGTAGCGTTCTTCGATGACAAGCGTAAGTGACCATAGATCGTGAGAACCGACCGGGTGACTGCAGTTGTCAAATACAAGGAAAAAACGGCCACGTGTTACAGTTTTTGACGTTTTTTTCTTGCTTTCTTTCTTCTTCTTCTTCTCCGTCTTTCTTTGGCCATACCGCAGTTGGTATGCCTCAGAGTTTGTAAATATACAGACATGCCTTCCGGGTATCTTTCGGGTGTCTTTAGTCTCGTTTCAAGTATCGGGTCGGGTCCCTTATAGCTGATTTCGAGTGCACAGGGAAATTTTAAGCACTAACAGCCGAAACTTCGCTTCGGTCCCTTTCTTTAACGCAGCTAAGCCAAAAGACTTTTGCCGGTGGTTGGCGACCAGATGGCTTCGGCTTATTTTCGTTCAACGTTTTCTTCTTCCTCTTCCTCTTATTCCAGGCTCATGTACTTCGTTTGAAGTACGACCTATCCCTCTCTTCTCAGATAATAACCTAACGTTTCGACAAATAGCCAACGGCAATATCGGGTAGACACGAAATATAGGGTAGGGTGTCTCATTCATCCATCTTTTAATAGAAGCTAAAAAAAAAAAACCTTTTCTGCGTTCCATTTTTGAAATTTTTTTCATTTTTATTTTTTCATTCTTCGCACCCCTTCGAAAACCAGTGTAGATATAAGTACAACTCCGCATCTGTGCGTTGTGTATCTTTCATATAGAACGCATAACGCAACGTGTATACCGCAGAAAAATTTCAGGCCCCAGCAAGGGTGGCTGTTTCGGTATATGGTAGCAAAGAGGAATCCGTAGCAAAGAATGGGGCGACGTTGAGGTAGAAGCGTGACGGATCGACGCCCGGGACTAACGACTCGGATGTGTCCGTCGTCGACGTCCGTCAGGTCTCGCCGGGGTCTCGCCCTGTAATTTGTCGATACCGCTACTCGTTGATACAAGATCGATTACTATCGCTGTTGAAATCTGCCGGTGCCTTTAGCGGACTACCGGTTTGTTTTCCTCTCGTAATTTATCTACTCCGCAGGATCGAAACGAGATGAGAAAAAACAGAATGAAACAACGAAAATAATATAAAAAAAAAAAAAACCTAGTGCGATCAGAAGAGCAAAGAAGGACCTCCCATGAGCTTTCTTACATTTGCGTTTGGAAAAATAATCAAAAAATATCATGATTTCGGCTAAAGTTTCTGCGGAAATATTTAGTCACGGTTAATTCATTCGGATATGTTTCAAACTTCACGTGTTTTTGGAACAAGCGTTAGGGTGTGTGCTGTAGCTGCAATTACACTGAAATACTGCTTCCGGTTGCTCGTTGCTCGTGTCCTACTGCACTCGCTGCCAGGTCAGATTTGGTGCGGGAACTTTACTCCGGGGTTCTATAGGCACTATACCTACTCGAAACTGCAGTCTGTAAAATTTTGAGTGAAAATTTTACAGAGGTACCTATTCATAGCTCGAATTAATTCCTGGAGCCGAGTGAATCTCACATCGGTACTGTAGTAATGCCGATCGTGGAAGGTCAAATTTCGTTTGATTTTTTTCGTATTAGATCCACGACGCAGGATCAAAGGGACTACTTTTATCACGAATAGACGGATTTAACAATATAAACGCTTTTTAATCCCCGGTTATATCGATAACTCAACCCATCAACTGACCGCGTAATTTATAAGCTTATATGAAACGACTAACGAGTTATTGCGTCCGGTCTGCGGAGTGAATAGTGATACGTGTTGTCTGCTGGTCTGAAACTAATATTTGAATTCTTGTGGCGTAAAGACCCACCGCTATCTTCCACCTCAAAGAAGTCCTATTTCAAGCCTTAATAAATCTAGATCGTTCCCAGAATCGGCACCGATACGATACGTACGTTCTTAATCCCACCTCTTTTTCAACCTGCAGGTATATCTCATCGTTTTTCTCGTACCATTCGAGAATGGAAGAAGCGAGTAGCATCACTCAGTTCATCAATTTTTCAGCAAATTCTAACTCGCACGTGGTGAGACCATTCGTTAAAATTAAACCGACGTTCTGTTACGTTAGGTTTCTATCTAATTTCGTATTTATCCCAAACCCCACCAAGAGGAACGATTCTGAGAGGTAAAAACAAGGAGCTCGTTACTTTCAGTAAAAGATAAGTTGACAGCAATAGATTACGCCTCTTTTATTCTTTTATTCTTATTTCATCTCCAGATGATTCGTTATAACGCGGGAGTAGAAAGCAAAATTTTCTTTTTCTTGCCCCTTATATATTTATCATCGCTGAAAGTTTATTTTAATCACAATTTTTATCAAGAATAATGCCTTTCTATATATATTATATAGAAACCATCGTTGAAACGGGGTAAAACTTTTTTCTTCTTCTTCTTCTTCTTCTTCTTCTTCATTACCCTCAGCTTATACGCCGTCTCACGCACGCACGCATTATTAGGTATATATATTCACGCCTTAAATCCATCTCGTTTTCAACATAACATCGATATATCTGTATGATAGAATGTGCAATATCTATCCCATATCTCGGTCGTAATCATACCTCAGCCACAATACGCGGAGGCATCCGGCTACCGGATCGTCGTAGGAAACTAATTAGGTGTCGCGTACCGCTATACTGTCAAGACAATTTGACAGGCCTGGGCCACCTATAACCTGCACTGGGTGTATGGGGGGCTGGCATTTCTCGCTGAGAATTAATAGGGCCTACCCGGTGATGAGGGGATCGCAAATGCAACTTGGTATACGTACTAGGTACATATGTGTATGCATATGTATTCTCCCTCAGCAAGTGCAGAGTAAATATAGAAATACCAAGTACGAGACGGGAGAGAAAACAGAAAACTTTTGACTAAAAATAAGCTCGATGTGTAAGCCGACTAGGTCTGTCCAAACTGCTGGCATACGACATCGTAGTTCTCAATGAAATTGCCAAAAGGAACATTCTCTCAGTTATTCGACTCGCTATACTATAACTTGGTCTTCTATTCCGAGAAGAGAGGAGAGAGGATAGGATAGCATAGGATAGGATAGAATGGGATAGGATAAGGGAAGATGGAAACTGTGCAGACGTCGCATACCTACGGGAGACACACACACCAGTTTCTAAAGCGTGGGTCATACCTACGTAACACAGTCATATATATAATGCAGCGGACAATCGCAACCCTCTGAAATTAGATTTACCGAGCTGCAGTTGACTCGACCCTAGAGTTCCGTAGGTCCCGTTGGACCCCTTGGATAAGGGCAAAACGCTTTTACTGCAGAAAAAAAAATAAGTAGCGAAAAGCCGCGAAGCGTCGTCACCGACGATGGAACTAGGGGGCTATTCCTTCTCGATGGTGAAACTGGTGGAACAAAAATGGGCATAAATCTGCAGAGGAGAGGAGTTCATTTCAGGGATTATATCGCCTTATATACCGATACCATATACTTCAGATTTATGGTGCTTCGGGGGAGGATCAACCGTCGACAGATTCTCAACTTCGCGCCTTTTCTTTCTATATATCGCAGATCGTACCATACCGCCATACCGAATAGAAAGGGAGAATGAAAGCGCGCTTTTCCAACAAGCCATTAGTTTTCCTTAAACGAAATCTAATCAGCTTCTTTGAGATACGAGCGTTTTCCCAATTCCTTATACTTATATGTACTTAGAGACCGCGGGAGCGTACGATGAAAGGAAAATTGACTATCGTATTGTGAACCGACACCTTACGGCACTTTCTTTTTCTATTTTTAACTAATTAACCCAGTGGGAGAGTGAAAACTGTCCAAAACTCTCTTCGACGGTTCAATACTGTAACACAAGGACCAAAAACTGATTGTAAATTAGCGTCAAAGCCGACAGGAGACACCCTCGCCATCGAAGCGTGCATCGTCATCGGCATATAGCCACCGTTGTTAAGTTATCGTAAAATGTATGCGTAGGTATAGTTCGTCGTTAGAAGTAAAGCCTTTTCGAGTATGAGGCATGAGGCTCGATTTTCTATACATAAGGGTATTTCATCCCTTCTATACGTATTATATACATAAGAGGAGAATGACTCGACTGTCGTATCCTCGTTTGTCGACACGCTTGAAAATTTCTAAACCTGCGGCATATACCTACAAGAGAACTTTTACTCGCGCACGTGTACATCACCCGACTAAAAAAACACCACGGGGTTGTTTAACCTCTTGCCTCTACAACCCTCCCCCCAAACAACGTGATGAAGCGGAAATACCTAAACCGCGATCTAGATCGTCAACTTCACGTTTTCTTTTCTTTTCTTTTTTTTCTCTTCACCCTTACACGAACAATTAAAATTATTTATGCCAAATTGTCTGATTATTATGATTCTGATTCTGATTATCATTATCATTATCATTATCATTATTATTATTATTATTGTCATTGTTATTATCGCCGCTATCATAGTCATCGGAAATTCTGGGTCTGAGTTATTTTTCGCCGTGAAAATTCCCCTCCTCGGGTTGTTAATATTATTGTCATATTATGCAAGATAGGATAACGTTATCGAATTGTAGTAGAACGTGACGTAGCCTCTTATACTCGACGGAGCTGAAGATTACATAACGCTTGGATCTCCCCTCTCGCAATGTTGGAGGCTGTGCGTTGCCATGCCGGTTGCATCTTCCCTAGCTTTTTGCATTGTGCTCACGCGCGCAATCTTATTACTGGCACACGTGGCCTAATATTCTCTTCCCTTCCCTTCCCTTTCCTTTCCTTTCCTTTCCTTTCCTTCTATTCCCTTCGCTTCTCTACTCTCATCTTTCCTTTGCTTTACCTTCATCCTGATCTTCTTCTGCTTCTTCTTCTTCTTATTCTTCATTGTTGAGATGCGAAGCTCGTATCCGACGAGGGATGATCGAATGCTGCGCCGAAATTCGCAAAGCTTGAGGTGATATTCTAGCTATACCTACCCTACCCACCTAGGTATTGGTATACCTACCTACCAAAGATCTTTCGTTACGTTTCCTCAGAACGAAAGTACACGCCCGGGATCAAGACCCGAGAGCAAGACTGTTTTAGATTATAGACGTTCTATCAACGTCGACGTGAATGGGAATCGAGATCATATGTGAAAACAAGAAAATAACAAAAAATATACGCAGCGCAGATTGTACCAATTTTAGTTCTATACTTATATATAACAGTATATACCTATATATAACAGTAGATATACCTAGTGATAATATTATCGAATATATGGACTCGTATCGTAGACTGGAATATTTTTCCTCAGAGACGAAGTCCTGTGGGAATTACGTAGGGATACAAGTCTGAAGGCTGGCTAAAATACGACCCAATCGCGAGAGAGGCGTCAGACTCAGTTTACATCAATTTTCTATAGTAAATTGCTAAACTAAGCTCGAAAAGTGCAGTAAGATATTTTTCGACTACCGTTCGAGATCCTCCGGTGCATCTTCTCGAAGATTGTTCGTGAAATATATGTACATAAGAGATGGGTCAGAGTTCCTTGGCTTTTCAGTCTGTTCCGCGACTATCTGCACCCATATAGTCCCTGCCATTGCATTATTCAATTCTGATCGCCAGCAATAAAGATTCGGAATAAAGCGAGGGACGAAGGGATCTGCGAGCCTGTCTGGCCAAACTGAACCAAAGTATACATATTTAGAAACCAAGATCGTAGAAACTTTTCGACAATACTTTGCCGCTCGTTTCTCCTCATTGTCTCAACTCTCTCTTTCTTTTTCCCGCTAAAGAAGTTCATCGACTCTATGTACAGGGCTGCTTTCTTTTCCTTTAAAAACTTTTTCCAAACTTTTTCGAAGGGTTGAGAAAAGCCAGGGCATAATACGACACACATACAAGTAACAAGCCTCGGCGTCTTTCTGCGCTCCTACCAGCGGGAGGCTATTCACAGTGAATATAATAATGTGAAATATTCTCGGATTGACGTAAGGCTCGTGTTACCCCCAGGTAAAGAAACGCACAAAGAAAGAACCTGCACGTGGAACGCAGTTAAAAAGAATAATGTAAACCTGTATGGCTGTATACCAGAGGCGCACATTGTCACCTCTTGACTGTAACGAGATTAGTTTCAAGAGACACTTGCACAACGTTCCCATTCAACTCTGATCCGATTCAATTTAGCTTCTTATACTTGACACTAATCTCATCCTGTGGACAATTCGAAGTATATACTTGATGCCCCACATTCCATTATCGATTTTTTTTTTTTTCTTACTCTTTTTCGAATCGATGTAACGTTGCAGATATAACACTAACAGACTTGTTAACAAGTTGTGGGTGTGTTTCGTGGATCTGAAATGCGAATAATGACTCAATTTTTTAGCGGATTTTTTCTTCGCTCGATTAGAGTTAGGAGAAGCCCATTTTCGTTCGTGTGATATAAATTATTGTCACCCTTACGCACTTGGTGGACGCCCACATTCGTATCGATTTTCAATACTGCGAGTAAAAACGTTCGTCTAATAGTTGATACAACAGTCGAAATGTGAGTTATATCTCTAAGCTTGAGGGCATTAAATGAGATAGCTTTTACCGTGCGGTCGGCTTATATTAATAATAATTATCAGAAGCTATCAACTTTCGACGAGTCATTCGATCCATTAGAAATAACTACTCGACGAGCCGTGCAGCAGCCCCGTATAGTAACTATCCTATACCTCTACGTAATTTCCGAAATAGAATCGCACTAAAACCCTTTACGAGGCTGCGATAACGTTAATTAAATCTCACCGACAACCAAAGTGCCTCGAATTCCTGTCAAAGCAGAATGGATATATATACCTAGTACCTACCCATACCATATATACCTACTCTAGAATTGATCATCAGGCAATTAATATTCTAATTTCTTTCGACTTTCTTTGGGTATAGTTAAATGACGCTTTAACACATACATAGGTATGTATACCGATAATTAGATCCATGCATTACATTACAAAGAGAACGCGTTCACCGACCGCGTATACATATCCACTAGGTAATTCCTTATTAATATTGATGGGAATAGAATTGATAATTAAAATACTAAGAGAATACCATTAAACCAGGGCGCAAGCGATAGCGTCAGTTCAGTAGAAAATTTTCTTATATCTACAATGAAATTTCTTCTTGAGAGAAATAGATGCGAAGATCTATCCGAGGGACGGGTTGTACTACGTCGACCTAACGACCCCAGAGGCTTAACCTTTTACCTGGAGCCTCTGAACGTTCAATTTCAGCTTGTGTATCAAGTTACGTCAGCCTTTGTACCTCACCCCTTTCAATGCGAGAAAGAATGAACGAGAGACAGTGAAAGAATGGAAGCAAAGAGAAGAGAAGAGAAGAGAAGAGAATACCGTAGAATGGGATAGGGAACGAAACCGGGAACGTAACCCTATCAGATTCTTTATTAGAACGCTCTCGCTTGTAGTAAACCCGATTGTCCACGGTCGCCGATGCATATCGTCGACAAAGCCAAGCATCGAGTGTCACGCGGGTCTCTCATCTTCATCTTCTTCATCCTTTTCATCTGCATCTGCATCTCCATCGGGTAGATTTATCCCTGAGATATTATCCTGCCGTAAAGTTTTTCAGTCGGCATAGTTTGAAATGCGAAACCAGCTAACTCTCTACGACAGACAGTTACAGCTATTGATTTCACCCTAAAATATGAAGACAACTAGCCAGCCTCGAGCCCTGATACCCCGCTGAGTTGCTAGTCGCTTATCAGATGCTTCTATTCGAACCAATTCCCTTTTTCCTACTCATCTTTAGCCTCTTTTATCGCAGCCTCTTCTCCCCTTATAAATCGAGTTATGTGCTATAGGTATAAGGTATTACCTACCCCACCTTACCACCTATCTATACCTTCTCCAGTGTCAACCGACGCCGATGCTATTAGAATTTACTATCGGCTATTGCGGCTACCGGTTATTCGATATCAGTAACGACCCGATGTTCGTAAAGTAACACGGGCTTCTTTTCACCTCGTTTTATCGCACCATAATGCTTCTCTAATTACTCGATGTGACGAGAAATACCTACGAATTTTCTCGCCACTTTAATACATCCAGTATCCACCTATACCCACTGTATATGTAGGTGGATGTCAAACGTTTCATTCTTTGTCAGTTACCTAACAATTGGATCACACGGTTTCGGATCTGCAATAGCTAGATTGATCCAATCATCCACTCAGACGCCACTCAACTCTGTATATCAGCCCTGGAACGCGAACGTTCTAACAGCAATTACCTTTTTACTGCGGCACTATCCGCACCGGTCAATTTGCATTAGCTGTTACCATCCCCACGTTTATGTCAGAGTAGGGTATACACAGTGGGTATCGAAGGACAGAGCATGGGTCAGGCCGTATTGGGTATGGCACAATCCTGTGGGACCAACATCGGGGAAACACTACCACTACCGCCAATACTATCATCAACGTGATAGTCACCAAAGAGGGAGAGACCTTGGTGGCCGGGTACCGTTGGTATCCCGTAATTATACCACCAGGGCAACCTAATTTGCCTTATTGATCGGGAAGCATAACCTAATTCTGCCTAACTGATTTACCGTCGCAAATGGATTAACCCAGCTTGGCAAGTGAACGCACATAAACTATCCGGAACGGCGGTCGACACTGGTAGAGTACTGACCCCCATCCCCACACTTCTCATCCCGTTTCCCTTCTCTGCTGATCCTACCACGTCTTCTCCTTCGACAACGAACTGGCCGTCACTAAATCCTGGCTATAAATTTAACTATATTTCCATCCGCTGATTGCGGTCTAACTAGATCTACGCTCCTACACGTTGCATAAATACTTCATATTTTATACCCAATTTAAGTAATTACACTATGGAGTTGAACATTTCCTGACCATCCTCCGCCAGGTTCTATTAGGCGACAGCTATCAGCTCGATTCTCTCGCTCTCCGGTTACCAAAGTGATTAATTACTCGAGGCTCATTTCGGCCTGAAATTTTCCTGGAAATAGAGGAATCTAGGGCGTGGTTGTTGCGTCGGAAGCAACTATGAGATGACGGGGAGAGATCGTCAGTCTTCGGGTTCCCAATAGTCTGAAGCCATGTGTGCGGGTGTACAGCTGTTCTTGCTCTGACCATGGAGAAGAAATGAGTACCAGATTGCATAATGGATTTCGTTCGCTAAAAAATCCTGCCACAGTGTAGCTATGCAGAAATTTCTGGAAAGGTAGGTCGCGTAGCTAAAAGCTGTAAAAAATAAAGGAGGAAAGCAGCTCAGCGATTAGGTAGAGTTTCACCCTGTACGACCGGGGCCAGTAGTGCCTGTAATGTTCAGATCGTTTTTGCCAACTGCGTAGACGTTTAAAAGTCCAACGACCCGAGACAATTCACCGGCAGTTAACGGCTCCAGTTTCTGGAGCAGTCAGACTTGTGCCAAAAACCATTCCGACCTCATTTGCTGGGCGAACTATGCGACGGAATATGCCCTTTATCGCTAGGACGGCTGTTCCATTTGGTATATATTCGCGTTCCTAGCCGGACAACGAGCACTTCTATGACACACACACACATGGACATAGTCATATGTAATACACATCGGTTCGTACAAAGTAAAGGCATCTCACATGCGGAAGACTTTTCCAATATGTTCGCTCTCTTCGTTGATCTGGTCGGCGACCCTTCGCTCCGACCGTGAGCTTTTCCGAGATACATTTTAGCATAAAATTCCATGTTGAATCCCACGTATACCTAGTACCTACCTACATACGGTGGGTCGAGGAATAGGAGGAAAAAGATGATTCGATTTGGAATAATTGAACGGGTCACGGCTGCAGGGGCTTTTTTGATCAGCAATTTAGTTTCCGTGTCCTTGTCTGATCCCTGGAATCGTGACTGTACTTCATTTCGTTGGAACTGGCCTTAGTCCAAATCTTAAACACCCCATTATTTGATCGTTAAGTTTTTTTACTAGAGATGGCCTGATGGCCTGATGATCTCTCTCTCTCTCTCTCTCTCTCTCTCTCTCTCTCTCCTTCTTTCGATACCTTTGCCAAATTAGTTTCCAGGGTGGCGCCTTCTACTAACTCTCTCTACGTGCTCGTTCGCAATGGAAAAAGCTTATTTATTAAGATACGATCTTTTTTGCTCCAGTTTTCCTCCTCGGGAGTGAGAAATAAAAACTTACCACCCGCCCCCCGCCTCAGGTTTCTACTTCTTCTTCTTCTTCTTCTTGCTTAATCATACTTCCATCCCCCCGCCTTGACGTTTCGTAACTCGAATCATATCTCTTCTCGTGCGCCTATCTGCCGCACGAGTTTCGCCCGGTTTCATCCCGTAAAAAATGTCCGCGTTCCATTCCGCTCTCGCAACTGTCTCTGCGTATTATATTCTACTCCTGCGGATACCCACCCTGCACCATCTACCCAACGGGAGATTACGCTCGTCGCATTTGCCCAGGAGATTTGCGTCAGCAGACGGGAAATCAGAAGCACGAGAAGAATCGATTGATTTCGATTTGAAAAAAACCACCGCTGCACTGTGACATCCTACGTATTACAGATTTGAAGAAGTGACAATTTTCTTTACGAACAACCGATGGGGTGACATTTGTAGATATATCCTTGGTGAATGGGAGTGTAAAACTAACATTGACAAAATATACATTGTGTGCATTGTACGGTAGGTCATCGTCGTACAGACTGTCGCAGAGTCTGTCAACTACGTTATATCCTTAGAGGATTTCTCTGGACGATAGTGCAGGGGAGCAAGCAACGACAGCACACAATATATAGTAGCTGGTAATGCTATTCATGAGTTCACGTGATTATCGGAAAACTATATTTACCCCATACTGTATTAAACCCCTGTTCCCACTTTGGCCCTCAGCCTGATCTCCTGCCTGCCTCCGCGTTTGAAGGAAGGTCCTTTCAAATTTTTACTCCTCACGTTGTTCACCCGGATTTAACGGTCCCTCCTATTAGCCTCTGTCGAATAGGGGGACTTATCCTCTTACCGATCAACCTTCTACCTATACCTACCAACTTTCCGCTGGTGTACCTAAATTAAACGCAGGAGTTTCCTATCCGCAGATATCGGCCGTAAAATAGCCACGAATCACGTCCGAAGATCAAATTGCAAAAACCATCGACAATAACCGAAATTTGCTTTTTTTATTACTTTCAGGCTACCTCCACCCCAGCAGCAGGTTACCGTAGGCTCCCTCGGAGGCGGTGGTTCAGCGGGCAACGGCGGTGGTCCAGGACAACCCTTGGCGATGCCGGTATTCCCGTTACGTGCTGGTCCAGCACCTCATTACTCACCTTACTCGCCGTCACGTTTCCACATCGATAAACGCTGCCAGCATCGATGCTCCTGGAAGTGTTTTTCCATCGCTCTGATACTCTTGGCCGTCGCCCTGACCGCAATGCTCGCCTATTTTGCTGGTGAGTTGAAATTTGTCTTCTTCAGTTTTTTTTCTTTCTTTCGTCCGTTTGTCACTTGGTCACTTTTTTTTCATCACCCGCAATCGGATCCACTTCTCATTTGTGCGATCTTCACCGACGACTGATGATCCGGACAAATTCAATCTGTCGAGGATGTTCTCCGCGGCGTTAGAGAGTGACAAACAGCAGGACGACAGGGAAACTAATTTTTGCGTTTTTCCAACCCTTCTTTCCTCCGCAAAGTAGATCTCGACCTTTTATATTATGGCTTTACGGGTCGGGTAGGTCCTTGGGGCCTATAACTCAACCGGTGAGAAAAGCTGTGGTAATACACGGCTAATGGCTCATACGCGGCGAGTGGTAGGCTTTATTCGGTTGAGGCGTACCACGGGTAGGTAAGGGTGGTTGCGGGTGCAGAAAGTCAAGAGGATAGATGGCTAGAAGTGGCAACCACCACGTAGGTTCATTCTAGATATCCTTAAAGCGTGATGCGCCGCCGCGAACGGAGCATCAACTAAGCTTCTTGGACCGAAAAGTTGTATGTGCCTATGCAGGAGAGAGAGAGAAAGAGAGAGAGAAGGACAGAGAGTCTAGAAATCAATACCGGATGATTGTGTATTGATAAGACGTCTGATTGATAGTGGCTCCTCGAAGAAGTGACGAAGGAAGAATTGACTCTTACGAAAAGTGAGAAAAAGAAAAAGCGAATGGTAAAGCGAGAGAATCTATACGATAACGGAGAATTGGCAGTAGAGAAAGAGGAGGACGAGGAGGATGAAGAGGAGGAGGGGAAGGAAGGAGTTGGTATTTTCGGCAGGGATGAAACCGAGGGATGAAATCGTGGGTAAATTTCGGTCACAACTCTGTGACGGTCATTAGGGGTGGACAGAGGACGAGATAGAGATAGAAAGAGATCTCCCAGGACACGCGGTGGACGGTATTGATTACAAGACTTCACTCGAGAGGTTTTCTCAAAGGGCGAAAGACTCGTAAAAAGTGTTGAAAGATCGGTGACGCCATGGTTAGCTACTTGTCTTCTTACTTAGTCGGATTTTCGACGTTGTATCTTGTTTCACACGTAATAGATATTAAAATAGAGTGCTATATCCTGTATTCGCTAAATGAATAGACGTTTAGTTCTTTTTTTTTATTTATTTATTTATTTTTTGTTTTACGGCAGGTAGTTTCCACTTGTCTTATTGTTTCATTATTAATTTTTACCGGTTCCGAACTCTTGGCTCACGTAGCAAGTTTCAAAGTTCGAAACACGAGCTGCGCCCAAGTTCGTTCGTCGCTGTTCTTGAGATAATTAAAAAAGCAAACCTGTGATAAAGTTACGGGAAATAACCGCATCTCACAATAGGGTAGGGTAACGAATTGAATTTCAAGTATCCGTTTTATCTTTATAATACGAAACAGTCAAAGATGGGGGATTACGAAAGGCAAATCAAAGACAAATATAGTGTATATGTATATGTAATTCGTGAATTTGTACGGAACTCAAGTCAAACTCCTACACATATTAGGTATACCTCCTCATGGAGACTAATAAAGTATAATATAATGCGGTACATAAAATGGGGAAAATATTCCACGCCAATTGTTCAAGGTGACAGAAACTGATTCGCCTGCAGCTATTTCCGGTGTAAAATACTGCGTTTGCTTCAGCGAAATCCGATTACCCCTGTGCAGTCTGCTCTTCCGTATCGATTTCCCGGCGGTGAAACAATCGCCTTGCCGGCAATGGTCGGTTAAATTGTCTTGAAACGGGGATTACGTAACCTGAGGAGCAGCTACAGAAGCTCAAACCGAGTCAAGCCCTTGCCAAACTAAACGAAACGATACAAAACGTAACGGAATGAAGGGAAAAGAAAAGAAAGGGAAGGAAAGGGAAGGAAAGGGAAGGTAAGGAAAGGAAAGGAAAGGAAAGGAAAGGAAAGGAGAGGAGAGGAGAGGAGACCCGCCACAGCAAGTGATCAGGAACCAGATGATCTGGCGTTTCGGAAATTCGCCGCGGACAAAGATTCCCTTGAGATGAGAATTAGGATGAGGATGAGGATGAAGTAGCGGGAGGCCAAAGGTAGATAAGTAAGAGTATTACGGCTGACGTTTTATACTCTGCGAAAACAAATCCGAAAATCCTAACGATGTCCGAGAGCTCTGGCTCCCTTTAGAGATAACTGTGCGGTTCAACTTTGGTGAGGGAGGATTTAACGGAGGGACAGCGCCTTTCTACCATCACTACTGTGACTATACTACTACCACCGAATAGGTGTACCTACCCTTCACTCTGAATACGCGTCCAGAGGCATCACAGCTGTTGTTCCCGCATTCCAGTAAATCGAGGAGGGAATCCAATCTGCCTACCGCGAGCCCCGCTTCTCTAAACAACTCCACCTCTCTCCGAAAGTCCTTCCCCTCATCCTTCCCCTTCCCTTATACCCTTCCCTTTACTTCCCTTCATTCCTCTCTCTGCCTACATCAGCCCTTCGAAACTAGGCCCTGCAGAGTACGGTTGTATTTTGCACGCAGATAGATTACCTTGGCTCGGGAAACCTGGTTTGTGCCGGGTGAAAGCATTAGCGGTGCGAAATTGAAAGTGGAACAAAGCCCGCTCTCTCGCTCTCTCCCGAATCGAGAACTATATAGTATCCGTAAAACCGTATCTCACTGGGCTGCTCTCAACCCCTTCGCCGACGCTCTGTACAGACTTCCGTTTCGCGAAGTTCGCTCAAGTTTTTTTTTTTTTTCCTTCGTTTTTTGTTTTCTTATTTTTTGTTGTTCCGTTCGTCTTTTTACCTACGAAACTCGCTTCAGAGAGCGCAATATTTTTTAATTCTATCGTACCTACTTCAAGTTACCACTTTGTTGTCTTACCTTTTTTTCGTTAGCGAATAATTCTAATAATTTCAGCCACAAATTTTTACTCATCATCAAAACCTCGCGGTACAATTTAAAGATGAGAGCAACTCTTCTCGACGCTTTGACCCGCGAGATGCGGCACGGGTGGAAAAAAACAAAAAAACAAAAAAAAAATTAAAAAAATAATAATAATTGAGTGGACGAGAAAAACCCCTCTTCAACGCTGAATAATTCTCCGGCATGATGTTTATGGGAGATGAGGTTCCTCCATTGATCTCCGGAAAATAATTGAAAAAGTTGCACAGCTCGTATGGTTAATCCAGAATCATAAAATGTCGAAAATCTTGGGTACATCGTTGCCATCATTCGCCAAACTATTCTATACTGCTAGATATAGGAGAGGCTGCGAGTTCTATATTATAGCTAAAGCGTTTCAAATTTCCGGCACTTGGACGTAAACTTGACCGGTCCCATCCATATATATTGGGTTTGGGATGACCTAATACGCGATACGTGGGTGGAAACGCAACCAGCTAACTTCCCGGTCAGAATCAACCGCACCGGGATGACCAGCACCACGAATCTATGAGAAATAAGGTCGTTCGCAGTTCGGTGCAACTCAATTTCGTCTGTAGATATACCCGGTTACCTAACGGTGCCAATATATCCATGCGACAGATAAAAGTCTCTCCTATAGCTACCGTGGAAAATCTCGTGCCAAGCTTTATGCCAAATCACCCTCTGCTTCACATACACCCGCCTATATCTTCACCTACATAAATGCGCGTATAGTACATGGTGAGATAGGGGTGTAGCTGACAATAAGAGACAAAGGATTCAAGGAAGCAGAAGTCGGGAGTGGTTTGCCGATATAGGGATTGGATTATAAAGCCGGATGTAGCTTCGGCGTAACTTTCGATCGGTTGAATCCAACTAAAACAGTTCGAGGGCCGAGAACGGCAGGGTCGCGAACATTCGTCTTCTCGAGAGAAGAGAAAATTGGAAAGACTAAAAAGACACGGGGCGCGGCGAGAATCAGCGAAAAGAATAGATGAGGGGTCGAGGTGGGGTTGTAATAATACGAATCCGGTAATTTCGAGCCGTTATGTTGGAAGCCAACCTTGAATTAATGTCGACTGAAATTACGACGATACCACAACCGCCGCAGTCCTCATCCTCGAGTAATTACGTTAACAGGAAAAGATTACTCGACAGATGCAACTAATTGCGAGTGAAAATTAAAAATCTTCTCAAACGATGGGCATTCACGCACTTTGCGGATCGGCACCCGAGCTGAAACCCCCGTCCATCCCACCGCCATACTTTCGCTTTATCTCTTAGAAACGGGAACTAATTACTTACCACGGATAAATGAACGTACCGGAAATCTGGCCCTGAATAACGCGAAGAATGTACCCATTCTCCAGGGTCCAGAAGCTCCCTAACAGCCTCAGAGAGGCCTAATAACCCGTGGTTACCGGAAAGCCCTATTGGCCTTCGAAATTAGCGATGATCCGTCAAGAACTCCCCCTTCGCTCATTGGCTGAAAGTAGGGGGTGCCGACGCCTGCACGTTCCTGGAACCAGTGCTGTTTCCAAAAGCGTCGGAGTTCTCGGCTCCAAAGCCACGGGTCTGGGCCCCATCGTAACTGCCATCGATCAGTTGCCAGGCTAATCTCTTCACCCCTCGAAAGTCATTCAACACTTTTATCTTGCCTTCATTTGTCTCAGAATTTTCTTTCCCCATTCCACAGCGAAAAGGCTTGACTAACACACCTGTTCCTTCCTGCAGACTACTTCCTATAGTTCCTTCTGTCGCGATTTGTGCTTACCCTACTTTGTCTCGTTAACACCTTTAGAGTTCAAGCGAGGGGTTGGAACCCCAAGCTCAGAGTTTTTGATGGCTTAAAGTTTCCCTCGAATCTAGACTCTCTGAGATGTAAGTAAACTTTACTATGCTCTCTTTTACAGCTGTCAGTTCCATGCGACCGATGGACAGCACCAACTGTATACTCGTTCAAGACGTCAAGGCTGTTACCCACGAAAATGCCCACATGCATGATCCAATATCGACGCAAATTCCTACCGAAGGTAAGCCGATCGAATGCAACAAAACTCCCAAAAATGTCATCCCTTGTCTTCGAAGGTTCATTTTTTGCTAAATTCGATCCAAAAACTTTTCATCCCCTTTAGAATCGCTGCCGACGAGTACAGCGGAGCACTCTAGCGCCGCAGACAGTATTGGTGATCAGCAAAGCGACCCCCAGATCCAGCAGTCAGCTCAATGGCCTGCCGTCCTGGAATTGCGTGCCTACAATATCGCGCACTCGGCCGTCATTCCACCATATCACTTCTGGAACTCAGAGTTCCGAAACAAACAGCCAGCCTTCATTCGTCTGAACTTTACTCTGCCCTGGGGTGCAAACTTCGCTGTATATGGGCGCCGGAACGTGGCACCAAGCGTGACGCAATACGACTTTGCAGAGTTTGTAAAAGGCGGCCGAGTAGACCATCGGCTAAAGAGAGATGTGGTCTCAGCCCAAGCCGTGAGCTTCATGGAAGCCGATGAAGGCGGTGGTCTTCGGTCCAGAAACGAACAAATCTACGGTCACCTTCTCGTCAAAAGATCACTGCTAGAACCAATGCTAGTTAACGTAACTCTTCTTCAGTACCTAGACACCGGTCGCTGGTTCCTTTCGGTATACAACGACGAACTCCAACCCCACAAGGTTACTTTGGTTGTAACCGAGGCTGAAGGAGTCTCGACAACTTGTCCGAACGATTGTTCTGGTCGTGGATCATGTTACCTTGGAAAATGTGATTGTATAGACGGTTACCAGGTGGGTTTTCAAGGACCTCATTCGATCCCACCCGAATCCCTGATATCTAACAACACATTTTTCAATTTCCAAAATCACCAGGGTGCTGACTGCAGCAAGAGCGTTTGCCCTGTACTTTGTTCAGCCCATGGTCAGTACGGGGGTGGTGTATGTCACTGTGAAGATGGATGGAAGGGTGCAGAGTGCGACGTGCCATTGGGAGATTGCCAAGTACCAGACTGCAACCAGCATGGACAGTGCGTGCGAGGATCTTGTGTCTGTAATCCTGGATGGAAAGGAGGCTTTTGCAGCGAACGTAAGTATCTCGTTCATTAGAATAACGCGCTCTTCGCCAGTTGAAGACAATATCAGAAAGACATGTACGTCTTGACCCAAAACCAAATACGATTAGCAGGTTTCTCCATTCCCCGAATCTGTGGATGCGGGGAGTTTCTAGACGTGGAACTCCATACTGGTGCCCATTGTCTAGAGCCTTAGCATCTGTCCAATATAAATAAGAATGTAATTTATGACAGCAGATAATGTGTAAGGCGTCTGAAACTACAAGGAGCATTGTCTTGTGGCGATAGTGGTGGTATTATGGTGGCATTGCAGGCTAAGGGCGGAGTCCAGCGGAGTCAAGTTTAGTTTAGAACTATAATTTCATAATAGTCGTTGTAGTACATAGTTCTGCTCGGTCTCAGCAAACTGCATTCTGTATAATACCTTCCGGCGTTGTCCGCGGGATACTTTTCTCCTCGTAAAACTCAGAGCCAGTAAACTTTGGCAGCAAAGCAGCAGCAGCAGCACCAGCAGCTCCAGATAGTATATGTGTGCACCAGGAGGATATTTCAAAGGAAGTTTCAAAGAGGCGACAAATTGCCTTCTATATGGGACTTAAAACTATCTATATGTAGTTCAGAATAAGGTATATAGGTATAAAGAAAAATCCCCGCGGCTTAGTACGACCATTTTTTATTTCTCTCTTTCACAATTCATTTTTAGGTCGAAACTAGATCGGCGCACCGACCTTTTCGTCAGAAGATTCGTCGTCCTGTTCTTTTTCTTTTTCTTTTTTCTTTCTTTCTACTTTTTTTTTTTCTACCACGGTAATAGGAATAAAGCGAGCGAGCTAGCGAGCCCAGCCAGCCGACCTTTATACCAGGATTATAAAAGTTGGTCCTAAAACCAAACGACGTCTAAAAAATATGATCCCTCTATAAAAGACAGACGATGTAGTTTCACGTAGCGATGTTGTCGCGGGTAAAGTTCGCGCAGGTATTATCCCAGAGCTGGGGACAGTATCAACTTCCGGAGGGAAAAGTCCCGGGGTTGTTTTAGACCGGAAGTTTGAAACTGGCTCGAAAAAGTAAAAGGAGAATAAAAAAAAAAAGAAGGAAGAAAGGAAGAAAGGAAGAAGGAAAAGAAAAATAAACAGACGAAAAATTTGAGGGAAAAAATATAAATAAATATGATCGTAACATGATGACGTGACGTGATAAAAGAAAATTCGATAATATCTTGGAGGTAATCACAGCAATCGCGGCTGGTATAGTTTAGATCGTAGATATTGGAGTGAGGTAACGTCGTCAAGTCTCCAATAGTTTCTAGTTGGTCGTTCGCCTGCATCTGCAGGTTCTATTCCTGAACCGAGTGTTATTTATTCATATTTGTCACAGCACCATTAATTCCCCTTTCCACAAAGGTAGGTAGGTACTAGTACGTTTCTCGGCTTGGCGTCGCGTCGCCTAGCGTCGCGTCGCGTCGTTCGAACTAAGTCGCGGTAGATTGAAGATATTTGTAATATACGAGCTGTATTCACGGAACCAGACACGACCAGCCTGTTTGGCAACCTATAATTAATCCGCAATGCATTTCTCTACAAGAAATTTGCATCCGTGCTAAGCCCCGCTTAACGTCGACCACTAAACGCCTGCTTTTCCTATCCAATATTCGCATCGTATGTACAACACTGTCTTCTTCCTGTCCGCTATACCGGTTCGAAATAAAAATCCGGAACCCTGTGAAATTCCTTTTCGTATAATCGCACACAGAGCTTTAATTCATCGCGAATTAAAATTGCGAAATATCTTACCATATATATGTAGCGAATTTGACATGGAAGGTATTCAATAATTCAGTAGCTGTAGTACTGTAATCTTGATAACGAAATCTAGAAGAAAAGTATGAAATAGTATTTCTATTTTAAACGGGATACTAACTTATTATGTATGTATGAGTAGCATGCAAGTGCAATTACTGTTCTACCAAGGAATAAAGTAGAAAATTATAAAGAGCTTCTTGCTGCAATTTTATTTCCATACGCTATACTCATCGTGTACCTACCTACCTACCTACCCGGGGTACAAAGACTCTTAGCACTCGAGTTCCCACTTCAGTTTTCTACGAGTTATCCTGAAAGTAATCTTTCAACGACGTGACGGTTGAGAGATTTCAATTTTTCATCATTCAAATAGAATGCCACCCTTTAAAATCCTCGCGATCATCTAAGATGATCCGATGCGAAAAATCAGCACCTATACTAGAACTCCGGCGATTAGGTATAGAATAGATTAGAATCCTTCCAACGTTGCAATAAATAAATGAATGATCGAATTTGAGGAAATCCAGGATTTCTACAGGACCTTAAATTCCCGGATTTTCTACATCGAGACCGAGTTCTTACCCGCCGTTTTACACGCGGCTGACTGGTCAAATTGATCGCATCGTTTCAAGAAACTAATTCATTCGTTCCTATAAACTTAGTACCTACTCTATACCTTGGCGTCGAGTCTGAGTCTCGCCTCTTAGTTTATCACAGTAAATGTCGATCAGATTGAGTCACATA
This sequence comes from Tenthredo livida, assembly GCA_963992785.1. Taxonomy (NCBI): domain Eukaryota; kingdom Metazoa; phylum Arthropoda; class Insecta; order Hymenoptera; family Tenthredinidae; genus Tenthredo; species Tenthredo livida. The sequence goes on along the minus strand of OZ023071.1, from coordinate 2,907,137 downwards.
CTCTAGCAAACTCCGCTAACTTGAGAGAACTCAATTAATCGTATCCGCGATTTACTCAAATATCCGACTTTTACTTCAAACTCCCGCTTCCCTGATATTGCTGCTCTCACTGCTATAGACGCCAGTTTAAATGCACCACTTCTGCAGTTATAGGCGACACACACTAGACAATCACTTTACCTCTACTATATCCTCGATATATGGCTGTACATTTTATTTCAGGAATATAAGCCTCCCAGCTCTTACCTCGATTGCTTTATAGATCCACCTAGATATCTATTTCATTTTATTCCCAAACTGATTCATTCGGGCTACACGTATCGCATACCTACCCACCTACCCACCCTTACGTATACCTAACATAGAACTGTTATCTCTTCATAGGCGACTGTCCAGATCCAAGTTGCAGTGGGCACGGAGCTTGCGTTTCCGGTAAATGTTACTGCAAAGCTGGATGGCAAGGAGAACGTTGCAACCAGGTCGATCAGCAGGTATATCAATGTCTTCCCGGATGTTCAGACCACGGCACGTACGATCTGGAGGCAGCTTCCTGCATCTGTGAGGAGCACTGGGCAGGGGTTGATTGTTCACAGCCGAGCTGCGGACTAGACTGCGGTTATCACGGCTCCTGCGAGCAAGGACACTGCAAGTAAGGATCGGTTTCGATAATGTGAGAATAGGAGGACCAACGTCGCACTAAACGTCGAGTTTTTATCTTCTTTTTTCATCCCGTTTCAGATGCCACGACGACTGGACCGGATCCAGGTGCGACCAAAAACCCTGCGATGTTCGCTGCGCTGATCAAGGTCAGTGCAAAAACGGTACCTGCGTTTGTAGCCAAGGATGGAACGGCCGACATTGTACATTGCGTAAGTATCAAGTGAAACGAATCGTGCGAATTATGAATTATCACCGTTATTGCTTCATCGATCAATAATTATTGGACCCTGTTTAATAATGACAATCAATCGTTGCAACTAAAATACAGCCGGATGCGAGAACGGATGCAGTCGCCACGGTCTCTGCACTCTGCAAGAGGGAGAATACAGATGCGAGTGTTCGGTTGGATGGGCAGGACGAGATTGCAGTATCCGTCTTGAGATGGAGTGCAACGACGATATCGATAACGATCAAGGTAATTCGCCAGACTAATGATCATTGCATTTATTAGAGCAAACTTTATCCTATTTTCATCATTCATTTATTTATTTATTTATTTTTGTTCATCTTTCAGATGGAATGGTCGACTGTTCAGACAGCGAGTGCTGTTCACATCCTGCTTGCTCAGACCACATAATGTGTCTGGCTAGTAACGACCCTGTCGAAGTTCTTCTGCGGAAACAACCACCGAGTGTAACAGCTTCGTTTTATCAAAGAGTCAAATTCTTGATCGAAGAAAACAGCGTGCAGAGCTACGCTCACATGGACGAGTACAGCGAGAGGTAGGAACTCAAATTTATACAAATTTCGATCATTAACTTACCGATAAATACCTATACGTTAAACTAATACTATACCTAACTGAATATGCCACATGCCAGATAATACATTTCGATCTTATTCATTATCGAACATTTATCAAGAGGGATCTTTTGACCCAGTGCAAATTGAAAACTCAAATCGTTCATAGCCGGGGATGTTTAATCAAATTTCCTTCTAAGATTGTAAAAATATTGTCTGGCGCGGTGAGTTTATTATTCGCGATGGGGATATGAGTTTGAAAATGAATCAAATTTTATGACGAAAATGAATTTTCTTCATCTGTAACAGACGATGCAGCGGAAAATTGATAAAATGAAATGTTTTACTTTGGTGACTGATTTTTAAAAATGTTTAATACGGTAAAGGGCGAATTCTGCATATAGAATAATAGCTGGAAGAATAATTGGGGTTTTTATCAATAAGATGGAATAAATGATGTTTAAAATATGTGAAAATAAGTAGGATCCCCATCGTGAGTATAAATGGCCAATATATTGAATATCTATCACTTATACATCGTTAGATAAAGTTGATAGCCCCGAAATATTTAGATTAGGCCAGCTTAGCATCTGATTGTGAGTAACCAGTGACACGGGGTCATGGGTGACCCCGAATTCAGTGGGTGAAGAAACCCGCAACCCTTAAACCCACCCCGAAAAAACCCCCCCGCCGCAATACCATCATCCCCCGATCCTAGTCCTCGTGTTTCACCCTTCCCTCCCCCGAATCTCAGCTACGCTAATCACCACCTCAGACACATTGCCAAACAAAACATAATCTGTATGTGAAAATCACGTTTTAATTAGCCAGTCCGCAATAATTACGTAGATATGATATGGGATGAAATGCAACGCAATGCAACGCAATGCAATGCAATGCAAATATATATTATAGAGAGCGATACTGACTTGAGAGTGCCTTCGAGAACGACAGTGTGACGACGCCGTTTCTCTTTAGCTGCAATTACCATTAACTAATATTTATTCATTTCTTCATATTTATGCTACAAATTTTTATTACTTTACCATCGTACCGCACTGCTGCAGCTCGCTTTAGCTCGCGAGTGCTATTTGCACGTGCCTATTACCCTGGGAAAATATATTAAACTCCACTTTTCTTTTTTTTTTTTTCTTTTCTTTAATGGCAAAGCTTACGATTAGTATTACTCAAAACAGCAAACACGTTGCACTCGCAGGGGTAAAACGGTTTTTAGAACTGTTATCGTGCAAGGTTTATAGACGAACGTTCGAACCACTTTTAAAAAAGCTTCCATTATTATTTCAATCGCTTCTTTTTATTGAAAAAACAAAAAAAAAAACAAAAAAATAGTCCATCATTCGAGGAGTGTGATTTTTTCGTTTTTTTTTTTTCTCATCCTGACTTTTGGGGGATGTTTTTTTTTTTTTTTTCTTTTTTTACAACTTATACCTTGTTTGACGTACAGCTATATCTTGCGAGATTTTTTCTCGCGGAACGGATTTAAAAACAAATCTTTTGTAATGTGTTTTGGATGGCAATGGCTTGAGGGTACAACAAGCGTAGTTGTTTCAAGAAAATTCGGGGGATTCGTGTATTTTGTCTAGTGTTAACCCTCTGTGTGTACCCAACCACCACCACACCACCACTCACCCACAGCTGAGCCTCTCGAGTGGCTCGATTTATTAAAGATTATATAAATCTATGAATATATAGATTTGCCTTTTACTTTATTAGTTACTTCTTTTTGGTACTCTATAGACATAGCTTATTATTCAATTACGAAAAAGCAAAGAAAAAAGAAAAGAGAAAAAAAAAATCAAATGAAAGAAAGAAAGAAAGAAAGATCAAAAAAAGAAAGAAAAAAAAAAGTACAAACATTTATATCAGTTTTCAAAATTGCCTTTAATCTACAGGCCATTTATTAAATAAATACAAAATCATGGTAAAAATTATGTAATATTCGTAGTATGGTAGACACAAGTTTGAAATATCTATATTTAGGCATTTATAGTTTTTTCACATTTCTTTGAAATTTTGATTATACATATATTACCTATATGTGCGCATTTACGGAGCCTTTAGACGCTGAAAAGCGCTTAATAAATATCCAAACCTGTGTGTTCGAAATCCGTGATCATTGTTTTGTGGTACTGTCATTCGTTATCGTCGTATAAGTTATAATGTTCAATTATGTTTCTATTCGATCAAACGAAAGGAACTATACGAGTTAATATGAAAACTTGGATGATAATTTGCAGCTGAATGATTTGTTCGAAAATTTTCCGATAAGATTCATTTTTATTCCTAGGCAATTAATTTTCGTCTAATTCATTGATAGAAGAATAGAAAGCTCCGCGTAATGAAAGATGCAATTTTTTTTTTTGATTTTTTTCTTTTTTCGAAAATTCATAAACCCGTTGTGGGATTCGTAATTTTTATATAACGAATAACGTACCAGATTTACCTGTACGCAGTAACGGCATATAATAGGCGCGAATTAAATATATGGTCAGTTCGATATATATACGCTAGCTATTCATGTACGTAGTTTCCAACTTGTGTCTGTCATATGTACCACTCTATGTTGAACGATTCTGGGAATAACTGTATTCATGTGAGAAAATGGAAGTGTGTATGATGGGTACGCTTGATTAGTGTGTGTCTACGTCTATTGTTTTTGTATCGCCATACAGAACATTGCAACCGCATTCAAAGTGTGTTCCTTCCGCTTCTCTTCTAAAAATATATATATATATATATTTGCTCGAATAGAAAAAAAAAGAAAAAGAAAAAAAAAAAACTTTGATGTATAAGTTACAGGATACGTATATGTACAATTGGTTCTTCTTGTATACCAATATATATATATATAGCATATAAAGGCTGCGGCATTTGAAATTTTTTAAAATATTATATCGAAGTATAATTATTATAGACATTTTTTTTTCTTTCCTTTTCAAAAGTTTTTTTTTTTTTTTTTTCTGTCACTCTCTTCGTTCTCATATGTTTTAATGTTTGTGCAGCTATTGTTGGTATTATCTATCTATCTATTATATTAAAAAAAAAAAAATTGAAAAAAAAAAAAAAGAAAAAAAAAAAAATACGTGTGCAATGTTGCGTGTGTGCATTGTCTACCCGCATTGCGGGTTCTGTGACCGTGGTAACGTAACGCCCTTTCTTCTCGTTGGTTTTCCCACACGTAGTGAGTTCTGGAATTACTTTACACCGCGGTAAGTTGCAGCTCAGCTCTCGCTAATCGTTCATGTCCAGCCATCTATGCTCGTCGCTCGTACATATATCATCTTACATATACATGTTTCGTAAAATCCTTATAATTAAAATTAGTCAATTCATTTTCATCAGTTATTTGTATTTTTATTTTGCTCAAGTTTGATCATCTGCTTGTTCTCCGTTCCCATTGTCGTTTTTTTTTTTTTTTGTTTTTTTTATTGTCTTTTGGTTTCTTTTTTTTTTTACTCGAATTATTTAATTTTTTTTTTTTCCTATGCTTCCTACTTTCATTGAGCCATATACACACACAAATTTCAACTTATATATTATAGTCGTCATTTTTTTCCCATATGCGATATAATAATGAATTGATTAGAAAAGTCATATTGATTGACATCGTAAAAATGATTTCTCGTTCCACGTTGTATTCGCGGATGACGACAGTTTGATTTTTTCATTTTTTTCATTTTTTTTTCATTTTTTTTTGTTAGAAATTCATCGCGCAGTAAAATTTTGCAAAAATAAAAAACTGAAAAGAGACAAGAAATAGTCAATTCTATGTTGTGTATGCGACAATGAAATAGGAGGGAGTAGCATTCAATTGTAAATAATTAATTGATTTGAAATACAAAAAGAAAAAAGAAAAAAAAAAAAAGAACCAATTCGTAAAAAAGCTGTCTCTGTGATGTCTGTGATATGTTGTCAGGCTGTTTTTGTTTTGTCTTGTCTTCTTGTCCATTAGATAATAGTAAGTATGTTATATACCGTTAACCTGGTCTTGTGTTGTTTGTGTTGCCAAGCTTGCACTTTGTACATCCTGTCAAATGTCTAGTGAACGTCCTAGTTTTATACACCGCTGACTTTATTGCGTACCAAAGTAATTGTTTTCATTTATTTCTGGTAAAATAATAATAACACAATATATTATATACCACGCAAGCTATATTTATATATATAGTTACTTCTTTTTTTTTTTATATTTTTTTTTATTATAATTTTTTTTTTTTTTTTCTATTACCAAAATCAGAACGTAACGTTAAGATCAGAAAACAAGAAGAAGAAAAAAAGAAAATAATCAAACAATCAAAAAACAAGAAAAAAAGAAGAGAAAAAAAGAATAACCCTGAGCCCCCTTCGCCCCATCCTTTGTCTGCGTCTGTATCACTGTCTGCTATGTGCCATTACTAACCATACCCCGTCAACCTATTAACCACAACCCTGTGTCTGTCTCTCCTTAATCCAAAATAATCGCCCTAAGACCCGCACAACGCCCTTATACCCATCTCTATGCCATCTACCCCCCAGAAAAGAAAAAGAGAAAAAAATAAAGTAAATCAAAAGAAAAGAAAAAAAGAAAAAAACAGAAAACAGAAAAAACAAAATCACATATATATATAATATACCTTTTTCTCTCTGTATATCTCAAGAGACGAGAATAAACACCTGCCGATAAATATAATTTTTATCTTTTTTTTCATTTTTTTATTTCATTTTTTTGTTTTTTGTCTTCTCAACTATATACTCAATTATCGGTCTATATACGTATAATATATACATATATGTATATTTTATATATTTAATATGTAATACAACATATAATATTTATTGGCATTTTGGAACGATATATAGCTTAAAATCCGTATATCTATACATACATTCGGTGATAAATTGAACAATTACATCGTGCGATCGTGTTGTTGCAATTATATATTTTTATATATAACATATTGAAACGACATGATTGACTGGGACACCGTTATCAATTTTTTTTTCATTATTTTTTTTTTCATATTTATCTATTCACTTACTTATTGATTTATTTGATTAATTTATTGAGAAAATTTCTTTCCATTATTATTTATAAAATTGACTTTAATTTATAGGTTGGTGTCTGTTTTTTAAGATCTCAATGTGTTTGAGGATTATGTTACTATTATTATGGTTTGGGTTTTATAGTAGTGACGACAGTGCCTGCCACCTTGCTGTGCTCGTACTTGGAGGATCGGCACCCCTCCACCCTTGATCAACGAGTTCATCAACCTAAGTGTGCAGCGTCGTTATAATAAATCATTTGAGATATATATAACTTTTTCAGATTAAAATATCACTCGCTCTATATATCTATATTCAAATTTTCGATATTAACAAAGAAAAAAAAACGAAAAAATACAACAACTAGTCGATCTTCGACGTAGGGGGAGTGTGATCCTCCAAGAAACACCATATCCTCCTATATATGCAGTCCCTTAGGGACTTATAAATATACTCTATATACGTATATACATATGCATATATATTATACAACAAATTATAATATATATTTATATATATACATATACATAAAGAAGCATATATGTATATGGATATGTATACATACATGGCAATTACTATATTACACCATTATTATTATTATTATTATGATTATTATTATTGTTATTATTATTATTATATAAATAAATACATGTATACATGAGTATGTATATATATATTTATTTATATAAATATATATAATTTTCGTTATATTCAGCACACACATACACATGATTGCTTACAATATTCAGCTTAACATTCCAATTTACTGCAGAAAGTCCAATCCTGAATTTATTATACATTTACGTCTATATACATACATATTATCTGCATGCGTTTCTACTTCATAAACCCTGCCTCGGATGGAAAAGAAAAAAAAAAAAAAGAAACCAAAAACCATAAACAATTCGTTATTCAACTGAAAAGTAAATATTCTCACTCTTTGCCAATAGTCACGCGATTCTATATTATATTGATATATAATGAATATATAATAATAGTACCTACATATATACATATAGGTATATACATTAAATTTCATTTCATTATCCAATTACTGAATCAATTAGAATTGTTTTACAATTTACATTCAGCGAACCCGCAGGCATTAGTTTCTTGAATTGGACGTTCAATGTGGCGTTTGAATGAAGTTTCAGAATCGCGTTGGCAGTGAATTGAGAATATTGGATGTCTATTGGGCCATTAACTACGCAAGTTGATTTCGTGCCATTTACCAAATCCATAAAAATCTATATCCCGTTATACCGTTATCAGTATAAAATTTTGAACAACATTCACGGGTGATGAAAAAAAAAAAAGAAAAAAAATTCAATTTCATCCTGGGAAATAGAAAAAAAAATTGCTGCCATTTATATTCGGGGTAAATGAAATCACCTTCGTAATAGTTAATGGCTTTTTTCAACGTTTAATTCCATGGCCACCGCTATACCTATTATTTGTAACAGCCGGGTTGCCGTGATGCGAGGCCAAGTAGTAACCGAACAAGGGCTTGGGATAGTAGGAATACGGGTCTCAGTCGACAGGGATTCGCGATTTGGATTCACCCTGACACGAGCTGGTGGATGGTAAGTACATTTTTATACTAAGCAAAGATTTAGCGTGAACCACGAAACGTTAACACCTTGAATTCGTAGTGAATGTATGGCAGCTTTTGTGCGATACCTTGATTCCTTATCGCGTTAGGTATATTCCTCAAGGATTAGAGGGAATTGAAATTTTCAAATTTGGATGAAAGGAATGACTTCCTTCTTCCGCCCTCGAGCACCGAATTTCACTATATCTCGGGTAAACCATACGTGTAGCGAACTTAGCACAGGCTCTTAAGCTGTACGCACACGGTAATAGGATCAGAGCTGCATTGTAATGAAGGGGAACGTCTGTGCCATATAGAGGTATGGCAAGGGTAATCCTCGAATGTTGGAGAAGGGAGAGGATCGAGGCGGGATCGCAAACCACATCAAAGCTCGGGCTAATGATGTTGAAAGCTTGTTAATTACTCCGCGCAAGCCCATAGCATTAACCTGACCTCCCCAGCCCCGAAATCACCGCTAAATATTCATGTAATATGTCAGGTAGTCTCCACAAAGCTTGCCTTATAGTTACACATGCCTCAAACTCTGCCTTTATGCCATACGACAGGCTTGAGGTCGCCGGAAACTGCGTAGATAACATTGCTGCATAGTATACGTATATTATAATAGATAACTCAAAGTTTAGGTCCTGCAATATACGTCGCAACAATTTCTGTGACATTTCGTTCAGCGGTTCAGATATCTGCAGCAAAGCCATTCTACAGACTACACTCGTACGAAATTACAGTTACATGTTTTCATTTCGATCAGGTTCGATGTCCTTGTTAACGGCGGTGGAGCAGTTACACTACAGTTTCAACGAAGTCCTTTCAAGCCTTTAACTCGTACCGTATTCGCACCCTGGAATCAAATCGTTGTTCTACCTCCAGTAGCTATGACACTGAGCGAAGAAAGCGCATCTTACAGACCGAATCAGCCCCCTAGTCCTGCTGTTGGTAAGAAAAATGTCGCGTATACACATTATGTTAAAGCAACATCAAAAAGAAGACATTATTTCATTTTTATAGCTAAAAATTTTGATGCGATAAATTTTCTCTCTCGTTGATTAATAGATGGGTGCATATATATTATATCTTTTTTTTTTCAAATTTCCATCGACACTGGCGACGATTGTATCCTCGATTTCACGAACATCACCTTGTGTTGTCTTTGTTCTGTCCATGAGTGTTGAATGTTTAAGTTTCGTTTTATTTACTGCATAAAATATAATAGGCTTCCCAGGGATTTCAATGGGCCTATTTGGCGAACATGGACCCTGCCTGGAACATGATCATGAAATATTACGCCCGATAATAGTCGGCACATGGATGCCCGAGAAAGTTGGAGGACTGCCCGGAAAAAGTTTGGTGTTTGCAGAAACTCAGGTACGATATCATAATATCTCCTTTAATGTCCTTAATTGCAACATGAAATCATCTCTTACTACATAAATGAATATTTTTTTGTGCAGATTGTTCAAGAAAGCATAGCTATTCCGGGTTCAAATCTTCACCTCATGTACCAAAGCAGTCAAGCCGCTGGTTACTTGTCGACAGTAAGAATGCAGCTGACAGGACCGTTGATTCCAAAATCTCTGACACATGTTCATGTGCATGTTGAAATCGAAGGTTCTCTTCACGCAAAGACTTACGAAGCAGATCCTAACTTGGAGCACACATTTGCATGGAATAAGCGAAATGTTTACAAGCAGAAGGTGTACGGCGTTGCTCAGGCGAGAATTTCAATCGGCTACCAACATTCCAGCTGTCAATCTGTAGTCTGGGAAACTCAAACAGCAACTTTGCAAGGATTTGACGTTGACATTTCTGACGTTGGTGGTTGGGGCTTGGACATTCATCATCATTACAACTTCCATGAAGGAATTTTGCAGAAAGGAGACGGCTCGACTCTACACTTCAAACAGTACCCACGTACTGTCAAAGTCGTTATGGGAACAGGATTACAACGAAGTTTGGTGTGCCAGGACTGCAATGGTCTGGCAAAGGATGCTAGGCTTTTAACACCAGTGGCATTGACCAGTGGACCAGACGGCAGCATATACGTCGGGGACTTTAATCTCGTCCGTAGAATTACCCCTGAAGGAAACGTGAACACCGTTTTAATTCTGAGGTTCGTTTTTGCACTGAATTTAATTATTAATCGAATCGTTTATCATAATGACGTCCAATTCATCAAACTCTATGTATTTTCCAGCGCAACTCAAGTAGCCTATCAGTATTATCTATCCGTTTCACCGGCTGACGGTCATCTTTACATCAGTGATCCCGAAAAGCACCAAATCCTGAGAGCTTTGTCCCTAGAAAAAGTCCAGGATCCTAGCATCAACATGGAAGCAGTAGTCGGAAGTGGTGAAAGATGCATTCCGGGTGACGAAGGACATTGCGGCGACGAGGGCCCCGCGATTCACGCCAAATTGGCTCATCCTAAAGGTTCGTTTTGCTCATTTGCATGATACTATATGACGGGAAAAGTAGGGTGAATCGCTTCTATTTTTACGGAATCAACGTTTTTCAGGAATCGCTATCGCCGCTGACAAGACTATGTACATTGCCGATGGTACAAACATTCGAGCAGTCGATCCTCGCGGGCTAATTCACACTCTGGTCGGTCATCATGGTCACCATAATCACTGGTCGCCCGCACCATGCATGGGAGCGATTCCCGCGCATCAAGCACAACTTCAATGGCCAACTGGATTGACTTTGAGTCCACTGGACGGCTCATTGCACTTTATCGACGATAGATTGGTCCTGAAACTGACCAGCGATTTGAAAGTTCGTGTTGTGGCCGGAACTCCTCTGCACTGCACAAGCAATGCTAACATTGCTGGAGCCCCAAGAGCTAATTTTTCGGTTGCTGTTAGTGACAAGAAACCTGATGAAGTTCTTGGCTCGGTTTTAGCCGTGGCTTTTAGCCCGACTGGAGAGCTGTACATCGCCGATAGCGATTCTCACAGAGTGAATTCTATCAGGATGGTCGATTCGTCGGGTAAAATGTCCCACTTTGCTGGACAACAACAGGAAAGATTGCGGGGACAGTGTGAGTGTAATAACACCACGCCAAGCACCAAGATTATGGATTCCTGCACTTGTACTGACGACACGAGTAGCACTGAGACACTTTTATCGTCGAATGCAAAGTTCCTAGCTATATCTGCCCTCGCAGTATCCCCTGATAGTGTTTTGCACGTTGCTGATCAAGGCAGCCTCCACATCCTCGCCTTGCAGCCTTATCTTCCAAACCACGACGAGAGTGGAGAATTTCACATTCCGTTTCCACCGTCGAATGAAGTCTACGTGTTCAATCGATACGGGCAGCACGTTGCTACTAAAGACTTGACGTCTGGGAAGACCCGATACTCTTTCTTGTACAGCAAAAATACCAGCTTTGGTAAATTGTCGACTGTTACTGACAGCGCGGGAAATAAAATCCAGTTCTTGAGGGACTACAGCAACGTTGTTAGCTCGATCGAAAACACTCAGGACCACAAATCTGAGCTGAAAATTTCGGGCGTTGGATTCCTCGTGAAATTATCAGAACGAGGTAGATCCGAGATCGCCCTTGATTACGACAGCTCAACTGGCCTGCTCACCAGTCGATCGGGAGTAAGTATAATAATCAATCCGCAAACTCGTGCTTATGAATCGTGTGAAAATTCATCCAAACTAAAACATTGAATTCTTTCCACAGGGAAGCGAAACGTACATGTACTCTTACGACAATCTTGGCCGTGTAACTGACGTCATTTTGCCAACTGGAGAAAAACTGAAGCTTGGTTCCGGACTCTCAAAGAACGAGGGGTTGTCCGTTAAGGTTTCGGCGCCTCTTCAAGCACTGCGAAAGGGAGACAAGCAGCGATTCCTGGAACTCATAATGAAGAACGATCAGTTCAAGACGCTCCAGATCACCGACGGTTCGTATTTCGATTGCTAATGCTCGATGTCGATCAATTTTCAGGCATTTTAGACCGCAGAAATCACTCCTAATCCGTTCAATTTCAGGAACGGAAGTCGAGGTTGCTACAGCCTTCACGAACAGCAGTCTGACAATTTCTCTTCCCGGAGGTGGTGCAGTGTCAAGTGCAGCAAAAGCGAAACATCCGCTTTTGGAAGCCGCGTTACCAGTCGAAGCCGAAATGCTACCAATGTGGAGCTACCAAGTAATGAATCTCGGAGAACTGACGAACACCATGACCACAGCGTACAATCTAGTCGGAGACGTGAGCCACCTTCAACAGACGTTGAACAGAGAAATTTGGGTGAACGACACGCGGGTTATAGGAGTCGAATTCGAGCAAGCTTTTAGTCGCGAAACATTTTACGACAAAAATCGGACTCCGTTATTAACGGTGACCTTTGATCCGGCTGGTCTACCCTTAAATTGGCAGCCCTATCACCACGGATACAACCTCAGCATATCGTACGACAATTTTAATCGTATTGAAAGCTGGAAGTGGGGAGCATCGGACGAGACTTACAGCTACGATCGTCATGGGCATTTGGCCGAGGTGACCAACAGCCAAGACGGAACGAAGAGATACACATACAACGATTACAACATGCTTGCAAAAATCACTTTGGCTAGTTCTCGCCGTTTCTCACTTCAGTATGATGACGACGGTGGGCTTCGTCACGTCACATTGCCGTCTGGTACCAAGCACTCATTCTCCTGTCAAGCATCCCTCGGATTTTTAAGGGTGACTTACACTCCCCCAGGAAGTTCAAGGGCTTATTTGCAGCACTATAGCCACGACGGAAATCTTCTACAAACAGTATTTCCCGGGGATGGAGCTCGGATTGTCTACAGATATCACACTTCCGGGCAAATAGCTGAGATAATACACGGTGATGGAAAAAGCGAGATTATTTACACCGAAAATGGCCTACCCTCCGAAGTAATACATTCCGAAAAGGACGTTGAGTATAAATGGGACTATCAGTACAACGCGGCTCTTCTTGTTGAAGAGAGAATTGACTTCGGGGCAAAGACTGGCCTCAGTAACGCTAAATTCACGTTTGAATACGACGATAATTTCCGACTTACTGCTGTCCAGGGAAGAATTGGGGGGCAGAATTTACCCCAGCATTTAATGGCTTACAATCCGAAGACCGGGATGCTCGATCAGATCGGACAGTTCAAAATCGCTAAGCCGAAAATGAACGAGACCACTGTGTCGGACGGTACTGCTCTATTCTCTCGCAGCACCGATGGACGGTTTTTGGAAACTCAAGTGACGGTCACTATCCATAGTATGGAAGTTTTCAGGATGGAATTCACCCATGACTCGAGAGGGCGGATTAATCAGACCAGAACTTACACCCGTAACGTCGGCGTGAACACCTACACCAACGTAAAGAATTACACTTGGGATTACGACGGGCAATTGACTGGCGTCGAAGCCCAAGAACCGTGGGGTTTCAGGTACGACGATAACGGCAACATGCTGTCTCTGACCTACCGCGGGAACACGATCCCAATGGAGTACAACACGATGGATAGAATCGTGAAGTTTGGGGAAGGGTTGTACAAGTATGACAACAGAGGTCTGGTGGTCCAAAACGCGAGGGAAGAACGGTTCAATTATAACGCTAAAGGGTTGCTAGTGCGGGCCATGAAGAGGGGTAGATTCGACGTGAGATACTATTACGATCATCTCGATCGTTTAGCTACAAGAAAAGACAATTACGGAAATGTGACGCAATTTTTTTACAACAATCAACAAAGGCCTCGCGAAGTCAGCCAGATCTATAGCCCTCGTGATGGTAAACTTATGTCGCTTGTATACGACGACAGGGGCCACCTTATTTACGCACAAGTGTATAGACACAAGTATTACATCGCTACCGACCAGTGCGGTACACCGATTATGATATTCAATCAATACGGAGAAGGAATTAGAGAGATAATGAGATCGCCTTACGGACACATAGTCTACGACTCGAATCCCTATCTCTATCTACCTGTAGATTTTTGCGGTGGACTTTTAGACCAGGTAATTATCCGTCGAGGAAGTCGCGTTCGAAAAATCACGCGACTTTTTATACATCTGAATTTTCTATCGCAAATTTCATTCTCCAACAGGTTACTGCCTTGGTCCATATGCCGAATGGCAAAGTCTACGATCCTCTGATTGGCAAGTGGATGTCACCGCTGTGGGAGAACGTATTGGACAGAGTAGCTACTCCTACGCATCTGAATCTCTACAGATTCAACGGGAATGATCCGATAAACGTCAGGCACACCAGTCAACAGAATCAACCGACAGGTAAAGATGTCTTTAAAATCACGCAAAGATGTGTAAAGTAAAGAATCCCATGCACCATACATTTCAACATTCTCATTATTACATTTGCAGAGCATTTGACCTGGCTTTCCCATCTCGGCTACGATCTGAAGAGTCTGGCTCCTCAGCTCTTCCCTGATGAACTACCTGGCAGTCCTGTTGGGTCGTCTTTGGGTCCGAGCAGTTCGATATTCGGGACGAAAGACAGGGCGAGAAATCTTGGAGTAAAGTCTGGTTTCCTTGCTCACATTGCTCAAAGGCACTCTGGAGACGCGGCCAGTTTGTCAGCTCCTCCTCGTTCAGCTTTGAAAAAAGACGCTAGCGAATTGGTTCCAAATCGTCTAGGTGCAGCATCGGATCCTCCGTTTGGAAAGGGGATTTTGGTATCGCGAACAGCGGACGGACAAGCAGTGGTATCCTCGGTCCCAGCCGCAAACGCGATATACAAAGACGTGTTCACGTCGGTTTTCAACAGGTCGTATTTCCTGCCGTTCACATTTGTAGTTCACAGTGCGCAACAGGATGCGTTTTACTTCGTTAAAGAAGAGGTATGGAGAGCCAGCGAAGATCGTGGTCAATTAAAACGTCTCGGTGGTCAAGTGAACACGACATTTCACGAGAATGAGAATGGCAGTGGAAGCAGTGCATTGGTAGACGTTAAAATCCACGGTGCTAGTGCGGTTGTTAATTTGCGGTATGGTACAACGGCAGAGAAGGAAAAACAGCGGCTTTTGCACCACGCCAAAGCAACCGCTATCCGTAAGGCATGGCACCGCGAAAGAGAGGCACTCAGAAGCAACACGCCAACGACTGTCGAATGGATGGCGACAGAACAAGAAGAGATATTGAAAGTTGGTTACGCGTCTAATTACGACGGTGAATACACCCACGATGCACAAATATATCCCGAATTAGCCGAGGATCCTTATAACATAAGGTTTGTTAAAAAGGCGGTTGATCCGTCGAGTAAGAAACGACGTAGGAGGAGAGGGACTCCAGCGTGTAAACTATGGTGGTTGGATCCGTTCTGCTAATTAGTGGAAGGTGATTTCTATACAAGAATTAACAGAAATTTTTGTTTTTTTTTGAAAAAAATATGAAAAAAAAAAAATAATTAAAATTAAATAAATAAAAAGAAGAAGAAAAAAAAGGAAAAAAAAAACCAAAAAAACTTACCCCAATTAATCTTTATAATACAGACTGTCGGTGAACTGAAATTAAAAAAAAATAAAAAACTATTAAAAAAAATAAGCCGCTGTACGCTCAGCGCTCTATATACACACAGAACACTATCAAAAAATAAATAAAAGAAAAAAAAAAAGAAAAAAAAATTTTATACCAAAGTCTATTTGTGTATTTCAAAGATGCCAAACACTAACGTTATAATAATTATAATAGGGTGTAGTGGTAAGAATTGTTGTAATAAGATTGCGTGGGCTATGAATATGCATATATATATATATATATATATAGGTATATATAAAGAAACTGCAAATCAGCGAGGCATGCGGTTGAATGTCTGACTTTATTGTTGCCAATAAGTTTCGTGTCGTTGTTTGAACAGAAAAACGAACAAAAAAAAACACAACTAATAGAGTGCCGATTAAAAGAGGAGAAAAAAAAATTTGTTTTTCGTTTTTTTTCCTAATATACAAAATAAATATGAACAATTAATTTCAATTTATGAATAATTATCTTGGCTTGATAAAGATAGAAAAAAAGAAAAATAATTATTAAAATTTGAAAGACTAATATGAAAAGAAGAATAAGAAGAAGAAAAAGAAAAAATGGAATATAAACCGTAAATAAATTAGTTAATATATATACAGACATATTGAATGACGATAAGAGGAAATCAGACGTATATATATACTATACATATAGCGTAAACGGATAATAAGACGAAGTAAAAAGAAAATTAATAATAATAATGTCAAACCCTGAACGCCCGTGTATATGTAAAAAAAAAAGGAAAAATAAAACGTAAAATGTAATATAACGTAAACTACTATAATAAAAAAAAAATTAAAAATTAAAAAAAAAAAAAAATGGAAAAAAAAAGAGAGAAATGCATTCATACAAGGTAACTAGGTAAATAAGGCAAATGTTTTCACGGCCATTTATTGTTGAGGTGGGATGAGTGAGAGAACCTAGTCAATACATAGCTTTACATCGGCATATTATAAGCTAGTAAAGTAATATACGAATATACATATAGCGATGTGAGGCAACATTTTGTAATGAAATTTGAAAAGAAGAAGAAAAAGAAGAAAGAAGACGAAGACGAAGACGAAGACGAAGACGAAGACAACAAGAAAAAATTACAAATTGATGCGACATATTGCTAATACATAATATACATATAAATACCTATACAATATTTTACTATCGTAATTGGTAAATGTACAGGTGTTGCATATATATAAATATATATATATATATCCGATCTATATATATACCTATACCCATGGTGTATATAATTGTATTACAATATTGAATATATACCTATATATAATAATATATAGGATAAAAAAAATAAGAAAAAGAAAAGAAAATGAAAACTATAAATGAAAAAGTAAAAAAAAAGAGAAGTAAAAAAGAAATGAAAAAAAAAAGAAAAAAAAAACGTCAAACAGACAGAATGACTGTGTTTAAATAAAGTCTCAACAGTGAATGGCCCGGACTTATAATATAACTTATAAGTCAGATGATATTTGTTAATGTCCGCAAAATCTATAGGGCTATAAATCTATAAATGGACGTTGCGTTATCAATTACCTAACTGATTAATTAACCCTAATTAGAATCGTAGGTGTGATGGAATGAAGTGATAGGCGGTGGTGTATTATAGTGGTGCTTTCTCGGGTGGAGAATCGGTGCAATGCTTATATACAATGAGTGAAAGAGAGAGTGAGAGAAAGAGAGAGAGAAATAAATAAATAAATTTAAAAAAAAAAGGAAGAAAGAAAGAAAGGAGATTAGCGAAGCTAAAATATTTTTAACATGAATGTGTTGTACCCTATATAGCGAGCTAATGGTGTCAACAATTAATAAGGTATATACATATATATATCGAAAAAATAGAAATATTTGGAATACCAATAATTAGGTAGCTATACCAATATGAGAGAGAATTAAGAAGCAAATGAAAATAAAAACGATTGATTGATTGATTGATTGATTGATTGATTGTTTGATTGTTTGATTAATTATACGCATTATAATAAAAACTCATATTATTAAAATAATCGGAATAAACTTCGTACGCGTACACCTTCATACCTATTTGTGCTTGCTGGATATACTATAAATAATAATAATAATAAAACACACAAATATATTTTATGTTTTTAATCGCAAAAACTATTGAATGTATATCGAAATTAATATTCCATCGTATGGTACAAGCTATTGTACTTTAGACGTATATACGTATGTACCTACCATCTAACCATTACCCATTACCCATTACCCATTACCCATTACCCATTACCCGTTACCCGTTACCCGTTACCCGTTACCCATTACAGTAATTCCCCCCACCGTTACACGTAACCATTATTAGCATCCATGATATGTTACGTTTGCCCGAATTAATTATCAAACCGTATTCAGCATGACTTATACCACCTATACCCACAAAACTTAAATAACAAGATAGCGGAGTAACAACATTGTACTGTCTGAATAGGTGATTATTAATTACCATTAAATGTATAAAATAGGATTAGACATGCTTTGTAATGCATTTTTAAATTACCATTAAATTAATAACAGCGTTCAAAGCATAAAAGTATTTTTTAAATATCAAGTGTCAAATTATATACACAGCGAGATCGTCGCCCTATAGTAGATATGGATGGGTGCAAAATGGGAAGAAAGAAAAAAACAAAAACAAAAAAAATGAGAAAAAAAAAAGAAAACGCCCGCTTCCAAATAATAAATATTAAATTTGATCACTTTTTAACTTCCATGAAGTTCGTAATTGTTTCATAAAAGTCATTGAAATTTTTTTGGATTTTCTTTTCCTTGTCTCTCTTGTTCTTTGTTTTCGAAAATAATTAGAAAAAAATAAAAGAAAAAGAAAAAAACGATTCATAAGTAAAAAAAATTCAAAAATCGAAAAAAAAATAAAAAATAAAATAAAAAAAACAATTCCAATATTATTCTCTAACAATGTAGAATGCAAACAGAATAGGGTGGCCTATTAGCTAGACCCTGGTCCACGTATACTTGATTACTAAATTAATGAATTAATTAATGAATTAATTAATTAAATGAATAATATTAAGGGAGCTGAATCGAAGCACAGCTCGGCTACGCTATAGCTACGACCACTACCTAGGTAGATTACGCTATTTTGCCGCTGATCTAATTGTTTACTGTCAAGTGTTGCTGTAAACCTAAACTAATAATATGATATTATATTTTATTTATATAATCTAACGAACTGTATTTATTGTAAATAGTCACGATGTTTGCTATGATATAATATATCTGTAACTGGATGGAATCTGCCTGATCTGCGCCCAGCCCTGTCCTTCACAATTACACACTATAAATATAAATTGAGTTTATATATATAAATATTATATATATATATATATATATAAAAAAAAAAAGAAAAAAAAAAAAAAAAAATAGTACGTATAAATATATAATTACCCCGATGTCAATATACTAACTCACGATGTATATTATACCGAATATTACAGACAGCTGAACGTGACGCGGCGGAATCCATTTATTTGATGATCGAATGCTGATATTAAGAAGCAGAAGAAGATGACGAAGAAGAATAATAAAGATAAAGAAATTAAAGTAAAAAAAAAATGAAAAAAAAAAACAAAAAAATCATATATCTTTCTTAAATATTCATATAAGTTTGGGTAGCATACGTCACACTGCATACACATTTTGCGTTCTCTGGAACCTAGACTATATGGCATTTAACTATGCCAATTATAAGGCAGACAGTGTCACGACCCAACCAGCATGTCCAATAACTTACAATATATTATTATAAGTATAATATATTAAGTGTTTTCAGAAAATATATGATCTATATATGATAATAAATACATAACGTTTTACATTATTTGTATTTCACTTCTGATTTGTGCGTAATTCACCTTCAAAATTAATTATACTGTATTAATTCCACCTGCTGTTCTACTAAATTTAAATCTTTTGCATACTCCAACGGCCAGAAAAACACCTGAGCCCTGTAACAGGTAGTATTATTATTTGCCAAATTGATAGATACGGACGAAGTATTCATTACGCGTCTGTGTATAGAAAAATATTAATCGCGTATGTTTAAACTTGCCATAGTTATCGCTATGAACAATGCAGAAACTGCTACCGTGTGAACATTTGACTTGAGGAGAATTAGCGTCTGTTTTAAACAGCCAGTCTTATAAGCCAAATCTTCGTTCATTATGAGACACTGAAATATTATTGAACTTAGAATTTACCTAGATTTTTTTAGGAACGAGTTATTCCCGAAACTTCATACCTTGTCAATGGAAAAAGAGCAACAACTCTGAGGAATGTTCATGTTATACACAGCCCAGTCCCTGTAGGATCTAATTCCGCAACATTGAAGCTAAAATTTATTCAAATAATCTTATAATCGGTACTTACAATATTCTAATAATCAATAAGCCTTACGTATTTATGAGTGTTATCCCAGGCTTCGGTTACCCAATCCAAAGAGTGGTAGTTTACTATCGTGTTAAACATGTCTTCGCGTACCCTTCTCATAATTTTATCAAAAAATGAAAAGCTCATTATCGAACAGACGAATATTACGCACAACGAAGCTATGTGGCATAATATATACTGGAAAAAGTGTTGTTATTTTTTGTTCAGTATATTTTTATTAGAGCTTATTGAATTTGTCTTGTTCTAAACTCACGATGATCAAAAATCTTCTTCTCTTCTTCACTATAGCTAAAATTCCTAGAAATGCTATTGCGGACGTTAACAATCCGACGAAAAGTAAGATCGTTACGAAAAATCGTTGACCTATTAGTCTAGACATTAATTTACTGTCGGTTAACATCCATACTGATATTATTAGGGCTGTGATACCCGAAAGCTATGGGAATAAGGAAATAAAGAAATACTTGAAATTTTGGAATTTCGGGAAATGGGATAAGCGTATTATTATAAAAATCGAAGAATCAGGTAGCTCTTACAAAGGTTGCACCGTTGACGCATAGAAACGAGAATTTTATACATTTTTTCGGTAATTGCTTATACGAAAATGAAAAATTCGGTATTCTGAAGAGTCGTTCTTTTTTAGAGCTTGCTGGTAGCGATTCTTCGCTCTCAGTAATTTCTTCTTCCACACTTTCGCTCTCAGTTTCTTCATCCGTTACGGCTTCCCTTCGCTTCATAATGACACTAATTTATTCCTGATGTAAATCAACGGATACCATTTCATCGGACTAAGTATTTCAATCAAATTAACATTTCTATTCTATTAAATTCATTTCATTTCTATTAAAACGTCGTTTCAAAATTCGGTTGTACGTTATAACGCTAACCATTTCGCGAATCAGAAAAACGCGTGTGGGTAAGTATGATTAATTTTCTATATAAACATTCGCAAGTTCGCTACCAATATGTGTGAAGTTTGCTTTACTCCCAATCATTATCCTCATTTTTATAATATTGAATAAAAAGTCGTTGGCAATTTCACATTACCGATATTTACAATCTCTAGTCATCTAGTTGACCAAAAATTGTAACATACTTCATTAAACTATAATAAATGATAAAATATTGAAAGTACAATGAGTGTCGATGTTAATTCAAATTCAAAAACCAGAGCACGGTATGCTGGGTAATAATCGTTCTACCGCGCACCGCTAGATGTCAATAGCGTCTAGATCCCGACTACCAAAGTCAATTCGTGATTCGATTAGAATAAAGAATTCCCACAACGTTTTTCGCGCCATAACCAAGATGGTTGAAGTAGTAAATAAATCGTCACGACTCTTCGACGTCTGCATTAAACATATTTCTATTAACTTTATACTACACAGCTGTTAACTTTGTAGGTTAACCCATTAAATCAAAATGAATAAAAGACCTTATTCGGGTCCTCCGTCCAAGAAGAATAAATTCAGGTAAACAAACGCTCGCGAGTTTTTCAAATTTTAGGTTATGCGATCCAACGTCATTCCCTCGGTGTATAAATGAACAAGTACATACCTATATTGCGTCTGAAATAGTTAACTAAACATCACGATAGCTTACTCGCCTATTATTCCCAATAATGTTGTTAAATTTACAACAAAAGACAGAAGAATAAAATATGAAAATGTTGTTTTATAGGTTACGAATGTTAAACTAAATCGAACCCCAAATTTCATCGATAAAGAATTTCTCCCTCTCATTTCACCCACAATCAAAAATTATTCAACTATTTTTTGTTTTTTTTTCTTTTTTATCAACAACAGGGTAGACGACGACGATGACGAATTTCCAGGATCGTTTGAAGCAGAGCTTGCGACTATGGAACAATTCGAAGATGAATACCAAGACTCGTCTCAGATATCCGGAGAGGTATAGACAAAGCCATACCATAAACTTGAGTAATCGATTAAAAATTTCATAATATTTCACTAGCATGTTGAATTTCAAAGAATTTTAAAGACTCCCAAAATGTTATTGTGTAAAAAAGTATCGTTTCAATTAACAAAATTGATAAACGATTGAATTATTGTAGTTATTATACCATTTTAGCCCGTCGTTTCTCCCGAGGTAAAACTAAGAGTAAGTTTTCAATTCCCTGTTATCTGTTGATCGTGCTTTTTTGTCATCCAGTATATAAAATTCACTGTGTATAACATTTACAGATATAAATCACACATGTATGATTCTCACATTTCCATTTAAAATTTTAGAGCAATTATTCACTGGCTGGTTAATTGTATCATTAATTTTTCCACGCAGTATACATACTCATAAAACATTTTTCATAGCTCGCTAGGTTTCATATTTCATCTTACAATGGCTTCCGCACATGTGACTGCTCAGCATCTTGTTTCACTGCAGTAATAATAATAATAATAATGATAAGAATAATAATAATAATAACATTAACAAATGAAATGCGTTAGTATCAATCGCAGTACACATTTTATTGCTGTCATCATGAATCGAGTTAGTAATTTGGAATTATTGTGGAAAATTAATACTTAACTAAATTTTATATCATTTTAATCCCCGAATATTGCGTAACTGTTTTCAGGATTAAGGAAGCTTGGATAAATTGCTTGGGAAAATAATATATGCAATTATTATTGTTCATGTTGTAGAATTGAATATAGAATTAATAATTTACTTATATTTAGGGACCAGATCAGGAAAACACTTGTTCTAAATGGAATAGACCGGCTCCACGGACGTTTGACCCTAAAAGAGACTCTCTTACTTTTCAACAAATAGAAGTTGATCATTACACAGGTAAACGAGGATTAAGAATCGATATTTAAATCCAATGATTTTGTACTTGTAAATATTTTTTTCATATATTTTTTGAAGCGGTAGTCAATCTTCGGAATTTAATGGATTTTATAACTTAGATTGATTGTACTTATAGCTATATTGAGAATAGAAAATTCCACCCAATTACCCGACCTGGTAAAGGCTTACCCGAAGACTTGCGTGTTCAGTAATTTATAAACGAACTCCCTCTTAATCCATTCTCACCATTTTTCTCATCGCAAATATAACAAAATAGTTTTATTTCAGGACAGCCACTGGCCGGAATGCCAGGAAGCAAAATTGGTCCTGTACCGATAATGAGAATGTACGGAGTTACCATGGAAGGAAACTCCGTCTGTTGTCACGTTCATGGATTTTGTCCTTATCTGTTTGTCACGGCGCCTGAAAAGTTCAATAACTCTCACTGCAAGCCGTTCAGGGTAAATTGATCTCTATCTCTCTCTCTCTCTCTTTCTCTCTGCCTTTTCCTCTTCATAAGAATAATCCGTTACTCATTAATTAATAATAACATATCTTTGTCATTAAAGGAAGCCCTAAATCGAGCTGTGCTAGCGGACATGAGATCGAATCATGATAAAGTTCAAGAAGCTGTACTAGTAGTTGAAATAGTCCAAAAACAATCAATCTACGGATATGCAGGAGAGGATTTAATATCTTTTATAAAAATCACAGTAGCTTTACCAAAACTTATAGCGCCTTGCAAACGTTTGTTGGAAAAAGAAACAATCTATCCCGCATTTAGCAATCACATTTACCAGGCCTATGAAAGTAACATAGAATTTGACATCAGGCAAGTATAAAAACGTCTCTAAGATTCTAATGATTCATTTCTGTCGCGAATTTTCATAAACAACTGTAACACTAACTTGACGATTTTTATATTCAAGGTTTATGGTGGATACATCCGTGGTAGGATGTTCATGGATCAAGCTACCGCCTAGTACATGGAAGATACGTGGCCAGTCAGGACATAACTTGCCCTTGACCAGTCGGTGTCAATTAGAAGTCGACGTTGCATGGGATGCATTCATTGCTCATCCACCAGAAGGAGAATGGGCCAAAGTTGCACCTTTCAGAATACTGAGCTTCGATATTGAATGTGCTGGACGTAAAGGTAGCTAAATATCACACCGAAGATGTGACCAAGCACCGAAATTAATAGTCTCACGATTGTCCCTTCAAAATAGAAACTTTGGGGCTCTGAATTCCTCGGAATACACCATAATGGTCGAAAATATCATAAAACTTTTATTAACTTAAACCAGAATCAAAGATTTCCACTTTTTCTAATCAAACAGGTATTTTTCCTGAGGCTAATCACGATCCAGTTATCCAGATAGCTAACATGGTGATAAGGCATGGAGACGCGGAACCATTTCTGCGAAATGTGTTCACGTTAGATACCTGCGCCCCAATTGTTGGTTCTCAGGTCCTCAGTTTCCAAAGAGAGGCAATCATGCTAGAGGTGAGTTCCTCCGACATCTGCGGTTGAACATTGAAATTGCCGAGAACTAAATCTGAACTTTTACAGAAATGGGCTGACTTTGTGAGACAATGTGACCCGGACGTCTTCACCGGCTACAATATAAACAACTTCGACTTCCCGTACCTAATAAATCGGGCCCAGCATCTGAAAGTAAGCTCCTTCAGCTTCCTTGGCAGAATAAAGGACATCAAATCTGTGATAAAAGACCAGGTGCTACAAAGCAAACAAATGGGTAGACGAGAAAATAAACACGTCAACTTCGAGGGGAGAGTACCATTCGATTTACTACTGGTAATTTCTTAGCGAATAATAATGGGGTTGATTAGTAACGACTCGTTACAGCAATCAATTGAATGTTTTAAATTTCTCTTCAGGTACTTGTCCGAGACTATAAACTACGTTCTTACACGTTGAATGCTGTGAGCTACCATTTTCTACAAGAACAAAAGGAAGATGTTCATCACAGTATTATCACAGATTTACAAAATGGGAATCCTCAAACACGCAGAAGACTTGCAGTATATTGTTTAAAAGATGCTTATCTGCCTTTAAGACTACTGGACAAACTCATGTGTATCATAAACTACATGGAAATGGCGAGAGTCACAGGTGTCTCACTTTGCAGCCTATTAACCAGAGGACAAGGTGTTAAAGTAGTCTCTCAGCTATTGCGAAAGGTGCTTTTTCTACCCCAAATAATTGACTTGAACCAACCCAGGCGAATTCTTTTACTCAAAACTCATCTACTTTTTCGTTTTTACATTCAGGCAAGAGAAAAGGGCTACCTAATGCCAACACATCAGAGTCAAGGTACTGACGAGCAGTACGAAGGAGCAACAGTTATCGAGCCAAAACGTGGCTACTATAACGACCCAATTGCAACATTGGATTACAGCTCGCTATATCCTAGCATAATAATGGCACACAATATCTGTTACACGACGCTCCTGACCCCTGCGACTCAGCATAAACTGAAACTGACCGATGACAAGTTTACACGAACACCAACGGCTGGTATGTTCGTGAAATCGACAGTGAGGAAAGGACTTCTTCCAGAGATTCTGGAGAATTTACTAACTGCTAGAAAGGCTGCGAAAACTGAACTGAAAAATGAAAAGGATGTTTTCAAACAGAAAGTATTGGACGGTAGACAATTGGCGCTGAAAGTATCCGCTAATTCTGTCTACGGGTTTACTGGCGCACAAAATGGGAAATTACCTTGTTTAGAAATATCTAGTGTGAGTTTACACACGAGTTTAGAATACTTTTCAGTCTGAGTTGTAAAACCTTCCCTCATTAATAATGTACGTTTTATTTTCATTTTTTTTTTTTCATTTTGTTTTTCAGAGTACTACTGCCTACGGTCGTCAGATGATAGAGCAAACAAAACAGGAGGTAGAGCAGCGATACTGTGTAGCAAATGGCTATAAGCATGACGCTGTAGTAATTTACGGTGACACAGACTCTGTGATGGTGAAATTCGGTGTGAAAAATATAGAAGATGCTATGAAGCTCGGTACCGAAGCGGCTGAATTTGTTTCTACAAAATTTATAAAGCCAATCAAACTGGAATTCGAGAAAATCTATTTTCCCTATCTTTTAATAAACAAGAAAAGATACGCAGGCTTGTTGTTCACGAGGCCAGATAAATACGATAAAATGGATTGCAAGGGATTAGAAACTGTGAGGAGAGACAACTGTCCACTCGTAGCCAACATGATGAACACATGTTTGCAAAAATTACTAATCGAAAGGTGAGCTCGGCCCCGTTTATCTCTCCCTTCGATAATTCTTTACGTATTTGTGTTTTGGACTGATTCATTTTTACAGAGATCCTGACGGAGCAACTGATTACGCGAAGCAGATAATCAGCGATCTTCTCTGCAACCGCATAGACATTTCTCAACTAGTTATAACGAAAGAACTGACCAAGACTGAATACGCAGCCAAACAGGCCCACGTAGAGTTAGCAGCGAAGATGAAGAAGCGAGACGCTGGAACGGCTCCCAAACTTGGGGACAGAGTTCCCTACGTATTTACATCTGCTGCAAAGGGAACTCCAGCCTACCAGAAAGCTGAGGACCCGATTTACGTCCTGGAGAACAGTATTCCAATCGACTCTAGTTACTACTTAGAAAATCAACTGTCTAAACCTCTTCTGAGGATATTTGAACCGATCCTTGGAGACAAAGCTGAGTCTCTTCTCCTCAGGGGAGAACATACCCGCACTAAATCCGTAGCAACATCTAGAGTTGGAGCGCTAGCTGCGTTCACAAGAAAAAAGGAAACCTGTATGGGATGCAAAGCCATCCTTCAAGCCGGGAGAGAACACATGGCGCTATGCCAACACTGCGAATCTCGTGAATCAGAACTTTTCCAACACGAATTATTAGTCGGGAGAAGACTGGAGGAGAAATTTTGTAGATTATGGACAGAGTGCCAGAGATGCCAGGGCAGTTTGCATCAAGAAGTCTTGTGCACGAGGTGAGTTGAATTTTGCAAAATTAGTTGAAATAAATATTCATGATTGTGTGTTTCATTTCAGCCGAGATTGCCCGATATTTTACATGAGAAAGAAAGTTAGGATCGAACTAGATGCACAGGAAAAACGGATCGATAGATTTGGGATTCCAGCTTGGTAGCAGAGTTCGAGGTATGATACGATATCATTGATTTGTACAAGTTCAGTTATTGTATGTATACGTAACTATGCCTATTTATTACATTATTAAATACTATAATATAAGATAATGGAATATTACAAAATTTTCAAATCATACATTAAATGTATTTTGTATTTAATTAGTGAACTCAATAGTTTCTCTGATGAAATTCATCATTCGGTATAATATATTACCTCTTTTTCCTTTCTTCTTGTTATTTTGATAAGGCCCAATATACGTGTGCACATCAATGCACAATCACATTGGAGTATTGATTAATATTATCTCAAATCATCGTTACATTTGTTCAATTGTAGTGCAGACAGACAGACCTCTGCCTTATTAGTTTCACATTAATATCGTATTCTAGATTTTATATGTCAACCCCAAGACTGAATGGGTATAGAAAAAGACAACGCACTGGTATAGAAGAGGGTCATATTCAACTAATATTCTTACGCTCATGTTAATCTTGGCATTTTAGTTTAGTTTGAAACGACAAAATTGTTTCGCGTTTTGTTGTTTTTGTTTTTTTTATAATGTTAAAGAGAAGCATTGCTTATTACAACCGGCCATTCAGTGGTTTTAGTTTCACCGTATTCAATCGTACCATGAAGTGCTTTATGTGGTGAACTTTTACATTAGCTATGATTAATTACGCTCTATCTAGGTATATCTCTCGTAATATTTACCAAAGTCGTGATATCTGGCAAGTGATGTTATTGTATAGTCACAATAGTTTGTAATTTGTATCAATAAAAGACTTTATATTCTTACATTATACGAATATGGGTAGATTACTACATTACACTGAAATTTATCTAGCATTGTACCAAATCTTAAGAGAATTGAATTGAATTGACTATTTTTTTTTTTTTACTCTTGATTCAATGCTCTTTCAATTCTTTAACTGCTCAGTGAATTTTAGTAAGAAATAGTAGAAAATCTAGCGATTTTTATTTATTTCACATTACAATTAAGAATCTTTGGCGTCTAGTCAAAGTGAGATTAATAAAGCTATTGATTTGAATAAATACATAGAACATTTAATGATATGCAGAAAAACGTGATTGATAATATTCAAACATCACCGAATGATGTTTAATTTTTTAAAAATAATTCACCCTATTGATTCAAATTACAAAATTACATTTAATTGTTCTCAACTTTTATTACCATATTCTATATATAATAGTACATACGTAGATATCAAACTACGATCGTGTTTAATTACCTTATTACAGACGTGAATTTCTTTTCTGTTACTTTTCATTCATTGCCATAAAAATATAAGTATTGCAGTCAAATAATATCATCTAATCATTCCTTATTGTATTATAGTATAGTGGTAATATTTATTATCATAAAATGCATCAAGTTTCAGAAGAAAAACTATCGCGTCAATATGCTAACGAACTCAATTATCATAATTCTCTGTAAAAAAAAAAAAAAAAACCATTCAAATCTATACATCGGGCAGTGATCGCCAGGGATAAACAAGCTAACTGTATTATTAATGAACAAAAATGAAGATGAATACTATTTTGATTGCTCTTTGAAGTGGGATTCAACTAAATTCATTCAACTTCCATTTCGAAGATTAAATAATGTTAAAATTCATAATAATGTTTTTTTTTTCGTTTTTGTTTTTAAAACACCAATGACCAAATTTATTAATGTTATTATCAATATATTATAATCTGTTTTTCGATTTCTCTGTAAGTTTTGTATCGTTTTATTTCACAAACGCAACGTAGAGCCAGGAATAAAATTGAAAAAATATTCCTAAAGTAATGAATAAGTATCAAAACTGAATGAGGCATCTTACACCACACAAAGACACTTCGATCAGGTGACAGTCGGATGACTGGTCTTTACAATAAGGCTCTCGAATGATGTAAGCTTAGTATATTAATATTGATCATTTCCTACTTTGTAGAGCATTCGATAACCAGTCCATCGCCATATCAAGTCCTTCTCCTTTGGTCGCTGAAGTTTTAAAGATTTGGAAAGTTCTATTCTTCAACGCGTCAAGACCAAGGGACTGGTGAACTTCGGCAACGCTTAAACACCCAGCCATGTCTTGTTTATTTGCCAAAACAACTAGAATCGCACCTTGGAGCTCATCCTCCTAATAGAATAAGAAATATAAATGAAAATAAAATGTCGTTATTCAATTTGAATTTGATCAACGTGAAATATTATTCTTTAATTATAAACGCAGATCTGTTATCATATCCGAATCTGGATGATCTTTTTCAACATCATTTCCATACTGTATTAAATAATATTTAATTTTATACCAAAATCCAGTACGCTTATATTTTCTGGGAAACCATACTTACACCCAACATATAAATCAGCTCGTCCTTTGATATACCTATTCTATCCCTATCCGCCGAATCAACTACATAAATGATTGCGTCTGTATTAGAATAGTAGCATCTCCAATATGGTCTGAAAGGGAAAAACTTCATTATTTTCATTTTAAAATACAAAGGGACGAATTTTTCATCTTATTTTGAAAAATAGCATGCAGATACAAGAGAAAATTGAGAATATCTCAGCGACGAAATTTGGTTTTTTTATTGCATACCGTATACTGGTCTGTCCTCCGAGGTCCCAAACTTGAAATTTGAGATTCTTGTAGGTAACTTGTTCGACGTTGAATCCTATGGTTGGTATCGTTGTAACAACTTCGCCTACTTGTAACCTGGGATGAAAATTTTCAATGATGCAATAAATGAATAAATAAATAAATAAAGAGGTAAAATTAGGATTTTCCTAGAGACAAAGAGGAGAAGAAGTGCGAATAACCAACCTGTACAAAATTGTAGTTTTTCCCGCACCGTCTAAACCGAGAATCAAAATGCGCATCTCCCGACTACCGAGGAGGTTGCGAAAGTAACTTAATAACCCACCTGCGATTGAATATTCAGATTATAGTAAATTATTCTTATACTTATTCGGTGTGAGAAATGATTTTACTTTATTTCTTGGAATTATTTGTCTATGAACACGTAAATCGGGGAACGTAAGTTTGTTTATCTTGACGTAGATGACGTGTTAAGGGAGCGATTTCTTAACCGCTTAATATTATTACTCACCCATATTATAGTTTATAATATATTGAAGTCATAAAATTCCGGGTATTTATTTAACCGATAATATTATTAGGAATATTCAATGATCCGGGCACCCACCCCACTCTTCTTGTCACTCACAAAAACCCAGCTGGATTTTAACGTTTTCACCTATTTAATACCTTCTGCTCATTGCGTGAAGTTTGACGTGTTCACTCGTCGAGCAGAGTGACGGAAACTAAATTCCCTAAATTCCCCGAATCGGATAGATTCTAGGTATTTCAGGTATTTTTTTTTCTCACCTTTACGTCAGGGAAGACAAACTCATTTCATTCTTTGAGGTTGGGGTATTTTAGTTGTTCAGATAATCCGATAGATGGCGACAGTGTGTTGTTCTGTATTAATTTTACCATAGCTTGTGATGGACCAAAGCGTGTGATGCTGCACGAAGCCCTCTGTTGTTAATAATTGACAGATGCTTGTAGAGTCGATCGAACAATGCATGAATCGATAAGGCTCTGAATTTATCTTTGAGAACAGTGTTTGAAGAAACTTTGTTGGTGCGTGATCTACCGCTGTGTTAAATACGCTGATATAAAACTCTTTCCGTTTCTTTCGAGATGATATAATATACAAATAACAAGTTTATACTCTCTACGAGAGATCAAATAAGTTAAATAAGTTAAATCACGCTCGAGCTTTACTATACCTAAGGGCTAACTAAGTTTTGTGAAAGTTTTTTTCTTTCATACACTATGTGTGTTGTACTTGCGTATATCCATATGACAAAAGTAATAATATATTATACGTGCTGTGAAAAATGCATACGACATTAAGTGCCGATATCGTTTACAAGTTATAATTCTTCTTAATTATACATATGTTTAAAGTTATAGATTAATTATCATCTAAACGAAGTAATGCCTAAACTTATTTTAACTACCTAACGTCTGCTGTTTATAAAACATCGTGATTAACTATTAGTTCTTTTTTTTTCTATCTTTTTATTTTAATTATCACTCCGCAGTACATTATGTATGAAAATCACGTGGAAGAAAGTATATTCTTATTTCTCCCAGCGCGCTGATTGAATATGACGGTAAGATGATAATCACTTTTTCCAATTGATACTTTTCACTTATTCACTCATTTTCATTTTTCGACAATGTATCGTATACGTAGCTTATATCACTCGCGTGAATTATATCAAATAAAGAGCATTACCGTTTCGTAATATTACAGATGCACTAAGTAGTAAACATTAAAAATCAAATTCAACCAGTATACGATTTACATATTTTCTCTTTTCCTGTGTATACATATTTATACAGTACCTAAACCTAATTTAATTAGTATTTAAATCGATCGTAGATTACCTATGTATAATACAGTAATATTTCCATTATCAATGCATCATTATATACGTGTTAAACGTCGTTTGGTATATGAAATTATGTTATGCTATAAAAATTCAGTCACGTCTCTAATTACAAAGTGCAGCTGCATGCGCGGGTAACAGCACGTTTGACTCGAGTCGCAAGTCGATGAAAATATCGGCAAAATATTATTATTATTTTTTTTATTTTTATCTATTTATTTATTTATTCCTCACCCTTTTTATTCACTTTTTTCTTTCCCTGGTCGTTCCCCTTCTTACCGAAATCAACGCTTCCTCGTTTCATTTTACTTCTTTTCTTTTTCTTTTACTATTATATCATCGAAGATCCGTATCGAGTTCGGCGCGGAGTTCGCAACCCGATACTATATTACAACACTTCTATATTTCGCCTAAATTAAAGAGCTATAACTGTAAAATAGACGACATCTTATATAGGTATATGAAAACAATGCAAAAATTAAGATACGTAATTGGAATAATTGAAAAGCCACAATCATTTACGTATTTCTTAAACTTTGCTGATTGAGGCTCTAAACAATCGACAAAATTCATACCTACGCGTATATCACGATCTGAGATCAATCTTACACCCTCTCTCTTGCTCTCAGATCATATTTTCAATTTAAGGTTCTCCGTGTGATTAATAAATGAAAGAAAGAAAAAAAAAACAGAGCCTAAGCTCATAAATCAATTTCCCTGTCTTTTAGCTGGTTCAATAAAATCACCTCTATACAGATACGCAATTATGTTGCAGAAGTTCTCTTATCCCTTTTGTTCTTACTCTACCTAAAAGACAGATTAATTGCATAGCTTTCAATCCTTATACCCCCACCGCGCGTGTATACGTATGAATGTATACACGTATAACGTATATGTGTATCGTACGACGATGGAACACACCGTAGCCGAATAATCGGGGGCGAAAAAGAAAGAGGGTCGCGATGATTCTGAAATTGTCAGTTTAAAGAGGTGAGGGATCTCGTCGTGACGTTACAGAGGGACAGGGGGGTCAGGTATATAAAATATAGGTTTCGGTTTGGGCAGCCCTTGGAATGTGGTGGCCGCAGGGCGGACGGACGGCTCTGTACGGCTCTGTACGCGCCTGCTGCCACTCGAGACACCGCGCGGGCCGCGATTCTTCTCTCCTCTCTCTACTCTTTCTTCTCTCTTCTTTACTCCGTTGCTTAGGTATACTAAAGTATTATACATACATACATACATACATACATACATAGGTATATGTATGTCCCAGGTATATGGATACTACAATACATGTATATCCGTAATATCTATATACCTATGTATTCTGTACATACGAAGACCCCCTATTCTACTCTCTACCCTATATCTCGCTCACGGTGTCTCGTGTCTCGTGTCTCGTTTCACCCGCGCGCTTGTCTCGTGTGGCTCGTGGACCAGCGATAACTATAAGAGACACGCGCTTATCCACGACGATTCGATTCACCGCGCACGGTTCTTTGCTCTTTCTTTATTTCGTTGATATTGTCTCCCTCTCCCTCTCCCTATATCTCTATCTTTTTCTTTTTCTTGCTTTAAAAATTTTGGGGTTCCGTTCACTGAACCTGTATAGCGTGGATAAACTCCCGTATAAGATAGAACGTGTTAGACGCGTGCGCTTATACAGCCGCGGTATACCCATCTTCGCTCGTTCGGGCGTTATAACAACACGCGTATTCTTTTTCATCTTCAATTTTTTCAATTTTTTATTTCACTCAATTATTTACTAATCATATACCTATGTATTAAATATAATATATTTATCATTCAATTTGAGCACGATTTTTAAACGTCTTATTACCGCGAAAATATATGAAGAGAAATAAAATTAAATATAAAAACGGGTGTAATCACCGTTGAATAATTTCTTACACGTTTTATGTACTTCTCTCCAGCAGTTGAACATTTATAGTCACCGTTTTGCACGCTGCAGGAGAGGTGAAGTGGGCGATATTCTTTTAGAGTTACGGAGTGTTACGTATATACACAAAGTTCTTATACATATATACATATATGTACATATATATATTTATGTATGTATATGTATATGTATAATGTATAATGTATAATCGTGTCCTGGGTTTAATCAACGTTTATATACCTACCTTTACCCTGCATGTGCTGTAAGTATTGCAGTGTGAGTAGGAGTAGAGGGTATTTAAATTCAGTCATGACTTCGGAAGCAGTCAGGCTTCCCCGTACGTACGTTCGGAACCAGCCTGGTGTATATAGGTATAAGCTTATGCATTAAACCAGTTGCCGAAACCACACTGCAATCTCCATCGCTTGTAATTTATTTGACTTTCATGATTTAAACATGAATCATTATCGACTTGTAAGGCATTAATCTTTGTCGTACAAATCCTACGCCCGCAATAAGTCCCTCGAAACTCAGTCGTACCGTGTTTACCAAAAAATACTCGATACGTATCCCCGTCTCTCTCTTTCTTTCATGTATGTGTATAATACAGGCCAGATACACTAACTGACAAAAGTTTGACTTATAATTATTATTACATGCAATACCTATATATACGTACATATTATGTGAAAAATAAAAAAATAATAATCATTATAATTTGCAAACTTCTGATTATATCGGATTTTTTAAAATTATTATTTTTATTCTATTAATCAGTATTAGATACAAATCTAGTCCTTGGATAGGCACACGATTTTTAATGCATGTTAAGGTACATGAGCATCAGGACGATCTCTATCGCTCCGAGGCTTCTTAATTAAAGTATAATTAATTAAACACCTATAAGAGTGATCGTTGGTTCAGGTTTTAGACTTTTATAAATATT
Source organism: Tenthredo livida (assembly GCA_963992785.1). NCBI lineage: Eukaryota > Metazoa > Arthropoda > Insecta > Hymenoptera > Tenthredinidae > Tenthredo > Tenthredo livida. Next base: position 2,872,761 of record OZ023071.1, on the reverse strand, counting down.
ATATTATATATATATATATGTGTGTGTGTGTACTATATATATATAAGTAGTCGGCAGGAAACCCGCGAGCAATCCGACTATATGTATAGATACGCAGATAAGGTCACCAAAGTCACAACCTAAATTCCATTCGAGACGCGATAATCATCGCTATATATATATAGGTACACGCACGTGGTTGTCAAATATCCAGCAAAGATAGAAATTTAAACGAAATTAATAGATTTTTGTTTAAAACAATAATAATAATAATTTAAGAGATGTAATATACACATATATTCTGGTAATGTATGAAATTCCAGCTTTTCTGCACGTATAACTATATAAGATTAACATAACTTTCTCAATCTTTGCTTCTAACTCGATGAGAAAGAAAAAAGAAGAAAAAGAATTGAGATTTTGTACCGAGATCTATTACCGTATAAACAGTATACCTATACGGATTCGGGATTAAAAAGATCCGCCTTGGTCAAACGTTCCTTCAAAGTGACCTAAATTAAACTAGAAGTAAATTGAAAAAAAAAGACAAAAAAATTCACCTAGAAATATATACATATATCTGTCTCACAGTCTAGCCCAGTGACCAGTGAGAGCTGAAATATATTACGGTTAATTTTTATAACTGATCGATATTGGTGTACACACATACCGTACTTTGCGATAGTCGATCGCTTTTCAGCTCTATTATAGCTCGGTCATGATACGAACAATTTTACTAGCTAGGCCGTTGGTATTTAGATAATAATTAATTGGCCAAAATATGGTGACTACAGAAAAATGAAACAACAACCTTTTATTCATCCTAGGTATTAGACGCTTAATCGAATCGTCATTACATCGATACCCCGCATAGATAGAAAGATGATCTTATAGAGTGATGAAATAATAGATTTTCATTGATAAAAAATAAATCACCTTATAATCGTCATCATCGTCAAAAGATCGAAAAAAATGTTCATTATTTAAGCTAATTATGTTCGTTATTTATATGTGCGTAAAAAATTGTAAGGTGCAATTTTTGATACACGAAAGAAATAAGTGAGACCGCGTGAGCAACAGGTAGACAGACAGACGTCGATGAGCCTCCTCCTCTCTCGCGTACCTATATACCTAACGTACGTCTCTTCACTGTGGCAATTTTATACCTGTACGTAAGTATTCGGGTTGTAGGTATAAAAGAGCGACAAGTTTCTGGCAGTTGAACGGTACCTCGACGAACGACGAACCTGACCAACCTGACTTTACCGTCTATTTCACCACTGTGCAGTGCAGTGCAGTGTAGTGACGCGATATGTGTAAGGGTATATAATATATAATATAGGAGACTGTATAGGGATATAAAATACACACGGACTTATACAGATGTATGTATTTAGGTATATAGTATTATATACTACGTACTTCATATACCATTACATACGTATTGTATCACCTACTTCAACTCTGGCGAAAGGAGATCTCCGATGCATTACATCGCATCGCATCCCATCGCATCTCGAGACGGGGACGCGACGACGCGATATGTATGCCGATCTCGTGTCACCCCGCTGCACTGCACGGATTCCACATCTCTCGCGCTACTCCAGACGCGGACCAGACACGAGAGATCGTTTCCACCAGAATCCTCGCTCGCTGAGATAAAATCGTGCGAGTAACAATAATTCCGATTGATATACATACATGTATAATAAAATATGCAGCATATGTATATACCTAATTCATTATGTTTATTCTCGCATGATCTTTGAAATGAAAAATAAAATAAAATAAAATCAAATAACACAATTTTTATACCAGCCCTATATATATTCAAAGTTTCAGAATTACAATGATTAGATGACATGTTTAAAATTGGTAGAAAAATGTCTTGTATAGATATGTTTATTTACGTCTGAGACAAGATAAATAAAAGAAAGAATTTCCGAGTTCATGGGCCTTTTTAGGGCCTCACTTAGAAAAAGGTGGGGATAGGGCGGAACGATTAGTAAAAGGGCGCTGAGGGTGACGAAGCCGAGTGCTTTAAGAGGGGCAACGCCCTGGTATTTCCGCGAGGTCAGGCACCTTGGCGCCTTGTTTTCCCCCTCAGTCCTCCTTCCCTCTCGGTATATATATATATGCGGTATCTCGACAGCATAAGGGTAAAATTTGTTTCCGAGAAATCGACGGGCAAAATGTTACGCGACACGTATATATCGTCGTCGATCGATATCGTACGATATACGCGTGTATAGGAAGCTCCTTTTATTTAATTTTTTTTAACTTTATTCATTCTCTCTTTTCTCTCTATACCTACCTACCTACCTACCTACCTACCTACACAAGGAGCAGGTTCGTAATTTGGTAACCAAATATAGAAAAAAAATTCACGTAATTACCGAGACCTCGATGCAGGATACTGCAGCAGCGTGCAGCAGGGATATATCAGAGAAAAAGATGAAAGGAGAAGCTTTTATAAACCTTTTAAACGATTATCATTTATCCATGGCACCGATTCTTGATACCTGTATGCGAAGTTTCATTTCGTTTCATTTTTATTTTTTTTATTTATTTTTTTACAGATTATGTGAAGTCGACTTCAATCTTGTCTATTAGCTGAAATATATAGGCCGCGTATAAGAATGAAATATACGACGATTCGATCTTATTTACTGCTGCCAGCCCGACGTTGTCACGATTTTAGAAGTGATTTGTTGTACCGATATATCCAGAAGAGAAGAGAATATCTTATACACGATTGATCATTCCGTGCGATGATGACCTTTGGAGAGAAAACCTCGAGAATCTTCTTAGGATCTAAATTCTAAGCTAACCCAAGAACAGACACAATACCTATCTATCTCTACAGTATTATGCATAAAGCCAAGCTGTCGTATAGTTCGCAAGAAATTATACTGCAGTCTCTATATAATAGAAACTAGGAGACTGCAGCAGCAATAAGAAAGTTTGAATATTTTATTAGATATTATTTCATTTAGAATTTCAAAAAACATTTTTGACTCGAGTGAAGTGATTTTTATCTAAAAAGAAACGATAAAAAAAACTTCGGAGTCTTTTAACGATTTTGTCTTTTTTTTTCCTTTTTTTTTTTTTGTTAAAAAACCAAATCATGTTATAATTATTCTCCTTAATTCCGTCGAAATTCCAAAGTTCCTTGCAATATATTATTTTCATATACATTTTATTTTTCTTCTTTTGCCCGAGATGTTGGGAAGAAATTTATGTTCCAAGATCAGAAGTCGATATAAGCGAGATATCACAGAGGTGTGTAGTGTATATAAGTCCCGAAAAGGTTTAAGTTGTTGGGCCTTAGGGTCCCCCCATGCTGCAATTCTGAATAACAGCGTGCTGTATAGTATAAGGTATATTATATATATATATATAATATGTATATATATGTATGTATGTAACGTACTAGCAACGCGTATATACTCTGCAGAGGAGCAGGCCATATAGAAACCCGTTCGATAATTTTAGATGATGTGATTACTTTTATGCAAATTTTTGCAACTAGTTATTACGTACCGCGACGTTACTCTACACCGCTTTTTGTCCAATTTAATGCACTACGCGTACGTTCGCCCTCCGCATTTCGTATTTCGCATTTCACTGCTGTACACCAGCATAAATGGCTTTTGTCATACGCTATAGTCTATATTAGGCATAATTCATATAAGTCAAATGAAATTCAAATCATTTCATTCCTTATGGCTAGTTTTTTTTCTTCTTTCTTTCTTTCATTTCTCACTTTTTTACCTCATTTTCTATACCGTCTATGTTTTGAATGTATTCAGATATCCGCGAGCGCGAACCGGTATGAATAAATAAATCTTCGTCTAGCGAGAAGGAATTCTAGAACAATACCTACTGCAGTTATTATTATGGGGTTAAAGACTTCCACTCAAATGGTATATACATGCAAAAGTGAACTCGCTCGTTTTAACCGAAGATTAGAGGATTTTACAACCGGAAGAAAGGGAAAACTCTCCGTTATATATATTATTCAAAATAATGACTCTCTCGTTTTTCAATTCGTCTTCAAATTTTGAAAAACTCTTCAAAACCGCTTGCTGCTGCTGCTGCTGCTGCTGCAGCAGTTGATGAGAAATATTTCAGAACTCTGAATTATTCCTCTCATTACAGATGAGCTCATTACACTATAATATATACCTACTTGTCTCATTGTTAATCACAAAGAGCTATAATGCTGTTTCCTCCTTTCGCCCTATAGCTGTTGCACCACGAAAGCGAAGAAATGCGTTACCTACTTCACACGATAAGCTCTGGAATTAAATCCCGGTCTCTAATTGCACCCGCAATTAAACGGAGGGCTCGCGCGTTAATGACCTTCGGATTTGAGAAATCGTTACTCCGTGTATTTATAACAAGATCACTGCAGCAAGTTCATATGTTGAACTTTCTTGTGATTATATGTTTTTTTCTTCTTCTTTTTATCCCAAAAAAAAAACAAATTTTTCTCGATAAAACGCGAGGAGTTTACTTCTCTTTCTCTCCGATTCTAATAAATTGTCGCGTACTATTGAATATCACGCTGGCTTTCATAATACGTTGTAGACGTATATTATATCCAGCTATATCCACCTCACAGCGAGAAAATAAATGATCTCGTTAAAGGTAACACCGTTTCACCTGAGATATCACTTGACCGTTCCTTTGGGAATTTTCTCGTAGTGTCAAAGGGGTCTGTACACTGTACGTATAGTGTTGAAGTGTATGGGGTAAAGGATCTAGTGACTAGTTGCAGCATTCTCAAGTCTGCAGTGTATACATAGAGCCTGTCCACATTCCCGAGTGTAGTTGCCTCTTGAGAAAGGAGATAAAAATGAAGAAACAAACATGTACCTACATGTGCGCAGGATAAATTTCAAGAAAGTAGAGAAAAAAAAGGAAAGAAAAAAAAAGAAAAAAGAATTAATGACTGAACAACAACCGCAACCACTTGACGCTACTTTGCACCAATATGCAACACTATACGTCGTGTGCAATTAAGAAAAAAGGAGAAAAAGGAAATGAAGAAGTTCGTTAATTAATTATTATGTGGTATTTCGTATTATAGATGCAACAAATTGCTATCGATATATAATAGCGACCGTTCCGTTGACTGTTACAAATTCGAATGCATCGAGGAGGGTTAACCTTCGGGTTTATTAATCAATTGCAATCTATCGCGGTTTATCTTTGGTATAACCGTAAATCTAAACGATTTGTATCACTCCTCGTATCCTGCACCAGCCAATATGATCTTTAATCAAATTACACCGCGATAATTAAATCGAGAGAAATCTGTCTCGTCGTCAGTTATTTCGCTCTGCATTCAGCTTTCATATACCGAGTCTGTTATAACGACGCCAATTATTCATACCAATTTAATCATTTTCATTTAATTCTTTCGATTTTTCTCCAATTCAAAATCTTTTTTTTATCTTTTTTCTATATTCTTTTTTTTCATCTGGGCCGCAGATTCATGGCCTCCACATCCGTAACCCTGATGGACCGCAATGCTGCTGCTGCTGCTGCTGCCGCTTATGCAGGCTCGGGTTTTTTCTAAAATCTAAATAAACCGGGATGGAGATAAATGGACAACAACCCCTGTTCCTGGGGACTGGTGGCGTCGCCGCCGGTACACCTGGTGGAGTCGTTACACCCCAGCAAAATTCCCCGATGATCCAGGGCGCCGGAGGAAGCAGCGTACCTCCTGAACATTACGGAGCTCCTCTCGGCCTCGCCACCTGTATATCTGACTCCGGGCACGAAATACTTCGGCCAAAACCTCGACGGTATGTAAAATTTTGGATTTTTATATTTTTTGTTCAATTTGTTTTTTTTTTATCAACTAGATTATCGACAATATTTCAAAATCTTTTCACATATTTTCACCTTCCTATCATTTCTCTGCGCGGTACCTACGCATATCGCGCGTTTACATCTTATACGATTCGCCGGATGATCTGGTGACCCAATTTCGAGACACGAGACAAGAATTACGGCGCCTTTATATAGTATATCGGAGTGTAGTTAGTTAGTCTTGAGGAATGATGAAAGTTTGGACGTTAATTTTCTTCCTTTGTTAAACTTCTGCCTTCTGCAAACTAGGCAAAGTGGATGTAACAAAACAATATGCAGGTTGCTATATTCTCGCTTGGATTATTTTCACCTTTTTATCGATCAAGAAATAAGAAAAACTTAAATTAGACTTATGCGCGTGGTCTCTCTCCTTCGCAGTATATCAATAGGCCGATCATACACCCATCCAAGGCGTATGTAACGGTAGCCCCAGTTAAGAATGAACGTAATTGCTTACGAGCTTGGTATAGTGGCTGGTATAGTTATCCCTGCTGTTATATCTGTACTGTTATAATGGTTGATTGAAACTCGCCAGTATTTTACTGCGCGGGTCCTTTTCAAGGAGCAATCAGCATCCAGTAGGTACCTACAGGCGGGACTAACACAAGTGCAGCTGCATATAAGGGAAAAGAAAAAGTAAAGAGAAAATGACAGAAGGATAAGAGCTGTTTATAGTCCCAAATTTAGCAAAATATCAAATTCCAGAATCTCGAATCACTTTTGATTAGACATAGCGCAGAAAATTTATCCAAAAATTATTCAGACCAGGAAATACGAAGTAAATACATTCGTTGAATAATTGGAGAGCGATCAGTGCGAGCATTGGGTGAGAAAAGTGTACCTACTCGCGTAATACTCATTTCTGCAGCGGTGAAAGCGTACCGCTGTGTTATGCATTAGATCGATCTCAGATATATAATACCTAATTCGATTCCTAATTTTTTGCTTTTTATTTATTTGAAACTGATTTGGGGGGCTGCAGCTTGATGAAAATTTGTTAATACTCCAAATAGCGAACGCCCTAATATGTACACGTATATGTACATGTGCATACCTATGGGATAGAGAAAGAGATGTTAGAAGATGAAGGAACGAAAGAAAGTAAGAAAGAGGCAGAAAGGCGCGCGGCTGTAAAGTTAATGACTGTAATTACAGTCAGCGTTACCCGACTGATCTCATCTTGATTTACACATTCCTTTGGATATTAAAGCGAGCTGAGAAGGCCATAGGAGATGTAGAAACGAGGTAGTCGATACTGATTTTTAAATAATTGATACCTCAGAAAGCCTAGAGCCCTGATGCAGTATACTCTACATACGTATCTATATTATACGTGTACAGGCACTCGCGAAGGTCGACAAGATCTGTTCTCTTGTCGGGCTAAAAGCCTTCTCAAATAATCATCAATAATCATCAGTGCAGCTTCTATATCCTCCATGATTTACGATTAAAAAAGGACGCGATTTAACATAGAAAATTACGATCGTCTGTATTGGCATTTCGTTTTGTACATTTGGCCGGGGGCCCAACGGATTCAAAAACTTTCCGAAACTCAGTCCAGAGTACATACGATCGTTAATGGATTATGGAAACTGATGTATAGTGTAATGCTAATGAAATCAATAATGCGGCATTACTCTCTCATACATTTTTAAATGAGAGAGAGAAAAAAAGAGCCTATAAAATAAGCGTGAAATTCTAGATCTTCTTATGATCGTCGCTCGACTCTTTAGTTAATTGCGGGATAAATCAACAGCGTGTTAACGGAAAGAAGAAAATATGTAAGATGTATATGGAGCTGTGGACCAGTGAAGCTCAGAGGCTGTGGAAAAAGAGTAAGTTCGAGAAAACAAAAAAGAAAATAAAAGAAGGAATAATTAATGGAGAAATAAATTTCGGACGATCTTGACCAATGTACTTGCGCATATAGTATATATATACATATATATTTGCAAGGTACGTATGGGTACATAAAGACGTTGCAAAAAGCTATGAAAATTCAAATAGAATGGGACACGTTACGGTGTTTGAAACCGGTTTCTATGTATATATATATATATACATATATACATAATCAACGTATTATATCGACGTGGCAGTAGGCAGGTTGGCATATGATGCGAAAATAGGTGTGATTTAGGCACCGTTTTAGCATAACTTGAGACGTTATTTATTATTCGTTTATCTCATTCCCTAGCCAAAGGGCAGACCGAGACAGAGAGTAGGCACCTCGGTTGAAAATTGATAAAAAAAAAAAAAAAAAATTTACTCCAAAACGTTTTTTTTTTTTATTTCTTCGTTTTTTTCTTTAATTACGAAGACAAAATATTTTCGAGGGAAGATATTCCTCCTCCTCTATGAAGATATAGTTGGATTCTGCACGTGTGAGACAAGATGTTTTATCAACTACTGTACGATATTGAACATCAATGTTAGGCTGTGATAGATTTTAAATATAATTTGAATTGGAATACATACGTTGCTAAATTAGGATGGAATAGAAACTGTAGAGTAGGTATATAGGTATGTATAGTATACATACATAATATACAACGTTCGTATCGCAGGTCAATGATGGAGCTAATTATGTGAATAGAGAGCTAGTACAGGTGCCTATCTCTTGCATTTAATTAGCTTAGACATTATATCCGAAAGCTTGTTTGCCCTGAACAATAATCTCTGGGAAAAAGTTATGCCTATAGGTATACCTACATCCAGGTATACAATATATAGTACATATATAACGCGTGGGATGAACGAGATAAGTTTAGTTTAGTATAAACTCACATTGTACAATTTAACATAGGATATAATCCGCGTAAATACATATATGGATGAAAAAATAAATAAAAAGTCGAATAGGTGGGCACAATCATCTTCAACGTTCGTGCTATGAAAAAAAAAAAAAAAAAAAAAAAAAAAGAAGAAAAAAGAAAATACTTCACTAGAACTCTTATTCAGGCTAATAGATCTTTTCTTCATCTAGCTCGCTCTATAATCTCGCCAACTTATCCCGAAAGTCGGACGCGATTTTATTTCGTATTTTTTATTCTCTAGGTCAAGGATCTTGTTCGTATTATATTACATACGTCTATACTATGTACACTCTTTTTTTTCTTTTTTTTTTTTTTTTTTGATCTCCGTAATCACTGCACTCTTTCGGAATCGATAAAATTTAATCGTCGTATAAGTTTCGAGTAAACTATATTGTACGAGAGGGTCTAGCTATTCACTCCAACTATATTATAATCAGTCTTACAAATAATTTCAATCGGAATCAATTTCTCGACTGATTTCGTACGATTTTATTGATTTCAGAAAATATGGTCAATCAATGATCTCCTTAGTTAGATTATAATACGATAATGTAGGAGATGCATTCTTTTTTTTATTCTTTTTTTCTTATAGTTTGAAGTAAATATACAAAAATGGAACTTTTCGCATTTTTTTGTGTTTTTTTTTTTGTAATAATGATTCGGAGATGATTTATATCCTCTTCGCGGACGCATATTATACTATGTGTGCCCGTAAAGTGGAATTATTGTGGCAAGTTACGCCCACTTAACTTTACCAGGGTATAAGATATACATATACATGAATATACATAATATAGGTAGGTATAGCTCCGCGTTATATGTAGGTACAGAAACTTTGTGTTTTACGAGGGGCTTCCGAGGACCGAGATAACCGTTTCACATCGTTTTAATAGTCGTTCGAAATTGTTACTCGGTATATTTTTTTGACTTCTTGAATGATGCCTTAACCGCCGACACCCTTCGACGCTACAGCTTTAGTACAGAGAGTTTAAACACCGTTTTCATCCAATTACGAGTACTTTAAAATGACAAATTACCTACCTCACGTTGAAAAAAAAAAAAAAAAAAAAAAGGAAAAGAATAATAAAATTAAAAAATAAATGAACACAAACGCGTTAAAACTTCAACTTTTACGGTTGAAAAAGAGAAGGAGCTCATTTTTTATTTTATTTTTTCTTCATTCAAAAAAAATCTCTTTTTTTTTTCATTCTTTTTCTACATTCTGCATCTTCAATCCGTTAGCCCATACGAGCTAAAAATTCCATAAATCGAACTCGCACGATTATTATCGTTAGTTGATACACCCTGGCGATTCGCGATTTTCTTATACGCATGTCTTCGAGCTGCGAAGCCTCGGGGTATTATGTATAACACATATAGTATATATATTTGTATACGATAGTACGAAAGGGGGAGAGAAGAGCTAAATGCGTTTCAAATCTTTTACGAATACGTTCGGTAACGGTACTCTCATCGAGTCTCGACGACGGTAGGTATATAGGTATATAATATATACCTATATAAAGCGCTAGTATATTTGTACAAGGTAAAACGCCCAGCACATCGCGCTCCTTTCATCTTCAACGAAGATTCTTCTCCGCGTGGTTTTTCAACAGCCTCCCCGCGAGAGGTCATATACCATACGCCCACGTAGAAAATAACTAAGACAAGATTTTCATCGATTAATTTATCCAAACATTTTTTTCGATTAATTTCTCCGTTTATGAAAAAAAAAAAAAAAATGATTCAGAAGAAACGATTTTCGTACTGTATCTTTTTTTTATTTTTTCTTCCTTTTACAAGTTTTATCAAAAATAATTAACTATCTACAGTAAATTTGAAGCAGAAAAATTAATCTCACGGAAAATACGACCATATGATATATAATATGATCGTGCTAGTTTAATATCAAACCCTATATCATACCTATACGTATTATACGTAGGAGGTCGCCCGTTTGTCGGCATTTCTCTCTATATATCGAAAGGGAAAGTGATCTATCTACCTGTTCTTGGAAACTAGGCAACAGAAAAAAGAATAAATAAATTAAAAAAATGAATAAATAATAAAGTAGATACTGTGTGCGGTGTAGTTATAACTTTTATACAAGCTGATATACCTATACATATATGCGAAAAGACAAATAAACCGTGATTCAATAATTTATCCCTACATGTAGGTATGGATAGGTATATAACGGTGTATTTCATAAAAGTGACCTGCCCCAACGGTTGTTTATATACTTGGGTATATATATATACTCGAGTGCACAATTGTTGAACCAATATAAAATCCGGTACATAGAAACAGAGAATCGGACAATTTATCTCGTAACTTAAGATCCTTGGAGATGTATAGAATCTGATTATAATGATCTAAAGTTTATTAAAAAAAAAAAAGATCGCATTTTCTTTCTGCTTGATGTCATAAAACATACAGAGAGGAAACGGTCTTAGTTTCCACTCAGTCAAAGCCAACTCGGCACACCCCAGGTTTTTCGTCTGTTAATTACATCGATTCGAAAAAAAAGGAAAGAAAGTGGATAACCAGCCTGCAATATACAGACGAAAAACCTGGAGTGTGCCGAGTTGGCTTTGACTGAGTGGAAACTAAAACGGTTTCCTCTCTGTATAAGCGCAATGCGCATATATACGCAGCATATGGTGTATAAATCGTATATTGTTATACTGCGCAGGTACCAATTATTGCTATATCGTAATTCACAATGGTTGACTACCTAAAAGATCCTAGAACAGATAGCATTTGTCTAGTTGACTCGAGGTACAAGAGACCAGGACTCTAGAGCCTCTGGATTATCTCTATTATCTCGATTACTATCTCAGATTTACAGAAAGAATTCGACATGTAAAGGTGCAGCCGCCAAGATATCGTGATACTTAAGACCGTCTATTTATTGCTATGTATGTATGTAGTACATACCTACACATAGGTATACGCTTTACTCATTATTCCTTATTCATTAATTTGACTAAAACACAATTTAATGAATACCCAGGTACAAGATATATTTTAATCCCCGTATCCGTAATCTCTAATCTTTATCTTCACCCAAAAGTATAATTAGCAGTCCGATCTATCTGAGAGATTTTTTTCTCGACAAATTGAGACATTATATCGATATTAAGTATATTTTTATTTTTTTTGTTAAATTTATCTCCCAATATAATCGTATATGTATTATAAAGTGAAATGAAAATATCAGCCCCGGGGACTTTGAAACCAGCGGAGTTTCGCCAGGTGAGCACAAACAATGCACGCCTTGAACTCAGTTTCTGTATAGTATAGGGTTCGTTCGGATGAACACGCGGTAGAAAGAGGAGGACGAGAGTATAAGAATAAGGAGGATACAGCGGGTATAATAACAACACCCACTTCGTCCGGTCGGTCTTGTTGTCTCGTTGATGTTTAGACTTCCGGTTTCATTTCGAATCATATATACTGAAATATTCAAAGTTCCTGCACCAATACTTGGGTTACACTTTGAATAAGGTTTACAAATTTGCGCCCTGCACATACCCACCCTTTTCTCTGTTCGTTATCCCTCTGCGTGACTTTTTCTGCTGCGATCATTTTTCTTATCGCAAAATCAATCTTTATACACTTCTCGTATTATATGGTATACCGCGAATTATCTCCCACGCTATACCTACCACACCGCGTATATATATTAATCAGGAAAACTGTTCTTCTTTTTTCTTTACACGTTTATTGAGACTTCTTTCGCCTGCTGCTGCAGCTTCCGTAACTTTTTAATCGCGTGCCTGATCCTGCACGCCTCTTAGCGATTCTTTATCTTGAGTACAAGGTAGTATAGGTACATAATATAGTATAGACGCGTGCTGCAGCAGCGGTAATCTCCTATTCTTCATTCTTCTTCTTCTTCTTGTTCTTCCTCGTCTTCTTTTTATGATTACAACGTGTATAGGTGGTATATGTTTAAAGAACCACGAGAAGAAAAAGATAGAAAAATAAAAAAGGGTTGATTGCAAGGTACGCTTCTTCTTTGCTTAAGGATAAACTTATACAATTGTATATGATTTCTCTAGGTATGTAGTAAAATTCTAAGTATATAACTGCGCTTTGAACAAAAACCCTGAACTTTAGAAAAATTTTACGTGAGAACGGCGAACCCCGGTATATTACGGTAGCTAATTAGGTACCTAGATTAAATAAAGACCAATTATTATCGCCACGCAATGTCATATGTCGCCTTATACCACCTACCTTACTCCGAAAGTTTCATCGTTAGATGTACGTATGCTATAAGGATCGTTGCCTTGTGTATATAGTACCGCTATTTAATTGTACAAAAGTACACGTATAACAGGTAGGTCGGATCGAGCGGTGAAAACAGTGGGAATTTTATTCGACATTGTAAAACAATACCAGAAGTGTATAATATTCATTGTAAAAAGAGCGTCCTTCGTTAGGTCGCTTCCTAACAACCAGAGTATTATTATATACCTACCTACCTACCTTATAACAACGAGGAAGAATAAAAAAGAAAAGTATCATTAATTAAGTATAATAGTGTAAGAAAATCCAGCTTGTGATTGTCGTCGCAATGACTTGAGGAGTTAAGATAAAGGCATGAACATCAGAGAATGCGGATTTATCTATATCCAAAGAAAGTGCCAACATGTGCCACACACCCACGGTCGAGTGGTCAGCGTCACGGAGAGTTAAACTGCGGAAGGACAATCCCTGTAGTAGCTTCATGATGCGAGTCGGACGGAAGACAATCCTGGGAAGTGGACTAACTAACGTGTATATATATATATATAAGCTTGAGGGGAAAGGAAATGGAAGTAGAAATGCGCGTCAAATGAACGCATGATGATGATGATGATGATGATGGTACGACGGCGCACTTTAACGAAAGGATATGATGAGCCCCTCCGTGGAATATTATACGGAGGGGAACTTCTTGCCACTTCTTTGACTCGCCACTGTTCATTCATTCGGTTTAAGCGAGAGTTACAGGTCGGATAAGGTCCCAGTGTTTTCTCCTTTTACCCTAAAAGAGTTTCTCGTGTTTGTTGTAACGCGGAAATTGATCGGAAGAATTTCTATCGCGAAAAGTGCAATCCGTGATTTATCGTCTCGATATCCGTTTCTTGTATTGAAGAAAGAGAAACCTGCAGAATTATTTCCCTTTTTCATTGCATAGCATAACGACCGTCAATGACAAAGCGAATTTTAACTTCCGGTGTTTCTTGGTGAGAAATTTCCACCTCATTCTTATACTCGCGGAAATCATCGAACGCGCAAAACTGGATCAAATATGCAAATTGTTTGCAAAATCTCGTGATATGCGAGTAGAGAAGTCTGCAGCAAGATCCAATTGCCGAAAGGACTGCTCCTGTCTTCTCTGTCGCGAGTTGAGAGATTGGCGAATGACTTCTTCGTACGAGGAAAGTAATCACGCTCGTAGGATAATCGACACGGATAATTTTATCCTACGTCGAGCGCCGCCGTTCGCCGACGTATTAAAAGATGTGAAAAATAATAAATGGCGTAAAAATATCGAGGACGGTATTTCCCTCCTGCCAAAGGTCATCGCCGCTGGACAAAGGGTCCAGGTAAATGTCGTCGGCGAACCCAGCTGCGTAAGGAAACCGGAACCACCGCCTAAGCCGTCACGACGAGACGTAAACCTCGAAGGAAACGAACCTGACCAACGACATAAAACCGTAGTTTACTTCGGAGACACTAACAGGATTAAAAAAAAGGCCGCAGATCCTCGACCCGACTTCATTAACGAGCTGAAAAAAGTCCATCAGGAATCGGGCAGGGCTGCAGGTAGCAATGAGTCGATCTCAAAGGCTGGAGCTAAAGACTCAACAGATTTTGAACCACGCGATGATGATCAGAAAAATGACGAATCAGCCTTGTGCACAAATGGAGAAAACCACTTCGCTAGGATACAAGTTAAAGCTGGAGAAACTGAGGATTCGCCAAATGAAATCGTCCTTAATATGAGCCCGTGCAGGGCCGATGTCCTCCGGATTGAAGAGGACGAGAGTTCTTTGGAAGACTATTGGTCTCTCCCTGGAGATACGACCGGGTTTAAAGCAGACTGGAGTTTCGTTCAGCAGTGGAGACTGAGGGGGTAATTAATTAGTAAAAGAGGCTTGAATTCATTCCTTTTGTTTGATGGGAGAAAGTGCTTTGTGTATTGGGAATCGACAACCACTGGGAGACTCGGTATCTTCGCGGGTTGTAGTCGTCGACCTCGCCAAAGGCGAGTGTTGTGTTGTCGGTGTTTATTGGTAGTCTTCTTGGTCCGTGAACCTTCAAGGTTTTGCCTCCTCGAGATCGAAAGGAAAAGTGAAGAGCTGTCAGGGTTCCACGTTTTGCGGTCACTGCACTTTACGCCGCACATAAATCTCTTCTTATTCTTATTCTTATTCTTCTTCTGCTTCTGCTTCGGATAGATCTGCAGATATTCGCTCTTATAGTCTTTTGTTCTCTCTAGTACCGGATGTTTCAAATGAAAATAATAAAATCTTATACTGCAGCAGACTTGCAGGTACATAGTCGGAAATTCACCCCGTTTTATTCACACATCATGCATAATATCCCCGGTTATATATTCGCGCCGAGAAAGGCTGCAGATCTTCTCCTCTCGCCTCTGCTGCTGCTGCTGTTGCTGCAGTTCAGTTCTTCACCTTCCATATCCCGACAATGGAAATCGCGGTAGAACGAGTTTAGACTTTTCTTAAAAATTTCTTAAAACTATTCCTCGATTTGCTACTCGACAAGAAGAATGCTGGAGCTATAAGGATTTACTGCAGTAAATCTTTATCCTATTCCTTAAACGTCTCCCTCCTTCATCCTCTTGCCTAACGAATTCGAATCTATTCAAGCAAATGTGAATTCCAGCCCGTGGTGTCATAGTTCAATACAATTTTATCTCACATCTGCCTACGCCGTATTTCACCTCTCCTCTCTTCTCTATTCTTTTTTTTCCTCTCTCTCATTCAACGGAATGGTCCACAGTCTTCGCTTCCTCATCTCATCGTATAAGATATACGCGACGATCTTCCGTTTATCATCAGCATATTTTAACGATTCATGATTCGTGCTATTCGTATACGAACTCGTCTTCCACTCGATGTAATAATGAACCCTATACCAGTTTCTGGCTAATTAAATGAACACTGCCCATTGGGTGTAACGAGCAAAGCTCTTCCCAAAATTCTCTGTGTGCATTTCGTCAATTATTCATTCCAGACCCGCAGGGGGTGGAGGTAGAGAACTGTACACAGCCCCATATGCAAAAGACTCATCAGATTGTCCTCAGCAAACAGGAAATCACAATATGGTTCATATGGTGGCTGAACGAGACACAGACAGTGTGGCACCAACGCCAACGCCTCATCATCCCCACCATTCTCAACATCATCATTTGAGTTTACACGAACTGAGAGTCCTCCAGGTAAGTAAGTCGAAAATGTAAATCAAAGAAAGTCTTCTTATTGTATCATGTATTCCTACACACTTGTGTATTAGCGGAGACCAGATTGCACTGGGAACAGTTCTTCGGATGAGAATCGTTCCTCAGGACATGCAAGCATGTCGGACACAGGAGGACATACGAGTAGTAGTTCACCGCCGCATCGTCATCACAGAACTCACAGTCCTCAAGCGTTGAAAGTCGTTCCAGAAGACGACCGTTTGTCGGCTTCTGTGACTCAGAGGAGTGCTAGAACACGGTCAGGACAGAATCGTAACAGGCATAGGGCAACACCGGCGAAGGTGAATAGAAGAGGTGGAAGGTGGAGGAGAAGAAATGAGTTTTTAGTTTATTTATTCCTGTTTTTTATCACTTTTTGATAATAGCTACAGGTGCCATGGTCTGGTTCAGGTCTGGAAGACATAAAGTTGGCCATCCAGCAGCTTACGATGAGATCCCACACCTCGACTTCGACCTATTCCTCATTAAGTGGATCCGAAAGTTCAGAGCCTGCAGTAAGACGGCTGATGCGGCATTCAAGTCTTGAAACAATAAATACTAACGTAACTAGCGCCGATGAATTTGTCTGGGTTGATTCACACAACAGACTCGTTGAGCTCCAACAACTTCCTTGGACTCATCACGACGTACTCAGGGTATTACAGAATGGGAGGACCAGGGAATACATGGACCGTGTTTCCATGGAAACTATACCAAGACTATCTTATCTTCTACAAAGAGCTCTGGTCAGAGTTGGGAGAGAAACTCAAAGGCTTGCTAAGCCGCTAGGTCTTTGTAGCAAACACGAGGTTTACAGCGCTTTCAAAATCGTTCTCTGCCCAGCCTTGGCAGACTCGTGTACCAAGGTGAGGGATCTGAGTCTTTCCCCTGAAAACCATTTCTATCATTAAAGGCTTGAAATTCACTCTCCGTAATATCGATTATCGATTCTCATCGCTTTTAGGCTTGTCTCCGCGCAGCTGCTATGTTCGCTGTCTCTGGAGACCAGTTGAAACAGTCTAAAGGATCAAGAGCCGGTCTCCAGCTTCCAGTCGGACGTTTTTTAAGATGGATGTCTGATGTGAAACTGGGAAAAATGGTCCACGAATACGCTGCCGTCTACCTAGCTGCAGGGATAGAGAATCTGTTGGAAGAAATTCTATTGCAATGTGTTCCTACAGAGCCTCACACTACCCTGACTGCAACTATGCTTGAACATGCGATAGCAAATAACGGAGATTTGTGGGGACTCCTTCAGCCATATGCGCATCTGAATGCTGGCCGAATTGCATCTGGTTGGTTCCTCTGAGTTTTTGATTCAAAAAAGTGGAAAAATCTGGTTCACATGATTCAAATTGACTTATTAACGAATGTAGAAGGCTTCAAAGAGTAAATCAATCAAAAAATAAGAATAATTCAATCAATAAGAAACATAAAATTAATTTTTCAATCTAGGTGCTCTTGCGATGCCTCGATGGGCCAGCGTCAGTTCTCTGGGTTCAACGTCGTCCTCACGCAGTGGTAGAGAGCCTGCTGGATCTACCCTAGAACCGTCGTTACTAACGACTTGCGTGGGGTCGATATCAGAGCTAACTGATTTGATATCTAAAGTAGCCCAGTCGGGACGTTGTCCAGTTCCTCTAACAGCGAGAGCCTTGAATGCGCTATTCTACTACATGAGATGTTCTCAGGTTTGTTAGATACAATTCTTAACGATAAGACCGACTTTGAAATCAATAAAGACAATGGAAACCATTATTTTATTCAGCTTGAGCACGGCGAGAGGGGATCAGGGATTCAGGAACTGGCCTATGAACGAGCTTACGTTGTACTACCACCCTTAGTAGAGTGGCTAAGGGTAGCTACAGCCCACGCAGAGCATCGGCACGGAAGTATTTTGGATGACGATGACATCGGACAGGCAGCCAGGCTGCTTTTGCCTGGAGTAGATTGTCCAGTCAGGCATATATGGTGTGTTTTATTCTTCAATTATCAGATCCATAACTTTTGAAGCCCAGTTTAATACTGATTTTATTTATATATTAATTACACGCATGTTTTAGTTCCGAAGAAGTAACTCTCTGCTCTAAACGCATCGACGATTCAGAATACGTCAGACGCTTGACAATGGAAATGGCTTTCAAGATGCTGACCAGTTCTAGACAAGAATTAATAGCTCAAGCTATAGCTCTGCTACCTTTATCAAAGATAAATACAGTAAACGATAACGGTCACACTGCGCTAATGCTGGCTTCTATAAACGGCGACGAATGTGCAGTCGCTGCATTACTCGATGCTGGCGCAGATTTGAATGTTGAGAGTCCGGCTCCGCTCTCGAGTCAAGTGGCCGGAAGTCCTTCCAAAAGTATCCTTATAGGGGGTCCAAAAAGTTCATCATCTCCTAAAAATTTAGGAGGACAAGTAGTCGCTATCACATCGACAAAAAGCGTGAATAATTTGAACATATCAAGTTCGTCTGGTAGCAGTGGCTCCAACATTTGCTGTACCCAGAACGGATTCAATGCAGAAACACAGCACTGGACCGCCTTGACTTACACAGCTTTACTGGGAAACTGCACTATCGCCAGAATGCTACTAGACAGAGGAGCCACCGTTGAAGGCGGCGCTAAATTGAGTGAGGAAAAGTGCACCGTCACACCTCTCCAAGTAGCTACTGCTGCTGGCAATCACGAAATGGTTGCATTGCTTCTCGCACATGGGGCACAACCGTTTATATCCACGCTGATAAAGGATACATTTTGCTACTCCAGTTCGGCTCAAAGAGGATGTTACAGGTAATTGCGATGGCTCTTGTTTTATTGAGCGTAACGATGAGCAGGAAATGTGTTTTTAATTGAAAAAACTGTGTAAAGCTTATATAATTATATCTTGAATGAGTAAATTAATGCCCAAATTTCACAGTGCGATATCAGTGGCAGCTGCACATGGACAGAAAGCTACTCTACATCAGTTGCTATCCCATCCTTTAACAACTTCCTCGAGACGTGGAGAAAAGGAGGTTTTATCTCTCGAGGAAATTCTTGCTGAAGGAAACGCTGGCGTACAACAACAGCAGACTGCTGAAGGAAGAGGAAGAAGGGATGGGAGAGACCCTGTCTTCAGCAAATCGCAAACAAAGACTCTGCAAGAAGCCATGTATCACAGCGCAGAAAGCAACCATCTAGGTAACATATTCCTAATATCAAATTCTTCGATGACGATGATCTGTGAACGGTATTTTGATACTAAATAATCCTTCATATTTTATAGACATCACAATGGACCTACGGGGTCTCGGAGTAGGCTGGACGCTGCATTGTTGGATGCACACTTTATCAACTGCGCATGAAATGCGACTGGATTCAGTGATCGATCAATTGTTACAAGACTTTCTTCAGGTCTGTCCTGACGATTATTCTACACAATTTGTGCAGGAGTGTCTTCCGCTTTTATTCAACATCTTCAGGTACAGCAAGGTAAACAGCGCTCTTTACTATGTATTGTGTATTTTAGTTATTTTTATACCTATGACGCGCACGATTACTGATACTTATTTGCTTTTTATACAATATTTTTACAGAAAGAAGGAACAACTCTTTTACTAGCTGATATATTCTGCACCTGCTTTGGATGGGAGCCAATTAAACCGATAAGAGACACCACCTTGTCAAGCGGCTCTAGAATTGATCCTAAATTTGTAAATAATCCAGAGTTAAGCGACGTACAGTTTAGAGTTGAAGGGAGAGTATTTTACGGGCACAAAATAGTCCTCGTTACTTCTTCGCCAAGGTTTAGAAACATGCTAAGCTCTAAATTGTGCGAAGGAAATCCACCTATCGTTCAAATCAATGATATTCGTTATCACATTTTTCAGGTGAATAGTTTGAATCTATATAAGAACTACCTGATTATTGAATACAAAGAACGTATTGAAATATTCGTTTTTACAGATGGTCATGGAATTTTTATACCACGGAGGCTGTGCGACTTTAGAAGTTAATCAAAGCGATGTTCTCGAGCTTATGGCAGCAGCAAATTTCTTTCAACTCGATGGATTGCTGAGATTCTGCGAAGCGCAATGCTCAGCTATGGTCGATCTGGATAATATCGTATCGATGTACATTCACGCTAAGGTATATTCATTGAATTAAGCTTGCCGAGTCTCTGATTGGAGAAATTGAAATTATTATAAAGTTTGAAATACGATCGTTTTCAATTTTCCAGGTTTATAACGCAGCTCAGCTATTGGAATACTGCCAAGGATTTTTACTACAGAATATGGTTGCTCTTCTGACGTACGATGATTCTGTGAAGCGTCTTTTATTCGCAAAAAAATTACCCAATCACGACGTATTGGCTGGTTTGCTTCTCACCTTACAGGCGAGAATAAAAGCGAGAAGACCTCAACAGCCGAGTAATCTTAACGCTTAGTTACACGGTTGATGAATAATAAAAAATTCATTTTAAATCAAGAGATGAAAATTCTCTTTAGGAAATTGAATTTAGGAAAAATTCAAATGATAAGCTTGGGCGCAGGGTAATTATTGCTCTATATTACCTACGCTGTGCCAGGCTTTTGCCAAATATGACAATTATATTACATATATACCAGTGCAGGTGTAAGCGATGCCATATCTACTAATGATTAATGATTTAATCTTTGTTTTATTATCTATCGTTAAAATAAGGTAAGATAATATCTCGTATTATAATCGTGAGAAAGATAAATAAATTGGAAATGAAATATCAATTTATATCAGTTTGAATTTTTAAAATTATATTAAAATATATTGAATTTATTATATCTGCCAATTAGAAGTGTATATTATTTTTTGCTATAAAAAAAAAACAAAAAAAATCAAAGTTATTTATATTATATTGTTAATGTATAAATTTATCTTGTATAAATTGTTCTTGCCCTATACTGTTTTCATTTATGTATGTTGATCGTTGATTATTATTATATCAACTATATATTGGTATATTAATTAATTAAGAGGTTTAAGACTAATTATAAGAATCCTCTTGTGATAAACGACTTTGGATATTCAGTTAAATTAAATATATACATTATTATCTTTGGCAATATTACATTGGTATAATACCTATTTTAGTAAATGTACTTAGGGTTTCGAGAGGAGTTTTCTAAACATTTTTACAAATACGATTATATAAGAATTAATTTTGTATTGTTTTTTTTTGTTTTTTTTTAATTTTTTTTTTTATCGAATTTCTATACTTCAAATAAGATGTTTAAAAGTAAACAGGTATTTAATATCACATATCGTTTTAATATTAGTAATAGAATAATTACATTTTTTTCGTGTTTCATATTTAAGAGTACAGATTAACATTTGACTAAAATCAATAACATAGTGTTATAATAATTAATTAATTAATTAATTAATTAATAGTTATAATAATTAGTCGTATATACAGTTGTGGTAAGAAATGGTAATGATAGTGCTTTAGGGATATCTCAGGATGTGGAATGCCTACAATTATTATTTATTACATAAGAATGGTTCAGGCTTTGATTAAAAGGCTGTCTCAATCTGTAACTAATTAACATTTAGAAAATTCAATGCTTCACTTCGAAGGGCATTCGTTAATATTAAAACGAAGCAATTCTCGATAAAAAAAAAACAATGCTAAACAACAACAAACAATAAAAAAGAAACAATAATTTTAGTTTGCTTCGTTATTTTTATAATACAGATATACTGAGTTTTTTCTTTTTTTTTTTAATTCTTCTTCTTTTCCGGATACCACAAAACGACTGAATTATTTATACCCATCAACTTCAACGCTATCATATAATATATATATATTTTCCTTATTTCATTTTTTTTCCACTTTCAAGTAAAAAAAAAAAAAAGACCTTCATTCCTTTCGTCTAAATCGTTAAATAATATTTTCTTGGCTGTATTATCGAAGGAACATTAAAATTTATCGAGATAATTATTGATTTTATCTGGTTAATCTGTGTGGGAATAAAGGTCGAGAAAAATTTGATATATTATACAGTTATTGAAAAAACGTGAATCGTTTAATGATTTTAACTCCAAAATAGGTACTTGAAATTGTTATTTGATAGCAATTTCAACATTGATTCATACCAGAGTTGAGAAAACTACCAATACATGTTTGTAAAATGAGTTCGAGCACTAGCTGAATTTCAATGGGTTTTTCTCGGTATTTTTATAGAAATCTAATGTCCTAATATCGGATCGATTAGCTAATTTAATTAGTAAATTTTTAATTGCAGGTATTTTTAAGACCGTTGTCAATTTAGAGAATTATATGAATCTAAAAATATATTGGCGAATAATTATAGATAAAAAAAAAAGAAAAAAAAAATTGTGGATTACACTCCGTAACATCAGGCAACAGTTATAATATACAATTCAGCTTTATATGTCTACAGTATTACGAATATCATAAAATCATTTCATCTCCAGTTTTTATATACGAGTTTATGATTTAGTACAATAACTTTGTTAACTAAAAGCTTGATAATTACGTTAATTTAAATTTGATGAAAAATTTATACAAATAATGACATCGTTCATTGAATCAAAGCTACACAAAGCAATCAAGTCTCAAATCTCTCCACTTATTATTGCATTTGTTTTATTACAAAGCGACAAAATGAGGTAAGAATTTCTTCTATAAAACTACTACAGCATCATTTTTTTTTGTTTTTTTTTTTCGTTCTTTTTTTTTTCATTTTTTTTTTTTTTAAACTTTTCTTTTAACTTGAAAGCCCGTTATCAACAGATTGGGACAACCGTTTGACCGATCATAATGCCTAGAAATATCAAAAACGCTATCTTCGTGTAGTGACTAGTATAACGATTAATATCACGGCAGCAACTACTGCGAGTATCAATAAGAAACAAACTTTTCGACGAAACTTAGACTGATAACTACTCGCTTTGACCAATTCTTGAGCTCCCAATTCAACATTTCCATGAACATTCTCTATGCTGTTCTCTATAGTATCTGAAAGGATTAAACCGACCTGGCAGTATTATTTTTTTTCATTATTTTGAACAAATTTACGAATATTCTTCATACTTTGACTCGGATTATTGGATAAAACGATTTATAAATTCACATTGAAGTTTAAAAATAAAATATACTTACTAATTGAATCCCCCTGCTGATGTATCAGCACTCCTAACTCTCGCATTATTTGATTTACATCCAAAATATCGCCTTCGATTCTCATGATTCTTTCTTCGCGTTCTACAAGCAGTCCTTGCTCGAACTCAAGAGATCTAGATATAAGGTGAAAGGTGTAAATACTTGTTAATTTACATAAACTATTTACTGAACGTCGATAACAAATCGAAGAAGAACCTATTTTCATCACCTTTGAACAGCTCTCTGCTCCATATCTTCCTGAACCTGAATCAGAGTATCTGTATCTTGATTTCCATCCGCAGATTGATTCTCGGAGTTGTTACTAGACACCAATAAATGCCTTTTCATTTTCTCCGCGACCGCCTGTAAGTACAGTGACATAAAATAAGCATGAAATCAGTTGTTTAATTATTCAAAAATTAGCTATTTGAAAATGAGCCAATCATCTCAAATCCAGCCAGGTAGTTTTCCGACTAATTTTATCCCACAATCATTTCCCAATATTGATCTTTGGTTTTTGATTGTTCACAAAATTTCAGGGATACACAATCTCTGAAACTATGTATGTTAAATTTCTCTAATATTATCCATTGACTGAAAATCTCCTGATATAAATCTGGGGTATCTTTCGCCCCACGGACCTTCTGAATCTCTGAATATCTCTGCAATGCATCTTTGAAGTCAGTGGTCAATTTTTCAATCTGAAGTTTCTGTTCCTTATCACCCCGCCTCATCAGTACAGTGAGTCTTGTGATATCCTTGCTTGTCTGAGTCACTAATTGATTAGTACTTAGCTGCGTCACGTGTCTGTTGATTCATGGTAAAAATAACATTAAAATTAAGATATTAAAATGTTAAAAAATTGAATGTACAAATTCTCAAAAACAATTCTAATAAATCTCACACTCTGTCGCGAAGACCCTGAGAATCTTTGCCGGTGCCGATGGTTTTAAAAGCTCGATCCAAAACACGCCAGCTTGAATTAATCGTGTAAATATTTGTGGTGATATTCTCGCTGAGACAGTAGAGTTCGGTGGGGCTAAATCCCACGTCGGGAAGATCGGATCGTTGGTCGGTTGACCCATAGCCACGAGAACTGTGCGCCATTCTGTAAAATCATTAATACATAATGAAATTTGAAAATTTCGAGTTTTGAGTTTTTCTCTTTTTTTTTGGTTATGTGAGAAATTTAGGCCGGATTTATTCTCGCAACGATTCAGAGCCAATTGATAATATACCTGTGTATGTGTGGTTAATAAATTGAGAGAAATAGATGGGAGGTCGGTAGGCGATTATAGATATGTATATGTGTGTAGTATGTAGTGTGAGGGAATAAAACAAAGAGAATATACCGAGTAGTCGGTTTTAAATATGAAATATTATCTGCTCACATGATTTCTGCGCTCTTTTTATACTATTATTATTTATTCAACAACAAGCTACACTCTCTATAATCGACATTTAAAATTTCTAAACAGATATATTTTATCGGATAGTATATAGGCGAAGAGGAATATTATAAAATGACAGTTGCCTGAGTGGTGGCTGCAGCAACGTCGCCGTGATACTAGCCGTGTTATCCCATCCCCGTGGTATTAGTCGATCGACTATATCACCGCCGTTTAAATTTCGCGATATTTTCAATGGGCGAAATTCGTAGCTAAACGTTGAGCCCCGCTAACGCAAAGAAAAATTTTATCAAACAGTTCGTTCATATTTTCTTAAATAAAACGCAAATATTTATGACGTTTGCTATGTTGTAATTTTATGCAATATCACCTGGCTAAAGTCACGTCAAAATTTCTACCAAACTAGTCAAATTAGTGTCGATTTAATGTCGACGTTTATACCTAATGTTTGATAATATTATTCGGAAATATACGCGGTAATAAAATCTAAATTATTTAATCTATTTATATACATAGGAAAATATATATAGCGATATAAGAAGGGGATCCTCAGTATCGAGTTAGACGCTGAATTGATAAGACGTCGCAACCTCACGGTGTGCGGAAGTCCCCGAGTACAGCCGACGGATTGCGAAAGCCTCCACAAACAACAACCATCGGCCGTAAGTAAATCATCCTGTGAATTATATTCAATTTAGTGGCAAATTAAACGGTTTTAAATTAGTGGGTTTAGGTCAGGGTGTGATCTGAGGTGACTATCTATCGGTATAAATATATAATATTTATTTTATTTAGGATAGATACGATTTGTGAATAATTTTAGTGAGTGCGGACTCGGGTAGTCGACGGTTCTCGTACGTCGTGTCGTGCGTCATGTCGGCTTCGAGCGCATCGTCCTCGACCGACCGACCGACCGACCTTCTGTGCATTAGATAGTGTCTCTCGATCTTATTTAATTGAAACCTTAATTAAGGAAATCGATATTAAAAACTAGCGCGAATAAATTGATAGTTGAAAATCTGCGATCGTCGAGTGATCGAATCGCGTGGGTTTTACTATAAACCCGCACGCTGCTTTTACTTTGACGTTTTAGATATCTTCTATCTATCATTTCTACTGACTTAAAACAGATTCAATAATATTTTTTTTCTTTCTCTCTATCTGATCAACGACTAACGTATCTCTATCGGACTATGAATAGCCGCGCTAATTTACATTTCAGACTAGAAGCATCGCTCGCTCGCTCGCTCGCTCGCAGCTAGCTAACACAGCGTCGGTTTACCTTGGGCTTTAATCTACGGGGCATCAAGTCGAACGTTAGATTATACAGAAATTGAGGTCAGAGTAAATTCACAACGATTTTGTATCGCCGTGGGAAATAAATAAAGACGATAGATTTTTCTTTCCTTTTCCTTTTCTTTTTCTTTACGACTCAAAACATTTTTACTCCACACTTCGGTAGGATTATTTTGACAGATCAAACGCCGAGCTTAAACGACATGCTGACGTTAAACGCACGTAGATCTTTTTTCGGGAGATATAACATTATGCAGGGTCGCGGGAGGGGCTTGCGTCACGCCATTGCTATCTCTTTGTCTGCCCCGCTATGCTGCTGCTCTGTGACGAACGGGCCCGACTTACTGACTTGATACTTACACATATAGGTATATTCCGCGCAAAGATCTCTCAAGGATTCTCATTATTTCTTCAATTTTTATCCCGTGTTCTCATTCTTCTCCGAACGAATACATCAGTCTTTTATTTTTACGCTCCATTTCTTCATCGATAGTTTTCGTTCCCTTTTTTTCTTTTTCTTTTTGTCATATATCCTTTATTCAAAAATTGAGAAGAAACTTCCAAGTCACGAGAAAGAGAGAGAGAGAAAGAGATAGATAGATAGATAGATAGATCGTTCTAGAAATTGGCATTACATTTTTTTTTTCTGTGAATTATCAAAACCGTGTTTCACCGGTATTTTTTCATTATTTACGTAGAAGCTATTACGAGGTGTATTTTACGGTCTTGAATATTTTTAGGAGAACAATTTTCTTCGTAAATTTATTTATATTTCGGTGAATTACGATGAGAAATTCATCCTGTTACTTGCGTCATGCTGTGTGTGTGTGTGTGTGTTTTTTTTTTTTTTTTTTTCCATCATCCTCAAGAGAAAAAAAATATTTAAGACGATATTAACGTCTCTGTGTAGTACATATGGATTTGTAAATACCAAGGCGATGGTAGGGATCGCCATTTTGTAACCATCTGAGTCCTGAGTCAGGAATTAGGATACAGCTATTCTAGAAATTCTTGCTTCGCATATATGTACGTAGAAGAGCGCGATGTTTATTAGACTCGCTCGATGTATACATCGTGGATTCGTGAGAAGTAATAATATCTCACGAACCATTATCAGTTTTATTTTTATTAATTATTTATTTTTGAAACTTGGTTTTTATTTCTTTCTATCTCTCTCTTCTTACGACTTCGAAAGTTTCACGAATAATAATTACATACATAGATAGATATACAACGTGTCGTATATATGCATAGAGTATCGTTTGCGTGCGCGTAAATATACACACGTACATAATATATATATATATAATTATGACTTATTTTGGTCGACGGGGTACATATATAAGAAATGATTGACCACAATCGTCGCATGATTAGAATTCCCAGTATTTTATATCTATATAGGTACGCGGATTTTATCGATGACGAACGACTATATGACAAATAGAATAAATTCCTCAATGTTTATATTATTTTAATTTAAACTTTAAAACGTATCTATATTCAATACTACGAATATAATTCATCCTCTTTACCTCTCGACTGTGAATCATCCCTTTAATACCAGATGAACATTTTCTACGAAAATTTTATTTATAATTATTTCGAACGCGAAAAAGAAAAAGAGATATAAAATAATTCGACATTGAAATCGGTCTGAACGAAGAGAGTAACGTGGGATTTATGAGATATGCGCTCTTGCTTCATCCAACGATCTTACGATCACCTTTTTTTTATTTATTTTTTTTTTGTTTTTTTTTCATCAGTAATCAAATCATTTTATTTCATCCTATACCTACCTTGTTTCCGGTCTTGAACGAAAGACCGATTACTAGATAGGTGCGTACAGAGGAGGAGCTGAGAATTTTAACCCCGAAGTCCTCGACCCGGGAGTAGTCTGCACCTTCGGGCGTACCTACGTCCTCCGTTGAGCCGAGCGTACCCGAACGCTACAGATCCCAGAGGTCATTGACCGTCTGACCATGAGCCGCGCCCCACATAACATAATATATAATATAAAATAATATATTATACGTTCCTACTTCTATATGCCATACATTTAATATTCAATATACTATATACCGATTCACGTATATAAAATATATAT
Organism: Tenthredo livida; assembly: GCA_963992785.1. NCBI lineage: Eukaryota > Metazoa > Arthropoda > Insecta > Hymenoptera > Tenthredinidae > Tenthredo > Tenthredo livida. The sequence continues at coordinate 2,844,642 of OZ023071.1, read as the reverse complement.
ATATATATATCTATATACTTTATATCATAGTCAAATTTTTTTTTTTTTTTCTAAACGACTGCGCGCAAGAAGTACAAGAGCGAGGCTCGAGAGGGAGAGGAGAGAGAGAGAGAGAGGGAGCGAGTAGAGACCGCAGGGATTCGTCGCGTTGTATATATATTACAATATATGAACTATTCTGCAGATATCTGTGTGTTAGTTGACGCTTTTTCGCATAGGTGTACGCGATTCTATCGCAGGTGCCGTTCAACGGGTCGCAGGGGGTAGGGGAAAAAATAAGGAACGCGGGGGTATATAGTGTAAACGACCCGTACGTCTGGAGTCTAGACAGTGCTCTATACAGGGTGTTTTGTCTACGGGGATGTTTTTTGTTCCTTTTTTTGTGTTGTTTTTTTTGGTTCACATTTTATCTTCAATTTTGTTTGAACAAAAAATGACTGTATGTTATACTGCAGTATGAATAATCAATATCCATGCGAAACAAGGCTGCGTTAACTTGACGAGGCCGATGCCTCACTCCACGTGTGTCAGGGACACGCGTCTCTACTGCTCCGTTGCTGGTGTCTCTCGATTCCTTGGCTAATAATAATAATGAACTTGGAAAGCAAATTGCGAACTTGACGTGCGGACAAAAAGCCTTAAGGCCTTTTATCATTATTGTTATAATTTAATCGACGATGTAGGAATGAAATTCGCGTTTATTTTTATCTGAAAAGAGAAGAAAAAAGGAAATAATTTCTTTCGCGTTCTATTAAATATGTTTTCTTCTTTTTTTGTCTTTCCTTTCTTTTCTTTTCTTTAAATAGTTCTGTGCGGAAGATTTTGGTCGCTTAAAACTTGGCAACGTTTCAATCAGCGCAATTATACTTATACGTAGAAGAGGTTTTGTAATGATTTTAAAATTGAATTTACTTCGCTTATTTAGATTCGTACAGAAATTTCATTAAATTATAGACAGATATGTATACATATATACGTTAGGTAAACTTAAACGTTCATTAAAAAACTTTTCACCCCTTCTGATACGAACGAGTCTATAATAATTATTATTTATCCGAATGAAATTATCCTACGAAGATATTGCGCGATCAATTCGAAGCTAATATACACCGAGAGTTCTCGGTGGAACTGGTGACCCCCTCCCTGCGGCGAAACCAACACAGACACGTACCGCGTGCGTGAGGCTCGGCCAGCTGGCCGAGCCTCACGCACGCGGTACGTGTCTGTGTTGGTTTCGCCGCGCCAGTTTCACCGCAAACTCTCGGTATGTATCTATGCTATTGCTTACCGCTTTCGTAAAACAACAGTGAAGTTTGCTTTGCGTATAATATACGTATATAATATATATGTATATCATAGAGGGGTATATACAATGTCATTAAGCTCCGCGCGCGTAAACTACATAACGATATTGATTTTACTCCTCCACCACCCCTCGAGCATACTACTTGCCGTGCGTAATTAGGTACGATCGAAAGATTGTTAAGAGACTGGTATATAGGTAGATGACTTAAATCCGATTAGAATAAGTAGAGTTACACATCAACGAACAAATACCTATTGCAGCAGCTAGCTCTAGACTTTTTTCTATATATTCTTTCCAATTCTATAACTATTAGCTTTTCTTTTCTTTTTTATTCATTTTTCATTTCTTTTCATAAGATTTCAAATCGCGAACGAAATAATATGTGTTTCACTTATGCCGATCGTAGAACCGGTTTTCTCCGTTTTTTTTTTTTTTCTAATTAAATTGAATAAAAACATACTATGTAGTTTAATGAATATTTCTTTTTCTTAAATCATTTTAGCTTCCTAGAGGAAGATCTGTGTGCTGTGGTTTATCATTCAGGGGGCCAAAACACGCGCAACAACGGACGACCCCACAGGACCGGGGGGTGCTTCTCGTGTCTCGGGAGGAAGGTCAGGATCAGAAAACTAATTATCTCGAATATAAAAGAAAGAAGAAAATACAAATACAGAAAGTAAAATCGTTTGATGATCAATTCGGGCGGATTATAAGAAAAAAGCAAAAGAAAAAAGTTATCGTAGTTCGCGTAAAGTAAAAAAAAAAAAAAAAAAAATTGTATCAAAGTTGAATATAAATTTAAAAAAAAAAACAAAAAAACTAAAAAAAAAAAACCATTCAAATTGGTTTACGAGACCCTGACTGATTCGATGCCTTCCAGGGACGAAATTCGCTCCCTATCCACTAAACGACGCTGGATCCCTCCTTCAACTATTAGACGCGATGCACTCACCCAAGAAAGCAGAAATGATCTCATCTTCCGAAAGGTGCGGGGTATTCTTAACAAGCTCACACCGGAAAAGTTTGCAAAGCTGAGCAACGACTTGCTCAACGTCGAGCTCAATTCCGATGTGATTCTCAAAGGCGTTATTTTATTGGTGAGTATCATCCTTATTATGTATTGTAAGAATTTTGAATTTTTTTTTTTGTGTTTTTTCTATTTTTAAATATATTTGTACCTAATATTTTATAATGTCTATATGTATATATGATGATATTTCATGCTGTTATCACACAACTTTCTCACACCCCGGTATATTTGTATATCAAATTGCGGTCAGATAATAACTAGCAAACGGAAATCTTATTTTCCTTCAATAAATAACGTATAGTATAGTTCACGTTTACGAACGATATACGAGTTTCAATATTTTTCTTAATCAACTTAATTTTATTTATCACACATTGTATAGAAAAATATTCAATATCTTTAATTGTTGCGTTTTTAGTTTTTTTTTTTTTTTTTAGAAAATCCAAATTTTCGATTTTTCATAAACATTTCAAAGTACGAAAAAAAAAAAATTTCTTTTCTTCTGGTCCAAAAATCGCAATTTTTGTAAAATTTTGAAGAAAAAAAAAAATTGAAAAATTTATTTCACTTTTTTTTTCTCGCGATTTTAGAATTGATTCAAGAATTAATGCAGACCTGTTAGTTTGGAACAAAAAATGAAAAGAAAACAAAAACCTTGCCAGTAATTTATAACGCGGTAACTTGTTTGTCTTGCGTTATAGATAAAGACGTGGGTAACGAAATATAAGTATAAATAATTGTAAATTTGGCAGATCTTTGATAAGGCACTCGATGAACCAAAGTACAGTTCTATGTACGCACAGCTGTGCAAGCGGCTGTCTGACGAAGCTCCAAACTTTGAACCTCAGAAACCAAACGTTGAAGGTCAGAAGCCCCAGAGTACATTCAGACTCCTATTGCTAAACAAGTGTAAACTTGAGTTTGAAAATCGATCTAAAGCAAACGAGGCTTTCGATGGTCAAGATGACTTGGCCCCGGAGGAGGAGGAGCGCCGTCAGTTGGCAAAGCGCAAGATGCTTGGTAACATCAAATTCATCGGGGAATTGGGAAAGTTGGAAATCGTCTCTGAATCCATCCTACACTTGTGCATTCAGCAATTATTACTGGAAAAAAGGAGGGGGGGATCCAGGGGGGACATGGCCGAAGATATCGAGTGTCTATGTCAGATCATGCGCACCTGCGGTCGCATTTTGGACTCGGACAAGGGCAGGGGTCTCATGAATCAGTACTTTGAGCGCATGAGCGTATTGGCAGAGAGCAGCGATCTACCCCTGCGCATCCGTTTTATGCTTCGCGACTGTATTGAATTGCGTCGGGACTGCTGGGTGCCTAGAAAAGCGACTAGTACCGAAGGGCCAATGCCCATCAATCAGATCCGCAATGATAACGAGGACTCGTCAAGGGGCGGAGGATATCATAGGCGGGACGAACGTCCCAGCAGTGATATACTGAGAAAACCAAGAGGCCTGGACGATATGATGGGAAACATTTCACTTAGTTCACATTCCTTCGGGATGGGACACTCTCCTTTTAGTCTTAACGGCTATTTAGGATCTGGTAATGTCGGATATGGAGGACGACACAACCAGCGTAATCAACCAAACTATTACCCAAACCAGAATCGGCATCAGAATAATTACCAAGGGAAGCACAACCATAATTTACAACAACAAAACTCGCCGATGAATTATAACAACAGTAAGTCAGAAGATTTTTCAGCTCATAGATACAGAAAATTCGTTCAGTTTCCATAAAAAAAAATGATGATATGAAAAACATGCATTTATATCAAATAATAATTATCAAACATTACTTTTACAGATGGTAATAAAGATCAGAACAGATTCAAGAGCAAGTTGCACATCAAAACCTCTGAGGAAGTGTCTCTCAGGCCTGCAGCCAACTCGATGGTATTCAGCGCGAACTCAAAGCCTCCAAACTTACCTCTGAATAGCAGTAAGTATTTATTGAACCAATCCCCGATCCCCAATTGTGAAAAAGTTCTTTAAAAGATACTCATTTCCACATATTTTTACGATATCTAAGCTTTAAGGAAAGTAGTACCCACATGTTTACCGCTGAGGGATAGGTATGTTCACAGGACATGCGTCTGAGGCATTGCTATCACCTGCAACATCTCTGAAGGCGAGCCCACCGCTGATGCACAAGGATCCGGCACCAGCGATTCTGATTAAGCCAGGGCCGCTAGAGAAACGAGAGAAAGCTCGTGATCGTAAAGACAAGGGTCCGTCGAAGGAGGAGGTGCTGAAAAAGGTGAACGCACTTATGGACGACTTGATTGATCACGGGAATATCCAGGACGGAATAACGGCCTTCAAGGATCTTAAAATACCTGAAAGATTCTTACGCCACGTAGTTTACACTTTTTATTCAAACACCTTGGACCGCGGTGATACAGAGCGAGAAATTGCCTGCAAATTGGTGTTGGATCTTAAAAAAGAAGGGCTCGTTACCGGACAACAGATTATCGAAGGTTGGAAGGAGCTCGTCGCTAGTATGGACGAGAGGGAGAGCACCATTGCCTGCGTTGCTTCTCACGTTGCTTCTCTGACCGCCAAAGCAATAGTCGATAATATTATGCAGCTTGTAGATCTAGCTTCTGTTACTGAGAATGGACAACATCATCCTCTGTTCCTGTTGACTCTCCAACAGCTGTACAAAACTCAGGGAAAGGCAAGACTAATGCAGATATTCAACGAGAGCAAGGTCAACCTTATGAGTCAGCTGCCAGAGGCGGAGAAGACCAAGGAAAGACTCGGTAAAATACTTGAGGATAGAGAATTGACCTTTCTCTACCCTCTTCTCAGGATCCAAAAGGAAATATGGAAACAACTTGAGGCTGATCCCAGCCCTAATGCCCTATACAAATGGATCAAGGAGAAACTTGACGCTTCTCATCACTCCGATCCGAGTTTCATAAATGCTTTGATCACCGCTCTTCTCAAGTACATCACCCAGGTTTGTCGGATTCCATTTCCCCATATCTGAACTATTTATCGCTAAATTTTTACCTTTCAGAGTCTAAAGATACAGAAAGAGCTATGAATTTTATTGAGACATTACTCGATGAAGGGAAAAACGTAAAAAGGCCCTAAATCGAAAACCAGATTCAAAAACCAAACCATTCTTTCTTGCTTCTGATTCCCTGTTTATTATTTTTTTCATAAAATAACGACAAAATTTCAGGAGACAACATTGAGCCCAGGTGTGGAGCCGGATGCTATAGTGGACAAGGCAATGGCAGATAGAGAACAAGCGTTATTAAAAAAATACACGCGTGTCTTAGAGTCATTTTTACCAACAATTGACTCCCAGGTCACAGCTCTTCACACTCTTCAAGTATTTTGTTATTCGCACAAACTTCCTAAAGGGATGTTACTGCGATGGTTCAGGGCACTTTATGAAATCGGGATCATCGACGAGGAGGCTTTCTTGAAGTGGAAGGAGGATGTAACCGACGATTATCCCGGCAAAGGACAAGCCCTCTTTCAGGTAAATTGCAACAATTTAATAATTTTTATTTTAAGCTTTTCATAATAAAACTACTTGAACATCATAATTTCTTATACAGTTTCCTAAACTCTCGAAATCTGGAGTGAAGACAAATTGAATTACACTCTTAAAAAACTTGAAATACTTCAACTTTTACATTTTCAGAATCAAGGAATAGTTTTTCATTTTTATTTTTTCCTTTCTTTCCAATAATCGTTTTCAATGCGTGTTTGATGACATTCACAGGTAAATTCCTGGCTAACTTGGCTCCAGGAAGCATCTTCCGAGGAGGAGGAAGACGAGGGCGATAACTAGTATGGAACGATACCGAGGGTCCTGCGATGGGGCCAATCTTAAGACTACCTATTATTTGCGATAGGGTTTTATTATCCACTTCGCTGAGCCGAGGGATTCAGTTTTATTAATTGCGTTGTCTCGATCCAGCAGCAGCAGCAGCAGCAGCCGCAGCCGCAATAATAGCCGCAGCCGCAGCACCGCAAACAACTAACAACAGCCTGTCGAGTCAGTCGGTCATTTAGCGAAAGAGTAAAAACAACAGCAAAAAAACAAAAAAAAAAAACAAAAAAAAAGCGAAAAAAAAACTGTGACGTGTTTTAAAAGAGAAAACTCAAACAAAAAAAAACATCAAAAAACACACAATAAAAAAAACAAAAAAAAATACAAAGAAAAAAAACGAAAAAAAAAATAGCAAAAATTAATAACCCGCGAGTGGCGCGACAGACCCTCTAAACAGGAAGTTTTAACGTTTTAATAGATAATTGAATATTAATATGATTTATAAGAAAATTGGGCCAGCAGATATCAAGATAAGCCGCAATATAATTAATATTATTAATAATAATTAACGGCATGAACGATATAGTACGGAAATAAATAAACGGAAAATGGAAACGGTAGGTAAACTGAGAGAAAGAGAGATAGAGATGGAGAGAAAGAGAGAAAGAGAGAGCGCGTAAGGAAAGAAGAACAGAAAAAATTGCCCAAAACGTAAAAAAAAACGAGCAAAAAAAAAAAATTAATAAAAACAAAATGAGATAAAAAAAAACAAAAAAAAAACAAAAGGAAAAAAGTAATAATAATATTAGTCTGGTGATTTGTGTTGTCCAAGTCTTTTTTTTTGTCTAGTATTGTGCATGTGCCACGTTTTGTAAGTCTTTTTGTCCGCGGCCACAAACAAGAGTCGCTTGTTATCTCTGTGTACCAGCTTTTACATTTATTATGAAGAAATATTATTATTATTATTATTATAACAATTATTATTGATATGATTATTATTATTGCTATTATTAATATTATTATTATTATTATTATTATTATTATTATTATTATGATAATTAATTATACTACAAATTATTACTTACAACAAAAAAAGAAAAAGAAAGAAAGAAAAGAAAAAAAAAAAATTCCAAAAAATGATAACCGAATAGAAGAGGGAGACAAAGAAGAAAAAAATGCAAAATAAATAGTTAAAATAAAATGAAATAAAATGAATTAAAATGAAATAAAAATGAATAAAAATAAGATTATAAAAAAAATATCTAAAATACATTGATCATTTTTTTAATTATTAAAACAAACAGGAAAAAAAAAATCAATTAATAACGCAGAGAGCAGGAAAGAAAGAAAACATCTGTTTTTATTTAATTATACAATTAATTAACCATATACATACATACTATAATAGGTAGACCAGTATAAATTAGTAATGTATATCTCTTTCTCGATTGTATGTATGTGAAACTGTGAGTGAATTTTGTTTTTGTTTTTGTTTTTTTTTTTTTAATTTATTTAGTTTTTTTTTTTTTTTTTTGTAAGCAGATTATTTTATGTATACGAAAGAGAAAGACAGAGAGAGAATCTTATATTGTTATTCAGTGATGATAGAACTCTAAAAGGTTGGAACTCGATCGCCTGCAAGCAACAACAACAACAACAATAATAAAACATCATACTATATACATTATATGTATATGTATTGCCTACCCCCACACCACCCCTCGCCCACCCCCCCCACACCCTTAACTTCCCGTATACTATATCTGACTATCTACCTATTATCTGCTGCGTATAATATTGTTATTGTCATTATTATTATTAATATTATTACGATTACGATTATTATTATTATTATTAATATTATGATTACTATTATTATGATTATTATTATGAGTAATTAATAATTGCCGTTAAAACAATCAGCAGCCAATTTCATGAGCCACTCCATGCGGTCTACCCTTTACCCTCTACCCTTTACCCCAGAACCCCATCCCTCATTAACTAACACGTATAATAACGTTAAGTAGTAAAAACTAGCAACACGACTAAATCATAATACATAAGAAAATAAACCTTGCCTTGGTGTAATTTATTACAGATTTTGAACCCCCTGTGGTTGTTATCAACTATTACATATATATACCTACTATACTTATATTATTATAAAAACTTATCCGAAATTAGTATGCGATAATTATCCTATTCCTCTATATCTTAAAATCAAGAGAACAATTTTACAATTTTCGATCTTTCATATTGAAACCTACTTTTTCTTTCTTTCTTTCTTTCTTTCTTTCTTTCTTAATCTCTTTTCATTTATCTTTCGATTTTGTTTTTTCTCTTCTCGTATATTACGTATAAGTTAGTGTCAATGAAAATTATGGCCGGTATAATTTTAATTTATAAAGAAAAGAAAAAAAGAACTACCACGTGCAATTTTTTTGTTGCCTTTTTACCGTTTTCTATCTTTCCCTTCCTACTGACTCCTCATCATCACTCACCGATTGTATACGCTAGGCTCGTACTACTACACTCGTATGAACAAGCTTGTGTTTTCGTATACATGCATGCGATTTTCACCCCAGAGTTGCCTGGCACACAAGTTAGGCGGCGCTGGCGGTCGTATACATGCACGAATTCTACACACACTAGTAGCGTACTGGAATTGTACGTGCCTAGCGTATGGATACGTAATTTTACCATACATGTAGGTATACCTACATACTACGTCTAGTTAAGTCTTTATAGTAAGAAGTTAAAGGACTGAATGGTGCGATCTATTCTCAAATACACTTAAATCTCGTTAGTCTAAAATTGTTCTGATTCTTATGATCCTATTATGGAGTTTATTTTTTTTATTTTTTTTCTAATGTCTTTGGTGCTATCATATAGATATAATGGTACCTCATATGGTATCCCTATATGGTGGTCATGTTATACAGAGATATAAACCATAGATAAAAATAGACTTGAAATTCATTTAAATTCATCGATAATATATATATATGTATACATAGTAATACCAATTCACGCCCTTTGAAAAACGTCGCGTTATTTATAATAGTAACTTTAGTGTAATAATAATAATGAAATGGTAATATGCCTGATACGATTGACTAATGCATCATATCATACATACCTATTAGAATGGTCCTTGAATAGGTGATTTTTTTTTTTTTTTTAATTCTCAAGATCTACCTATCTCAATCGGTTCCAAATACGGAATAAAAAAATCCCCTAAAATTTGAACTCCTAATTTTAATGGGAACACGTATAAAGCAGATGAAAACCATAATCAGCTAGAAAATCGATCTAATAAATAAAAAATTAAATTTATTCACGACATTCAATTTAAATTAAACATCACACGATGCAATATTAATTATTAATTTGAAGCACTACATTTTTTTTAGTAGATACGAGGTCAAAAAAATAAGAAAACACAATTTAAGGGGAATTTGGTTTTTTGTATTTGGAACCGATTGAGAGAGGTGGACCTTAAAGATCTAAAAAAATCACCCTTTCAAGGACCGTCCTAATGTCTATAAATATAAAAAAAAAAAAATATATAAATGAATACACACGAGCAGGAAAATTAGAGAAGATAGGTATTTAATTAGTTCATCCTGAACAACAGCGCAAGCAATAACATCTATTGTACCTAATTGAAATTTTGTTGGATTTATTTTTTCACTCGATAATAGTAATATCGTTGTAAAACTACTACAGAATACATCATTCTTCTACACTAATATACGCTAGGCTCGTACTACTACACTCGTATGAACAAGCTTGTGTTTTCGTATACATGCATGCGATTTTCACCCCAGAGTTGCCTGGCACACAAGTTAGGCGGCGCTGGCAGTCGTATACATGCACGAATTCTACACACACTAGTAGCGTACTGGAATTGTACGTGCCTAGCGTATAGGTGCAGTATCGTCAGTATTATTTTTCAGTAATACATACATAATATTATACCTTTTACGAAAAAAAAAAAAAGGAAATAAGTAAAAGGAACAAAACAAAAAATAGTATATCAATGATAATAATGAAATATAAATACAAATTCTTTAATCGATCATAGACATTATAATATATAATATACTATATATTATAGTAACTATGGAAAAGATCTTTTAAATCTACATATATTAATAAAAATTCTCCTACAGGATCATCTCGATTTTTATGAATTCATACAATATACCATCTTCCATCTCTCACATTATTTCTTTATTATTTTATCGCCGATAAAAATTTTATAAATCAACGATATTATGGAATTAAATTATTGTTTTTTTCTTTCTTTTTTTCTATACAGGTCTTTGGTATTTTTCATTTATATTCATATACCTATACATACTAGTCTAATTGTTTTAAATAAAAGAGAAAATTTCCGTCTGGATATATGTATATAGTAGCTGTAGTATTACATACCTACATACATATAATATATATATATATATACTCTCTAAAGAATTAAATATCGATTCGTATTCGGTTCAAACACTTAACGAGACAATAATCCATAGTCAATCTACGTACGTACGAAATAAATAGTTGCGAAATGAAAGAGCCAAAATTATAATTTACGTTTTTATAGAATCGATATATCGTGTGGTACTAATGCGAGATGTAAATTTCGTTTTAGGAATTCGCGTTATGTTGTGTAAAAAATTCAAAAAAAAAATTCAAAAAAAAAACTTAACACCGCCCAATACGGTAAATCCGGCTAAATCTATCGATACAAGAATGAGTTCTTCTTTATTTTCTATATACTTTTACATTAATTACTCGAATTAATTTTCAAACGCGACAGGGTACCTATTTTATATTTTTTTATATTTTTGCTTCATCTTCAATATTGACTTGCTTTTATCACACGGATTATTACACATTTGTCAGTGAATAGAAAGATATAACGAAAAATTATTTTAAGGAAAGAATTTATGAAATAGAAAGGAGAAAAAAAAATAAAGAAAAAAAAACCAAAAAACTTTTATAGCGAAGTAAATTTCGTTTTTCTTTTTTTTTTAAATTTTTTTAATGACGACCGCTTGTTTATAAATTCGCATGCATCGGAAATGGGACATGATCGTGAATTTATAACAATAAACATAGATTCTTTTTTATGGCAACCGAGGTTTCTGGTACGCATAACCGCCTATATAATCGTGTAAACCAAATAACCAGCTGCGGGGACTGAATAAATAAATAAATAAATAAATAAATGTTCAAAATTCCTGATTCAAAACGATGGAATTAATTATGTATAGATCCCTTATTTTCACGTTATTAATTCTCTCCGACTTCCACGTCTATTATATTCGATATGAAATTAAAATTCTCTTCGTACCTTTATAGTAATAAAGTATAAACGCAATAATTGCTCATGCCGATTATCAGAAAATATTATGTTAATTATTAATTTATTAATAATTAATTAATAATTAGCGAACTATTAGATGCGGAAAAATAAAATTGTAGAATTATATTCTCATTTTCTATATGCTGCATATGAAATTTGATAATAAATTGAGTTTGTATCGTAGAATGAAGTGAAGAGGATGCAAGAAGCAATATTATCGCTAGCATTCTTACATATTTTATCGAGTAATATCTTGTTTTCATAAATGATGACAATGGTTCGTCGTTAGTTATCGTTATATGTTCGAAAGCCGTCATAAAATATGTATGACGTGATATACCTACGCGTAAAATATAATATACGAGTAAATATAGGCTACGGATATTTATTCTTATAATATGTCTGCATCAGGCAGAGTGACGATTGAAAAAAAAAAATGCTTTTCTGTTTATTTATTTATTTCATTTTTTTACGAAACTTTCAAAATTCGTAGAAAAATTAAAACGCTTCGAGATCGGCATGTGGCGATAAAATTTTTATGAGTAATATCCACACAATCTGACCTTGGCGTCATTTAATTAAAACGATAAATTCTATCACCGGCGTTATAACGTTAATTGACCACAACAATTTATTTTATAATTTTATCATTAGGTACATTAGAATTCAGACCGAGCGCAATCGTATCGACAATAATTAACCGCGGGTATAACAATAAAATAATAAAAATGTTTGTTGTATATAATTTATATAGGTAACAACATTTTTCAATCAGCGGGTATTTTATAATTCAATTATAGCATGGATCAAATTTTCCTTTTTCGTCAAAATTCTTTAAAAATTTAATCTAAATTGAAGAAAGTACAAATTGATTTCACTATTTCATTTACGATTCATATATAGTCCGATAACGAAATTTCCACTTATAGGAACGCAAGAATATATTGCCATGGACAGCTAACTAGACATACATGTATACGTGAATATATATGTATTTCTGTACATAGCAGCAATATACTTGTGTCAGCAACATACGCATAAATTTCGTCTGCACGATCAGCTGACAAATACGGTTTTGTCCTCAATCAAATATACTCAGCTATTTATTTATTCAACGCAGAGTGGTGACCGATAATTCACGATCATGCATGTGTGTGTATAGACGCGATACAATATGTCCCTCTTAATCCTTACCCTAATCCAATACGATATATGATGTATACTAGAATCGATTTTCTTTAATTATATACTAGCTGATTTTTATTTCATTTATTTACTTATTTTTTCTCTATGTATATAAAACGACGAGAAAAAAAATAGAATTTAATAATCAGTGGATTCGTAATTTCATTGAATGTATATAAGCTCCGTTTTTACTACTTTTACATAGATATGAGTGGATAGACAGAGAAGCAATATAAGGATATGATTCGTACGTGACGCAGTATAGTTTATCTATATAATACTGAATTAAAAGGGAAGATAATTGTCCCGCGTTATATCTCGAGTGTACGATTATACTGATATAACTGTGATACAACCCAGTGACGAGGGAATGCCCGAAACGCAAATGGTTTAAGGAAAAAAGTACCTAATTTCCTCATATATTGCCGCGAAATATTTTACCATTCATTATTTTCTTTTATTATAATAAACGTGAATAAGTTGATTCCTTCCAGAGATTCTGAATTAATGAAAATTATATTATAACGTTCACTCGTAGACAGTGACCCGCTTTTTTTTAAATTCAATCGTATATCCAGTTCTACTATGTTTGGTATAGGTATCTGTACGTAGTACTTACATCCAACATTCGTATAGACTCATACATGTCTTTTTATCATATAGAATAATCTCTTTACATATGTATTTTCTTGGCACGCGTAAAAGAGATCCTGTCGAATACCGTGCGACCACCAACGAAGAGTTAGTATTGATCCTGGCTGCAGCTAAAGTCTTTAATGAGAGAAAAAAGAAAAGCGAACGAAGACCGAGCTGGGAATCTTCAAGAGTGTATAATTCGTTAAGAATCTTACAATACGATCATTTCTTTTGTCTTTGTTTTTTTCAAATTTATTACAAGACTCATTGTGATATTTTAATACGAAATTAATACACTGGAAGAAAGAGTAGGTAAAGAAAATAAAGTATAATTATTTCTACAGCATTATACAAAGAATTTAATTTTCATTCTTTTACAGTAGGAATACAGTCATTTATTGTTTCATCGATCGTAAACGTCCATCAATCCAGGGATCTAAGGTAAGTCCGGGCTCCGATGAAACGGTATTGGATGCAATTGCGGTATAAATTCTGCTGCGAAGAATGAAAAATCTAATCAGCCAACTTGACCTCTTTAAATATCGATTTCACAAGCTATAGTATCGCTACAATTTCATTGATCGAAAGATACTCTCGTTCCTCTTCAGCGTTGAATGAAGAATTAAATTATTACAGAACGGAAGTAACGTATTTGTTAAAGTATATATCAGTACTTCCGTTTGTATTTATTTTTATTTCCTTCCTTTTTTCTTGTTTTACTGAAATTTTTTCGCTAAAGCATATAATCGCTGATCAGTGTCTCCTCTTTGCGGTCAACTCTATCAGATCCGATACCGCAGTCAATGAAAGAGGCGCGGGTTCATTCACGCCTATACCAATAAAATTTCTGAAATAAATTTATCCCCATCAGCTGATCGTGAGAACAGCCATCTTTCAAAAGCAAACATTCTAACTGGATATACCTACATATATATTACATATATGTATATACCTACACGATTAGCACTTCGTGCCTTAAGGCTTGAGCCAAGGTGTGATGACGACAGCAACGACGCGGACGCGACGTGTCCACGAGGCACTCACGTGCGGCATCATATTCCCGCTGATCCTCCTCGATATCTCCAGTAAAATAAAAGTTTATTCATTACGGAACGAGCGTTAGCTTTGTTAATTATTTTAATTGAATAAAAATATAAACCCGCTATGATTCCCCACGACGGTGGAATTTTGCTTTTAAAGCTCGCATTCATTCCCTATTTATCCACATTTTCTATCCTCCAACCATTTTCAAAGGTTCAATTGAATCAAATACCTATGCAGATTTTAGTCTGTAAAATTGTTTTGCAATTTCTTTTATCAAACACTCCGGTGAATACCCGCTGCCTTTTGCGCAGGTATATTCACTGTACAGTATGCACATAGGTATAAATATAATTTATATATATACATGTATATAAATTTATAAATATATAAAGCGTAGAGAGTAACAGCCGCTTTTCTCCCCTCTATATTCGTGTCCGTAGAATTTCTTCTCTGTGTTATACATTCAATGGTAGCTGGTGAATTTGTGTGTAGTCGGGGTCGGTTTTATATTGATTTACGAGAGCGTCGTCGTCTCCGCTGCCTCCGCCGTCGTCGCGAGGCCCTCGAATTCACGAGCAAAGGTTCGCCTTTGCAAGTCTGATCGAAGAGGAGTACTTTGATTGATTATAGAATTCATCATTGGCATTAATTTCCCCAAAGTATTTGAAGACAAAAATCTGCCACTTATTTTGGGTTCAACAGCGATAAAATTGCCACGAAGATTATTAACTGCCCGCAATACTATAGATAGATCATTATAGGATCCATCTGTCCTATACTTTCCGATCAACGGGATAAAAAGAGTGGAATAAAAATTTGCCAGCTCAGCGTTTGGGTCACATAACGCGGCTCCGGACTTCGACGTGAAATTTTTTACAACTTTTAGCCAATGCTGTATACGTATGGTATACCTCTGTCGACAATTATCGTTTCGGTAATCGAGATTCAACTACTTCGAATTTGTTCAGAAAATTTCATCCCGTGAATTATATACACCTTCAATGACTAGGGTCTACATAGAGTGAGCTAGGCCGATCGGTATAACGCATAACAGAAATATCAAGGCTTTTGTTAAGTGAACCAAGTCAGCCGGAACTCTCACTACCGTACCTATCAAGCCTTTCATTCAGTTTCATTAAAGTCGTATTTCAACTCCGTTTCTCGTATACATATTTCTTAAGATTAAAAAGAAAAATATTTTTCACTACAATTGGACTCCATAAAGGTTTTTTTGTTCGAAACAGAAACAGAAAAAGTAGCTACTGCGTTATCACAATAAATCATACATAAGTATACACTCGATGTGCATGAAAAAAAAAGTTTCTGCTGATTATACGCCTATTTGCAACATCCTTTTATTGCCTCTCGGAGGTAAAGCGCACCTATAGGTACGCTGTACTTCTATAAAGAATAAAATTTCGCAATTATGTAAAACCCGAGGTAGGTACAGACGCAGATATCATTCGGTACGATATTATGACATACAAGTTGTGCACAAACTTCTGTTAAACACGTCACGCAGCTAGAACTTACACACCGACCAAACATGTTTACAATAGAGGTACAGCTGGTATAGCTACACTAATTTTCTAAGCTTACGTAAAAACGTTACGATATAGGTATATCTATCTCGCTTTAGTTATACACAGATAAAAATTGTTTAACAAACAATTCTCCGTCTGATTGTGTACCTATGAATACAAGAATACCTTATATCTACTACATACGTATGCAATATGTACCCTACATACATACATGGATACATGAACAGGGGCGAAATGTAGGCCAAGAGAAGATGAGACATAGCTAAAGAATTTTTGACATACGAGATACGAAGTGGATGACCTTTCGTCTGTACGCTTACCCCGATAATAAAATACAAGTGTAATTATGCACCTGTGCATTCGTCGTATCTTTATCATCGCAGTCATTGGCTATATGTGCATTCAAATGGGAAAAAATCGAAGGCTTGTGGGCACTACTTAGAATTGAAATAGGAACCTGGGGTTCTGAATACATTTTCTTGTGTATATTTGGAAACGTTCTGGCCCATGGGAGCATCGAAATTAAAAAATGATCAAAGTACGGACCACCCTAGTAGGTATACATTCACGTTTCACACTCGTTCGTGCGGTTATTCATCGTGGATATAGCCGGAGGGAATTGAGTGTGACGGTTTAAACGAAAGAACAATTGTCGAAATTAATAACAATAATATGGTTGATACAAGTGCAATGCGAGAAATGAATAAAACTCTTCGTCTATATCATTGCTGCGCCATCGTCGTGCATGTATCAAACAGATAGCAGGTTTTCACAAATCAATGATTCATAGTGAATTATGAT
Source organism: Tenthredo livida (assembly GCA_963992785.1). Lineage (NCBI taxonomy): Eukaryota > Metazoa > Arthropoda > Insecta > Hymenoptera > Tenthredinidae > Tenthredo > Tenthredo livida. The sequence continues at coordinate 2,827,915 of OZ023071.1, read as the reverse complement.
GATTCACTTTCTGGCTCGTATATCATTCCTCTCATCATACTTCTCGAGTCAATTCAACAGACGTAGGATAAGGCAAAGGTCAGCCTCAACACTTCCACCAGTACGGTGTAGATCATCTCTCGCAGCATCTTCCTCCCACCTTATGATGCATATAATAATATTACAGCTACTTGAACGAGTGAATTTCTTCCCTCACAGATTCCTGGTACTCAGCAGTAGCCAAGGTGAGACAAAAACCACGAATCGCTCTCTCTACAGACTCCTGAGTTTCGAGAATCGGTTCTTATTCAACCGAAGGCTGCAGTATAATTACGATATTATAATGATCGCGCAAGAACCGTCAGGTAGAAATCTGTAACGTTGATTTAGTTCTGTTTTAGCGATTCATAAACTCGTCTTATCTCAATTCGTGGTATTTATAACGGATATGCAACATTCGCTTATCACTGTATGCAGGGAAAATATACGCTGTAAATTAGCTGTTCAATGTCATTTCGTAACTCGTTTATCTGTAAATTTCCTTATTACCAGGATAAATGGTAATACCGATCTCTGACTTGTTCTCTGAATTGAAAATGAAGCATAATTTCCCAGAGATGAAAATTCTGTAGGTACATCAAGGCGACCCCCGAAACCGCTGAGGAAAAAGGGAGAAAGTAAAATGCGATTTGCAGAAAGTGAAATTGAATTGTGTAATAAAATGGTAATAGTATAGCCTCGACGTTTATGGAACACGATTTATAATCCAAGTGCAGCAATTCAATCGGTTTCAAGGCTGTGGAAAACCAAGGTTCCGTTCTTTACGTAAGTTTGATATTAAGCAACGCTTTTCTACGTTTGCGAAGAAAAAGAAGAAAAAATCGATTTTTTGTTTTTCTTTCAAGATATCTGGCAAAAACCAGAGCTGAAATTAATTGATTACTTCATCTGTAGTAAAGGAGGGTTAGTAGTGGTGAAGGGTGAATATCATATATGATTAATAATGAAAACGACGAATGAACTTTGTTCAAATTAAATTTTTATTAAACACGGTTTTCTGTAACATCGAGGACAAATTGTAACATAAATATTTATTATTGATCATCACTTTCAGCACTCAACAATGAATCTACTAGTAACACTGGAAGAATGTCCCTGCAGGGGCGGCGAAGGGATCTTCAATTATAATCATTCTTATATTTTCGTTCTCTTTTTTTGTTCTTTATGTTTTTTTTATCCATCCAAACTCTTATATTTTTTATTTCCCTCACACATTGCCTCTGCCAGTGCTCGTTATGATATACTCTAACTATTCCCAATCGCTCGATCTCTCCCATCACTCTCTCGCTTCGTATATAATTTACGAGATTTTTATCTTATGTTTCTTTGATATCTGACAAGACCCAGTCTTTCATACGTAATAGTATAGTATATTATAAGTAAAACGCGATTATGCGATTACGTTTACGTAAAGCTTTTATTATGATTCTGTTATTTTTATTATTATTTCTTTTTTTCTTCTTCATTTTTTCTTACCGGTTTCTGATCAAAGCTTCATATACGACATAAAAATTTTATTAATAAAAGATTTTCAAAATATCATCATCAACTATAATAAAACGAGGGAGTGAATTACGAGGGGATAAATCAGCGTCATATGCCGCAGTGTCGGATTTTGGTCTCGTATTTTCCGCCCGCAAGATACAAGGTATTTTCAGGTATTAAGCAAAAGATCTTAATTGCGTGGACTAGAGGTTCCGAAAAAAAGAGAAAAAAAAAAATAAGAAATTTAAGCGTTAAAACAAAACGTAGAACGCCAGATAAAAAAAATAAAAGACAAGGAAAAATAATAATGATACTAATAACCCAAAGTCACTCTTATATCATGCGAAATCGGTTTTCATCTAAGAAATACTGTGGACAGTCAATAATTAATCATCGCGATCGGCAGCGTCGATCTTTCCGTTTATAACGTTTAATAAATAAATAAATAAATAAGGTTTTATCATGAGATCTTGGAGTGAATAAAACCTTTAAAAAAGTTCACATATATATATTGATATATATACATATATCAATATCATTTATATATTATCATCTCGGAGTAAAGAAATACGCGTATATAAATCAAGCCCTTACCAATTGTCAGCTCCCAGACTATCGGTAGGGCGGATATATCATTTCAGCGTTATTCAAACAATATTTCCTCGATTATAATATCTCGTATATGATTTTTTTTATTTTATTTTATTTTCTGTTCTTTCTTTTCTTTCAACGTTTACGGTACATTCTTTCGCGCACCCCGTTGCTGAAGGACGGGGCCTTTATAAATGGGACCGTCGACCAGCTATCACGGGGGGCTCCCACGCGTAAAGAAATTAAATCGACGCTACCGATCGACACGCGCGCGCTTTGCAGTGAACAAACTTATTATGGAATGTACAAATTGTATTTATATATTTATTTATTAATTTTTTTTTTTTTTTTATTACTTCTTTCTACTTCTTCTTCTTCTCTTCTGTTATTAATCATTATCTCATAAGTATTAAATAGTACTTCGTTCCTTCTGTTTTCGCTTTTATTTCGTTACTTCGATCGGTATAGCAGCAGCCGTTCATAATTGTTCTTAATTATTTATTCATTCATTTATTTACTTGGTTAAATTATTACTCTTCTTCTTCTTCGTCTTCTTCACCTTCTCTCAAAGTTTCTTTCGGTTTTCTTCTTAATAATCATCACCCGGATTTTATTTCGCGGCTACAGTGTGGCAGTGGAAATGGAAGTGAAGCCGAAATCGTAAAAACATATATGTAATATTGTTTCAGATTACTGCATCATCATCATCGCGTCGTTGGCCTAAACGACAGATTTTAAATCCCTCTCCCCTACCTCTGTGAACCCCTAAACACATTCGCGAGTGTTTTATTTTTCTCGATTTATAGACGTCTTATAATACTATCGCGTATCTCTCCACTATCTATGGTACTTGATTTTATTTTTTTTTCATTTTTTTTTCATTTTTTTTATTTTTTTTTTCATTTTGTTTTCTCCGTTTTTCTCCTGGTTTCTTTCATTTTTCATTTGTTTTCTTGTAACATTCGCGCTTCTTCTACATATTAATACCTCTCCCATACTCTTCCCTCGCTTGATATTATATTTCTATCTTAAATTCGTTTTAATCTGTGATTTTCAAGTTTATTTCATTGAAATTTTTTTACTCGTCGTTTATTTAAGGCGTGAATTTTCTACGCCATAGAGAATAACTTTTCTTATCTTTTTAGCCCCGACGAATAGAATAAACTCCGATCACCAGATTCCTCCAACTTTCGTTTCCTCACATATCAAAGTAGTTTATCGAATGATCTTTAATCGTATACCGTTAACCGTACTCAAGATATTACATATATATAATAATAATAGACAAACTTGATGGTGACGTTTCGTTTGTATGTTTTTTTTGTCCATTTTTTTTTGCTTTTTTTTTTGTTTTCTAAAATATATAATTGTGCTTAGTATTATATTTATTAATAATAAACCATTGTTTCATCATATACACTCGATGCGGAGGCCAAATTAGATAAAATTAATTTATTCAATTCAATGTTAAAACTATACGCTAATAATGAGTTTGTTGGTTTTTCTTTTCGTTTTCGTTTTTTTTTTTTTAATGTATGACTATACAAATGAAAGAGAAAGGTTTTTCGCAGTTGAAAATTTTACGGGGTTGATCTTTTTTTCATTTACATACAGGATCTTTATACATATATTATATATATATATATATATATATATATATATAGTGTATGTTCAGTTGGTAAATTTCATCCATATATATAATAATAATAATATGTAATGTATACATAACATATATATATATATGTATATATGTATTCACCTTCACCCATTTCAAACCCCCCGTATATAGATCCCGATATACAACATTTATTTATATATTTATTTATTTATTCATTTATTTTTATATATTCAATTTTTAATTTAATTGTTTGTTTGTTTTTTTTTTCTTTGTTTGTTTATTTATTTTTCCTTTCTTTCTTTCTGTTTTTCCATAATATGTTTTCTATAATATTATTATTATCATTATTATTATTATTGTTATTGTTATGTATACATGCATCGTCAACTGTTTTATCTTTCTTTCTTTCTTACTTTTTTTTTGTTCTTCTCTCTCTCTCTCTCTCTACAATCTACTATACTTCCAACATGTGTATAATATAATGTATATATGTATTAACATAGTTTATGTTCGGGCGATGTATGTATGTATGTAATGTATATAGGGAGATTGGTAATATACGTACTGCATATAATATATACCATATACCTTATAACTGTTTTTTCTTTTCTTTTTTTTTTTTTTTTATTATCATTATTATTTTTTCCTCCATTTGACGGTCTTTACCTCAGCGAATATATGAATATGTGATATATATAGTTACGACGACGATTTCAATTATGGTTTTTTTTTTCTTTTTTCTTTTTTCTTTTTTGAAATGATATGATACGTGTCGGTTCAATATTTCTCTCTATATATCTCTTAATCTTTTCCAACACCGACACATTTATTTATTTATTTATTTATTCATTTATTGATTTATTTATATATATAATATTGGAAATATTCCTCCCCCAAAAGAATTTTTTTTTTTTTCTTCTATTTTATCCGTTAAAATATAATTAATAGAAGAAGAAGAAGAAGAAAAAACAAACAAACAAAAAAAGAAAAATAAATAATAATAATAATAATAATAATAATTACTATAATCTGTGTTATTTCAGTTGAAATTTTAGACCTCGTTCTTCTAAATTAATTAATTAATCAATTAATTAATTTTTTTTTTCCTCTCTCCTCATATATATTGCGCGATTGAACTATGTGGCAGTAAATTAATATAACAACAGTAATAGTAATAATAATAATAATAATAACAATGATAATGATAATAAATGATATTAATATACATATGTGTGTAGTACCTGTTGGTTATATATATATATATTAATTTGATGAATGATGATAATAATAATAATTAATACGTGTATATACCTATATATGGGAATATATATACGAATTATATATTATATACTTGTTTGTTGTTTTCCTTTTGTCTGATTTTTTGTTGTTGGTTTGTTGGTTTGTTTGTTTGTTTTATTACTATTATTATTATAATTATTATTATTGAAAGGTTGGTGTATGGGGGTGTAAGAGAGGGGGTAGTAGGGGAGAAGAATATTCCCGCATGAATTAATCCCCGTTGTAGTAACGCTTCACACCTTGGTGTAGAGGAAAATGGCGACGATTAAACCGTAGAGACCCAATACTTCGGCGAAAATTAGGATCAAGATCATACCGACGAATAGACGTGGCTGTTGAGCTGTACCTCTTACACCAGCGTCACCCACTATACCAATTGCGAAACCTGCTGCTAGACCAGAAAAACCTACGGCTAGACCTGCGCCAAGGTGAATGAAACCCCTGAAACAAATTATATATACATTTTTCATTTTCATTCATATACAAATTTGATAGAAAATAAAAAATATTTCATCATTTTCAAAAGTATTTAGAATTTAGATAGGAACATGGGATGATTCTGACTACATTTCTTTTGTATATATATATATATATTTGGAGACGATCTTTTCTTCGAAATTGAATAATTTTTTTCAAAAATTTTTTTCGTCTATTGGAGATTAATATTCTTTAGGTATAAAATAATATGATATAATGTTATAGTTATTATAATCGTGAATAGATATATAGGTATGTATGTACGGAGGTGGTTATTCCGTCACTATACTGCAGACACGCGAAGTAAAAATTTCGAAATGAAAACTGGGTCTATATCCGTCCGGTGTGTTGCGTCCAGACGAGCGATCTAACTATAGGTTTAAAGTTTAGAGTCTATAGAGTCAAGAGTCTAGACTCTACTAGACTCGACTCGACTCGACTCAACTCGGGCGATTTATAATTCTGCGTGCCAATTCGTCATTAGTTTTTCACTCGTGTATGAAATGGCACGTTTTTCTTTTCTTTTCTATTCCATATTCTATTTTTTCCTTTTTTGTTTTTTTTTAATTTTAAACCGTGTTTCACACAGTGATATACGTGCGTTATTATATTACAATTATCGCACTAATCGAGAATCTTGACATTTCAATTCATACATATATTAGAGAAAAACAAAAATAATAAGTGATTCACGTTATTATATACTCATTGTCCTAAGTGGCCATACGTTTTATTCTCTAATTAAGAGTTTCGAGATTTTCGCAAATTTCATGAAACGAAAGAAATTAGAAAAAAAACAAAATAAAAAATGGGGTTGAATAATCTCGATGTTGTGACATTTGGTTATAGCCTTGAAAAACGTGCGCGGAGAATAACTCTAAATATAACGTAGAAGTAGGTAGTGGTAGCTATTAATATACATAACTCCGTGTCTTAAAACACTTTTCCAAACTGTGGAGAATCTATTTTTAATCAATAGGTATATTTACGTATAGTTTTAATTTTGATCTCAATTTTTTTTCTTCTTTTCTTTTTTCTTTTTCTTTCTTTCTATTGGGCACAAATTCAGCAAATCATACACCAATATTTGTGGAATGATAAGAAAACAAAAGATAAAAAATTGAATTGAATTGAATTGAGAATCAAACGGATTTGAAACAGAATGACCGATAGATTTATTTCACAATCAAAAAAGCACATTGTTTCGTACGCTTTTATTAGAATGATGAGAAATTACGATCAGCTGTTACCACTTCAGTTACTAAACATTATAATAATATATTATGCTGTTTTCTCGGAACAAAAGAGAATCGTGTAGAAATTTATCGTCGAAACGTGAAACAATAAAATTATAAGTATTTATATCTCCGGAACGTGTACTACTTGAATTATTTAATACGATCTGTGAGATAGGCTAACAATCACGTTGCACCTGTGCGCAAAAAATCGAGACTTGAATAAAGAAAAAAATAAATAAAAGCAAAAAAATACAGCGATAGGATTTCTAATATTATCAAATAATTAATTAATTAATTAATCACTTAATGCAGCATTTTGTCGATGTAATACGCTGAAATCTCTGTAATGAAAATAGGTATATTATGTACTCTGAGAAGATCTATGGCGTTATAGATACACATACAATAACGACGTGAGTTCATTTGTTTACGAAGAAATTTACGAGGTGTGTAATTATTATACGTTATATACCTATACCTACCTAAATATCTACCCATAGAGAACAGGACCAACTTTTATACGATTTATTATGTAGTATTTCTGTTTAAACAGATCTATAGATATAGAAACAGACACAAATATATATAAGGATATAAAATAGTATGTACTAGCTATGCATGGACATAAGTGCGGTGGCTGATAACGCAGATTGTAATAACAAGATAGAAAATGCGTGTGTAACCGAATCTGCAGAAGATAAATTTTCCTACTCTGATGAGAGCTAGGCTTCAGTTTAACTAAACAATTTCTATTCACTATAGTCGCCGTTGGTCCATTCATATTATGATGCGTATTATAATATAGTTAAAATTACGCATTATTGTGGTAATGGTGAAGAAAAATGAAAAAATAGTTTCAGAACTCATAGGGTAGAGAGAGAGAGAGAGAGAGAGAGAGAAAAAATAATATATATATATATATCGCATAGAAGAAGAGGCATTTTATCGATCTATACCTACTCACTTGCTGCCCAGATTTTCTCTTCTGGTTAACGTAAGTGTCTAGTATATCGTGTATGTACCTTGAATACTAGAAGCTAGATAGATACCTGTAACTTTTATTACCTATACTATACGTCGCATTTTATCACAGGTACAAGGACCGAAGAAGCTGCCATATACGTTGCGAGTACATATTATACATACTTGACCTGACCTAGGGTATAATCAATATACCTATATGTATATAACGTATTTTATTATAATAGTATCACATTTATTTCATTCACGACGAAACATGAAATGGCAATATTAATTCTTGTATTGTATTCATTTGTGCGATTTTTGTTTTTCTATTCTATCTGTATATCTTCTATTCTGTATGTACACACATGTATATATACACGTTTGCATAAGTTGTATAGAAAAAAATCTTGCCAGGTTAAGTACGGCTTTCGCGAAAGCTCGTAAAACTCTTAGAAGCTTTCAGTTTTATAGAGTAGTACCTATACGTACGCGAGGGTTGGCTCCCGACAACAACTTTAGGTACAAAGGTAAAGAAGAAAAAAAAAAGAAAAAAAAAATGGAAAATAGGAATTCGAATGAAGAAAGTTTTTGTCATTTTCTTCTTTTTTTTCTTTTCGTTTACAAATATTTGAAAATATTCAATTTTTCATTATTGGGTATAATCAATTTCTGAACTATAAACGACGAGTGAAAAAACTTACTTGTAAAGGGTGTAGCCGACCGTCACCGCGTTCATCGATCCTACGATCAAAATCGCCACCACCAGACCGTAAATGGCTATAATACCCGCCATGACTACGGGAATGATGGATTTCATGATCAGCTCAGGCCTCATGACGGACATGGCTGCGATACCGGTACCAGATTTTGCGGTACCGTACGCCGCTCCGAGGGCTGTAATTGATAAAAACAAAAAAAAGAAAAAAAATGATTATTTGTATTACATTATGTTGATTAAATTCAATTCATATTTTGTTTTATTTCAATCAAGCTCTGCCGGCGTTTCTTTGATGTACATACATGCATACGTAGTACATACATAGTAGACACATACATCCCCACGTATGTATTTATACGTTTAATTCAATTGTTTTTGTTAACATAAGTCGCCGCACCGTGTACTCGTAAAACAAGACGTAGGTATAGCCTACGATTATTACGCTCATAGATTTTGACTTAGTGCCAAAATCGTGACTATATAGGTATATTCATCCCGCAGCGAGGACGCCTTAGGTTACTTTATTGCGAATAATGATAATAATTATAATAACAATATCAATTTTTTTTTTTTTGAACGAACGACAATTCGCGCGTTCAATTTCGAGATATTAGCAAATTTGTTCCACCGATAGAATATTATGATGATGATAATAATAATAATAATAATAATACAAAAATCATTCATCGAAGTGTAATTTAGGTACAATGAGTATCAGAGAGAGATTCAGATCAGTCGTGAATATAAGTATATAACACCTCATGATTCATTGCCTTGTCTCTTTTTTCTTTTTCAGTAATACCTGCTATGTAAGTACTACTTTTATTTTATAAGTTTCAAAACTTTCGTTATTTAATTAATTTGACCCCTTGAAAAATTCACGAGGTTATAGAAAAAGAAAAGTGGTGATAAATAGAGAGGGGAATATAATAAACGCGTGGGAAACGTACGACACGTCGGTGAATTAGAATTTTAGTCACAATGCTAACAGCTGTTTTTTTTTCATTATTATTATTATTATTATTTTCTTTAATCGAAACGATTAGAGACCATTTTGGAATTAGTAATTATAGAGGGAAAAAGGAAGAGAAAGAGATAGAGAAAAAAATAAAATAAAATTACGTAACCCGTTACGCCCCTTCGATGTCATCAATACATAATCCGATTCTGTTACACAGAATAGAGATTCGAAGAAAAAGAAAATTAATCCGTTATTACGCGCTTAGGGTATACTATGTGAAATAATAAACATGGATTTATGTAAAGGCAACGACGGTTCAATTCCAGCGAAAATATAATTGTCAAAGGTGAAAAACGAATTATTGGTATGAGTCCCTCGGGGCGGGGCACGACTCCGTATAATACCATTTTCGTAAAATAATTTTCCCTAATCTAACCCTGTTTTTCTTTTTTTTATAAATAAGAAGAAGGCGTTCATCATATGCCTGGAAATAAATAATGAAAGAAAATTTTTCCTCCTGTTTAAATTCCGGAGAATTAAAGCAACAACGTCGATGTTTAACCAGAGTGAGCCATAGAGATGTAGATACTACAGTCATGTGACCACTCGTGTTGGTAGTCACATGACAATCATGTAAGTCCCAGCCTCGTGAGCCAGGGGGGCGTGGCACGGGCCGGGATTGTGTTTAGTTAAAATTTTGTCAAACTTTCGTATTGCTAGTGCATAGATATGAGAAAATTTGTTCCGAAGAACTACGAGATAGGTTTTCGCGGTATGAATCGGGACGATCCCCGTCTAGGCCAATTTGGCCGTTAGTCAAAAATCTTCTCAGACTTCACAGCCTCTGCATAGAAAGAGGTTTCAACTCGGGGGAGTTTTTTTTTTTCTTTTCTGTCGGTGTTTATCGAACGCTGTTATCAAATGCGAAATTATATTATTACGTAGAATTTCCGAGCGAATAATAAACGACGGGGGCTAGTTTATTAGCGAGACGCAACTTCTCCCAACTGCAGAGAATTCTGGCGCACGGGAGGACGAGATTCGTATTGATTTCTAGATAGAGCAGAACAGAGTAGACGACGAAGACTCTGACGCCCACGACGAAACACGAATATACTCGAGTTTCGGCGCAACAAATGCCAGCTTTTATACTCCACCATGTTATTAGCAGTAAATATTGCAAACGAAATGAAAAGAAGAAGAAAAAAAAGAAGGAGTTTGATCCCGTTGGCTCGAAACTCGTAACCGACTTTGCAGCGGAACTAATACATAGAATAGCGAAATACGTTCGAGAAATTTCAGATCGCTACCAGTTTTACGTTAGTTAATTTCGTAAAATCAAAATGGCACGGGGTTCAACATTTTGGCTCATTACGAAACGTGTAATCTAGATCGAGAAAATGGCGCTCCAAAATAGGATCCAGACTTTGTGCTATTCCGCCGCAAGTTTACTTCAGCGATTGATAATTTAGCAATAAATTTATGGGTTTTTTGTCGTCCCCTTATTCAGCCTGTACGTCATAGATCTACAGTTTGTATCATTTTATGGTTAGACTAAAAGTTGCAGACGATAATCGTCGAGCGTTTGAGTTAACCGATAGCGAGAAACATACATGTACGTGTTCGTCGGAAATATTATTCGCCTCGTTAGCTCAAACAGACGAATAGCGAGTTCTAGGTAACTACTTACCGGAAAAGACAATCGCCGATACGGCACCCATAACTCCAAAGAATGGCGCGTAGACCGGGTTTTCTTCTCCAATTGTGCTCATTTTCGGTCGAGTTTAGTTTGTAGAGTATTTACAGGTTATTACACACAGGTCAGTGAAGAAGAACAATCTTCATACACTCACTTCACTAAACTAGTGGCACTGTCAAATATGGCCTACACAGTGAAAAGGGTCATGTGACGAGGAGAAGCAAGAGGCGAGGTGCGCGATGCTCGGGTGGGATGTGTATCGTGATGCTATTGGCTCCCAACTAGACCGAACCAGAGCGAAAGCGAATCGTATTCGATGTCTTATCCTTTATAGCTGACGTCAGTCTGTAAGATAGGTTCGCTGACTGGATGAAACGTTTCAAAAACTAACGAAGCGCTTCGATTTTCGAGGAAGCGTTGCGCACCGGAGAGTCTCGTGACTCTCATTTCCGCAATTCTCCGCCTTTCCCATCCCCGTTTAAACTCCGATTATAAAAAAATGCCGCATTTTGGATTCCCAAAGAATAAGACTACCCTATCATGCTCAAAATTTCGATATGTATTTCGTAATTTACGATTTATTCAAATTAGCCGACGCCCGATTTTAAACACATGACCAACTATCGGAACGCAGCCATTCCTGTTCGAGTCTGCTTTTTCCGCTTAGTTTTAATATGAACGCAGCCGACGCATTTCAAACATGTGCTTCTGCTAGGTTAAAAACATCGCGAATTATCACTTTGAATTATTTTATTTATCAACGTTAGAATGAAGTTCGCTTACAAGGTACGTATTATTATTTCTATTATTAAACACTATGGGCTAAATCCCGATCCCCGATTATCTAAACGTCAGGTTTTATAACCTACAAATTCTAACCTAACTCCACGCCGCTGAAAACTAGCCTTATTCTAATTACAGTTCAGTAATTTATTGGGAACTGTCTACCACAAAGGAGATTTATTATTTTCTCCTGATGGAAACTCCGTCATAAGTCCAGTGGGAAATAGGATAACGATATTCGATCTTAAAAAGTGAGTGCATTAGTTAGCCTAAAAAAATCGAATTATTACCCCGTTAAATATTGATTAAAATTTTAACAGCAACAAGTCAACAACGCTTCCAGTTGAAAGTAGGTTTAATTACACATCCATCGACATTGCGCCCAACGGATTCATCCTAATCGCAGTAAACGAAGGTAAGAAGAGACGGTTTTTTTTTACCCCCTTCATATTTTTCTACTAAAGATTTATTCCATTGCAGAAGGAGAAGCAAGTCTCATAAGCCTAGTGAGCAGAACGGTTATTCACAAATATAGATTCAAACGGCGAGTAAGATGCGTAAAATTTTCACCAGATGGAAAGCATTTTGCTGTATGCAAGGAAAACAACGGTAAAATATAAAGGATTTAATTTTTATTCATATTTATTCGAACATGTTGCGATTCTCTAATCTTTTTTCTAATCAATCTTTCAGTGTTTGTATTCAAAGCACCAGGCTTACTGACCGGTGAATTGAACCCATTTGTTATGGAGAGAATTTATCACGGTGCATTCGACGAGACTACTTACATCGACTGGTCTTCGGATTCAAAGATCTTAGCTGTTGGATCTAAAGACAACTCGACGAGATTATACAGTCTAGAAAAATGGGCTAATTTCAAGACATATTCACTCGGGAGTCACTCAGACTCTATAGTCGGTTGTTTTTTTGAGAAAAACAGTTACGACTTGTCCACCATCAGCAGGTCGAATTTTCATTCACTTAGATCGATGGAAATAACGATTTTATGTTTTAATTTTATCCATTTTTTATTTCAGAAATGGCCAACTTTGTGTCTGGGAATGTAGCATCGAACCTGACGCATTAACACCGTGGCAACCGCCGGTCAAGAAGCAAAAACCTAAAGACAGCGATAGCGAAGATGATATCGATTTCGATAAGGCTTTAGAAAAGACTGAGAAGCAAAAAAAGAGGGATAATCTTGCCTCGACAGAGTTGGGTAAAAAGAGTTAATCAGTTGAAATTAATTAAGAAAACTAAAGATTTTTTAATCGTTTAGCGTTTACAATCTCTCCCGATTAAAAATCGCTCATTAATCATCGAACAACATTTACTTTCCAGTTGAAGAGAACGACTCTGAAGACGAGCCTAAAGAAATAGAAAACGAAGTTGCAAAACTTTTCTACAAAAGATTAGCACGACATTACCTGGGAGATGAAGTCCGTAAACAAGACCGAGAGGCTGTTCTAACTTCCGCAGCTTATCATCGTGACACTAAAATTTTAGTCACTGGTTTCAGTAACGGGGCTTTTTTCATTCATGAAATGCCTGAAGTGAACATGATCCATTCCCTCAGGTAATTCACGAACTTTCTTATATTTTCCACATGTTAAAGCCTCCTAATAATATTGCAACAAACTTTTTCCAGCATTTCGGACCAGTGCATATCCTCGATAGCTATCAACAACACCGGGGATTGGATAAGCCTCGGTTGTTCTGGCCTGGGTCAATTACTCGTATGGGAATGGCAGAGCGAAAGTTACGCGATGAAGCAGCAGGGTCATAGCACAAACATGAACTGTTTGTCCTACAGTCCGGACGGCCAGTACATAGTTACTGGAGGTGACGATGGAAAAGTTAAATTATGGAACGCGTCGACTGGATTCTGCACCATAACTTTTCAAGAGCATTCCTCCGCCATTACCGGCGTTTTATTTAGCCACAATCGAAAATTTGTTGTATCAGCTTCACTGGACGGCACTGTCCGAGCCTATGACATGACGAGGTACAGGAACTTTCGTACTTTGGCCTCGCCACGGCCGGTTCAATTCGCTTGCTTGGCTTTAGACACTAGCGACGAATTCCTCGCTGCTGGGGGACAAGACGTCTTTGAAATATTCTTGTGGAGTATAAAGTTCGGCAGACTTCTCGAAGTTAGTCTTTACTTGCTCGAAATATGTTGATACCATTTTTTTCTAACATGAAAAATCTTTGCTTATCAAACTGATCATTCATCTTTTCAATAAACAGATTCTCAGCGGCCACGAAGGTCCGGTGTCGAGTCTGGCCTTCAGTCCGAGTCCCGCGAGTTCAGCATTGGCCTCTGTCTCATGGGACAAAACTCTGAAATTATGGAACGCTATCGAGAGCGGATCTAGTCATGAAACAATCCAGTTAACTGCTGACGGTTTATGCGTTGTGTACAAACCCAACGGTCAAGAAGTTGCCGTTGCTACACTCGATGGACAAATTTCGTTCTTTGATACTAAGACTTCTGATCAGACTGGCAGCATCGAGGGAAAAAATGATTTGGGGAGTGGGAGATCGGACACGGATCTTGTAACGGCTAAAAAAAGCCTACAGGGAAAGTCAGTGGCTACAGTCAGTCCTAAAAAGCTTTTTATCAATCGAGAAGCTGTTTATTAAATTCAGTTTATCATTACAGAGCGTTTAATAGTCTCTGCTACACGGCGGATGGATCCTGCATACTGGCCGGAGGACAGTCGAAGAATGTCTGTATTTACAACGTCCAGGAATCAATACTATTGAAAAAGTTTGAAGTAACACAGAACCGATCTTTTGATGCGGTGGATGTGAGTTGATGTAATCTAGCTCTTCTATCAGCATTAGGATCACCTGCTTTTAATTATTCACCAATTTTATTGCTCACAGGACTTTGTAAACCGAAGAAAAATGACAGAGTTTGGTAATCTCGCTCTGGTTGAAGACAGAGATGAGAATGAGGGAGGAAAGGTATCCCTTCGTTTGCCAGGGGTCAGGAAAGGCGATATGGCAAGCAGGATCGTTAAACCAGAAGTCAGAGTTTTTAGTCTACAGTTTTCTCCGACTGGTAAAAAATGATTTCAAGTCTGAGAATGACTAAAAGAATGTTATCTGCTTTGTGTCGCTGATTTATTCTGTTCTACTTTTTCATCGATGAAAATATGAGACGAGCTTCTTTCTTGATTCTCAAAATTTTATACAATTTTTAGGACAGTCTTGGGCCGCGGCTACTACGGAGGGACTTTTGATCTACTCATTGGACATAGGACTCGTTTTTGATCCGTTTGAATTAGATCTTGGAATAACTCCGCAAACAGTAAAAGAAACTTTACATAAAAGGGAACACGCTAAGGGT
This sequence comes from Tenthredo livida, assembly GCA_963992785.1. Taxonomy (NCBI): domain Eukaryota; kingdom Metazoa; phylum Arthropoda; class Insecta; order Hymenoptera; family Tenthredinidae; genus Tenthredo; species Tenthredo livida. Next base: position 2,812,683 of record OZ023071.1, on the reverse strand, counting down.
TCGTTCTTGTTGTTTGATTTTTATTGTTTCTATCGATTACTCGTTAGTTTTCTTATCCGATGAAGACAACAAGTTCTTTTATTACTGTTTATTAATTTATTCCAGCACTCATGATGGCCCTAAAACTTAACGAGAAGAATTTGGTACAAGAAGTTGTCGAAAATATTCCATACGCTGATAGTGAGTTGGGAAAAAAAAATATATATAAATGAATAAAAATAGCATCAGTCCAAAAATCATTTTTGTCTTTTTTTTGTTTCAGTTGAACTTACGATAACAAGCCTTCCTGACGTCTACATAGAAAGAGTGTTAAAATTCGTTGCATCAGAGTTAGAAAATACAAGACACATTCATTTCTATCTCATATGGATTGACACGATAATAACGAGGCAGGGATCGAAGATAAATTCGTCTACCCAAATGCCGGTGCTTTTAACATTGCAGAAAAATATGCAAAGAAAATACGACGAATTGAGTAAAATGTTAGTTACTCTATTCAATACAATAATTGTCGATAAAATAGAAGAAGTGTCTGAGCTTAATTTTTTTTTAGTTTAGAATAAGACTAAACTAATGTATTCTCAACGTTATTTTCAGCTGTGATTTCAATCAGTATACAATAAAGTATATCGAAAGATTGGGACAACATAAAGCAGCGAAAGAGGTAAAAGAAAATGCCGAAGAATCTAACGATGAAGATGAATCGCGTAAAGAATCAGTAGCTGAAGAAATGGAGATCGATTAATATAACGTATAGTTTTAAACGTAATATCGTCATTCTTGTAAATATAGTATGTATACACATGATGTGATTTTTTTAATTATTGTTTTCTACAATTCAAAAGATCAATACACCTATATTATATCATATTCTCGTTTTATTTTACACAAAATATAATTATAATTAAAATACATCTCTGTCTCGATCTGTTCTTACATACTTTTTACATTATTATTATAACTGTTATTATTATCATCATTAACATTACACGAATAGCATTACTGCGATCAATATATTTTTTTTCTTCATTTCATTTTTTTTCAATTTCTTCCATACAAGGAAGACAGTCGATAAAAACTTTCGTTGTTTTCATTAAATGTTTAACAACGAATTACTGTATGTAGTTGTACATATTAATCTGCATTCTAAGCGTTACACTGCATGACTATAATTAATAATATCTGATATTACCTAATTAATACATAATAAAATAAATAAAGTCTGATATTTATAGACTGGAGATTATCGAACTTATCTCCACGTCTGTAGTGAAAATAAATAATAAATTTAAAGAAAATTCTATAGGTAATAATAATAAATCCCTATATATATAATTATTAATTATATATATATATAAAATTGACTAAGACGATGTTTTTAACAAAAGTATTGGCCAATATAATACTACGAATAAAAGAAACAAAGCTGGGAACACTATGCGACTTTTACGATCTATTTCATTCCATTGTGTCTTTTCCAAGGCACCACCTAACTCGTGTTCTATCCACGATGTATGCAGAAGACGACGACTACCAGCGCGTTTTTTACGCGGTTGAGGAGGAGCGTAACTTGATTCGCAATCCCATGCTGTCATACAAGGAGTTTTTTCCATTGCTCCTATTTTCTGTAATAATAATTACCATTTTCTTTCTTGTTTTTTTTTTTCAAATTTATTTTAACATAAATTGAGTTTGATTTGAATTTTTTCGGAAAAATATACTGTACGTGTGTATTTCTCACGGCGTTATCTTGATATATCATATTATTATATCAACGGACGTAGGTGTATATCAAGAATGTTTGAAGAGCCGTAAGATTGATAACGTCTTAGTGGAAACGGACAAATTTTATAATCTTTTATAATCTTTGATAATAATCCCTAAGCTGGTGCAGCGTGAGAGATATTTGATTATTTGAATTACTATTTTCCCGCTCAATTGTATATTGCGTCGTAAATTTGATTCAAAGCTTTTTTTAACTAAAAATTAAACGTACGGGTATTATTGACGATGAATGATCGAAATGCTAAATTAACTAACTGTTTAAAGTCATCAATCATCGTCAACGTTCAAATATAAGATTTCTGTAAAATTACTTCATAAGAATAGGATCGAAAATACGTAAAAAAAAAAAGATTTATGGGTATAATTGTTGAAAACCAAACGATTCGTTACTCTTTTTCCTATTATACATATCGCGAAGATCTGTATCCTGCTGTTGCGTAAGAAGTTTATTTTTTTTTCATTTTTTTTTTACGTAACGTTACGCTACTAATATTCAGACAAAGTGTAATTTCGTTACGACACACACACAGTGACGAGTCACGAATGTCGATGCAATGATACCTATATCAATACGTCTTAATATGTCAGAATAATCGAAAAGATTCAATTTCTTATACGCGGATTTATTTTGTCTTGATCAAACGGCGCTAATGAGGGTTTCGCAATGTTTTGAACGTAACGAGATAGTAAGAAAAATTTACAAAAAAAGAAGTTAAAAAAATTGAATAAAAATAATGCTGTATCGTGTGTAAAAACTACAAACCATCGGTAGAACTCGAGGAAAATTTGGTCCATGATTATCAATTTCCAACTGATAACGCAAATCGAGAACTTTCACCACTACGAACTCTCCCAAGGCTGCAAATACGAATACCATGCAACCAGCCATCCACAGATCCAGAGCCTGTTGTACAAATAATATAAACAAAAAAACAATTCTCTATATTTTTTGTATGTAAATTTATTGCATTTTGATTTTTGCAAAAAGATGTATAGAGAAAGAGAAAGAGAAAGAGAGAGAGAGAGAAAGAGAGAGACTCCAATTTTTATATAAGAAGGTGTCTAAAAATAAGACGCAAGTATCGTAACGTCATATATTGGAAGACCTTGGTGTCACTTTATACCTTGACGTAAGCAACCGGTGGTATATCGCTTTTTAGGCCGGTGAACATTGTTACTAGAGTTAACATACTCGTAACAAGTAAAGCCACTCGTCCAGGGATAGCGTCCAGTCCAAGCCAAAAACTGAACCATGATAACATAACGACAAGGGTTGAGGGTGCGAAAGTCTGTATCAAATGATGTCCGATTTGTCGTTCAAATCGAAAGTAGACAACTAGGCGTGAGAAATTTCCTAAAAATAACAGGACGATATTTTGAATATATATATATGTATGTGTAAAATATTCTTCAATCAATTTTTACATTCACTCAATCGGAAGGGTGTATACCTGTACTATTCCTATATTTATTAATTACAACGACAAAGTTTGTTGGCTTTTTAGCAGGACGATAATTGAGTTCTGTAACTTTCGAAGAGTTACCTAAATAACTGACACCTAACGTGTCTGTATTGCTAGTTATTATCTGAGAAGGTATTTATAGAAGTGTGGAAGCGCGTCTGATTAATTAAGAAAACAAATTTTATATACATATATGTAGATTGTCAACTTTACTTCATAAGTTTTTTTTTTGGCCCAGTTTATTTTATCCTGTGTAGTAAAAAACTATAGAACTAGGTGTAGTGAAAGTTTTAGTATAGACGATCTTAATTCAAGGGGTTCAGACCGACGAACCTTATCTAAAAGATGATAAGATACGAGGTATTCTAAATCACTTGGAAGTGCATAACACAGTCGGGAAAGAATTATATGATCATAGATTAACGATAAAAAATTACATTCCAATTCCCAGCGTTACGTTATTACCGGTGAAACTCGACATATTGGGTCGATAACGATTTATGGAATTTCCAAAATTTCTGCGATCTGACATTACGGACGACATATCTTATCAATATTGCAATCTACGTTATCGCAGCGAGCTGCATTAGGTACATACTTAAATGAAATGGCAGAATACGTGTAAGTGCAATAGATATACGCCTCTGAGAGTTTAAATTTGGCAAAAGTATTCAAGGACTATAATATTCGGCAGTATATCATTCGCGTGAATTAAAAATTGCTCGTACTTATTTTGGAGGAGAATTTTTTTGATTTCAAATCTAAGCTATTGATCAACCTCGCGTTATCGTAATAATTGATGGATTCGTTTTTCAATCAGGCCTTACTCTCCTTTATAGTGAGACCCATATACCTACGGAGGTAACGGAAACGAGTGGGTTTTAAAAGTTAGAAAAATAAATGATAATTGGGTGATAATTAGATGAGAAATGTTACAATGATAATTGGACAGATAATTGACCTTCGACTTTTCGTATCATCATTCTTGGTGGCCCTCCGAATTTTAACATTTATTTTTAGCGGCTCTCTATTCGCATTTCAAGGATTGAGATCGCGGGTTCAACACGGTTAATTATTACCCTAAGATCTCTGAATCCTCATTTTTGTACAACGGAAAAAAAATCTCTAAAATCAAACAACATCTCACCGTTTTTCTCCAGCATATAGCCAGTCGATTCTTCGAGCTGTAAAGGCTTGCCAATGTTGTACTGGAGGAGTTTGAGCTCAGGATTCATCGTGACTCCACCCTCACCCCATCGTAGACGTAGCTTTTGATTATTGTAAGAAACTGTATGGAGAAATACCCGCAAAGCGGGATAAGGTTCAAGTCAAATCGTCAAAGCTCGGGATAAATGGTTCTTTGACAGACAAGAAAAAAAAAAAATCCAAAAATCGACCTACAGCTCTCGATGTAGATGGGACAGACTTGAATGTCCATAGGATAAAGTTGAAATTCCATTTGGCAAGCTATGATGGCATGCATACGGGCCGCGTATCTGACCGTTTTATTTCTGTACAGCGTCACTGAAGAAAATTTATGGGTCAACGTTGCAATTTCTAAAAAAAAAAAACAATAGGATATAAAAAATCATTCAAATGTCTTACGGTAAATTTCAGGAGTTTCATGAAATCTGTATACTTTGAATACTGAATTTTGGTTCTTCTACTGCACATTGGATTTATACTTTCTCTCATTGATATCACGCGCTGAAATGCTAATCACAAATTTTTCTGCGCGGGATAATGCCAGAGTTTGTGAAACTATAAAGTTTATTATAAACAAGAGGGTTGATTGGAGGCGTGGGTGAAACGGCGAGTATAAATTAAGGATTCATACGAGAAATTTCTAATTTTAGAATTTCGATAAATAAATATTCGAATGAAATTTCACCCATATGCGTATACAGAACTTTGAACTCCATTTGCGTTTGCGATTATCAACATACTATACTATACTCCATCAAAACTTGGGTATATGAATAATCAGTATATTTATAGACAAAATTTATATTTATAGGAAAAATAAATGAAAACCTATTGTTAATAAAAGTATGAAAATTTACCAGCAACTTTGGAATTTAAAAAGTATGGATCTGGCTGCCATAAATTGTCGAAAAACTCTGGCGGTAGTGTGACGTAGTCGTCACCTTCCTCGAAAATATCGTCAGGCATATGAAGTCGCGATTCTGTCCAGCTCTGACGAACAAACATGTCGACCCTTAGAGCAGAATCAGAATTACAGCGATTTGAAAATTTGCTAAAAATGTATGACAAGAAATATTGCTTTGGCATTGAATGACTGACCGGAAATCCATGTCCTCAACGTTGATGGAATTAATGTCGACAACGTAGACGTTAAAGTCTACGATTACTGGGGTCCCTTTCCTCGAGGGTGGTCTGATTTCTTTTTGAAAAAAATTAAAAAATATTTCAAGCAATTAATAATCGGAGATCAATTTCTCATCGAAATTTGAACGCTAGGGATAATCGCTTTTTTAAATTATCTACCTTTCACGTAATGCTCGGGGAGAACGACTCTGGGGCGTATAGTGTAGTTCTTTTTAGCATCTGCGTTGAATAAACTGGAAGATAATTAATTTAACATTTAGTTTATCGTCATTTTGGAAGATCAATTAACTACATTAATATTGAATAAAGATATTAACGCGTAGAGCGATATGCTTGACTTTAACTTAGAAATGAAATATCGTTGACGAAGAGAAAACAAAAAAAAAAAAACAAAAAAAAACTAACAGAAAAAATTGCAAATTTTTGTATAATTGTTTAAACGTGTAAATTATTACCTCGTGGAAAATGATTTCGGCAGTGAAATTAGACACAAATGAAATACCAAGGTTCTATGCAGGATGCACTTCATCTTATCTATGGGATTACCGAATTGCCGGGTTAGTATAATTGTGAGTCTGATCCCTCTTCGTAGATAAGCGTCAATTAATCAATTAAGAGAACAATTAAATGCAATCAACTCTAAACATAATAAAACGCATCGCAATTGTCTTACTTCTTCATCGTTTCCCATTTATTATTTATCCAAGCAAACGAGATCTCACAAAACTCGATGCTTTGATCATTGGAAAAAAAAACTCTTATTTTGTTTTTATCAACGACAAGAAAAAATGAATGAATGAATGAATGAACGTGATTTGCACATAAGCTAAGACGTCGATGTTATATATGTATAAATCCAACGTACAAACTGAAAATGAAGAGTTGCGTGTAATGTATAAACCGCAGCCTCATTATTTGCCACCTGTACTCTTCATTCTGTTAGTCTGTAACAAAAAATGAACGAATTTCGGATCAGAAATGATTTCAATTCAGCGTATATCCACGTATTCAATTGTATGGTGACGTCGAGTGGTAAGTGGTGATGCCCTGCAAGTATCAGACAAATGCTCCTGGTGAGAGGCAATCGAATATGCTTCAATGTCCATATGTACGCAGCCACCAGTACGTGTGTCGTATTATTGAATTCGATTGATCTTATATTGTTAGGTAGTATAGATATTCCGTCAGTCAACCTTGGCCGCAGTTTGTTTCATAGAATTTCCACAAGGAATGAATTTATATTTCTTTTTTCCTTTTTTCAACACTGTTGAAGATTTATAAAGATTAGAAATTTCAGAGCAGACGTAGCTCAATCGTGTTTTCAGAAATTGGCAAGTTATTTCATTAGCTTCAACCGAGGTTGCTCTGTAATTATGTGATCTGTACCTACTCTGCAATAGAGAAAAATAAGAAAAATTGAACAATTGGTTGTAATGATCCAATTGTTCAATCATATGCCCAGATCAGTTCTTTTTTTTTTTAGTAAATATTTCATGTAGTACTACCGAGAATTGATAGTAGCCTGAGCTGGACTGGAGTCTAGAATTTCGCGAATATTCATACCTGTTGGTCTATGCACATTTTCATTGAGGAAAAAAATGCGATCTAGGCTAATTATTCTACCCAGGGATCTCATTAACCGCGGAGGCTCGAGGGACGAGAAAGCCGGCTTTCCTTGGAGCCTCGTAAACATATCTCATCGCTTCTCACCCTTTGGTTTCTCATTTTTCGGTTTCTTTCAACCAAGGTTTCCTCGAATAATATCCAGTTACACTTCACCGTGAGACTGTAACAATCTTGGACACTATATTCATTGCGTTTTTTAGCCATTAAAGACCTTAACGAATAATTTATTGCAGTCGTTAGTAGAATCTAATGGAAAATATTAATTTCTAACGGATATTAGTTCAGGTTTGGAAAATATGAGTCGGCGATTTGTAGCTTTGCACATTCACTCATCTAGGTAAACGAGAATGTCACAAAATCGGATAAATTGTGAAACTTTTGACTCGAATTCGAAATACGAAATGAACTCTTCTAGTGAGAGTTCGAGCTTTTTGATAGAGGCATTTTAGGATCGTTATACTTTTTGGATGTTATAGCTCTTATGAGAAGATTCTTTGTATTCTAATATGTATTTCAATTGCCTGTTGCTTCCGGGGAATCCGATAAACGAAAAAGTTCATTCACCTGAGTTTGGCGAACTGATAATAATCCGAGTTTAGTTATTCGAAAAATCATTCGAATCACTGTATAAAATTCTTCGAAACTTTGTTAATCTGGTAAAAAGAATATCACAAAGGTAATTAGACGACATGATCGTGGACGAATAATGAATAAAAATCGTACGTACCGTCGGGAATTATTGAAGAGCGGAAGCCTTCGGCGATGTAGAGCGTAAGAAAGACGGTAGAGATCCTCGTGGGTCTGGTAACCGCTGTGTTTGATTCTGCGCCGTTTTGCGTCGCGACGCTGACGTACAGCTTGAGCTTGTACCAGAGAAGCTGAGCGTCAAGGATTACGATCTGGCTTTGCGTCGCGGCGCAAGCGTCACATCGACAATTTATTTACAATGCATTTTTATATAATTTCTTATGAAAGAAATCAGGGCAGATTCTAAGAAAACATAAGATATACATCATTCAAAACTGACTCCAGCTCCAGCTAGAGAACATCACCTAACAATTATTCAAGCCTTGGATTCTACTCTTGCGTGTGGATACATATAAATTTCTTGAAAAATTACGGAATTTACTAAAACAAATAAAAATGCAGTCAGAAGACCTACGAGATATTTGATAAACTCCGAATCATGAGACCTGGGACCACGTGGCTGGTGGAACACCCCCCTTTTGATGTTTAATTCAATTAGGAAAGGGCTGTCGAGTTTGAGGACAAACGAAATTGATTATTAGTACCTATACATACATAGGCATGGAAGACCTACAATAATTAGGTACAGACTTGGTCACGTAACTGTTGGATGTTAACACTCGATCGTTTTGTTTTCTTCAAATTTAGAGAAATTAAATTTGGGGAAAAGAAGCGAGGGGCCAAAAAGCTACCCCCAGGATTTAATCGTGGGTCCGGTTCATCATGGATTTGGAAATGAATGATGATTTTCGAGAATTCATGAAACTGCGTGATTAAAATAATGTATGAAATGATCAATTAATTGCAATGACTAATCGATCCAAGAATTATATTTTCAGCTTTATGGAAATTTCTGTAGTACAAATCATTTGAAGCACCTTACCATCTCAAGGTATTTGTATTGAAGATTTTCAAGACTCCGTACATCAGCAGAGCAAGAACCAAGCCGGTATCTTATCTTTGTCATATGAATTCTATCGTATAGACAACTGCAGATTGCCTAAGGTAGATAAATTGCTCAAATATCCACAATAACTGAGAAAAAGTCTTTGGTGAGAGCAAAAATTGGATATAAAAATGACCGAAGAATTATCCGAAATTCGACGGGTCTGATTGTTTCAATAAATTAGACTCCCAAGCGCGCTGAAATTAATATTCGACTTAATTGCAAGTAAAGAAAAATTGACCATACAATCAATTTAGTACATATTTGATTCACTTCACATTTTATTTTCTATAATGTGATCAATTTTGAGTCAAGAAATCGATTGTTCAATTCCAAATCTTGTTTTTCACCGGCGATCCTTGTTTTCGAAATTCATTTTCCAAGATGTGTCTAGAGAGCTCTTGATGGTTGTTAACATTATGAATAGAAGAAAATCTGAGCAAAGAATAATTCGCAATTCTGAGTAAGAGATATGTTAAGTTTCGATGTACGCGAGGTAATTGCGCACTTGAGATTTAATTATACTAATTTACGATCGATAAATAGTAATTAGGTAGACGTACATCCATAAATACCTCGATATACATACGGGGCAAACATTTTACTCAGTATCGTATCTCATGTATAATTGAAAATACTTTTAAATACGTTGTAATATCGAATAATTAGAATATTATAATTAGCACTCTTGGTACGTCTTTAAATCACGCTTGACCCCGTATAAATTAGCATGAATTTCGTAAACCATATAAGCAAGTGTTACAATTCAATATCAGTTTGTCGTATATTGCGGTCATCGTTATGAACAACGGTGGAGTTCTGAGACCGTTCTAATTACCGCCAAGTAAGTATACCTAATTAAAAGTTACTCTGAATTAATGAAAGAAAGGGCTCTGGTATAATGTTTGACTCATTGCTCGAAGCAACGCTTCAAGCTCAATTTCTAATACGAAAAAGTTACATTTCTTCTCTGAGTGTAGTGAAATATGCGAGTAGGTATATATAACATATTGCTTCCCATGCCTTTGTATTCTCCTACATTTTCGGCGTAGAAGACACTCGTTTTCTAATATGAATAATTCTTTGGTAATTTAAAAGTGCAAAAATGATATGTGTAAACTTTCTAATCACTTTCCCACTGCTTTATCCTGCGATAAATTAACTGTCTGCAGGCAAGAAACGTATAGATGGATAGATATTGTTTAAGTTCAATATCTAGATCCTGTCTTACCTGGACTAGATAGCGCGAACAAAATTACGTCTTTTTGTAGGTAAAGACAAAATTATGTTAAGAAATAAAATCGATCATCATTTGCGCGGTTAAAAAAATAAAATAAAAAATTTTTTGACAGAGTTGAGAGACTTTCGTATGTATGTAGAAAAAGGGTGCAGCGTTATGTGATATAGTTTGATGGTAGTAATCAATGACTTGGGTCGTGTCGTGAATGAATATAATAATTAATAAGAAACTCGAAATATTATTATATTGATAAATAAATGACTAAGACTTATACTTTCACTGTCAAAAAAAATCAGGATACCCATTCGTACTTCTCAAAATCAAGGTTACTCAAATACTCTCTCAAGTCAAATTGACACGTATAGGTATCTAGCGGAGAGCAGGTTTCGTTGGAGAAAGTGCGATGAAAAACTCTCGGTACTTTTTTTTATTATCTGCTGTAATAAATGTATACAGAATTCGCTGCGATGACCTTGTGGCAAAATTAACGGTACTGTTTTTCATTTTTTTATTCACTAAAGCGAAGTCCTCACTCTCTATCCTCCTTATTGGATCCGAAATATCCGATTCAATGAGGATAAGTGTAATTAAATTGTGATTTTTTAACTCATTGCTATTGTAGCTCTCATGCAACTACTTTTTTTTCATTATTCAGTATTCATAGTTAACGAATTTTGATTACCGAAACGAACTCTTCGCGTCTTTCATTATTCGTAAAATGGTTTCGAAAGTAAAATTGAAAGTGTAAATTTTGGGTAAATCAACATCTACGCCATACCGAAGTTGCAGGATTCGATATTTCCACGTCTTACCACGTCATGGAAGATAAATCAATTCCAGATATAGACACGTGATAAACGTATATAGGTATACAGTTATAACGCACATCCGCACCTAGATACTTGCTACACGTTGTTGGTTTATAGAAAGGTCAAAGATCTGCAGAACGAATAAGTGAGAAGAAAGTTATCGTAGAGCGTGTTGCTAACAGGATGAAATTGTTCCGATTTGAGATAATGTCATAGAAATTATTAGAACTATGAATTTCACGATCAATAATTTATTGTCTTCACGCGACCATGAGAGATAATATGTTTATGCGATTCGAAAGCAGACTGCTGGGGAGTAAAGGTAAAGTCTAACTGGAATAATTGAGGAAATTGAGGTAATTCAAGAAACATACGACGCGGATCAAACATTCGCAATTTATTCTTCGTATAGTACTGATAAAGTGGCAGAACGGATCGCGGACCATTTAGTCACGCTTAAAAGCGTGTCACCTGATGGAGAACCAAAGCTTCCGTATACTTTTGTTGCTGTTCATTGGCATCTAGCAATATGCAATGAGGATGAGAATTTCCTTCATGATTGTTAGGCTCCAACTGCAACAGGGCGAATAAATTCCTATCAATAAGGATAGCAGTTGATTATATTTTCCGGTCTTACACCTCGGAATTTTCACACGAAATGTGAGTTCAATGATTCCCGGCTATTCTAGGAACGCGTTATTCTACTCTGAAAGTCTATAATCTTATGGTTTATGGCTCTGAACCAACGAAAGAAATCATTTTTATAATCTTGGCCATAAACACAGATACATTCTCTATCCAGGAAACAGAGTAATCTCAGCATTATTTCCTGCAATTGCTTTGATTCTTGCCTCATCAGATTATCACGAGATGTGGACAAGCTAGAACGTTGATCTGTATACGAACAGGAATTTTTGTCGCTATACCTTTGGAATATTCCACGAAGATGATGAATTTTATTCATGAAAATTGAGGATCTGTAAAATTTGAACCTCGACTGTCTGCAGTTCGCACAGATCCGTTTGCACAAGTCATGCATGCTTATCTGCCTCTTCAAGGAAGCATTGCATAACAATTTTCACGGTTTAAGAGATCACGAACCGTCATACTTTGCGCGATGATATTAATGGAGGGCAAGTTGGCTCCCACGAGTACCTGGGATAAAAATTATCCCGACGTAGGTATGTATGAAGACTGGGTCAATAAGCCGTAAGTGTAAGAGGAATAGCAAATGGTTTGAAGCCAGAACTGACGCTGGACCATTGAGAATCTTGGTATTAACGATGGTACCTGCTGTGCAGGACGTTGACATCAGTATTCTAAAAGTTGTAGCCTCAATCCTCGACCTCGATGGATTTTTTTTTTTTTTCACTTCGAAAATATCGGCGAGTAGAAGAAACGACGCGTTTATGACGCGTTAGTTAGTTTCGCATAGGATGTTTGCAGCAAACATTAAAGTTTCCGCTGCAGGCAGTCAAGAGACTATAATTTGTTTTTTTTTGTTTCTTCTGCCATTTCGTTGTCGAATTCATCGAGGATTGAAAATTTCTGGCTATTTATTTGACGAAATCATTGATTGCAAACGGAAACAGACAATCGTTCGGTACTTATAAAGGCGTGACGATTTCGCAGGTAGATAATAAACGTAAAACGCGTTCGGCTGTGAAAGTAGCTGACCTCGACCTACGGTGTCTGTACCGCAAGAAATTTTAATGATTATGGTATATAGGTACAAGCATTGCCGGTAGATATACTACATACCTGTATGTACATACATACCTATACCTATGTACACTACGTTATTGCGCACTCCTCCGCAAACCGGTCATTGTTGAATGTTGAGCTGCGCTTAAAAGCGCATCCTTGTATTAGTCGATTTTCACAAAGTTCTTTCTGCAGAAGTGACTTTCTTCGATTTAAATACGGTCTGACCGCGTTACGGATAGTCTCAACGTTTCAAATCTTGACAGACATGGTATACAATTACGTGTAATCTGGTTATTCGTCCGTATATTAGTTTATAACGTGTAAATTGATAAATTTATCTGATATAGATTTATCATCCGATACACTATAAAAAAAAATATCTGTTAAACATTACAAGAAGAAACGATTTTATTCACGAGATAATTCGAAAATTGGTTTTGACTCGGCGTAATTGGATAACATATTGCGCAAACCATGAATTGCTGGATCTGAAAAGACGCACGCGTTTTTGCTTGTCAAACAGTTCTATCTTATTTCTGGTCAGGTTTAATCTAATATGAGTTGCGATTTACGGGGCTATGCGCTAATCTCTAATCTTTTGACGAAAAACGACACTTTCATAGTGATAATTAAATTTAAAACTGAGAATTGTAGCGTGTCACATGTTCGTGTTAAGCACCTTGCTAACTGCTGTGAGATTTGCACAGACAAGCTATGTTCTATGTTACTTTGTGAATTATTAGCCTCCGGGCTTCTGACTATGAGCCTATGAGCTTTTTAACGTTACGGATGTGAGACTGCCCATATATAGCGGTAAAGAACTTAGAATACCGTTTGCACAGGTTTGCGGTAGTCATAAGATTAAATGTTACTATCATTACTTGCATTGTTAAAGAAAAAAAAAAAAATTTGTTTTCAATCGCAAACTACAGATTTTGGAACCCCGATTTTCACGCTGATCATTGAATGAATATGAATGAATAACTTTCTCCTGTTTTATAATCGCGAATGACGTTCATCCCGAAACCCGAGACCGTATGATAAAACATCTCAAAACTTTTACGCTAATTTATCTCCTCGTGAATAATCCTGCTCATCTTTGGTATAGCACACATCAAACAGATGTGTACAGTAAAAATCTATCGGTTTTAATCAATCGTTATAGAATAACATAGATCGCAAAATTTATCACATAGGTAATTGTTTCTTTCCCAATTTTTTCAAGAAAATTCATATCTCCGATTGATTTCTTCTTTCTTTCTTTCTTTCCTTGATTTTCTTCAATTACTAGTACAGCTTCCTAGCTTTCCCTACAAAATCTTAGTCCAGCTAATACATAGGGATGTAACCACTAGCTCATAGGCGGTTTCGACGCAGAGTGGCGCTTCATTCTAGCAAGGGTGTTGCACGACGAAGAGCGAAGGGCTGTATTGATTTCAGTGATGGCGACCGGCGTCTGGTAACACACCCTCCCGTGCCTGATACTGCAGAAGTGCCAGTTCTGTGGTACATTAGTGAAGAAATATGGAAGTGAAATAGCAAATAGTGAAAGAACGGTTTGAAATTCGTCGCTATACAAGCTCTGCTACAATCCAGACGATATTTATTAGTCAATTTTATAATTCATGGGATTTTGCTACTAAGATTGAAAGGTTAGTGAACTGCAAGCTCTCAACCCCTAAGTCTTGAGTCAGGGTTAACGTACTCTGATATAAACTGAAAAAAAGAAAAGAAATTACGCCCTCGTTAAAATCGTTCAATAAATTATTACCAAAGGATTAAGTGCCACTGATCGACGTCTTACCAATTATAGGGGTGGTTTTTTTTTAAAAACATTTTCAAAGCACTTTATCTCGGATGAATCTATCAAAGTTCATTCAGAACTTGCGAGTAATAAACCAAATCCATTTTACGATTGGTTGATCTTCCCTCCTTGGCTGTAGATCTAGCATGGTCAATGATCAATGTTCATGATACACTTACCTATGTACTAGCAAGGTGACAAGAGCTCTATCATCAGCGGAGGGCGATTATGAATTATTTTTACTTTGTCACAGTTCCTGAGTCACTTTTTCACATTTTGAGTGAACTAGATACTCGTGAGTCGTAGTTGGTGTAAATATAGTCGTATAACGTTAGATCTGATTTTTTATTCCTGAGTGCGATAAATCAATAGAGAATTTTGAATAGGGATTAAAACTTAGTTTCGTATAGAAAGTTCGAGCGCAAATTGTATGCAATAATAATTCAAGTTTATAAGGCATGTATGCATCATTATCACTGAACGGTTCTACACTTCATTCCTCTACTCTCTCCTATCTATAGGTATAGGTAGAACATTGGCGAAGACGAAATACGACACCATGTCACGAGTGATGAAACCCTAGGCGATAAGCGAACATGTGTAGAGATCAAGATTGTGTCGATGATAATTATAAGAAATGGGTAAAAGCCATTTTGAATTGCTGAGAATGATTTGATGAGCAATTAAGACCGTTCAACGGTTACCTACTGTATAAACGTGTTGCATAGGTCATCGTGTATTTCTTACATGCAGCAGGAATCTGGTATGAAAGTAAGTTTATAAATCCGCGATACAAAGCAGCTCTATAAATTCCCATTATTTCTTCCCACGTTGCGGATTAGAAATTTCAACGAGTTACAGTCGATTTATCCTTGCGATTATCAAAGTATCAGCTGGAGCTTATCAGCGATATGAATATGGGCCGAATAAATTCTGTCCAATTCCAATTATGTCCAATTCAATTATTGTCCATCCTGGGACAAAACCGGGAATATTTCATCCGTAAAAGGCAAAAGATCGGATATCACGGATCACCCACAACCGAAGGCGTGTTTCTTAGCCATGCAGGAGGAATCGAGAAACCAGCTGTCACACTTTCACCGTTCGTAACGTTTTTTTCAATGGTCATTTGCAAAGTGCATCGTATAATTAGAAACGGGTGCGCAGAGTCCGTATCCGGCGTCGATTTTAATTAACATCTCATCCATCTGATCAAATACTGCAGGGTAGTATATATATATCGTATATATATATACCTATGCGTGTGGTTACCGCGAGATTTATGCAGACCTTGAAGCGAGGCCAATTCAAAATTTCCATTCGAAAATAACAAAAAGGCATAATTAATTCGCAACATTCGTATTTCCCAGATGTGAGGTAAATGATGCATAGCTTATCGATAATTCGAACCATTGGACGCGGGAGTATGTGCATAAATTAATACTGCCTTCACGGTGAGGGACAAGTCGAGTTGAATTGGCAGTGAAACCGGTCGACTTCGAGGTGCACTCACCTAGCTATACATGTATAGTCGATCTGGTTTTGCCGAGAAATAATTTTGCCGCAGTGTGGGTACAGCGCACGGATTTTTATACTGGCGGAGAAACGCGATCCAATTAGTTTAAAAAAAGGGAAAAAAATTATTCCACAATATCCTATATTTATGGGAATGTCCATTCGAGTTTCTCACCGATATCTCAATCAAATTCTGATCTATGATCACTGATCATAAATAAATGAATATGCATAACTATAGTGAAAGAGATGTTTGTTTCCAACGACAAGCGCACAATGAGAAAGCAAGTAACACGAATCGGTAGCTATCGGCGTCATTTCTACTGTCTGCACATGTCGATTCGAGTCCTTAATCATCCGCATCAATGCACATTGTTATCTTGACGAGTAAACGAGTTTGTCATATTATTTATGGCACAGATGAAGATGTAGGAACAGTGGTTAGTCCATTAGGATAAATTGTGCGATTTTATCAGATCTCTATGTCGATTTATATACTTAATCGTATTTTTTGTTTCCTTGGAACTTTTAACGAGCACCTGTTGCAGATCTTGATCTTGAAGTTGTATTAGGTAAATGCTGGTCACTTGGTGTCGAAAAACGTAAATATTTGCGGTTCAACTTGTCACATGGATATTTGTGAGTCCTTATGACGCCATGAAGTAAATTTGTCTGATTTTCTGTGAGAGGCATGTGAGTCATTTCCTCTTTGCAGTTTCATGGTTTTTTTTAATGAATTATACCAAATCTTTCATAAGAGGATGGGGTTTGGACACGTGATACACCTGCAGTTTGAGAGCCCTCGCGTGAAAGTAACTTGAGAAAGAAGTTTACCGTTGTAGAGGAAAAATCTTGAGGAAAGATCACCATCGGCGATGTATATATACGACCAACTCCGATGCAGTTTCCCTTTCTTTTTTCTTATACCTTTTTTCCTTGTAAGCCTTTCTTTAACAGTATGCCGTACTTCTGTGCAATAACTTATTTTACTTCAGTAATGATGCATAGGTTTTATGTTTTAGTAAAAAAATATCTAATGAGTCTAGACGGGAAAGAAAATTCCATCTGGTTATTAAGTTTGACTGCGGTATACAACAGCAGCTATGTGCAAATAACGGCAAACTAAAGATAATAGCTGCACTTACCAGGCTACTTTCAATCTGAGTGTCTTTTAAAAGGCAATTTAATCTCCTGTTCCATAGATGGCACGAGCCATGTACCATTTTATAGTAACGATGAGAAAAAGTCGAAGTGTGAAAGTGCGAGTAACCCGATTACATGCTTACCTGGTTCTACTGCACTTCCGGCATAAATAAATGTCTTCAAATTATGTTTTGTGGAATCTCCGTCCCGCCCTTTCCCGGTATGTCTATAAGTATAATAACACATGCCGTATCAAGATTTGCAAACATTTGATAAGCGCAAATATTATACCTTTGTTAACTTATTGAACTAACATACTTATTAAATATACCCGGTTTCACCAACGATGAATAACTCGCGTTATTTATTGAATAAAGTTATACGATAGTTAAAATCTGACTGTTCTTTTTTTCACTCAAAAATTTGAATGCAACTTTTTGAAACAATGATAATGAATTTATCCAACGATTAGAGAATTGGCAATATGCAGTTGAGGGATATGAATTTTTTTGGTAAAACACATTTTCGAGTTATACGTAGAATAAGAGTTATTCGTTGAATAACTATTCGGAGATTTACTCATCGTTAATGAAACCGGGGTTATTTACCATGGGATTCAGATATTACGTCTATATCATTCCGAAAAAAAAATTAAGCATGTACATTTATAAAATATATATTATACAGAGATATCAGTGTCTTTCAACCACTGTTCACGCTTCGTGGCTTGCTTGGAGATTCTCCTGTAGTTCTGTTGAAAGTGAAAATTATTATTTATATACTACATACCATATGTGCGAGTCTCTCACGCGATCTGTAACTCACATTGCTATGATAATTATAATCATTTGACAGCACAGATACATACATAACACACTAGCAATCTTCTATCTTCGAGTTTGAGTGAAAATTAATATTTTATTTAGTGGTCACCTATGGTGCAGTAATCAATAATTATATGCATACCCACGATTGTTCAGTCTCGTATACTGCGTTTAATGGAAATATTAGTAATTATCGATTCAGTCATAGTAACGGTTCAACAAATAATATCAAACGAATAGGCAAACATGGGCGAAGGAATTAAGTAGAGCGGAGCACATTCATCCACTGCTGTGTACACGCAGTATATACCTACGTACTTATACATATCTGGTTAAATTTATGTTCATATTGAATATTTTCTTATAAAACAAAGAAAGTTTATAGCTAGAGATATTGCGGTATAACTTAGTATCGTCGGAATTACGGGAAACACTGAAAGCTACACATAGCATCAATGAAAATCTCGACATACACACAAGAACTTCGGTTATAAGACTACAATGGAATGTCCTGATGCGAATGAGGGATTCGAGGTACTTTGGATTACATTTAGAACTGCAAAGTGCTATCTCTTTTGAATTATATGACCTGTAAACCGCATGATTTATCGTCAGTCTTGTACACCGCAATTGTCAGTTAATAGATGGTACCTACTATTTCGTTCCGCAGACTTGTGAATGCTTATTTTATACTGTGAAAATCCGTTATCGGTTAGTGCATTGCAAATTATTTGTAATACTTCAGGTAGGTGAAACGGATCCGTTTCAATAACGATACAGAAACTAGTACCACGATATGTCTGACTTGTTATATCGCCTATATATTATTTACCAAAAATAATTAACACTATGAGCTTTTCAGTCGTATTAAATTTTTGTTAGAGCCAAATCGAGCAATCTAGTATAATTAATATTGTTGTTAATTTTTTGTCAGCTTGATAATGTCTGTCTAGCGCTAGTGATCAATTCACCCATGGCTATCTATATTTAACATAATTTATTGCGGTTCAGAAATATCCTAATATCAGGATAATTGGGTGATAAAAAATTGTCGATAATATGGGGCAAGTCCAATCTGGGACAAGTCATTCGTATAATATGTATTTGGGAAAATTAATGCCAGGGTCTACCATAGTCTAGTAATTAGACGTTCAGGAATAATGAAAGATCCTCGTGCGTGACTTGATTTTCATTCACAGGAATGACTTATGACTTATGACTTATGACTTATGACTTATGACTCGTGTCTTATGGGCGGCAATAAACGTACGAAAGATACAAATTTTTGAATTTAAAATAACATTGCTTGCCTCCTGGAACGATGTGACGTTCGAAAGAAATTAGCATTGTTAATATCTCTTGTGGATTAAACAAAACGTCTTTATTTGTACATATACAGGAGGTTATAGGTTTGCTTGCAATCAATCAAGTCGAATATGTAAATCGCGTGTATTTATACCGATTTAAAGAAGAGAATTCACCTTCATGATAACTTCCTGTTATGAAAAATTGTATAAATTTGCTCAACAATTTATACAATTTGTTAACGTATAAGTTAAAAATACATACAATGAATATTCTTCTTCTTACGTCGGACTCAATTATGTGAAAATTTATTTCCACAAAGCGTATTTTATTCTTCGACATTCCTAAAGGTTTTTTGAAACTGAAAATTTCTTGTACAAGTACCTGATTAGTTTAAACACGTAATTATCTACTAAAGAGTAAACACTACGCTTCGAAATGTGAAACGTACAATTGAACAGACCGACTACACAGCACGCACATTAGACATATTTAACAGCACCTCAGCTAACGAAAAAAATTTCACTTGCTTCACGTAAGAAGAGAGTAGGCCTCAGGGCGATCGAATGTCTTCTACCTAATTCCGAGTTTTACAGGTGTGCCTTCAGCCGTGTTATATCGCCATGGTTCACTATGGGCTCAAAGTTTCTCCTCACCATGATGTGAGATGTCTGGTTATAATCGTTGTGTAGTCTCACCCATTCAGGGAGATTGATTGTTTCGTCAAATTTTTGCATCCTACAGCGCCACGATTTCACGTCCAGCGGGTCAACCGCATTTTGACTTTTAGTTTCATTTTATTTTATTCCAAATGGCCGAATCGGCTAATTTATTTTCAACGTTAGATCTTGATGGCAGATTTTATGATCATGCTGCAGATAACTGCACACGGAGTAAATTCATTATACCTATGCGTAGAGCTTTCCCCTCTCGCATGTATATCTATGCATGTATATGTACCACACTGGTCGAACATAGGCCGTCAGATGCACCGGTAATTCAACCTTTTAGTCAAGACCAGTCCTACATAGAACATATATTCCTGTAGGTGCATGCAACGGAGGCATTGCTCATGCTCATACCTGTACCTGCTAAGCTAGGTTCATTATCCACTCCTCTTTGCTCAGCATGCGTTGCAATCATAATATGCCGGATAGTCAAGGTATTGATACGCATCCTGCAACAACTGGAGTCTCTTATTCTCGGTGTACTTTCAGTGTTAGTGTTATTGAAGTAAAGCGCCATATTGATGGATGATGTCATCTTCATCTGATTCATAACTTCGTATGACATCTCAGTGTCAAAAAGATGGAAAAAATTTGCGGTTTGAATTCACTGTATAGTGAAGGTTCAAGAATATGGCTTTTTTGAGCGATTAGTCAGTGGAATATCCGAACCGATTTTTACGCAATTATAAGATCACGAATTTCGGCGGTGAAAAAAAAACCGCAGATTACAGGCTCGATGGACATAAGCTAGCATCGGAGCCTTGTGAAAGTACGGAAATAATGAAGATTTGATTTGATCTTGACTTGATCGGCCGGAGGTCCATATTGATCTTGTACAGCGGGGAATCATGTCTGTTGCATCCTACCTGTGACAGTAACCTAGTCCTTGAAGTGGGGAATTCACCGTGGAGAAGGTCTTACGAGTTCAGGGTAGGGGGAATTTCCTTACCTTCCGTAGCCCCCGCTCAAATGAGACTGAGCTGATATGCGTACCTCTGGGAGTCCCATCTCTTCCGATCCATCCCCACAGGATTTCTGCCGATTTTGACCCCGTTAAACCGCTCCTCTACGTGCCTCTCCCCGAGGAGGGCCAAAGTTATAAAGCGGACCGAAGAGCTGGTCAGATTCGCTGCCACTTTGGCGTTCGACGTTCACGTTGTGGTCACAAATTGACATGAGCTTTTAACGTCCCACAAGTTGGTGTTCAACTATTGTAGATTCTCACCTGTGGGAGTGTCGCGTGTAGCTTGCGGTAAGAAATGATCTTATAATAATTGATTGACAATTCATTCGCTTTTCATCAATTAAACTAAAGTTCAAGTAAACTATGTGTAGGCGTATATAGTAGAAAGTTGTCTCCGACGATACTTGGGGCCTTTTTCTTTTAAATCTGTACTATCCCATAGAAGAAGTCTCTGTTTACTTCCAAATCCTGACTTTCAGGCTTGGCGATTGATACCGATTAGAAGAATGAAACTCAGCCTTATAAGTATACCAACAATTTTTTT
This sequence comes from Tenthredo livida, assembly GCA_963992785.1. Classification (NCBI taxonomy): domain Eukaryota; kingdom Metazoa; phylum Arthropoda; class Insecta; order Hymenoptera; family Tenthredinidae; genus Tenthredo; species Tenthredo livida. The sequence continues at coordinate 2,791,184 of OZ023071.1, read as the reverse complement.
TTCCGTTCAAGTTAGTAGTTTAAGTGAGTGAATGAAAACGCTATCGAGTCACTAGGATTGACTGTCTGGTGATTGAATCATGTAGTGATTTACTCAATTAATTAATTACCGATGCACAGTGCTCATCCGTGTAACCATCCGCTTATGTTAATTCCGACACGGATTGGCATACTCATTGGTATATGGAAGAAAGGTAGAAGGAACCACAGTAATTCCGTACCTATCAAAGTTCACAGAGATCGAAAGGATTTTTTATTGTGTTATTAGATCTGACCATAAAACCCACAAAAGTCTTGAAATGTGACCTGCTAACCAATCTCAATTAACTTTCTCCCATCTATAATACCGCTTGGAGTAATATCCGTCGAGATACTTGAGAGTATATTGAAGTAAAAGTTTTTTTGGAATAACACAACTTGTCACTGCAGCTGTGAAAAAAATGAATTTCAAAAATGAGTCACTCGTCCTGATTTCCTTTTACTATTCTTTCAGGCAATGGCAACTATGCTCAACACGACAACGATTCTTTTGCACGATGTGTACGACTATTATCTATGGACTCTTTCGCTGGCAGGTAAGCCGCAAGGATTTTTATCCCAACTGACCTAGATGTCATAGCTATAATACACTTATTGCAAAAATTAATTAGCAAAATAATATCAGCAGACTAATCATCATTCATGGCTATTTTTTCTTCTCTATTAGACGAGAGAACGCGGGGATGGCTGCTGGTCGATTCGCCTGCACCAACGTTGCTGTACACCTTGGTGTACCTTGCCATAGTATGGGCAGGACCAAAGATTATGCGAGGAAGACGGGCTTTCAAGCTCACCTGGGCCCTCGTACCCTACAACCTTGCGATGGCTGCTTTGAACGCTTACATCGCCATAGAGGTACGTGAAGAGAGATTTTATTTTCTTCATTATGATTAAAGATTTGACGAAACTGACTTCTCTCCTTATTTCCTCCTCATTTCTTCTTAGTTATTCGTCGCTTCAACAAGATTGCGGTACAGCTACGTCTGTCAACCGATCAGACTCATCACTAGGCCGGATGAACTCCAGGTAAGAAATAAAATGAAACGTTGATGAAATTTTGGTATGTAAAAAGTGAATCGAGAATTGTTCACTCAATTATAACCCAAACCGTATTGGATGTTCGCTTTCAAAGGTCAACCTATTTTATTTCTAATGTTCAATGTGGTTAGATTGCGAACGCTGTGTGGTGGTACTACTTTAGCAAACTGCTAGAATTCTGCGACACGTTTTTCTTCATTCTTCGAAAGAAGGATAACCAGCTAAGCTTTCTTCACGTTTACCATCACTCCACCATGTTCTCATTGTGGTGGATTGGCATCAAGTGGGTGCCAAGCGGATCCAGTAAGTACCCCCCAATTTTCAGTATCTCTAATATGGCAAGTAAATTGCCAATTATCCGTCCGTTGACTGAGGTATAACTTTCTTCTATTAATCTTTCAGCATTCCTTCCCGCAATGGTAAACAGCTTTATCCACGTTCTGATGTATTCTTACTACGGATTGGCAGCCCTTGGTCCCACGGTTGCAAAATATTTATGGTGGAAGAAATACCTCACGATTCTTCAGCTGATACAGTTTACCGCAGCACTGATCTTAGGAATAAACGGAATTCGTTCCGGTTGCGATTTCCCATTGTGGATGCAGTACGCCCTGGTCATTTACATGGTGTCTTTCATAGTCCTGTTTGGAAACTTCTATGCCAAGGCCTACATAGCTAAGGTGAGAACAAAGAAAGACAAAATGGAATGAAATAGAAAATTGATTTTGGAATTTAGAGCGAATTGCATTGTGAAAACTTGTCGATATAATAATTTCAGGGTAAACGAGCTTACGCCGCTAAAATGGCAGCAAATGCGAAACTCATTGCCGATAGAAAAGCGGAGGCTTTAACAAACGCCAGCATTATTGCGAATGGGAAATTGCAGAGGAATGGTTATAGCAACGGTTACGCAAATGGAACTACGAAAAAACTTCAGTGAGTGGATAGGAGACTAGAGTTTTTGTCAATCTAGTGATGTGTGTTTTTTTTTTTTTAATAAGCGCGATATCAATATCCTCGATGAATAGCTATAGGGAAATTGTAATTACCGAGTTCCGTATAATTAAGATACGATACTAAATAACGAATATAAACTATCGGTGATGAACTGCAATACGATAATTTTTTATTATCGATTGGGTTTAGTTAGTCGTCGACTTAGGACGGCTGTGCTAAAGCATTTATAACTTAAACAAAACAAAAAAAAAAAAAATGAATTATAACATCTAGTTAGCATTTGTACAGAAACTATAATACGAACTTTTTTGATAATAAACTAAGTCTGCAGTGGACAATAGGTACGGCTGTGAAACAGCCAACAACCCACACGCCATCATTAACTGGATATAGGTATAATAATTTGGATAAAAAAGTTTCACCACGTGATCGATTAGGTTCGATGAAAACCTTTCACGCCCTTCCTTTCTTCCTTCCTTCCTCCCTTGAACATATGAATAAATCATCATGGAAAAAGAAAAAGAAGAAAAGAAAAAAAAAATTAAACAAAATAAAATCAAGAATATAGATACAGATTTTGGAAATGTTTTAAGAGATGGAAGGCTCTATATTTGGGATTTGTAAATATAATATAGTAATAATAAAATGCTGTAAGCGGAGAATCTCCTCGTAATACTGTGCGCCAATTAAATATTACTTACACGGAAATTATGATAAATATAAATAAAAAAATTCTCTGAACCGGTTGCGATGCTCAAAACGGTAATCTGAAAGGATCGTAATCAATTGTATTCTAATAATATAAATATGTTCGATTATTATTTAATAACGAAGAAACGGAATCTTTATGGGTAATCAAATCCCTAAATTATCCTATGTAAGTTATCAGTCGATGTGATTAAGTATAAATGATATACTTAAATGCTACAGTGGTGTCAGCAACAGGTTATCAAATTTTTGAAATCTTACGTCAGTATTGAAATCCACGGTTCATATACAATGTGATCCTCATTTCAATGACTTTTGAAATGAATGTTCGGCGTCCTCTGAATACCTTGCAAATATATAGAAAAAAATTCGTGCAAAATTTGAGGAAAAAGGTATCCATAGAGGGCGCGTAACATTCATTTGAAAAGTCATTGAAATGAAGGACTACCCTATCATGAATACATGATACATGTATATGTGTGCCGGGGGTAATCTTGATCAACGACCATTTATTTATTAATTTGTTGCTTTATTTCCAACATATATATACTGTATAGGTAATAAAATATTGTTATTGTGTTAACCACTACATTATAAAAATTGTAACGATTATTACCATTGTTATAAAAACAGCATTGTCGAGCAATGTTCAAAACGGAAAGTGTTATATATATTTTCCTAATTTCTTCCGGCTCGCTATATACACGGAATTTTAATATTTATTGTAGGATATAGCCATGAAAAGCTTTCATCTAAGGATCTAGGTGTCTCGTCGTCATCAAACTCTACGTGAATGATCACAAATCTTTGCCTGGAAAATTTAGAACAGAAAATGGATGAATTGATTTAAAAATCCAAGAAAGTCATTGTTGATATGCTTTTGTAATCAACACCAAGGACAAGTCATTACCGCCAACATTCCAAGCTTTCTTCAACTTGGTACGAAGCACTAGCTCTTCCTACACGAAATCCATTCGGAAAAGTGAGGCCATTGTGTAGCAATCAAGTAACGCTTCATGGTCGAACTGAGGTAGCTCAGAAAATCGAAGATTGGCTTTATAGATGGCAACATATTTCTTATCGTTTGCGGCTAATCAGGCTAGAAAAGATTTCTCCATCATGACAGTATCGCTCAATCTCGAACAATATCGAACTGCAGGTATAATATTAGAAAGATAATGATAATTGGGTACTTTTTATGGGTCTCACTTTCTGCGAGTATTTAAATAAGCTGATAGATATTATATATAGTATACTCGTCGTATAAAAAGTTAACAAAAATTCGGAAATAATATCCCATTTAATATAGTAGCGTTGACAAATATATCTGTAGGTATATAATTTCTTGAATCAGTTCTTCGCGCAGTTGAACAAATAGCTGTTGAATATATTCATGTAGTATATTCAAGATAATCACTGGCCGTAAAACTATGTACTCATTTAGAATTTTCTAGTAACTAATTACATAGACTTTACTTTATTCTCTATTCCTTAAAACGACCACAGCAACCCAGAGAGAATGTGCGTTGCCAATATATCTCTGCACGTGACAAGCAAGTGCAAATTCTACTGGTCCAAAAGTCTTGTGTATCTTAGTCGATAATATCTGTTCAGTCAATTCACCAATACTCGAATGACGTAGGTTTAGCACAAAACCATGTATATAATACGCTCTGCATAATTGTTTGAGTTCCTTTTTATCCGGTTGGCCTTTACTCAGATCGTTGAATTTTAATAAAAATCCACGTAGAATTGTCACAGCGTGTCTATTCCAAGTTGTAGTTAATGAATCTGCGCCACGCCATTCACTGATCTTTTTTCTAAAGTGCTGCTCTATACTTCTGACTAAATCTTCTTCTGGTTCATCATCGAGCACATTATTTAACTCCAATATTTGCGGTGGTCGAGAATCGTTTGCGTCATTACCACGACCAACAGCTCTCCAGTCTTTCGACGATTTAGTTTCATAGTTCAAACTAACAGGTGTTATATTCTGTTGCGTGTTTTCCCAGATCTGCAATAACCACGAACTGTTGATTACACGTATCCTATTTTGAATTATTATCAATTCACCAAAAAACCGCGATACTCACATTTTGGTGATTTATTAGACGATGGACTTTGATCAATGAGCACCGATTATCTCCTGGACTGTAGTGATCTCCGTTCTCTGGATCCCACAGGACGGTTCCCATCTTTTCATCAATTGTCAGGACATAGGCAGCACATTTTCTCGTCTGAGACGAGCCTGTGCAAAAAATGAATGATTTTATGCACAATTTTTTATGCATTTGCAGTGAACTACTTTCACATGATGAAGCCCCGTCTTTCTCACCCAAAATCACAGCTGAATGCAGCCCAAGACCACGAAGTAGAGTAGCAAGCAGTGCAGCGCGTCCTAAATGATCTACTTTGTTCAAAGCCAAGGCTTGTTTGGGTGTCAAAGGACCATATCGAACCGGCAACGACGGTAAAAGCATTGCCAGCCTGCTTGCATCCAGCGGATTTTCAATCGTTTCCAATTTATATGGAACGATAGTACATCTTTGTATTGCCCTGGACAGTGCATCAATCGATTCGTTATCATGAGCCCTTTGGTTACTAGGCTGTTCCATTTTCATAAGTATGTAAAGTCTGGTGTAAGAATGTCCAGGGCTAGGTTGTACGTAGCCAAGTGATAGGACAGGGCTACACAGTGGCGAAAGACCAACCCATCGTTCAAGTTCTTGATAATCGCGATGATTTTCCATGGGGATCGAGGCCTCGCCAAGCCATTGAAGACCCCAAACTGGATGCTGATCGTAAAGTCTCAGTTTAACACTTTGGTCGCTGTGTTTCTCCGGTATTTCGAAACGGAATGTCTGGTGCCAGATGGGAACAGGACCATCAGCCGGAGTGGTTGAATGCACCATTTCTCCCCATTCTATTTCAATCAAGGGTTGTACAAGGGCTGATTCTTCTCTGACAGGAACCTCGACTCCTCTAAGCACAGTAACGGCCAGAATTTCCTTTTTGCTGATCCGCATTTTGTGGGAATAGATGTTCGACGAGGGTCTCAGCGGATGTCTGGGCTGTAACCAGTGCCTAAAGGACATATTTCCGCCGGTGAAAGAAGCCTGTTCGATAACCACATCTTCTACTTCTTTAGGCTCGATATTTTTATCAATTTTACCACGCGGCAGTACCTCTTCGCAATTGAATCGCAGCGCTGGGTGATCGAGCGAAAAGTACTTGACCTCTTTGGTCTTTCTCTCCGTTTTGGATCGGCGTGTAAAAGCGCTATTTCGAGGATCATTTGGGTCGTTGGTCGGCACATATAAATGAGCAAGATTGACACCGGACAGATCATGTCCTTCTATAGTTAATGAGAACGTACATATGACCGTTCCCGAATTTACTACACCGCCGATAGTACTAATTGAGAAGTCAATATCAATTCTGCTATTTTTAACACTATGTCTAGGCAGGGGTAGAGGTAAGATGCTAGAGCTTCCATCTCGTGCTTCGACCTGGATAGAAAGGTTCGCTGACTCCGGAGGATCCCTGAGCAATAATTTATACAATTGTCTATTGAACGGTGTCGACGATTTGCAGATGATTTTTTTCTTGTACAATAAAGCCACGGACGTTACCTTTACCAACGAGTCTGAATCTCCCGATGCAAAATCATCACTAGGATGTATTTTCACTTCTCTAATGGCTATTTCCAAATGTCTACTGCATGTTTTAGTTCTAACATTGTTAGCGTCTGATCTATTCAATTGGTAAGGTTTCACGACAGTCTTAGTCAGAGGCTCTGCTGAATCGGCATATAAACCGTCTTCGATTAGCGTATTAGGGTTGAAAAATTTTCTCGGATTTGTTGAATCTGTTGAAATAACCGACTCCAGTTTATCTACAGCGATTATTTCAGGGTATGCGTAGCACAGATTTAATTTGTTTCGGGTTTCATTACGGTTTAGGAGAGCAGAAGATCCTCTCACAAAATCGAACGGTTTAGACATTGCACCTTACGTTCTGTAACACTTCTTCTCACGCACGTGGGGTCTATGTTTCCGTCACTTCACCATCGCGTTTATACTCGAACAATTCACTGTAGCTTACAATAAAATAGGATATCTTCATTGGTGTAATAAAACCGTAAAAACTATTCACTCAACATTTCTAAACAGTAATTTCTATATAACGGGCTCATGTACCCTATCTTACGTGTTTTGGCGTTGTGTATCCATGGTAACGAGCCTAGTTCCTCATTCTCTTTCATGACGGCGCCATCGATTGGTCAGTGTCCATTATTTTTCTTTGAATTCTCTGCATTTCAACAGTCAGAATATCCGCAATTTGTATTTCACCGATCTGCTGAGAGTTAGAGAATCGTGAGACATCGATGCATTTCATGCGAACAAAGGTTCGAATAATCGCAGCTGCACGCGCCTTATTACACGTAACCAGTCAGTCACGCTTACTGTTCAGAGTTTCTGTTCAGCTTTCTACGTACTCTGCAAAGGGGCGCCACGAAGTTGTCCAACAAGTGGCGCTACCGCTTTTCCGCTTTTTCAAACTAATATTTTCCGCCCACACAAGACTGGCGGCATTCAATATGAATGGGTGAATCTAAGCTGCATAGCGCCTTGTATTACACTGGGTATATTTGATTCATGATAAAACTGCAGTCAGTTGCTTTTCAGGAAACTTCGAATATCGACATTTGCTTTAAGTTTATAGAAGCAACTCCGCGCGATAAGGATAACGATGTCTTTTTACTCTCTGGACTCTTTGGAGGCAGTCAAATGCTTCTCAGACAGTGACGAATGCCCAAAACCCCGGGGATCCGAGATATTGGACGCTGTATCATTCAGCCGTAGTACGTATCGGGGTTAAACTTGTCAAAGTCGTAAAAGCCGGAGTCCGTTATTATCCCCGAGAAGCGAACAGGGTCGAGATCAGGATCTATGCAGATAATCGTTTATTCAATTCGGCGAAATTCCAGGCGATCCTCCACCAGCGGAGATTCACCAAGTCATCGAGAAGTCACACCGTAGTGTAGATAAGAGGAATCCGTTAATTGCGAGCGCATCTCCTGAAACTGATCCCAAAGTTCTCGGTGGTCGTAGAAGTCCCGATGAATCTTTGAACACCGAAGGATACCTGAGTGCATCGACATCTCCGATGTCCTCAGACGTAGCAAACTCTCCGGTTTCTATTCCAACTGGGGCGAATTCAACTTACAAGAAGAAACAGTCTTCTTCAAGGAGCACTGCAGCCAGCAGTACCTCAACCTTCAAGAACGACAAGAAACTGGTCAACGTTCTAGCGCCAGTGGTTATCGAGGCGAAGACAAAGCCTAAGACTTATCTCGAACGGTACCACGAGAGATTAGGTAAGCAATGGTCATCGTGCGTAGGTCAACTCGGCTTAAAGGAGTTTTGCACGCAGGAGTACCGACCAAGAAGAGTATCCACTCTCCTGAAGGTTCGACGCTCTCGATATACGGCGATACTTCCTACGAGCCGATCACCGACGTTGATAGTCGTCCACCGAGCAGAACTCCAAGAGATGATCAAAGCGAGCTGAGCTTCTATCGTCGCCTAATTAATCAGCCGCGTACCACTCGCTCGTGTGATGTTGGGCATTGTTCCATAGCCAAGAGCGAATTCAGAAGCGTATCTGATTATGGCCTGAGCATGAATGCTGGTAAAAAACGGATCGGCTATCGCCCATACAGTATCAAAGATTACGAATGTCTGACGATTCCACGAGCCGATCGTTCCTTGGGTCCTGACGCTGTGGAGATTCGAGAAAAGGTCCTTTCTCCTATTCTTATATATGATTTTGCGGACGTATGTAATACCGTGGGCTCGTTGCTGGCTGAGTAAAGTTTAGGAGAAAAGTTCGTGCGGCAGACGTTCAACCGAGTTAGTCAGACCTCGTAAATGACTGCGTTGCTGCAGCACTAGGTGTCAACTGTTTTACCTAGTTTCTTATGGCTGCTTGGCTCCGACTAAGAACAATAAATTCCTTGTTCAAACGGACCGTAACTTTTCGTTGCTCTGAATTTTTCAGAAGCTTAGCCAGCACCTTTCTAAAGCTAGGTTTATTGCCACCTTAGTAGTACTCCGGGTTCAGCTCGCTGACACTAAAACTAACTTGGAGGAAGCAGCGCAGTCCCGGTGCATAAGAGAAACAAGCCATTCTCCGAAAGAAACAATTTTTTTCCCCGATTGGAAATTAAACTTTCATACTTACCGCATTTTCCGGGATGAACCCGGGTGGCCATGGAGCATCGAGTCACATAACTGCGACCGTCCTTGTCGTTATAAGTGTGCCAGCATCCCCCGGGGTGAAGATCTGACGAAATTGCACAATCTCGGAAAGTTGGATAGTTCTATAGATTCTATAGAACACCGGAAGACAAACAGAGAGATTTCTCTTCAGTGGTTAGAGTTAAGGTTTGCTCCGGAAAGTCGATTATAACTAGAAGAAGTTCGTTTACCCCAAGCAAGCGAAAGTTACTTTGAATATATTCGAAAATAAACTCTAGCTATCTAAAAGTAGGATATTTCAGGGGTCGCAGGTGTGTATCGAGTTTAATCGCAAAGTTCGCTAAATCAGTACCGTCTTGTTTCCAGTGGGAAAAGCTGATGCGACGAACTCAGTACGGAGAATTGGCGAGCTCTCGTAACCGCCGGGACGTTGTTCGACGCTCGGAACTTCGCAAGGTATGTGTACACCATGCCACCGAATATGTTTGCAGGGTATCTATTGTCATTGAATTCCAAAATCCATTTCGCACGACAAAAAGGTTTCCAAAATCACTATAAGGTAGAAAGACAGCAAAAAGAGGGCCACTAATTAATCACTCAGGCTTTCCTTGGGGATTGGACATGCGCAGCCTATACATAGATCGATTGATATTGATTAAACGAATAAATTTACAGTCAGCTTAGAATCCTGTATACCGCCGGCTCTTCGATTCGAGTAATTTTCAGTTCAGACAGAATTTGGTAGCTATTAATTCCCTAGTAATTAGCAGACATGTGTTAAGATTACCCGATGGTCGTTAGGACAACGAGGATTACGGCTCTGCTGCAGAATCGCGTCATTGATCGCCTCGGAGCTAAAGCCAGATAGTGGTGTTAATGATTATCTCATGATGCACCAGCCGGTGGCTAAAGCTGGTCATGATTATGTGATGCAATCAATGCTGCATCTACTTTCTGTCGAATCAGACCGGTCCTTGTTTCCATAAGATTTGACTAATCCGCTATGAATATTTCAGGGGTTAATCAATTTCCCTTCACTTGAATACAGAATTATCTTTGCGAGTAGGTATAAGGTATTGAGCTTTGAAGGTATGAAAAAGGTCGGTATTCGTCGGTGACTTGACACAAGGCAATTCAAACTTTTTTTCAACGGCATAGTAACGCGAGGTCGTAGTTATAGTCGAGGGGATAAAAACGACCCCTAGTCCACCGGGAGTCGGAAAGGACTATCCTAAAACAGGCAGAGCAGTATCAGGTTGAGAAAAAAAGCTGTTCACTTTTTATGAAGAGTCATTCCTCGTAGACTAAGCGAATTTTGGATAAGATCGAACTCTGAACTCTGTATACAGTATAAATTGAGATATTTTATTAGATTAGGTGTAAAGCCTCGCGGTATTATTTTTTCTTTTGAAACAGGAGAGTAGGCTTTCTGAAAGAACGAACCTTTACATCGGACGAATAATAATCGATCAGAAATTGTAACTAGGGCCAATAATAATTTATTGTCAAGCACTAGAAAATATCTCGTTATATCGCGGGGAAATTAATTGGAACGGCTCGCGGATAAAGCAACAGTGATTTGCCTCATAAATTTGACTTAATAATACCCATCATCGTTAAATATTACCGCCTACCGAACCGTTATGGATACAGGCATACCCCCAACCACCACTCATCGGAGTCCTCGACGATCTGCAGTCCTGTAATTGCCAATTATATACCCACTTGCACGTATGTATATGCAGGTAATTTTTCATTAATCAAAACTATATACCGTTGATTCGCTGCCAATTTGTCACGCTATTATGCGTTATGGTATATCCGGTCAACCTGATTTCCAATAACAGTTAGGTACTCAAAATTCAGGAATATTATTCATTCAGAATAGCTTCGTTAATGCGAAGGAAAATTCATATGGTATTTTCGTGTACGGTGAAGATAAAACATGGAATATTTGTATTATACTTGGCGTATTATTTCCGGACTGAGTTTCTCTCCATTTAATTTTGGTTTTAAGTCTGCAGCTCTATGTTGAGCGTGTTCCTTTTCATAATTCTTCCTTTGAAATGATCTCCTTCGGAGAACTGGGTAGAGAACAGATAATGTCAACATCAAAGGCCTTCTAGGAACATGAAACGTCGTCTTGAACCGTTTTCCAAGTCCTCTTTTCTATCGTCCAGCGTGGAATAATATTTATAAAAATCTGATCCCAGGTAACAAGAAGGGTACCCCTACAACCACCCTTCCGCTCGAAATTCTGACTTAATCTTGTTTCAAGACAGCGCTTTTCCCCTTTTGCTATTCGTTCTTAACGGTTCACCGCAGCGGAATCTGGATGCAAGAAACGTCCGCCTGTTATACCCTGCACCTACTCCTATTATACCAGAAAAAAAGTCAAGATACGAAGAGTTAGAGCGAGTAGAGCCGGTTTGTGGTTTGGAAATTGTATCTCGGCCGCACAGGAAGGTTGTAGGTTGTAGGAATTGTACGTTGTAGGTTGTAGGTTGCGGTAGGAAGGTAGGTAGCCGACCAGCCACTCACTGGACATAAATCCAATTATACGCACAAAGCAGGTGGTCAGTGGTGCTGGTTGCCCACGAGCGTGTTCCGTGCTTCCCAATTCTGATGCTTCAGAATGTCTCGAATATACTGAATATCCTGCACCTCGTAGTACTAGTACCCTCCGAGATGCCCTTATACATGTATCACAGATCATTCGGTTTGGAATTAGATTTACAGTACAATCGCGGCGTTGCTTTACCGCAACAAGCCTTCTGCATTGAGAATAGGTGAAATAATTGAAAAAAAAAAAAAAAATTAAAGAATACGTATATGCATCACATATGCACATATGGGTCAATATCTGGTGGTAATTACAACGTTATAATTAATTACGTTTGTTTTTCATTTTTACGGAAATGTTTGTCCACGGTTTTTTATTCTTCTTCATTTTTCCTTCCTTCCCTTTTTTTTTTTTTTTTTTTTAATTTAATTTTTTTATTTTCGGTATATAAAATTGAGTTCCGGCCAAGGATATGCCTCTCTCTCGCAACAAGCCTTGATACGCGATTCTTCCGGTAAATATTTCATTAACGAGAGGGATGCTGGAAGTTTGCTTGTTGGATATTTTAATAATCGGAAATATCCGGCCTCGCGAAATTTCTTTATGCACAAATGTTATTAAAAACAGAGATTCTTTTTTTTTTTTTGCTCTGCTCAAACGTTGAATGATTCGATAAATATAAAGAATTTTCTTCGACGTTACAGTTGAATTGTAAAATTCTGTACGATTTCAGGTATTCGCTATAGTATTTCAGTTTTATTTCTTACTTATTGTTTAACGAAGCTGGACTTCAAATGTCTCGCAGCATTCACGGACTCCACGTTCACATTACAATCTTAAATCGGAAACACCACCTTTCAACCCTTAATTTCTGACTTTTCTCTATGTTACCAGTGCAAGAGAACGAACGTTCAAAAACGTACTATCGAATTCTCTTTGACCAAGGATGAGGTAGCAGGACAAGTCGCTGAGTCAAAGGTAAAGGCAAGTCGGGTACATATACGTATGTAATATGTATAGCACATATAGGTGTGCAAAACTCCGCACTGTTTCTTTCCCATTCCCGCAAAATCAACGGGAAGGAAATGTGTCCGGAGCAAATACGAGCCTTGCTATTTTGCTGAAAATGAGGCAAGTGAGCAAGCAAGCAAGCGAGCAAGCAAGCAAGCAAGCAAGCAAGCAAGCAGGCAGACTGGCAGGCAGGCATTCCGTTTGTTTAAAAACTGTTTTCGTTTACTTTACAATTTTCTGCACCACGTTATTTCGTTAATTACAGAATTTCGGAGATACTCAGCAGCCGTATCAGCTCAACCCCGCAAAAATATCTCCGGCTTCGAAAAAAGCTCAACAAACGATCCGCTCTAAGCAAATTCAGACGGTTGTTGGCTCGATGAAACACCCGAAGTGTTCCATCAGGTCACAAAGTACTGGGCGAAGATCTTTCAAGTCTTTGATTCGGTCCTCAGATGAAAATATCGGAGATTCTAGTCTGGAGGATCTACAACGGCGTCATCAGAACGAAAAGAGAGTTATGGACCTACTAATAAATCGCACTTTACTTCGCTGACTTTTCTTCTTTCAACGAAAGCTCGGGGACTTACCGCGCCGGACCTCCCCTATGCCATATATATGTATAAGGTCACTGAACTCGACGAGGAAAATCTTATAAGAGTATATCTGTGTAATAAATCAAAGAATAAACGTGAATTACATAAAATTGGCAAGAACGATTACATCCATAAAACCATTCGCCTAAACAGTGGCTTTTGACTTAAGTTAGGAAAAATCTGGATGATGGATTTTGGCGGTTTAAAAAATAGGAATATCTATACATGTGATGACTCCCAAGCCGTTCCCTTGAAAATCTGTGTACCAGGGTGTCCTCCACGAGTGTATACTCGAAAAGTATGACCCTTGGATATAATTCAACCCCCGGGAACGTGTTCGAGATATTTTTTCCCGAAGGCTAAAACCCGAGTGTCGGATGTGGTTTTTGAGTATCTTGGAGAACTCGCGGGGTTCTTGGTTCCGGGCTCCAGTGCCATCCGCATCGATCGTCGACTTGCGCGCGCTTCTGTACGGCAGAGCCGCCGTCGGTGTCGGGGTGGTGGACTAAACTGACATTTCCTTGGCGTAAATAAACAGGCGTGTTTTCGTTCTACGTTAGTAACCAGTGCGAAGTGATTGCAACCAGTTTTCCGGTTTGTCCATAAAGTGGACGCAAGTGCGGGTGTCGTAGCTCAATCTCATCCCCATCGAACTCCATGCTGGTATTTTAATGGGCGCCGCACTGCAGCGCTGAACTCGGTGAAGACGAGGGTTTTCTGGAACCCAACTTCGCCGGGAGGAAATCCGCGACTTGTATATCTTCACGTTCATCAAATGATTCAGGTCAGTCGATTACTCATGGCCTTTGTTCTCCGCAGTACTTGGAGCTTGAAAGCTAGTCTATATCGCGTCGCGGATGGCTGGACGCCGGTCAAGCGACGCCGGCGTCACAGATAATGAGTATACATAGGTATGTATACACGTACAGTTCATCTGGTATACTATTGAGGGCGCAAGGTCAGCGATAAGCAAGAGATGTCGCCACTATATCCGATCCGATGGAATCTTTGTTCCTAAGGTTTGGTTCAAGTTCAAAAAATTCACCTTCGAATTGAGAAAAGCTTCAAAACTAAACCTCCATAATTATTGCAAATCATTTTTAAGAAGATCAACGCTTCTTAAAAAAATCGTTCTCGATCTTCTGGACTGGAAGTTAAGCAGACGATTATAACGGTTCGAACGAAGTGTTCAAATTGAAATGGTAAACTGTAGGGTTTACTGACCCAGAGTTAAGATAAACCTCTAGATACATTTTTCGATGAATTTTTTCACACAGAATTCTATTCTGTAGATTATTAACAGTTGTGGGAATAGATATGGAGTGAAGCTTGGGGGCTTGGGGATGTTTGTTGTTCATTTTTCCGTTTATAATTCCGACTATTTTTCATTCTATCATTGAAATTCAAAGACGAATTTCGATCGATGGATAAACTCGTTTTGGATAGAATCAAACGGTTATAAATTCAAACGACAGTAAAGCCTTCGTCGGTATCTTCGATCTGAATATCATCCCTGAACCACGACCTCCTGGTATATCTGCATGAAGTCGTAAATGGGAATAAGTTATCGGGCATGGATAACACCCCTTTAAAATATTAAGCATATGCACATGGGTATACGTATGGTATTTAGGTACATCGATCAAGCGTTTAAACTTCGAGTATTTTGGGATTAAAAAACGAATGCAGAATAACCTCAAGCATGTGTGTGTGCATGTCGTTGCAGTTTACACCATAAATAAAATATCACGCAATACTCTAACGAAGTAAAACTATGCGCATATAGACTATTTGGAATTTATTATTGAACTTGGTTGTTGGTTTGTATCTATATGCTTACACCTCTGGTGCCTCGACCCAAAACTTTTCAAACTACTAACATTTATGTTACTCCTATGTAGGAGAACACGGAGTAGAATAGGGCGGGTGATTGTAGATGTAGAACTCCGAGTGGTGAGTAGAGGTGGACGATTTATACACGCAGAGATTCGCCTCTGGAAAATTTATCGTAATGTTTCTGCCCAACGCGACCCGTGGTGTAATAATTCAATCGAAGTGGTCGCAGAGAATAACTCTCTCTCTTTCTCTCTATCCATCTACACTATATCTATCTATCTATCTATATATCTATATATCCATCTCTATATCTCTTTCTTTCGCTTTCTATCTGCGTAGAATTCCTACGCGCGTGATCAAGTGGAATTAGTACTCGACGATCATCATCCATTGTTTCGGACGTCCTTTCCAGTAATCAATTCGTCCATATCTGAACAAGAAACTAAAGAATATAATCAATACCGTAGAAATCATGGTGGAGATTAATATTTCCGATATTTTTTGATAGCAGAATTTGTTGTATCTGAGTAATACACCATCATTCATCAAATCATCAGTTATCATCATATCGACGAAATTATAAGATGAAAATAAAAATCGCCGATACATTACCGATGATTTTATTCAAAAGTCAAGCTCTCTTCCTCTCTAACGGAGTGAAAGATTTTATTTGATGAGATGAAATTATTTTATCCATATTTCAAGCCTAAAAAAGGAAGAAGAAGAATAAAAAAAGCTCATGTAATGTTGAATTCATGTATAGGTGGAGAATTTGAACGGAAATCAATACGGCTTATATGCGACCTACCCGCAGGAGAGCCTCAGTCACGTCTGCGGCTGATATTTCCGTACGAATTTATTGAGCCACGTGGTACTAATTAGCATAGAACCTCAAGGTTCTCAAAAGCTCTGTAAACAGCTCAGGAAAATTTAGAGTACCTGCCTATACACTAGATGTATTATTATTGACAAGGCATAGAGTACGTACGTTCGTTTACAGGTCTTTTTACAAATCGGGCTACGTTATTTCTCGGCTAGTTTCATCGATTTTTATAATAAATGATTAAATGAACAAACATCTCATCAATCTATAAACGGAATGTGTATCTTCAAATTTTAATTACATTAGACTCATGCGGTGAAGAACATTCGCACATGTTTCGACTCATCTTTCATCATCAGATCATACACGCATATAGGTATGTCCTGCACTTTTTTTCGTCGAGTAGAAATAGGTGGGAAACTGAGTCAGAGGGATATGATTATCAAATTCTTTCTATCTAACGAGCGAGATAAAAAATACTTATGGTATATTATATTCTACGTTCATTTATCGCTTAAACGGATATGGTCACCATATTTCCGCTGTTCGGTTCTCTCCGCATCAGTTTCATAGCCTTTTTAGTCTGCATCTGCTTTTTCTATCTGATATAAAAATGGTATATTAAAATTCACGAGTTACTTTTTACGCAGATAAATTTCTCTAACATAATATACTATACTATATAATCATGAACAGAATAAGCATCTGAATAAGTTTTACCGATCTCGTCGCAAGGCTGTTTTTAACACTTATCCAGAAATCAGTCAAAGTTAAACGTGATCTAATTCAAGGATCGGCTGTACGTACACTGTAAGATATATGTGGACAGTTGGTGTTCATCTTTATATCAAGAAAAGTCGTGACCACCTATTTTTGGAGCCGATTGTCCCGAATGCTCAATCTTGTCTGACATATCTCACTATTAGAGTTTAAATGGAACTATAGAAGTGTGCTTATGTTACGACGTTGTGTTTGACGATATGCGTTTCCGAGTTTACCAGAAAATATGAAATATATATAAAAGAGAAAGAAGAAGAAGAAGAGAAAGAAAAAACTTTCAATTATTAGAACGCTCGATGTTATAAATCCTGGGGGTTTTACGATCGTGTCATCTGCAGGCCCAGAATGGAATCTCATAAATGTCACAGTTCCGACATGTTACCTGAAGCGAAAAGGGTTCGGCCAACGATTTCCCATTTTATTTTCTTTAAATGAAAATCTTAATTGGTAATAAATCTCAGTGACAATTCAAGACATTTGTGAAACGGTACTACTTACTCCAATAATTCATTATACCGTTAATTACTGATCCTGATTATTTCACCTACTATAATCAACAGTTACTCGAAATAATAAATTGTCAAATACGAATGCCCTTTATAAAATTTTCATTTCATTATTCATAACAATCGCAGATTATAACACGTATACCTATAGAAAAAGGTTCCGCAATTTAAAACTGCTTGTATTTCATTATTCGACGTACACTGGTGTCGTATGTACAAAATTTTAATTTAGGCGATATATATTTTCAGGGCAAAACCTATTCCAGAAGCAATTTCTAAGTACAACAAAATTTCACATTATACTGTGTATGCATATGCATATACATATGCATATTCATATATTATTACTCCATTTTTTTCATCATCAAATTTTAGGCACGACTAAATTCTCTTTCACCTGCTATAATAGAATCATAATTATAAAAACAAAATGACAGATTAATTCTATGCAAAATGAATAATCTTCGAATCTAGTCTCAGATTAATCCTTACTCACGCAGCTCTTATCTACAATATATTGGTCATCAATAACTTCACGCGTCACTACCACGAGGTTATCTAAAAATATCGTATCACGGAACAAGCAGTCCGATTATTTCGTACCGCCGCGCTAGCATGGTTCTGTTACCTGAATAGATTTGATCAGCGTCAATACCTGAGGCTCAATATTATAATCATAGTTTGTACCTAATTATTACACCGCGGCTAATATGTTACACATTTTTTTAGTTTCTTCATCACCTAGTTAAGTGAATCGGCCTTATAATTAAATTAGGTCGGAGAGTGTATCATGAATCCACTGACGAGATTGCAACAGATGGTAAGTGAGAATAATAGAATAATAATATCCATAAAATTATCGAAAAAAATCGAGCCTAATGTCTGTCGTTAAATATTATCAAAAAATTGTGGTAAAAATGCAGATGTACATCCGTGTCGAAAATATTTCACATAGCTAGACGGATTTAGGTAGATTTATCACCGTTTCAAACCACGAAATGACTCCAAAGTTTGACACGGTTTTTAAACTGGATCTATAGAGCTTATACCAGCGTGTGGGTGGTAAATCGGTGGAAATTATTAAGCCTCTAATTCTTTCTGTGATTAAGCTTTCTTCATGTCAAATGATTTGAGCAAAGTCGCTCTCCCACCGGATCTTGCCGATTTCGTATAGGGGCTGATGCTGCGCGTGGACCACTAGGCTGGTTAAGTGTAGGCAGGGGGCAAAAGGATAAGACTAAGCTAAGGTTTGAAGCTTGGGGGTGAAGTGCTAGGGCGATATGGTGGAGGGGGATAAATGGTAAGCTTCAGGGTTTCTGGGTAATCGACCGTGTGATTGTCACCTCGAAGGGCTCCACCAAGAAACTAAAGTAGTTCTCGGTTGTATTGAGTGCAAAGTGGGTGGTTTCTGAGGGTCGGTAACGCCGGTAATGTTAGACGATACCAAAACTCTTGTATAATTAGAAATTTCTCAAGTAATTAGGTATTAGTCCAAGTATTGTTCACCAGCTGCACCGAGAATGGTCCCTGATTTGAGTTATTTTACGAAATAATTTCAACTTGCTGTTTGAGAGAGAAAAAAAAAAAAAAATTCTGAATATTACTTCACCTATTAAGCGTTAAAAAATATCTAATTCACCAAAAATCATCTACGATTCGTTGACTTTTAGATAATGATCTTGTCAGCTGAACGGCAATGCTTATCGGTTAGTAATAAATTTTTATCACCGGTTATACCCGCACTGAATCAATATATATATATATATACACATCCATATATACCACGTGTAGATAATAAGTGAGACCACGTGGTCGTCTTTCGGATTGATTCTTAATACATTATCGATACTCATCCCTTCATATTAGTTAAAAACAAAGGAAAATACCAACTAGTGATGTAGGTTCAAAAAACGAAACACTTATTCAAATAACGTGGAACTGGTATAGGTATATGTTTATCGTACTGTAAAATTGAAACTTGGTTTAATTTTATTTCATGTTATTTCTCGTCAAATTTTCTTTTTTTTATATGATTTTTTTCATTCAGATTTAACGGTACGTTGAAGCTTTTTAGAACTAGGTGAACTGAATCGAAAGGAGTAGAGAGCTCTGCCTTTCAAGAGAGCATAGCCACGCAGTTATATCTACCATCTGCGATAACTCTTTCATTATCACTTATACATTAGAGAAAACCGTTGAAGTTCTTCCGAGGTGAGCACGAATAGGTGAGAATGAAGGACAGACGTGCTAATTACGTCGTTCTACGCTCGGTGTCATAACCAAGTATATAGTAAGACGTAATTGGTACGTTTCAAAAGAGGAGTCCATCCTGTCGCTTCGGTAACACTAAAAGTGCCCTAGACCCAAGATGAAAGCGTGGTCTTCGTTTATTTAATATTTTAATTGGATGTAATTGGCCTTGTCGTCACTGTCCGTAGATATAATATACAAAAAGCAAAGAGAAAGAAAAAAATTAAAAAAAAAAACACCAAAAATTTACGAGACTGAGAATATTTGCACCAATAGCAACTCTGCAGTCGCTCCTTCATGCATTTTGTGTTTTTCTGTTCTTTTTCCTGTTTGTTACTTCTCAGAACTCTGGAGGCATTGACATTTGATTATCGTCGGTCGATCGTGAGCAAGGGATGATAATTGAGCTCTTAATTAGTAGAATGTTATTTTCGCGACGTTATCACGATTCGCAGAAAATAAACTGGGCATTTATTTATTGATTGAGAAAGGAGTGTCGATTAACGTGACTAGACCGTTCTTGAAATATTGAAGTGAACATTTTTTTAGGTACATAAGAACAGTTTTGGTACTTGTTAAAGGATTCGTTCGATCTAGAGTACCTCGAAATTTTCTTTTAGCCCATTTCATTGCTATTTCGCAGACTTTGTACCCTACTATGGAAAGGCTCTGGCCAAAGTTGGGTTGGAATAAACTGAATACTCTTCATTACGGTAATTCGTTGCAGAGAAGGTTAGCAGGGACGCGGGTTGAAAAGCCGAGAATTGGAAATTCTTTGAAACTCTCTACTATCCCCCCGGCAGCTTTATACTGCAACGTTGAAAGCCCGTTCCAACCACCTCGCGCCTTCCAGTTAGCGATAATAAACTAATATAGAACTTTAGATAACTGTAAACGTGCAGAGCCGTATTCAATATAAAAGAAAAACCACACATCAGTCCATAAATGAAAAAAAATATTCTACAAGAACAAGTTTCGTCATTATCATGGACATAAATAATGCGAAATACTTTTCGCTGCGCTAATTTCGCGGCATAATTAAATCAGCATCGTTATAACTAGCAAAATTTCATGTCGTCTCATTAAATGACACATCTCGCAAAAAATTGGCGATGTTACGGTACAATCTGTTAATGCTTTAGGCATGTAACGTTGATGCATATTCGTAGCACGCGGTCAGTGATAACATTGTGCCAGCATAATCAATCATGTCCTTCTCGGAGTTGCATACATCGTGCAGCCTTGTCTGCACACACTCTTGCAGTTTGGGTTTGGTGCTCACTGTTGTTCGCGGTCACTTGATGGCCGACTCAACGACCCTGCAGCTGTATTCTGCTACTTGGTGTTGCACTTCGAATTTCTGCCACGACAGGAAATGTACATGCATGTTGATCTATGCATATAGGATAGGATACACATTAGGGTGGTCCTTGATTTGATCATTTTAGAATTCAAATGCGCCTATATGGACCAGAAGATCGCCGAATATGCACAAAATAATGTAGCCAAAACCCCAAGTTCCTATCTCAGTTCTAAGTACCGCCTCAAGGTCTTCGAGTTTTCCAATTTTCCAAAGCGTCATTTCTTTTTAATTTCTCAATCTGTTGGATATCGGAGACGATTATGTGACGTCGAATAAGTTTTTCTTTCAATTCAGTTAGAGCGTTTTAGACTCCGATAATGGTACGAATCTTCTTTCATCAATGGGTTCTCGTCCACGGATGTAACTATATCGTTCTATCCGCACTAACTTTCTAATATATAAGTGAAGTTCTTTTCTCAACTTTGAATATAGGGATGTGTCTAGAATCCACTTCGGGGATCATTATTTCGTTATCCGTTTTAAGGCGAGCTCGTATTTTATTACTATTTTATAACTAGGCCAGACGGAAATTTCTATCAGTTTATTGAATACTGTCTGGGTATATCTACATACGATAGATCAGACAATTATGCTCCAAGCAACGTTTCAATAGAAGCAGCAGAAAGCCTATAAGCAACTTTTTGAAGTATAGACATTTTCCGAAGTAGGTAATGAACTTTGGTAAAATCTTCATTGTTGTATAATATAATCAATAAAGATTTTCGTACAACAGGTACAGCCAGAATATATTACTCTCATTTATACGTATACACATACACAGGGTTCTGGGTTCGCTATGTTTCACATAGTTCTAAAGTAAATCAGTGGAGGGGACTTTGCTTGTGGCTTCTGTTGCTTTAGCCTTAGCCACTTGTCCCGTTACTGGTAAAAGCGATCGATGCAACAACTTGGCTTTAAAGTGGCTTCTCGTGGCAAAGATTCACGGGTAAGAAGATATTTCAGGTTTTCGTAGAAGTTTCTGAAGGTATTCGTTCCTGGCTTCGGTACCGAACGCCTCGTAATGTAAAATGATGGAATATTGTCTCCTATAAGTCTGGCCATTTGGGTGCGTGATATAAATCTTATAAAGCGTGTAAAATAACGAATCTGCCATTATTCTATTCCCCCTGAGAAAAGATTCTTGGTCGCATCGTGGAATATTTAATTTTTATAATGGAACGAGACACCATGGTATACTCGGGCAATAAAACATCTCGGCCAAGGCTAATGGGGATTGGGTCGTTAGTACGAGAGGATACGTAATCCGATCCTATTGCCACTGTCGACTATAAACTATCCTTCCAACGGCTTACGTAATTAATAGCGAGTATCCCGTTGCGAAATCTCAGCGGGATGAGGAGGAAAAGTTAACGGATAAGAGCCATGAAGACGAGAGAATTTTCCGACACCCACATTATTAGTGAGTACCTAGTTCATTCATATACCGAACGTCATATTCATATATCCCAACCGAAGATTTCATGCCGTTCAACTTCTCTCGTACATTTCGCTGAACCTTTTTATATCCCCCCTCATCTATGACTATAATGTAAGTAGTATGCGTCAACGTTATAATAAGTTGGGAATTTTCATCTCTGTTATTACCTGAACGGAAACAACGGTCTCAAGTAAGATAAATAGTTCAAGAGTTATGGAGTTGGAGAGAAAAACCCTTCGCACGATACTTTGCCCAACTTTAGGGCCAGATTTTTGTCCGCCAACCTACGCAAGAACCTTTTGACGAGGTAATTAGCGTGCTAAAATGGCTCTGCAGGAGTTGGAAGAGCTCCGCGAGGGTGACAGAGACGAGAGAAAGAGAGAGAGAGAGAGAGAGAGGGCGAAGGGGTTTGGACACTTTGCCAAACTTTCAGATCCAACAAAAAATATTTTCACCGATTAAAGGAAAACTAAAGCAGAAATATCACCGTACGATCTTTCGCCTTTGAAGACTTTACCTAAATACCTGTTACCAATTCACGAGGACATTGCTCGATTGCTATATTTTTGTTGTTTTTGGTTTGTGTTTCAGTTTGGATGTCGGCCATGGAATCTCAGTTTGGTCAGCGTGATAGTAATCACATTTTCAAACATGCTGTTAACGATGTTACTCCTGCAGTCGGAAGACTGCGAGACCAACTACGCAGCTCCTGCGGACGATCAACAAGAATCTAACGTTTTGACTGAATGGAACGCCTTGGCCCTAACACCAGAACCCGTCCACCCCTGTGATCCACGGGACTATCAACCCGCTTTGGAGCCGAGTGCCTTACAGATGGACGTTAGGCTTGGTAGATGGGATTCTCGAAGGCTTTACAAGATGTTTGACTCCGTCGTGGTTGGCTCGCAGTATCCTACCTTGTCCGAAAGTTATTTAGTCTCAATAGCCACTCAGAGTTCCGTCGAGAAACTTTACTCTCTTGTCCAAGTCGCTCATTATTGGACCGGGCCAATTTCCGTCGCAGTATTCACCGCCGGAGATGAAGATTTCGTTGTTTTTCAAGAGTACCTAACTTACCTGAGAAAATGTTACGCCCCGATACGCGAGAGGGTAACATTTTCGTTGGCAATACCAAAGAGCAGACTGGTCAAAGCTCAACCGCGAGTCGTCGAGCTCCCGGACGACGTGGACTGCCTAAAGCCGGAAGCAACATTGGGCAGGTTTCTCCAGGGATTGTCGAAGGACCAAACGACTTGGAAAACGAGAAACGTTTACCCGCAAAATCACCTCCGTAATTTGGCCAGACGAAACTGCCAAACGGACTACGTATTCCTCACAGACGTTGACATAATACCAAGCTCAAATTTAGCCAATCTTTTAAACGAATTTTTAAAAAGTTCAGAGTGCGATAAGTGCGCGTACGTTATTCCCACATACGAACTCGACACCCGAGTCAGATTCCCTCAGAATAAAACGGACCTCGTTAGACTTGCCAATAAAGGACTAGCGAGACCTTTTCATCAAAAAGTCTTCATCCATAATCAGTACGCGACGAACTTTACGAGGTGAGGGCGGAACCCGGGGTTTCATATAAGGATTGATATCCTGGTTTCAAAGCCAGCAATGAACTTTAACTGCAATCACTGCAGCTTCGAAATCAATTCCGGCATGGTGTATGACATACAGATTGAAAATTGATGTATATCTTCCCACCAGGTGGAGTTGGGACGTATCGTTGAGCCATGGGGCAGATTTGGACATCGTCAAGTCTGGGAAGGTTTACATCAGTCACGATGTTACGAACTTCGAATTTTTTTACGAGCCGTTTTACGTCGCACGTGACACCGTACCGGCCCACGATGAACGGTTCATGGGATATGGTTACACAAGAAATACACAGGCAAGTAAAACCAGTACCTATACGGGGCTGTACCTACTCCGAAGAATGCAGCACCTTTCTCCATTCTAATTATCGAAAGATTCAAGGACTGAACTTCCCTAAAAAAGATACAACCAAAATTATGAACGAGAATTTTCTGTTCTCTCTCTGTTCATTCGATCGTTTATGGTCATTGATCACATGCAGTAGGTACCTACATTATGATATATTAACACGTTATACCCAGTCCTATACGACGATGTACGACGCGTGTTCGCTTAATGAATGTGATCCATTATATTACTAGCACTGGTCATCCAGCTGCTCTATAGTATCATATGAACCCTATAGGGAATTCTCTCCGTTACAATATTTGACGACAGGCGGTTCGATGACGCGTGCGCGATCCCATCCGGTATGGGCTTAGCCTGCGGCTTCTCTGTTAATTGAATCCCATATTCGCAATGTTAGCATATATGACAGAAACTCGTTGGGTTTAGGTGGTGACCATTATTCAATTTCACATACTTGATACACACATGTCGATAATATGCCACGTCACAGGCGATGGTGCAGACCTTATTCGTTTGCTTGCAAAACGTTTTTTTTTTTTAATTCTGAGAGCTGGAAAATGCAATTGACAGAACAGCTCGTTGTTTTATTCGTATTCCATATTTATTTACGCGTGTAGGCATATATGTATAGGTATACGTGTATCTATACTGTCGTCAAACCCTGAGCAATAAAAGAGACGTAAATCTCTCAAAGCCGAGACCCGTGCGGGTGGGGATGAGATAAAAAAAAAACATAAAAATAAAAAAAAAATGAATGTACGAAAGACAAATATACATTCGCGTAAACCGCAACCTACATTCCGTACCTAGAGGAATAAGAATGAATGTTCTTCTGCCATTATTTTTCCCTCGTACTACACTTGCGCTCTGCTTACGCCCTCGCATCGTCAGGTCTGACCCGATACTTGTTTTTCAACCCCTTATATGCAAGGAGAGAAGAATATCTCTGTAGGCAAGAACCTTTTCGCCTGGGTACATCTGCGAGTTTTCTAGAAACGCGATAAAAAGGAAGTTCTATATATATCGCGGATAGGCAAAAGGCCTATAGCTATAAGAATATGAAATATTTAACACGGAATCGAGTAAGATATAGTAGGGGAAGGTAGGGCAAAACGGACCGGAAGGGCAAAACGGACCGTAGGGCAAAACGGACCGACAGGGCAAAACGGACCGCCTGAAAAATTTCTTCGGAATTATTATAAAAAATTCAATGATGCATCGTGAAGGTAACCCTCGAACTTAGTAACATTTTGAGGTAGGTCTAAGTCAATCTAGTTGAGTCAATTATCCTTTCTAGTCGTTTGCGATGACTTGACTGAGTCTGACTCGACGTGATTGACTAAGACCTACCTCAAAATATTTCTAAGTTCGAGGGTTAACTTTACGATGCATCATTGAATTTTTTACAATAATTCAAAATGAATTTTTCAGGCGGTCCGTTTTGCCCTCTCGGTCCGTTTTGCCCTACGGTCCGTTTTGCCCTCCCGGTCCGTTTTGCCCTACCTTCCCCTATTCAGAATTTTTTACCATACATTTTTACAATGAGATTATCTTTGAACGATCTCTAGAATTTTTGTAATTCAATCAGAAATTGAAAACGAATGAGAATAATCCCAAAGTCTGACCTTATCTTTTCTATAGAGTTTGTTCAGGTCAACTGATATGGAAGAGGATTTGGATTTCAGATCGTACGAAGTTATTTTACGGTCATATATGTCCATAATAGGTATATATACGTATATTCACTCGGTTTATATTTCGTGGTAGAAAATTCTTTTCCTCACATTGCATTATATCACTAAAATATTCTTCCAAGCGATTAGGTAAAGCTCGTTTAATTCACGTTAATTGGAGGGGGGGGGGCTCGGCTTTACCCGGTTAAACGAAGCGATATCTGCGAACCTTTCATTTTTGCGTATGGTTGATAACCGCGTTTTCGGTATATAGGTATATCCCGGTTAGAAGTGGGTAGATTTACTTGATTGAAATATACGATCGAAATATATATCATTGGTGAATTAACCCTGCGGAAAGAGGGAGAGAGAGAGGGATATCAAAAATTTTATGATATTTAGTCTCGAAATTGGCGAAAATCCTGTTGGTTTTTGCTTTAGAATTTTGGAATAAGGTATATAAAAAAAAAAATTAAAAAAAATCAGTGCATACATTAATATCCTTCAAACTGTTCATTACAGTAATGATAAATTATCGGAGAAAATTCTCTCCCCTATTATTTTAGTGATATTAAAGATAAACCAAGCTTCAGAAACAGAGTGGAGAGATTTTTCTGCGGGTGAATCGTTTTAATTTTGAATCGTGGAAAGAGTTATTCTAGTCATTCCTGCGAGATGAACGTTCATACACATACATACATGCATACATATAACATACACACATATTTAGCTGGGAGACTAGGAATGGACGATAAACGAGACTCTCTTTAACGTTACGTTACGTTACCTTACGTTACGTTACGTTATGTCACGTTGCATTGCGTTGTTTGGCCCGTTGACATCGCATTGGTCCGATGAGAAGTTGGGTCTTAAAACGTACCACCTGTAGGATTTCATGGACAAAGTATATCGACGTTCTAATTAGCAAATTGTCTAACTCCATTTTTGTAAATTTTTCAGGAGAGCCAAAAAACGTATGAAGAATGATATTTCTCAACATGACGTACAAAAAAATGCCTTTTGAAAAAAAGTGGAGTTAGACACTTTTCTACCGAGAGCATCGATATATACATCTACCCTCGAGTGTTTTAGACACGAACCCTTTTCAACGTCTGGAGTTAAGACACGTCCATATAGATATATTATATATTATACACTAAAAGCGTGACATAAAATAGAGAGAAAAAAAAATTAAAAATTGAGCTTTCGATGAGGAGATTTCTTCTTTTCCCCAATGGACTTACTTACCTATACCCTCAAAGTGGTGATATATTTTTTTGATAACGTCAGCCCTCTCGCGTTTCATAAAACGGAATGGGTACCGAGAACAAGAAAAAAAAAAGAAGAAAATAAAAAGGAAAAAAAGAAACTAGGAGACTCGAGGCTAGGCGAGTCCATGCAAATGCGAAAGCTTTCCTCACGAAGGATCGCTACGATAAGTGGGGGTAGAAGGAAAGACGCCCTTTATTCAGTAGGATTTAGACCACCGTGTGATCGCATAAAACTCAATTATCAGATTCACCTTCGTAGCCTCGCCGTGTCCTTTTACCTTATTTACATGGGATCCCCTCGAATAAAACTTCTCTTCTTATCGATAAGGGGAAAGTTAGTGCTTGTTCTTTTTATTCAATCTCATACTCCCATACAGGGTGTATATATGTATTATACTATACATTAGATATCTGATGATCTGATTTATCGAAAAATGTTTCTCTTCCTCACGATTGAACCCTATAACCAAATTTATATCAAGTCTACGCGATATCCCTAAGCTCTTAGAGTCCAACGCGGTCATCTCGTAGTAAATGGGGGGGTGTATAAAAAAAAATATATATATATATATAAATAATAAAAAATTTAAAAAACGGGGTAATAATAAAAGGAACTTTCCTCTTGCTGCCCCTTGCACTGCACTGTAAGCTGCTCCAACGTCATCAAATTTAATAACCCAAAGGGGTAGGTATAAACAACGCACAGGTGGTAAGCAACGCAGGGTAGTACCGGGTGCGGAGCAATGGTCACCGCTGTGGCTGATGCCATAGCGTGAAATTAACCCGAACACATTTCCCCAGCGTACCTATACCACCGCTTCTTCGTCGTGTTATACCTGCACAACGGTAGGTACGTAGGTATAGGTACCTACCTACCCTTTCTCCGTACAGTATACCTACTCCTGACAGCCGCCAATTTCATTTGCGTACCTACTGCCACGCCATGTATGTACCTACTGCATTGCATTGTGCTGCGTACGTGAATAACCATTGTCCGTGGTATCGCGAGGTTTAGTTGCCACATATGGTATAATTTGTATTTTAAATTCCCATTCATGAACGGTCGGGTTGGTCCATATGTAATGTTGCGCGTGATTAACGCATTTGCGTTTCTTGATCCCTCGCGTCAACCCATAATTGCGACGGTTAAATAAACGCACTTTTGGATGCAGACATATAGGTATATCTTTTGCAGAAAGAAATGCATTCGTGAAGAAAATGATAATTGTTATGTTTTTTCTGGTTTCAGGTTTATGAGATGTACGTAGCTGGCTACGAGTTCCTTGTGCTTTCCCCTATATTCACTGGTCATTGGGGTCTTCAGACTAAGAAGGGTCGACCCGCTTGGCGTGAACGACAGAATAGTATGAACAGAAAATTGTTCGATGGTTTCAAGAAGGAGGTATTTGCCCGTTACAATCGCGACCCTTTAAAAATGATGAAGAATCAAAACTGACGAAAGGCTTCGGGTCGATTCCGAATCGCGTAGTTCAAAGTCGACTGAATAAATAATTTATAATGCTAATGGTATAAATCCAGTGACTAAATGTATGATAAGACTATACAATATATAATGACGCTGATAATAATTAATTAAAGTGTCATTTGAGAACGGCTCAGAGTGCGCAGTATTAAAGCTACAATTTCTCTTATATTTTCATTGTAATAATTATTTAAAAAAAAAAAAGAAGTACACTACGTGAAATTGTATCTAACAATAAGGATGGGACGATGAATTTTCTACGAAATGCCAAAAAAAAAAAAAAAATGATGAAGATAAAGAAAAAACAATAAAAAAAAAAAAAAACGGTGTAACCGTATATCCATATCTATTTATTAAGAAAATGTGAATAAGTAACTTAATACACAATCGCATGGTTGAAGCTATGACTATGTTCATAAGTTGATTTTATAAAAAAAAAAAAAAAAAAAAAAAAAATAATGAATAAATAATCAGACGATGAGGAATAAGCATAGGTATTACATAATAAAAGTGTTATATAAAATATGTTGTTGGTAATATTTCCTGCTTCATTTTTCCTCCCTCTTCAATATTTATCAATCGATACACAGCTCATCAAAGAAGCGAAAAAAAAAGAGAGAGAGAAAAAAAGATGAAAAAAAAAAAATAAAAAATGTGGAAAGTTGGAGTGAAGCACTCGACACATACGTGCGTATGTATAGCTAGTTATACCTCGTACCAGAGATGACTTCCGAGTCATATATCTCGTTAGAAAGCTATTCGATCGTGTCGGTACGGTGGCCATGCAGGCCGCAACAGGGTGCATGGAAATTCCATTGTTTCTGTTCCGAAACGAGGGCTCGTAAATTGTGATAAAAATTTGGCACGCAGGCGAAACCGCGATCCTCCCTACTG
Source organism: Tenthredo livida (assembly GCA_963992785.1). Taxonomy (NCBI): domain Eukaryota; kingdom Metazoa; phylum Arthropoda; class Insecta; order Hymenoptera; family Tenthredinidae; genus Tenthredo; species Tenthredo livida. The sequence continues at coordinate 2,761,740 of OZ023071.1, read as the reverse complement.
CACCAGTCTCAACGACGTAAACCACGATTGAACCATAAAATGTTACGCTGTGATCGTACAGCTATACGCCCACCCCATGATGCGGAGGGGTAGCCACCTATATAGGCACCTATACCCATCCGCAAAAGCCAAACGGGATTGAGGGTGGTTCGTGGTAACCGTTACCTATGGCTAACCCTCCTTCATCACGATGGTTATACGAGGTTCCCGTTGCTCGAGATAGAGACTGATCACTCTGCAGTCATATGTACCAACGCGAGCGAATAGGGGTGGTAGTTTGCACATCTTTACTTGGTCCAGGTTCCGTAGGTATACATATATATATATATAAGGTGTATATATATATATATATATATATATCTACACGTGTATGTAATTGCGGAGTACCTCTCGTTGAACCAGTGCACCATGATGTAGAGTTTAGTATAGTGATGAAAGTTTGCGGAGAAACAACTCTGTACGAATATAACCAGCGAGTATAGGTAGGTATGTAAGCGTTGAGTATTTCGGTGAAATTCCACGGGCGCTTATTTGCACTTTGTGGTTGGCTTGAGGAAATTAAACGCCCTGAATCAAGTCGTCGTGGGCGGCTACGATCCTGGAGTAATGTTTGCACCGACCGTTTCGATGGGAGCGTAAAAGACGCGCTTACCTATACTCTATCCGAAGAAATGAGGAAATTTATTGTACAAGAATTGAAACAAAATTTAGTGGATTTTGTCATCAATTTATCTACGGTATTCGTGGATAAGTAATTAAATCCGGCAAAAAAGAAAAGAAAAAAACCGACGAATAATTATGGCCGTTTATTACAGACTCGTATATGCCTACCTACAGGTATACGCACTATACAATCTATACAATATGTATTGAATCTTCAAAAGAATTTATCAAAGATGTTATCGAGCGGAGTTTCAGAAAGGTAAGAGTTTTAGGAAAGGAATTCATCGGAGTATTCTAAAGGCAAATACTCGGTAATAGGTACATAATGATGTATAAGAAGCTCAAAAGACGCACACATACTCGTACCACAGCTACAGGTATAAAACTCGAGTATAATAGATAGGCGATCTATACAACGCGTGATCCTTGTTGTATAGAATCGCGATGTGAGGAATTCAGCTCGAGCATCTATCGATAATGTGAAGAAAGCATCATTTTTGTCATTTCTTTGGCAATTTTCACCCGCTTTAAATCGTATACTGAAAGTTGATTGTAAAGCTCGCCTCGTTAGTTGCATACTATATTCTATGCTTTAAGGAATATGCGATAGATAGGATATGATATTATTGGAAGAAATCGTTCGCACGAATGCCGGTGCAAAACGCGAAGTGGGTATTCATCCCCATTTTTTTTTCCTTTATTTTTGTTTTACAAATTTTACCATGCTGAAGCGCGTCGGGGTGCTTTTTTTTTATCTCACTTTGTATCAACGTGCGGTTTCACCCATACTCGGAAGAGATTTATTCGCGAGGTGGGTCAGCCCTTTTTCGCCAAAATCCACCCAGCTGTGAAAGAATGAAAAAATAAAAAATAAAAACAAGAAGTGTAACTGTGTAAACGTAATTTATTACATTTGTTCGACCGAAGGGGTGGTGCGGGATTAAAATTTCCATTTAGTTTACTTAATCTATTCATAATTATTAGCTTTATTAAAGTCATACAGCGAAACAAGAAGAAAGCTACGGGCGTTTACCTTCATTCTCAATTCTTCAACTGTGCTCGCACAATTCTGGGACGCAAGAAAACAATAACCAAGTCGTAAGATTGGGCGTTTTTTTCTTTAATAAGCGATCTCTCGTGTTCATTTTTCTTCTTCCAATTAGTTGGCTTCATCATTCTGTTGAAAAGGTTCGATAATCAGGATCTTATTACAATAATTGAAGCATATGAACGTAGTAATGAAAAATTATACAAATGGAAAATTCGATTGGCTGGAAATTGAGATCTAGAAATGAAGAGATGCCAGAATTTATCACGGCAAGTCACCTCGTCTGTCACCTTTAACTAAACGCGATGTTAATTTGCGTGCGAAAAATAAGCTAGAACGTTGTTTTCCATTACTTTTCAGGAGAAGGAAAAATAAGAAGAAAAAAAATCAAAGAATAATCTCCAACAGAAATCCTCTCAGTCAGTAGGTATAAGAGCTAATGGATCCGAGAAAAATTTGTTAGTCTGTTCTTTGATTCCACACCGTGCCAGGCTCCTCCTTTGTCAAAGTAAAACAGATCGCAGATTCTCTCGAAATTTTCCCACGGCTATTTTCTCCGCATTTGTTACCATCGTCCACATTAAAAGTCCATCCAGGTACGCCGGGTTCGCATCTTGCGAACGGAGCCGGTTGTCTATATCCTCGTAGGCAAGTGAAAATATCCACGAATGTAGTTGGTGTGTAAAAATGATGGTCAGTATTTTTGTATATGCCGATTTCCCTGCCTAGATGATCTGCGGGGAAATTTATATTCATCTTTTTAATATCCGAGGCGGAGCGAGGCAGAGCAATTCACGTTACCTCTGCCTGCAGGGGTTGACGAGCCCTCGTTGCTGCAGTATGGAGGTTCGTCATAGCGGGAGGACACCTTTAATAACTTTAATTTTAATCCGTGGAGTGCTCTTTTGAACCGCAAAATGAAAGGCTTTGTTTGCCGGTACCTACGCTCTGGGGTAGCTATTCGGTATTCAGAGGTTCCTTTGAAATCTTAGCATGGAATAAGACCCTCCGATAAGCGATCTACTCTTTCATTTCGGAGTAATTAAAAGCAGACTTCTTACTAGATTGAATAGTGGGTATACATCTTATCCACGCGTAAATCGGTAATCGGATCGTCACGCAAGTCAATCAGATAGACCTCTGAGCCTTCAGTCTATCCTGATAATTAAATTACCGTTTTTTTCTCCACCGTTGAATCGGATTCTTTATTTCCGTCACATTCCTTGGAGAACATGCGTAAGAGTGAGGTACCGAAAATTTGTCTGATCCTTGGAGGAATTCCTTGTTCAACTTTCTGCAAAAAAAAATAAAAAATATAAAAATAAAAATAAGATTAAGCTTGGCATCAGAATTAATTTAAAAAAGTTTTAGCTCCGTTTTAAATACCCTTAGGTTAAACATCATGGCCCAGACTGTATAACTTTCTCCAATTTGTCAAGCAAATAAAATTAAAGTACTTGTGACGGAAAGTTAACCCTTGACAGCGGATTGAAATTGTTAATAATCGTTTTGCGCTGCGTATGATCGCAGTGGGTTTATTGTGCGTCTTTTTTTTATGACTATTTCGAAAAAATGTGAAAATTAATCCGTTCAATCCGAGTATAGAAATCGCGAAGAAACGAGAGAGAACGTTTAGAAATCTTTCATCGTTTCGTTTATCTGAAATTTGAAGATTCAAATATTTACAGAACCACCCGTCGAGACCTGAATCTACTACTTTGGGATTATACGGGGATGCGGGTAATCAAAAGTTCGCTTTTGCTGGTGCGGAATCGGAGGTATGTACCGATGGAAAAGGGAAAGGCAGAGATTGAGAGAAGAGAAATAGAAAGAGATATACGGGGTTGTAGAGGGAGCAGAAGTAGGTTGAATCGTCTTGTAATTGATAGGAGTGTTTGTTCGCGTTTGTAAATACCATTCCATTAGTGTGAGCATGAACTGTGAACTCTGGTATAAAGTTTTGAGTTTGCTCGACGTCGAGACTGGAAATTGCTGTTCTCTCGCTCCTTCCTCTCAGCGTAGACGTATTACGTACATACATACATACGTACGTACATGTACGTATGTATACGTATGCACATACATACATGAACCTGGCAGCTAAATTCGCGAATAATACGGGGCCAATTTCTAAAGTGCTTTGACTTAACGGAGACGGATTATTCATTCTATTGTTAATTAACTGGCCATATTCCAAAATCAATTCTAATCCCAGTTTATCCTACGCTCTGATAATCACCGAACAAAAATCGAATAACATCCTTGGCTTGATTTAGAAACTTGACTAAATATAATAACTCTTGAATGGATCGTTGAGAGAACATGGCTTCGATTTTTCAACCCATATAAATTAACGTTGGTAAACTTTTCTGCAAGACGACGTAGAAAAAAAGTAGAAGAAAAAAGGAAAGGAAATAAGCTATGTGAACTTGGCCCCCCAATATTTGATATTGTGAAATTTTTCAGGTGGAAACGATTGCGCATCGTTTGCGCTTGTTTGCGCACGTTTGCGCCCCTATTACTGTCATTTGCGCCCTCGCCGTTTTCCAGTTATATCAGAAAGAAAATTTCGGGCTGGCCCCCAGAATAAAAATTTTCTGGTCCTTTTTTTTGGCGATCGTTTGCGTTTCGTTTGCGCATGTTTGCGCCGCGATTACTTTCGTTCACACCCTTACCCTTCTTCAGTTATGTTGCGAAGAAAATTTTGGGCTAGCCCCCCAGAATGAGAATTTCCCGGTCCTTTTTTTTGCGATCGTTTGCGTTTCGTTTGCGCATGTTTGCGCCGCGATTACTTTCGTTCACACCCTTACCCTTCTTCAGTTATGTTGCGAACAAAATTTTGGGCTAGCCCCCCAAAATTAGAATTTCACGGTCATTTTATTTGCGATCGTTTGCGTTTCGTTTGCGCATGTTTGCGCCGCGATTACTTTCGTTCACACCCTTACCCTTCTTCAGTTATGTTGCGAAGAAAATTTTGGGCTAGCCCCCCAGAATTATAATTTCCCGGTCCTTTTTTTTGCGATCGTTTGCGCACGTTCGCGCCGTGATTACTTTCATTTGCGCCTTTACCGTTCTCTAGTAACCAGTATTATTAGGTAAAAGGGCACTCAAATCAAAGAATATCAATACCTATGTGCAGATTAGGGTGGTCCTTATCTGGGGTGTTTTTAAATTTTTACGCTCCCAAGCGTTCAAACGAATCCTTTTCAAGAAAAAAAAATTGTCCTAAAGTTTTAATGCTCTATCTCGATTTTAACGTCCCGCGCACGACCGCCAAAGTGTTTTTTTTTTTTTTTCAATTTCCTACAAAAAATATGTATGACCCAACTTTGTCAAGTCATCAACGTCGAAGTTTTAACATTCTGCGTCCTGCGTCGATTTTAACCTCCTGCGCACAACCGCCAAATTTGATTCATAATCACAAAAAATATATGCTATAGAAATTGATTTCAGCTGTAGGTCACCATTCACAAAAATCATGATGAAAAATTATCTATTGCTAAAATTTACTGAATATTTTGATCGGGATGAAGTTGGCATTGAATATTAATTTTATTTTATTTATTCCAATTTCAACTCACTTGACCCAATCACTTATACGCACGCTGTTATTTGAAAAAAAAGAACCCATTTCAATAAAAATTATGTCATTCGAATAGCTATAACTTCGACGTTAGTGACTTGACGGAGATTTTTTTTTTTTTTAGAAAATTGAAAAAAAAAAAAAATTGGTGGTCGTGCGCAGGATGTTAAAATCGACGCAGGACGCAAAATGTTAAAACTTCGACGTTAATGACTCGACAAAGTTGGGTCGTACATGTTTTTTGTAGGAAATTGAGAACAAAAAAAATACTCTGGCGGTCGTGCGCGGGACGTTAAAATCGTGATAGAGCATTAAAACTTTAGGACAAATTTTTTTTCTTGAACAGGATCCGTTTGAACCCTCGGGAGCGTAAAAATTCAAAAACACCCCATATAAGGACCACCCTAATCTGCACATAGGTATTGATATTCTTTGATTTGAGTGCCCTTTTAACTAATAATACTGGTTACTAGAGAACGGTAAAGGCGCAAATGACAGTAATCGCGGCGCTAACGTCCGCAAGCGATGGCAAAAAAAAAGGACCGGGAAATTCTAATTCTGGGGGGCTAGCCCAAAATTTTCTTTGCAACATAACTGAACAAGGGTGAGGGTGTGAACGAAAGTAATCGCGGCGCAAACATGCGCAAACGAAACGCAAACTATCGCAAAAAAAAGGACCGGGAAATTCTAATTCTGGGGGGCTAGCCCAAAATTTTCTTTGCAACATAACTGAACAAGGGTGAGGGTGTGAACGAAAGTTATCGCGGCGCAAACATGCGCAAACGAAACGCAAATGATCGCAAAAAAAAGGACCGGGAAATTCTAATTCTGGGGGGCCAGCCCGAAATTTTCTTTCTGACATAACTGGAAAACGGTGAGGGTGCAAATGACAGTAATCGGGGCGTAAACGTGCGCAAACGATGCGCAAACGATGGCCAAAAAGAAAAAAAGAGATATTCAAAGTTGGGGTGCAGTGTGAATCTACCCCCCCCTAAATTTGATTTTCTCTTGACTCAAAAACTGAGGCGGCGAAAACGATAGCAAATTGTTCGTAAACCAGCGCAAACGATGCGCAATCGTTTTCACCTGACAAATTTCCCAATATCAAATATTGGGGGGCCAAGTTCACATAGCTAAGGAAATAGAATAAAATAAAAAATAAAATAAAATAAGAAAAAAATTCTAGCTGAGTCGAGGCGTTTTCTAATGGCTAATTGTCAGCTGCTGATTGGACGTTGGGTATTAACTTCCAATTATCTCTAAATACTGCGTCCGCTGATTCCTCTATTAGTATCCCAGTGCCGAATCCCTTAGGGATGCCGTTTCCCGCTGCGTGATAAGATTTAACAAGTCATTTTTCCCAACGATTTTCATTCGCTCGTAGCGCTCAGCTCGTACCCAGTATTACGATCGGAGAAATCTATATTGTCGTACCTATAGTACCTACCTACGCTTTAGCTGATGATAAAGTAATTCAGTCAGCGTCTTTCATCACCAGCTAAAATTATTTCAGGGTTATATCTCGGCGAAGAACAACTCTGCGCAATCTTAACTAGCAATCGGCCGAAATGTTATACCTGCCCACTTTGCGAAGGGGCTCTCCCTGCTCAGATATTCACAGATAAATCTTACGAGGCCTATCACGATCTAAGAATGAGCTGTACGAATTAAGAGCAAAAAAAAAAAAAATAAGGGGGAAAAAATGAAGTACATATCGAGTGAACTTTCAGACAAATTATAAGATCCAGTGATAACATTGGTTATCGATATTCAGTGCTGATTCAGATCGACTTTGATTATAATGGAAATAGAAATTAAGGGATGAAAATTATTTCATAATATATGCATAAAAAATGTCTGAACTGAACGGTCAGCTAGTCTAGACGTTTGTTTCTGAAACGTTATGCTGCTGCATGTAAAAAATGAAATGTGTACACCGCTTTTGCGCAAAGAGAGATACATAGATAGAGAGAGTTGGGTATAGAGGTGCCTGTTCGTGCATAACTAATTACAGCAGTTTGTTCGGTGGTTCGGTACCTACAGAAGCCACCAGCGTCTGGTTGGTACAATGTAAATCTTGCAAGGCCACCAGAAACCTCGTGTCCCTCTCTTTCTGGTAACAATGATGGTTTGAGCAACGAAGATGGGAGTAGAGGTCGAGGTGGTGGTCGAGGTGCCGTAGCAGCGTAACGAAGGGTGCAATATTTGCTATGGTAATGAGTAATTAAAATGCAAATTGCGCGTCGCGGGTAAATATATTTGTACAAGTCTGGTTAAATACAAGCGTGATCACAGATTACAACTAACAGGATCTGATAATAATCCGTAGAAGTACTACCGACGACTGCGGCTTACCTAGATGCCCATAATCGCTGCTATCGGAAATAAGAAATTGTCGAGAAAAAGATCCTTGCGGTCCTGATCCTTCCTCGGGAATATAAGGCTCGACTCGTAGGCGTCCTACGCTCCGTACTTCAATCCTTCTCAATTCTCGGCGTACTAACCTTATTAGGGGAGAATCTTCTCGGGTTTATTGTCAGTCTAAGGTAATTAGAGAAATGTGTAAACCAGAGATTTGTGTCAACGTGACCTTAAAGCACCAGACATTATGCAATGGCACGACGGGAAAGCGGATCGTTACGCGGTTTATATCTCGAGCAGATGTACTCTGCACCAGCTAGATATACTGTGTAATGAACATTACTCTACCGCCTTACCCCAAACCCCAACATCCACCGAGATATAGAAAGAGTCGATTTGCATATCGCTTGCACATTGTCAAAGGGCTTGAGAGCGTAGGAAAGGAAGATTGTACAACGGCCGGGGTTCTGTAAGATGATTATCCCGAGTTTCTGAGCACCGGAAATGTTGCTTTAATAAATTCAACCTTTATTGCAACGCATATTCCCTGCGCGGTAAATAAATTATCGAATCTGAAGCCCTGAACAGGAAGACTGCACCCGCTTAGCCATATGCGGTATGGATTTATAACGGAAGTAGAATCGACGCGAATCGGAAGAGAGCATATGTGGAGGTCGAGGGAAACTGCGGGGGGTCAGTTCCCAGCGGCCCTGTACGCGGAAATAGACTCGGGTTATAGTTTGTGCTTCGTAACTCTTCCCGTAATGACTACATTGATAATTCACGCGTTTCACCTCTGCATTCATGCCTTGGGACCACGCCGGCCCAGCTTATCTCCGATTCTTCCATATCGACTTCCACCTACCGGTTTTCACATCCTGCAGCAGACTGCAGAAATGCACACTTTCCTCCTACGTTACGAATCGAGGGGCTTATGCGCAGTGATAATTTACGAGGATCACAAAATCGATGGACTCTGCAAGATCGAGCTAATTGCTTTTATAATCTAGAAGAGGAATTAATTAACAACTGCGAAGAAAACTTATCGTTATTGTTATCATCAGCGTCGAAATTATTCCTCAACGAATGATGAGCAATGTTGTTTGTGAAATTGGGAATAGGAGTTAGGCGGTAGCACCGTTTCGCTGCCAATTTTTCGCCATTTCAACTCATCAGTTGAGTGTCAGGTTAATGACTCTGGAGGTTTGATGGGTAGAGACGCGGGCTTTTCCCGGGATGGACAGATACCCGATGCCCGGATTCGAACTGAAACCCCTGAGCCCGGTGCGTGTCATTTTTGCGAATGGCCGTGTTGACACGCGCCCTAAATTTCCCTGGAGTGTGTTTCATCTGTTTGTTTCGCGATTGTTTACCGGCTGGCCGATGATGAGTTTTCGCCATTTTACGTTTTTTTTTTTGAATATTTCATTCAACTTTCATACAGTTGAAAAATTTCTTTACACAGGTGAAACCCGGGTTCATAAAATACACCAGATTTTTAATTCTCGATATTTTACGCACGAAATGTTTAACAAGTGAAATAAAATTCTCAAGTATTTTTCATTCGATACTCGATTTTCGAAAATATTATATTCTAATCATTATAATTCAATTACTTTTTATCGAAATTGGGGGATGTACGGATTGATACGTAACGTCACGTCGCGTCGCTGCGGTAATCGTTTGATTAGGCCTCGAGCAACAAGCTTGAATAACTGTTCGGTCGATATCCGGCCTAATCCTCCTCACAAAATGACAGTAGAGGCTTTGAGGTTGATAACAATCGTAATAAATCCATCCAGGAATCTCACCCTAAATTAGGAGAAAAATCCACGTGTTCGAAAAATTTAATTGTCACTTTTAAATAGGAAATTTTCATATCAGATTATAGATAAATAAATTCTACTGATACCTAGCGCATGTTTTTTTCCGACCGCATTAGACGTCTTGAAATTTATGCAAAATGAAGTTTCTGGAAAATTAATAGAGGGGGAATCCTCGCTGGGTTATTGTCTTTTTACTTTATAAAATAATATGAAAACAAATTTTATAATTTTACTCCGCATATAAGTTCATCTTGCAGCGATCTAAATTAGTTCCACAATGCATCTCGGGATGCGACCACGACGACTTGCAGCCATATTTGATTTTAATTTAAATACGGTTTTCAGGTCGGAATTAAATTTATATTACGAGATATTGGAGGCTTTCATCATGCCACGAAGAACTTCCTGAAGCTACATTAGCGGATGCTGTGCTATATTGAAATTGGCTAAATTGCTAACAGAATTAATGGAACGTTGATTGGGTTTCGGCACTGATTGAGTTTCGCGTTTTTAATCACCCAGCTCCTAATTCGAGGAAATATATTTCGAGATAAAGACGTTGCTCATGATTTTCTAGTTCGCATTTACTTCCTCGTATTATCAGATGATTAAGTAGTTCGGGAAAACTGCGCTTAGACCTTCTAGCCAACCAGCTCTAAGATCTACACCATTCGAAATTTGATTCGACGTAATCATCGGTAACCGAATATCTCGATTTGTTTTACTCCAAACTTCTAAGAAGATAATGTGATCTCGAGAATCGATGGGCTCCTTATATTTGATGTGTACATATTTACCGATCTGCTTGAACCATATAGCTACGGTTTCACAACTCAAGGAGTTTCGTTCGTTCTTTATCTTTCGGCAGCAAACAGTAGTACCCACATAATAGAATGTTAAGAAAATAATATTATCTTATCGGCCTTCGACTGATCCTCGAATAGAGCAAAGATCGTTGTCTTGATTTTCGAGACCTTTACTCTGTTTTTTTAAATATTTTCATGACCCTAAGGCCCAGAAGATACGTTTTTTTATTTAAGTTTATGAGAATTTGCATAAAAATATTTATAGCTTCTCTTACCATATTCAAAAATATAATTCTGCATAAATTCAAGGAATCCTAGCTCTTGTATCTTCCTGAGGCCAGATAATACGAGTATCAGGATTCAGGACGTATGTGGTACACGGATGAATTCACCTACAACCCCGTCGTAGTTTTAATGTGAACCAGGATATTCTCTGCCCTGCCTATAAGCTCTTATGATTTATGTAACGGAATACAGCAGGGCATACATATTACATATATATATATATATATAACGTTACAGCTGCAGTCGCATTAATATTGACGTTGATTTATAAAACGGACACTTACTTCCATCGGGCAAAGTCTGTTCATGGATTTAGTTTACACGTTCGAATTTTTGTTCCTGTCGCGTTTGATAATCTTAAAATTTTCTATCGTAAAATGGTACGTTTTTATATCTATCGCTCTTTCATATGAATGAAAATTTTATGCCTCTGCTATATTCTGCAGGATTTTCTCCTATCCTTTAACGTCAGATGAGATTGTACTCGTTATTTATGAATCGTAAGTATTTGTGCTTTACTTTATTTCTGACTACGGAGATAAGTATAAGTTCCATTAAAGATATCACCCGGCTAATATTAAGCAGTTTCAGGCTCTAAAAAATAGGAGACACGCTTCTGGAATTGGCGTCAAATTTTCATAAAAGCCTGTCCCAACGTAATCTTAACTAATGTCCTCATCTATTATCCGTTAAACTCTGAGAACGCTGACGAATGTCGCACCGAACAGAGTAGTAAATTGAGAATTTGTCACGCCACTTCTTAAAATGAACCACGCTCTTATAACGCTTCGGGCATTACTCAATTATGGCACCTCGGAAACTTGAAGAATCGCTTCGTACCTGAAACCAAAATTCGTATAATCTTTCGCTCGCTCATCGAGCGAACGATCAACGATCATATCAATGCCCTGCACCGTTTCCAACTTAATTCTTTCCCATTTTTTTTCATCTTCTGCAGTCCTCTTCAAAATTCGCACCGTATAATCCCAGACCTTAACATTACGACAAACTGCACCTTTACGCCATTTAACGCGGAAGGTAGATACCTAGGGATCGTGAGCATCGGGATGATAGTGAACTGCAGGGAGAGTCAACTAATAACTGCAGTGCCCGTTGCGCCGTTGATATTGCCTCGACTTTGCCAAATTGTAGCAATAAGCGTTCCGGCTGCTAGTTACTTCCGACACTATTTCCCGTTTTCTCAACCCCTAGAATTTTCTCGCTTCCCTCCCGCAAACCCGGACGTAAATTTTCTTTCGAAGTTACTACATTTTTCGGCATTGGTTAGAACGATTTTTTGTTCTTTTCTTGCTATAGATAAAAAGCGAGAGAGAGAGAGAGGAATATCCACGAAAAATTTGAACAAAAAACGCAGAGAATATTAAAATTCAACGCGGTACTGAGGTGCAGGTTGTAGTTAGCGGAGGAACTCGGTGCCAAATGGAATAATCAGAATGACTAGACTTCCTCAAGAGTAATTATTCGAACTTTCGGGTCTAAGGACTATTTTTTAATTTCTAACTACTGGTAGCAGGACTATAAATGGAATTATAAGTGCCATTTCGAGTGTGAATACGGAAAAGAGGATATTGCGTGTGAAACATGCGTGAAACTGAGCGGGACTAAGCTGTATAGTGTTGATAAAATCAGTCGTCAAACGAACTCGGTTTCTATGTATATTATGCAGGTGTGCAAATGTGCGGATGCATCCATACAACGAATCTAATTGGTCAGACTTTGATATTGAATTTCCAATACCAAAACTCAAACAGTAAAGCCTGGCGTGGACACGAGTGGGGTTTACTTGTAACGAGCTGATTACGCTGAATTCGAATCAGCCTTCCCACTTGTCAAAGGTTGAAATTAGCGCGAGTTAACGTGATCTAAATCAATCCGGCACGAGCCTTACAATCAGCGATGAATCATCAGTTTTTCTGAGTAGAATAAAGGAGTTAAATCATTCGAATTAATGGCTCGAATCATCCATTTGACTTTTGATATTTTAAGGTAGCGAACCTTTCCCTCTTCGAAATCCCTTATTTTGTGGATTTCTTTTTCTTGGGGTTTGAGAGCTCGAAGAAAGCTCCTTAGCTTTGATCCAAAAGCTGTTTCTTTCGTTAAAGTTATTATTCCTCTGATATGTAGGTAGTATATACAAGTGTATCCGTATATCTGTACATGGACTATGTACGTATATAGGATGCTGGGGGGAATGAGTCACAGAATTCTTTACGAAGTCAGGAATCGCCGCAGGAGACAGTTTCGGAGTGAGAGTAAAATTCTGCACTGAATAAGGGAGAGAATAAGAGACGGCAATATGGAAAGAGAGAAATATAAGGCAGGGTATCAATGTCAGAAGTTATTGGATCGCGTCTGCTGTTGAGGGGATCATTTCGAGACACGGTCTGACCGAATCAGTTCACCGAGAGGGATTTTGACGAGTGACGGATTAAGACATTGCCTGATATCCTCGCTGGTCCGGTTTTGATTCCTTCGCATCCCTACAATTCCCGAAGATCGAGGGACTGGATTAACCGAGTTTCCCCAATGTTAATGATTATTTTTTCTCACCGAATGCTTCAGGTTTCTTATAGTAATAATTAGTGAAATCAATTTACAAACAAATCAATTTATACTGACTACAAAATCTTAACTACATATACGCTTAAAAAATGCTAATTGACTAAGGCTCGTTCGAAGTCAAATTACAAGCTGGTAATATATTAGGTATCAGATTGTGCGGCGTTGGCATATTTACAAACTCAACAGTTGACGAATCATGTGGTTGATTAGTTAGCGATTGGTTGATGAGCCAATTTCGTCCATGTACGCAAACTGCACAATGTCCCACGCGAAACTGAGCAGAATTCAAGTTACTGATTTTTTTCTACCGCATTTCAATCATTCGAGTCTCATTTTTACCAGGATGATAACAGTGGCCAGTAAACTGTATAAAGAAACGGTTGCACCAGGTGGAGAGCCGCTAACTTCAGTGATCCAATCCACCAGGGTAGAAACATCGGTGTAGACTGTTGGGTAACCGTAGGCAGCACACGCGTAGTTGAATGATGCGACTCCTGCGATCGCGAAATCGATGTTAGTCTACAGTTACTGTCTGATCGGTATAATTTGCGAGGTGGGGAATGAAATTCGCGCACAATCCAATGGGGAAAAAAGTATTCAATCTACCTATCAGAACCCCATCAACGACGGCTGGCGTCCCAGCATCCCCGATGCACATGCCTTCGTATTCTTGGTAGGCGCAGAACATCCGATCGGTTAGTCTGTCTCCGTATACAGTTGAGCAAAGCTCTAAGCTGATTGTGGGCATAGTGATTTCTTGGAGTTCGGTAGTCATGTCGCCCATAAACTGTTGGAAAAACCGATTTATTTCGCTGGTTTTGTGAGTGGGTCATTTGGAAGGAGAATGAAATGATAAAGATACGCAAAATCGACGTTTCGAAGCTCATGGAAAGGTCTTTCAGCTTCCTAGAATCGGTTGGGATGTATTTCGAATTCGAAAGATTTGATTCTTGGCAAAATGACATGTTTAACTCACATAACTTGCGCCCCAACTTGCCATGGTGAAATTTATACCTTCGGTAACCCCTGCACTACTCCTCGGCAGAGTGATCGGTTGCACGACGTCAGAGAAAACTAAACTTTTGTTCAGCTGATAGTAGAGAGAAAATTGGTTACTTATCATGACATTTTTATTAGATATATGGAAAATTGCTGTTCACCAACCTTCAACAAAGCTATATCGTAGTCGTCTACGTTTATGTCAAATAGGGGGTGGACGACTGCTTCCGCGATTTCGTGGATAGTTCCATCTTGGTGGAAATAGCTGCTTCCTACTCTTGCGGTGACGTTTTCATACTGCAACCTGAATATTACATGTGATTCGTTGTTTGATACATTTTTTACTAACATAAGTCATGATGTTAATTTATTGATGATATACCTAAATTGAATTATTCAATCTAGAGAAAGAGAAGGTATTCTTCTGATTTAGTGACTGGGAAGTAACTGGGTTAATTTGTGGACTGAAAAATTCATTCACGCAAGTCTATAATTACCGGAGTAAAATTTGTTGATTAATTATCGTTTTTAATTCCGGCTAATTTAACCCGCTTTCAATATTAGTGAATGTATTGTTAAGTTTAATTCTAATTCTTTAGATGGGTGACGTGAAATAGGTATGTGGCTTGTGAAGCAACGATCATCGTTAAAATAAATTCTTACAGAAGGGCACATTGCGCACTGGTCAAAATCCAGTCTTTATTTATGATACCACCAGTGCAGTAATGGATTATATCGTATTGGTATTCCTCCCACTCATGTTGCAGAGAAACCTGAAAATAATGTATTGTTTAAAAATGAGTCTCCAGTTCGTTTAAAGTCGTATGAACACACCGTATACGGATAATTGCCGATCGTCGTTGTCTGGCCACCAACTATCCTCGATCCTGCCGATCCAGAAGAGGTGAACGGTACCGCGTCCTTTAACCATGCTTGGTAATCTGCGAACCGAAATAATGCGACGATTCAGTTTAATCCTTTCCCTTTTTCTTACACTTCACCAAAATCTATTTTCATTCATGAAAATGTTACAAATTACTTTCAGGTATTTCGAGTCCATGAGAAAGTGCCGAGAGGCTGACCAGCGTCAAGACGTGGAACATATTGACTACTGTCAAAAGTTTGTCCCAACTGAAGGATCATATATTAATGTGCTTGCCTAGGCATAAATCCTTTGCGTCTTATCTTCTGATAATTGTAATGAAGAGCTTATCTTCAGGTTGTAAATTAGGCATTGAAGATGGAAAAATATCAAACGTCAGACATTTCACGACCTCGTTGTATGAAGCGAGGGTTATCTCATCTTTTATTGTATATAAACAACTCATTATTGTCCATGGAATTATAATATTATTATCGGAATGTCAGTCTGATTCGATCCATATGGTGAATAAATAAAACCTTTTTTCTATCATTCAACGAATTGCAACTGTATCGATTGAGGGAATTCGTGTGTTTATTTAGAGCTGTTCTCTTCTCGTGATAAAATGCCCTTGTTTTTATTGTAGCCTTGTAGGAAATGCTCAGGTGAGTCTGGCTACTTCACCACATGGAATATTTTTTCCCTTGAATTGAAAGGATGAAAGCCGCAACTCGAAAGTTTTCAGTTCAACTCTATGGACTCTATTCTGTCTAAAAGCCGTTGAAAAGGGCAACTTCCTTTGAGATAAATAGAAAGCAACGAGTCAGAACAGAAAAACGAAAAAGTTTTTGGTTACTAGGGCGAAGCATCCGGCGATGAAGCGTACCTTACCTCTAAGATTGAATGTGTGTTCAATTAGCTACTCTTCATTATTGCAGCCTATCGCTGCACGTTTGATTCGATTGAGTGGGACTAAAATTAGTTCTGAATGACAAAGACATTGACTGAACATCCATTTTTATGTCTAATAAATATGGAAATATAAATTTTTTTTACCGCGCTCAAGTTATGCATCGAATTGTGCCGAGTGCTGTAAAATGTGCCAATAGTAGAAGTGAAAAGGAGAATTATTTCGGATGTTGGAATTCTCCGTTAACGTGTCATTAGCATATAAATCTGGTGGCCACTTCACCTCGAATATTTATCAACTAAATAAGCGTGGAACGCATTTCGCCGTCTTGAACTCAAATATCTCCTGTTTTTTTATCTTATGAAAAATGTTCGCCGAAAGTTTTCGAATTCCTAGGAAAAACCGCATGCTAAGAAAAGGCACAGGCTTGCGTCGAGGCATTATGGAGGGTTGCCATGATATAATCCCCGCATGTAATAATGGGATTTATTTATGCCTTGGGAATCCCGTTTATTGTTGTCTTAGCTAGAATTTCACGTGTGTAAAGAATATCTCCAGACTTATAATCTGCCAATAAATATTGATTAACACTTCAATTGTCTTTATAGACCTCTATTTATGACCAGGACGATAATTATCTTGAATTTTTGTCATTACAATTCTAATTGTCATTAGGTTAATAACGATTAACGTCGGCGTTGTACCTCGAATGAAATATTGTGAGAATTTATTGATACATATTATTATGTAAAAATTGTATGTTTTTTGAACACCTATAGGTAATCATAATTGAGAAGTGAATTATTGTTAATACTTGAGAAATCATTTGTCAGGTATACGACATGGTTTGAAAAATATTTCGTATTAGATAGTGTCTGGCGGCATCAGGCAAGAGGCTTGAGGTAGAAAATCTTTCATTGCTCTTGTTTATCTACATGACTCGAGGCTGAATGAGTCGTTTGATAGCTGTGCTATCCGACAATATTGAACCGTTGAATCGTAAAAAGTCTCTGATACGCGATCTTAACTCCGAGGAACGATACCTCTTGGAAAAGTTACAGCAGAATCGATTTCTCCGTCTTGAAATGAGGGACCACGCTTTTGAACTTGCTTCATATTCACCCGATCGCGGTTTTAGACATTTTTATAAAAAAAAATATCAAACCTCTTCAGCGACTTCACTACGCAATATCTACGAACCACAATAAATTGTCTAGTGAACATTATGTGTGGACGTACCTAGTCATGAGATAAAATCTTCGAACAAGTATTCAGTAAAAGTAAAAACAACGCTGTTTAATGTTTGTACTGCCTGTGAAGATAAAGTGCTGCGGAAATCGTAGTAAAATATTGAAACAAGCCTATAGAGATATAATCGAGTGGAATAGGTGAGTCTTGTTGGCGTGTATAGACCCAAAGTTTGAATTATAGATCTAAACTGTAGATCTTCGTAATATTCAGGTTTAAAAGACGAAGACAGCTGGAGTTTTGATCTTCCGGAAGATCTAGGGAAATTTCACGGCGAGCTTCTTTCTACTGTGTAAATGGTTTCTTTTTTCACCGGAAATGAGATGCTAGGTATCAAATATTCCGATAACACGATCAAAGATTTTGAAACACGCCGTTGTTCTGTTATCAAGATAATATCACTCTCACCTGAGTTTCCTATACGTACGCAATTTTTATCAGTTGATTATATAGCAATTAATTTGAAGTGATGAAGTTGTTCGTATTATATACCTACCCATTGATATCCATGATATTCACAATTTAACAACCGCCGGAAGCGATGAAACGTGTTACATTTGTGGCTGTGATTCTCGCGCTTGCTGCGTGCGGTAAGTGAAACGATCACCTTTAATAATAAATAATAAATCACAAGTAACCAAAATTAATCGAACATATCTAAACCTAAATTGAACGCAAACATAGGAGAGCAATAACAATTCTTCCCTCATATCTATAGGCGCGGCCAGCACCATTTCCCGTTTTTCAGCGGGTCGTATAGTCGGGGGTGAAGCAACTACCATCGAGGATCACCCTTACCAGGTAAGAAAATGAATTTATACATTCATCCGATGGAAAACGAAAATTTTAATGATTAAATAAATGTGACAAAAATTCTGCGAAAACAAACGATCTTCATTGCATTCTGCAGATATCGCTGGTGTACTATGGCTCTCATCGATGCGGGGGTGCCATTATTCACGAGTACTTTGTCCTCACTGCAGCTCATTGCGTCTATTCTATATCAACTGCAGCTTCAAGTTACCTGCAAATTCGTGCTGGAAGTTCGTACCGTACCTCAGGAGGAACTATTCATACAATTTCTTATTACACTTGGCATAGCTCCTTCACAACCTTGACCTACGATTACGACATCGCACTGATTAGGGTGACACAGCCATTTGAGTTCGGGGCAACCATACAACCGATCGAATTACCACCAGCTGATGACATCCTTGCTGATGGAACTATGGTCGGGGTTTCAGGATGGGGAACTCTGAGTGTTAGTATTTCCATACTGATAATTAACCAGGAAAGCTTCTTTGCGAATTTTTTTTCTTCCTGTTATTCATTTATTTATCTATTTGTTCATTTCGTAGTCTGGTGGAACCGCGGCCACGGTACTCCAAGTCGTCGAAGTACCTATAATGAACAACACTTATTGTGGCGAACTGTATTCGTACTTGAACGTCATTACTGACAGAATGGTTTGTGCTGCCTACGAAGCGGGAGGAAAGGATGCTTGTCAGGTAAAAATTGCAAAAAAATTACAAATGCTATACAATCATGAATTGAGATTCGAGGTGAAATTCAGTCATTTTGTTTTAAAATTCGATCAAATTCACATCGAAAAAGAAATCAGTTAAATTTTCGCAGAGTAATGGACAACTTTTCTTATAACAGAACGTTATTTAATTATTTCAACGAGTGCAGTTAGAGCTCACATTCCATGAACGCGTTCACAATTTTCTTATATCTGATGCTGTGACCGACTATAATCGCGTTTGAAAAATCTTTTTTAACATTTCATTCTTAATATAGGGAGATTCCGGTGGTCCACTATTCTACGGCAACATGTTGGTCGGACTTGTGTCATGGGGTGACGGATGTGCGTCAGCCTACCAACCCGGGGTTTACGCTAGCGTATCAAACCTGCGAAGTTGGGTGGTCGAGAAGACAGGGGTGGAATTTGATTGAACGCATTAATGATGTGACATTTTTTAATCAATAATGGTCATAAAATTTTCTCGAATCTATCCAGCACCATGTACTCGCTTATTAACGCCCTATCAATAACGTTAGAATTAAGTTGGACACTGCAGTATCGTCGAGATTTCTTATTCTACCTATTATTATTAATCTTTCCTCAACGTTTCGCCAAGTGATATACTGTGTTCGTTTCTATTCGATATGATGAATCGAGTCGAATGTAATCAGTAATTACCCACAATACTCGGTCAACAAGAACGATAATGTCACTACTGATTCAAAGCTGCTTATATATTTTCGTGAATAGATAAGCGATCATATCTAAATCACGTCTTGGTATTTCGTTACTAATGATTCACTGATTAATATAGCTGGTAAAATTAGAGCGAAATCCTGAGCAAGACACAGCAGTTTTCGGAATAAACTAAGATGGAATATAAAAGTTCACTCCATTTCAAACAGACTTACAAATTCTAGTAATTAGTTAAATCACAGCTGGATGATGAATCATCGACTAGAATCTCGGATACTTACTTATCTGTTGGAAGCCGGATGCCTATCGCCCTGTATAACAAATCGGAGTAAAGCAGCTAATCGAAATAAGGAATGAAAAATTTTCGCGGAAATCAGATTCGATCGTTTATCAGACTTTGCTGTAATAAGAAATGTTTTCAGCACTAAACTCGTCAGTTACAGTTCAGCCATGTTTCGTGTAGCAGTATTGTTCTTCGGCCTGATTATCGCGGTACATTGTAGCCCCGCGCGAATCGTGGGTGGTACTTCGACGACAATTACCAATTACCCGTATCTTGTAAGTACAGTATTTACATAATAATCCTTACTCGCTCTCTGGCCGCAAAATTTACTTACAAATTGCGGATAGGTGTAAACTCGACGTCTATACTTGTTAGCCGTAAATAATAATCTGCGATTTTCAGGTGTCAATAATCTACAACAAGGCACACGTTTGCGGAGGGTCACTGATAAGCAATCAATGGATCTTGACAGCGGCACACTGTGTTGATGGGTTGGTAGAAGGAACAAATTCTAATATTTCTGAATAATTTATGAGACCAAACGTCCGAGAATTGAACGTCGATGTTTAGGCCATAAGATATACGATTCAAGGCGATATTTCATAGCTTATAGGTACAATACTCAGGCGAAATAAAAATCCTCTGACAGATTGAGGAGGCCATAATTAAAAGGAAAATATTTTTATTTCAGACTATCGACTAGCCTTTTTAATATCCGTGTTGGAAGTACGAATAGAAGTAGTGGCGGTACTCTGATCACTGCCATTTCGTCTATTATTTCCCACGAGTTGTACGACGAGGATAGTTACGACTATGATGTTGCACTAATAAAGGTATGACCCAATTTTCGTCAAAATATCAACGAACTTCTTTCATTTTCATGACATCTGTAATAAATTACAGTTGACATCAGCCCTTACTCTGTCTACGACAATAGCGACTGTCACTCTCCCAACTGCAACCTATACAATTGCTGATGGAACCCAATGTTCCGTAGCCGGATGGGGTGCGACTTCGGTAAGAAATCGCTATTAATTTGACCTAAATTAATTAGCAATTGACATCAATTTATTACATATTTTTATTTATTTACAGTTTGGAGGCAGCCTTTCAGAGACTCTTCTATCTTTGACAGTCCCAATAATCGCTCAGACGACTTGCTACAATACTTATATATATCGCAATACCGTGACGGCTCAAATGATCTGTGCTGGTTACACGACCGGCACGAAGGACACTTGTCAGGTAATGAAATTTCACAAATAGAAAACCCAAAGAAGGAAAAAAGGAAAAAAAAATTGAAAATTAGGCGGAAATAAGTGTGAAACAAATTTGTGGTATCTGGTGCAAGTGTGTTGGAAATGGAATGTTTGTTCGAGCTATATCTCTGACGTTGAAATTATACCTGATAAAATTAATCATTGATGTTATCAGTGTTGTAGTTCCGAATGAAAAAACTGCAGGAATGAGTATTTCACGAATGATATGTTTTTCAAATTTATTTCACGTATAGGGCGATTCCGGAGGGCCACTTACCTACAACAATATACAAGTTGGAATCGTTTCTTGGGGAGCAGAGTGTGCGACCGTTGGATATCCCGGTGTTTATACACGAGTATCAGCGGTTCGTGAATGGATAAATAAACGTGCTGGTATTTAGGTTTACCTCAATATCGCAAAATATTTTTATCGAACATTTCGAATATAATGAATACACTGCTCGTTTGAGATCCTCTTATTTTATTTTCTTATGATTCGACCAGTCAATAGCGTAGGAAAATAAAGCTAAAGGAAAAAAAATGAAACACTCGTCCCATATTCGAGTGGGTGAAGTTTTATGTCGCAATTGTTATATAGAGGTGAAAATTATTCTGCGAAATAGGTAAATAAAAATAAAAAATTGAAAAAATTGAAAAAACAAAACAGATGGATTTACCTCGGCGTAAAACGAAAGTGCACCGCAACAGTTGCATTATGAAGTTTTCTGGGGATCAAATTGTACTCTGGTTCATGTCGCTTTATGGTAATTTAATTCTCTGCTAATCTAGTAGATCTAGACCGGAGATTTGCCACCTTGGCATATAGGTATAGGTATATATGCTTCTGGGAATACTGCCAGAGACTGGTTACATATATGAAGAAAATGATGCCAAGTTGAACAGCGTTGAATGTCAAGGGACCACCTGGGTCACGAATGAGGATTTACTCGCTGAAAGAAAGTGTGGATTGATAAATTAAAAATACATACCTAACATCATATTTCATGATGCCAGTGTCGCCAGCTTTGCTAATGTGAGTGCTTTTGGTAGAATTAGTCCTTACTTGAGATTAGAAATCCTGCGAAAGTATATCACTGTGCTGAGGTGTGTTGAGGCGAGGTGTAAAGCAACAGGGTGGCTTGCAGCCCTGTCACAAATCGCAAACGAGCTTTAACTCCAAGTCTTTGCTGAGTACCGTTGTACTACGTAGAGAGTAGTTCCACTCGACAGTTATTACCAAATTTGAAGTCTATTTAATGAGCAGAAATTAACTAGGGTAATCAATTTCCGAATTTGAGTGACGAGTTAATTTGCGGGAATCTTTGTCGATCCAACATTTGACATGACACGTGTACTAGCTTGTGAGTGATATCTGATGATACTTAATGGAAAAACGTCAAAACTTTTCTGCCGAGTTTAGCCTGGCAGTGAATGGAAAAAAAAGAAGAAAAAAAAAACAAAAAATACGAATAGAATTGAATAACTGCCGAATGGCGACTATCCAACTTGGTAGCAGCAGAATTTGTGTCTATAACAAAAACGAGATAACGATCAATAATTCTGGTTGACGTCAAAAGAGAACTGAATAACAACGAGGTGTGCATGGGTTCTGAGCCGAATGAATGAGTGGGGAATGATCTTTTTAGATGTCATATAATTCGGTGTGTCTTCACACCCTCCGTTTATCACATTAGGAGTGAAAGTATCGAGTGGCCATGAATGTGGCAATTCCATTCAAAAATTGTATCGGAAAAATGGACTTAATTACTTTGACGAATTTGACGATGAACTGCAGATATGAGTTGACAGAAGTGATACTCGTGTGTAAAAGTTCATTTATCATTGTCTGATTCAGTTGAGATTGTAAGTCTTTGATTTATATAGGTATATCGATGAATTACTCTAACTTTCTAAATCGTAAATCGGTTGAAAGTTAATTACTGTTTTAAGTAGAGTGTATATGGTTGAATGTGTCCGATTTGGTTCTTATCTTCAAAGTTCCGTGGAAACTTACTGTTCTCTCGAGGCTATCGATCGGTTCTTGAAATTAGATTTTGAGTACCCGGATCTTTGAAGTACAGCTACAACTGCGTTGACGGATAGTCAGATAGTGTACATCTCTGACTTGACAATGATCGTCCACTTCTTCTTCGTACTGCCTTCGATATTCAGTTGCACTTTTTCCCTTGAAGGTAAATAACGATAATCACTATCTCAAAAAAGAAAAAAAAAAAAATTGGACTCACAATGTCGCTTAACGTAATCTAAAGTCACATTCAATTATCAGATTATTCAGGCCCTCGATATATGAGCCGAATCGTCGGTGGCATCAGGACAAGGATAGAGGAATTTCCGTATCAGGTAAATTTTCGATTCTCAAAAAAAAAAAAATTAAAAAAAAAAGAACCAGCCTCTCCCGGTCCCGCCAATTAAACATTCTGATTAATTGACAGGTATCTTTGCAACGTATGGGTTATCACATTTGCGGTGGTACGATAATCGGTAGCAGTTGGATTCTGACAGCAGGGCACTGTATATTTGAGTACGTAAATTCAGAGACTCGAATGATCATTTAATGTTCATTCGATAACTCAATCACGTGATTAATGTAATCAACACTATCTTTTTGTTGCCAAGACGTGACCGTTCTCTCTACACTGTAAGATCGGGATCATCGTATTACGACTATGGCGGAAAGTTATCTCCAGTGAAAAAAATGTTGGTACATGAAAGGTTTAACGCGACCAGCTACGACAATGACATCACTGCAATACAGGTACCACATTGATTGAAAAGAAAAAAGAAAAAAGAAAAAACGATCAAGGAATGATAATAATTTATTGACTAGTTAATGAAGCCATTACTCTTCAACGCTCACACTATTCCCATTCCGCTTACTGGAAGGACGGATTTTCTCGCGGCTGGTGATATAGTGACAGTTACTGGCTGGGGAAGAGTGAGTGCGAAAGGAAATCCGTCAAGAATCTTGAGGAGAGTAGAGGTGCCCTTGGTGTCATTTGCAGAATGTGCCAAGGCCTACGAAGAGCACCCTATTACAGAACGAATGGTTTGCGCAGGTGTACTGAACGTGGGTACTAAGGATGCTTGTCAGGTAATTACAGAGATTAACTTTTGATAATTAAATGTCTAATTAATATTATTTGAACCGTTGATTAATTAGATCGTATTTTGAATAGGGCGACAGTGGCGGTCCTCTAGTACTGAATGGAAAATTGATCGGTATTGTATCCTGGGGATTTGGTTGTGCCAATCCGACTTATCCAGGAGTTTACACGAGGGTAAGATCGTTCAGAGACTGGATACAGTATAATACAGGAATATGAACCAGTCCCAACCCCCTATCCCTTCATCACCCCGCCCCAAGACAGAGAACATCGATACCATGATAGATTGATGAAGCTAGAAATGTCAGTCGTATTGTGAATTACTCGACAATTATTAGCCCAGGTATATTGTAGCGAGGATTGTCACACAACAATTCATCGTTTATTAATTATGTACATAAAATATATCCCGCGGTGAGAAAAACCGTTCGATTATAAACAGTACTGTACACATACCTAGATAAACGTGTGAATAAATTGTGTAACCTGTGTTCTGTTTGCAATCATTTTTTCGAAATAAAGAACCATGTAGAGAAGAATAAGAGAGAAAATCAAAATGAGCAGGGTTTTGAATGTAAAAAATTATCCATCGCTCTAATTACCTGCACTTTGCAACTACGTGGACTAATTATAGGGAACGGTACTGTTCAGGATCTACATTGTCTACAATTAATACGATGCCACACTAATTGACTGCGAATCAGTATCTGGTATTAGTTGGTATTAAATTAAAGGCAGATCTGATGCTGTGTGCGGGGGTGGAAGTTATTGCCGAGTGAGTGCTCAACTATACAAAGTAATTGATTATTAGCGCGTTCCGATGCTGAATTATTATGAATATGTATTAGAGCCGCAAATAGGCTCTGTAATTCGGGCTTTCACTGCGTTGCCATGCTATCAGAGGATAATATAATTCGTATGTATTATGGGGATGTGGCCATCCTTGCGCATCGCGCAGACCACTCAATCGTTAATTCATGTAAATAATAAAGAACTTCAGCGGGTTTCATGAACCCAAACGATTTAGAACCATTTCCGAATCCGTTAAGAATTTATTTACCTGTGTATGAAAATTTTTGAAAAAAAAAAGGAATTTTAAATCCACTCAGTTTACTGGTCAGATATTTTTATTCACATACAAGAATTTAGCCTCATCTTTGAATCTTCCTTGAGTCAAAGTTCAAAGAATTTAATCACCGTTTTACCCATAGTTAAAATATTAAAATATAATCCCAGTGTGATTCAATATCCATGGAACGAAGCTGCTGATTCTTGTGTAGACGGATGGATATGTCGGTACCGAACAGCCCAAACCGTAAGATAAAAGTCCAATTAATTGTTCATCGTAGACTAACGGCGCTCCCGAATCCCCCTTTGGATAAACGAAAGAAAAATAACGATTAATGAAAAGTTTGCGAAGACTGAAAATCAACGAAATGGTTTTCCATTCCGAAAATCCACCCTCGCCGTCACGAATTATGATAAATTGGGCTTAATCACATCTCGTCTGCATCATTTTACGGATGATTTTTAGGGGATTATATCGGCTGCTCTCTATACATCGCGTGATCGGTAGCGTCAATTATGTCCAATTAACACGCTTAAGATCATCTCTGTATGAGCTGATCATTGGAATTACAATCCCATATCCCCCGAGTATAACCAAATGAGGGTTGATTCGTATCCTCACCTGGCAAACCTCGGTATTCGCGATCATGTATCCCGCGCATAACATCGAATCTGTAAGTTCTTTGAATATCGGTAAGCTCGAACTGCAGACACTCTGGTTGACTATGGGATTGGATATCGCCGTCAACTGCGATCCTGTATTTCCAAGCTGAAAATTTTTCTCGTTTAATATTTATAGTAAGCATTATATACCTACCCGAATCTATTTTACTGATTGTCGAATGAGACTGATTATAGTTTCGGTATCATTCATCCTTACCGCGTCTACCACCCATCCTGTTGAAACGGCGAGTGTTTCGTCGGCAATTTCGTAATCCGAAAACGGCATGACGATGGGAAGTTTACCATCTCCATATTCTAGGGGTACTTGGAGCTGGAAATTTCTTATTTATAAATATTCTGCTTCGAAGGATATAGTCGATTTTCTAATCATGCGAGGATTGCGGATTTTCATCCAATCTAAGCACCAAGCTGATGCAGTTCACATACTTGCAATAAGGCGATGTCATTTTGATAGGAGATGGAGTCAAAATCATCGTGAATTAAGACAGACTTGACCTCCAGCTGTTCTCCACCAGTGGACGGTATTGAAGTGGCGACTCTGACACTTAGATCCGTTAATCCATCGCTTTAAATAAATTAAACAGTACATATGAACGGTTTTCTTACAGCCTTCAAAAATCTAGTGACAATCGATCAAACGATACCGATCGTTGTGAATTTTTTTAAAGATATCCATTATGTCATTTAAGTCCGAGTTTCTTTTTTCAAGTCTGCCATCTGTTTTTTCTGGCTGATAATTTTTTGGACTTTGAGACCCGTCGTCGACTCTCGTTTACGTAAAGTACATCATAGGACTGCGATAGAAAAATTCTTACGTACCGATAGACGCAAGCTGCAGCTGTGAGAATCCAACGTTCGACTATGAGCACTCCACTACAGCTGTGCTCGTTATTGTATTCGATAGAGACCTGAAGAGTGAGAATTGCTAATCAGAATTAGTTACGTCGAAATTGGTAGAAGCAGAGTTCAGCACTAAATTGCACTCACGTGATACGGGTAATCCGTTACGTCCGCATTTTCGGTATTAGCGTAAGTGATTCCTGCGCGTATGAAAATTCAGCGAATTTATGCCAATCGGGGAAAGTTATCGTGATTAAGTATTGAATTGAATAAACGTAGGAATAATACATACCGTAAGATAAAGCGACGAGGATTGAGAACAGCAAGTCCCAGTTATACATTTTCGATTCACAATGGTGGCTTAGGCTTGGATATTATTGCCGATCTGGCATTTGGCTTCTAATCAGAACTGATGCAATGCATGATAGCTAATTCCAACATAGATAAGCTCGGTAATTTAATCCTTAGATAATCGATCTATGGCCAACTAGCTCGAGAGCTTATTCTAGACGGTTAACAAAGATCAATTACCTCTGTACAGACACGTATATCTACTCAGTCGTAGAGTATCGGGGATATATTTTATTCATCTCTCATTGCACGATCGAGGAATTCGAAGATAAATTATTCTCTGTGTATACACGGAAAGTGAATTATACTTCTTCATTTCGATTAGGTGCTCCGTCTCGATCTTAATCCTTAAAAATAATTGGGGAAATGAAGAAACACGTATAATAAATTTTCGATTCTTTTTTTACGAATATCAGGATATTATATTTGCCCTCGTACATATATTATTTAGGTATGTATATAGAAATGTCAATCAAATCGCAAGTACACATTGTCATGTATCAAATTCCGCTGTTCTCCCTGACCCATTCTCGGAGATCTGCAACGTTAGTGTAAACGCCAGGGTAGTAAGGTTGAGCGCAGCCATATCCCCAGGATACGACACCGTAAAGGATGTTGTTGGCTGCAAGTGGGCCTCCAGAATCTCCTTGACAGGCGTCTTTGCCACCTTTTGAGAAATCACCAGCGCAAATCATTCTCGGTGTTATTTCATTCAGCAGGCTGTATGCCTCGTTACACATCTCACGGGATACGATCGGTACAGCAACATTTTGTAGCATTCTAGAGGAGCTTCCGTCTTGCTGTAATGGTTAAAAATTTTCAATTTCTCTCTCGGATGTTCGGATATTATTGATTTAGTCTTTCTACTCTTGATGATGGACTGATTCAACCAATCTCTTATTGATCAGTCCAGACAAATACTTACCCATAGCGTACCCCATCCAGTAACATTGACAATCACTCCAGTTTCAGCCTCAGAATCTGGGAGTCCTATGGGCTGTACGAATTCGTTGAATTCAAATTCTCCGGCGATCTATAGATCATCGATCAAAAATGAAATCAGTGAATTGGTAATTTCACAGGCGATTATCACCCCGTCAAATCATCATTACGCAATTTATCAGCTCAATATGTCACAGACGAACCTCTATAAGTGCAATATCGTAGTCTATAATCATCTGATCGAATTGCGGATGCCGTATCAAATTCTTAACTTCGTAAAGTTTTCCGTCATACTTGTTCGAACTTCCAGCGCTGATCCGATAATACGTGGGCCTTCCTCTGAGTGGAGAAAAGAAGAAATAAAAAAAAAAAAAAAAAATAATGGAAGAATAATGATCATCCATAATCTTGTTTTTTACAAAGCTGTACGTAAGCTGAACGTAATAGGTACACATATTAGGGCACCGGGCTAGCCAGTGAATAAATATACATACCTACGTTATGAAATTATTTGAGCGAAACAACTGTGAATGATTATCCCTTGAATAATTTATTACTCAAAGTTGATTTGGATTTCATATTAGGTACGGGTATATAGAAACGAGTGAAAGTGTATTCGTTGATTTCCATTACGATAGAGGCATCGTGAATGAATAATAAAAACAGTAACGAGGAAAATCGTTACGCATGATTCGTAATAATATCGTGTAGTTGGACTGATGGGGATAATAGCTACCCTAGACAGTGAGCTGCGGTAACTGCCCATTTAGAGCTAATGATCGATGCTCCGCAAAGATGTTCTCCGTATAGCTGAAGCGACAATTGGTAGGGATGATCCTTTATACCTGCGTCTGCGCCACCCACAATGCGGTTATCGAGTAACCTCGGCTTCCTCGACGGCATCGGGGAACCTGATTACAAAAAAAGATAAAAAACAAAAAAATAAAATAAAATAAAACAAATTCTAAATTTGAAACGTGATAAATATTCCTAAATAAATTTCGGCCAATAGGTGGATGAACATTGTGTTAATTTTCGGTGTTAAAATATGTATCCCTCTTTTTTTCCATATCTTAACACGGAAGGGATGTGATTTCTGTGTCGTGATGAAATTTTCGGAAAATTACAGAACGATTGAGTACGTAAATGGTTACTTACCGAAAGTACTCGTGACGAGAATCACGCAGATGAGTACAGCGAGAGAAGACATTTTAGAAGCTTCTGTCTATTGCAACCGTTGCAATTCACGCTTATATATGATCTGGGTGATCTAGTTTGATTATTCTGAATGTGATGAAAATATTATTTCTCAATAAATGACCGATAAAAGGTAGTCTAATCGCGCGCCACTTATTATCGTTCATTTTGAAGAATTTTTTTCAGAAAATTTCTCTAGACGCCAGACTGACACATTATATATAATACCTATACCTGTGTGGTAAGAGAAGTAATGTTCACCTCAATCAATCGTTTTCAAAGTAAATATTATCGATAGATATAAATCCGATTGTAAATAAAACGTAAATAAACTACTTATGTTTCAAATAAAATCACGAATCGTACAAATCGTACATCTTATCTAATTGGGCCAGTTTTTTAGCTAAGTACATCTGACCTGTGATTTTCTGACGTATAACATGTAATTTGTTAAGACCGTATTTTCGGCTTCTGAAAATGATAATAAAAAATCACTTGTTGGTCTGTGAGCATCGGTTGGGTAGATTATTTCATTTCATTCTCTTTTTTTTTTTCTGCCCGCTAAGCTGCGGGGCTTGAGTAAATTATTTTTAACCTCACCAGATACTTTATTTGCGTTTCCGGTTGAATCTCATTCCATTATCGGCTACCCCGTTCCTGCGGCGGGATAGGTAAACTTTTTGCCATTCACGTGGACCGTCACGATGACGAGGGGCGAGAACAAGGGCGTGGGCGTAGGCGATGTTACGCGGGTAAAGTTATCGGTATCAGGGGGTAAAGTGTATGGAGGGTGAGTAAGAAAGCGTCGAACTTAAACGAGTTTTCCCAAGTTTAGGCCGCGCGCGGTGGTTGGAATTTCATCAATATTATTGTTTAATTACTAATTAATTATCGCCGGTTGATAGACAGTTTAATTGGTCAAATTTTAACTTACATACCTTATGAATTTCGTGCCGTAATTACCCACCAACGTTCTTTACCACTTCGTAGGCATCAATCATTCAAGTTTACACACTGCGATTGAATTACAAGCCTCTTGAAAATTGTTTTAGGAACAAACACCCCGGTTTTAAACATTAACGAAATTAGCTTTGGATCTTATATACTAGTCATTTTCACAAATTAGAGCCTATTGCACGATGTACACTGTACAGTTTCAATAGCTCGTCGACATTATCTGGTTGAATCAAAGAAACAAAAATGTTAACAACGGAAATGAATGATACAAGAAAATTTCGCTTATCTCAAAGCGACTTTATACACGTATAACACCCAGCATTGCAGAATAGAATCATAGAACAAAAAGTCTTCAGTTCTAGATCCTTTCGAGAGACTTATCGACTTTTAGTCCTTTTCTGTGGCCCCTGTATCTACAATGGGATAGGTAAGAGATCTGGGTCAATCTCGAAAATATAGCTTCCGGAAGTAGCGTATTTATTCGTGATATGTCGCGAGTTCGAAGAAGTCAGAGTTATCGTCTCAAGTAGGATAGAGAAGAAGTAGAAGAAGAAAAAGAAGTATAAGAAAAATAAGAAAAATAAGAGAAGAGAAATGAGGAAAAAATAAAAAAATACCTAAAATAAAAAAGAAATACGAAAGAGGGCTGTGTGCCAGGCGATCCCGCGCAGTTGCGAACGTAGGGCACGACAGCTGTCTAGCGATTAACATATAAATCAAATCTCTACCACTACATTCGAACTTTCTGGGGGTTGATCTTTGTAGGTGTTTTCATATACGTGTGAAAACTGTACACAAAATTCTCCCGTTGGGTATCACATTCTCTTTCGAAAACCGGCTTTATAACAAAATGCTCCATATCCTCTCGCTGGTTAAGTTAACTCTCCTCCGCCAATGCAAACACGGTTCGAAATCTACATCGATACCGCCATAAATTGGGGAAACGTATTCCCTTGTAATGCAAGCAAAAATTTACATCCACATATACATAGGTATGTAGTTATACTTGGCCCGTTGTTTCCGCATAATGCAAACCGCATTAATCTGAACTCAAAATGCTTCGTTTAATCAACGCTACTATTTAATTACTCAAAGATCTGAGGTGGTGCAGGGTATAGCTGGTATGGTTTTACGCGGTTTTTTATAGCGTTCCATTACCCCATATACGACGTAGGTATTTTTTTCCACTATAAAATGCATCGCCGCACGAAACCCAGCAGGGCGATGCGATGGGATGCTGCGGATTAGCTTAAAGATTCATAAACCTGATATGAATATTGTGATGGGTAACATATATTATATTTCTCCCCTGAAAAAGTATGAAAATTCGAGTGAGTAGGTATAACATGCCTTGCACGCGAGAGTGTAGAGAAATTTATAAACTGTTGAAAAACTATGTTTTATGAGAATATGAGGGCTGAAAAATTGCATGTGATAAAAATAAAGAAAAATAAAATCAATAAAATAGTGTGATTACAGGTGGGGATAAAATCGAGAGATTTTTCCAACGAATTTTTGGAACAGTTCTCCTATAGAGGGCAATCGAGAGAAAGAGAAATACTCAAGGATAAAAAAAAAAGGAAAAAGGAAAAAAGGAAAAAACTGCAAAAAAGAAAAGGCAGTGAACCGGAAGACGGACTCCGGAGGTGGCGACGCAACCCGTAGGCAATTTCGCCGCGCAAAGTCGGTGAAAGACGCCTAAAAGGAAGGACAGCCTCATGCGTTGGTCATCCCTTTACTTCCTTTCGAGACCATGATGTGTGGTCAACGTGGGAAAGGTCGCGGCATCGTACTCTCCTAAGTCGCGAGTCATGAGTCGTAAGTCGTAAGTCGTAAGTCGTAAGTCTGCCGTGAGACGAAACTAACGACTCTCTAGTCGGATAGAACGCGCGAGTATAACTGGACACCGGAGCCTAGCCTCTGGTCAACCCTTCGTCTATCTCTCTTTCTCCCTAATTTTTTTCTTACCCAGTTTCTCCTACCCTTGGAATTGATTACTGCGGTACCAACGCCAAGGTACAGAGCAGAGCCGGAGAGAGGAGTTTGCAATTTCATCCGTTCGCGCGCCAGATATATTACCCCGAAAAAACGTATCATGATTTTCGATGAAATTATCAAGCCGAAAGAAACAGAGATCCGGGATTCCGGGGGTTCAGTTCTCTGAGAATTGTTTATGATGGTGTAATCGGGCAAAAAAACGGTTTCGGCCCGACTTTGGTCCGCTTGATGATCACTAATTCCCAGCTTATGTTGCCTCAAGTGTTCGTCAAAGGTTCTTCGATCAAAGCAACGAGAATTATACGTTAATAATAATCGACTTTGAGTAGTACGTCTGGTCCGATAGATTTCAACAGAATGTTTACAAAGATAAGATGATTGATTGAATTACAGTATCGATCCGCGGATGGATTATTTGTTTCTTCTTATCTTATCTTTAGAGGCAAAAGTTGCGTTGTCAGTGGTTAAGTTTTGCCCGTTGCGGTTCTTAGCTGGTTTCCCTTTCTCTAACGAGTTATTTTTTTTTTTTTTTCCACTTCTATTTCTTCCCCACCGCGTGACCGTCCTTTCGAACTATATATTTTTCACGCTACGTTAAACTCTCGGAGGCCTTTCTTTCCGCAGTCTGTCGACGGGCTTAGATAGTGTCGAGTGACGTACCTACTCACGATTACACATATATACATAGAATTCGTTGGAATCGAATTTGCTAATAATTAAATTGCGAGCTAGAACGTGCAACGAATTTCAAAACTGATTTTGAAATGGTTTATTCTCAGGATTTGAGAAACAAAGAATCATTTCTCTCCACTGAGAATTTCAGTCGACTAAAATCCATCCAAATTATTCTTAACGAAGATGTAAGGATCGATCATAAAATTGGGAGACATTTCTCGATCCAACTTTACGAAATCTAAAAGCAATGATGATCCGGTCACCAGCGTAACTGATGAATAGAATTCATCTCAGTGGATTATTCTCGCGAAAAACCGATTTGTTCAAAAATAACACGGAATATATCGTCTGATTAAAGCCGAATGGTCGTGTAAGCCGTTTTTGGCATTTAGCTAACATTAAGTACCCTCCCGTGCAGAGTCGTTGAAATGTCGCAGGAATTTAGGTGAACACACTGACCGAGCGAGAACGGTCAGTTCTATAGCTATACGACCTTAATTTACTTCGTTGGCTGTATACGATCTGGTCCACCCAGCGTGTCAGCCATATCCGGAATCACCCTACACGTTAGGACAACCCCGCGATGGCTGGTCCGACGAAGCTCCGATAACCCTGCACGATTCTGCGCTTATATGACGCTAAATTTGAAGGAAATATTTTTCACATTGTCTTTCCCCGGTTCTGTCCGGAATCATTACTGACTCGATTCAGCACCGCGATCTATCGCTAAGGAAAAACAAATTACTGAATTCTTCGGAAGAAAAGAAGCTGCTTTCTTTCACGCTGTGAAAACTTGAAGACCATTTAGGCGATACCATCAGAAAGCTCGAAAGTTTTTTCTGAAAGATGATAGGGGATCTTTATTCAATGCCGCAAAAAATCTATACGAATACATTATAATTCGTTATTCGATCTTATTGCAAATTCTACAGGCTATACTTGCCTTCATCGGTATTGTCAAAAATCTATTCAACTGGCGAAAGTCTGGTGAATATGTACATATGAAAATTCTTTTTGTTTTTCGACGATGAATTTCCCAGTATAGGTTTCTATGAGTAATTGACTGACATCCTGTAGACATTACATAGTTACTAAATTATTTGGGCGATTTTAATAATCACAATGCTTATTCAACCCTGCGTACTACTAACGCGGTAAACATCACGACCAAAACTCATATACATTCTACCCGTAGAACGAGAGATAGTTAATTCTACACGATGCAGTGCACGGACGAGTAGATATAATTATTTCAAAGTTTTCACATTGTCAAGTATATGACATGCTTACGACGTTAACTAAAACAGCATGACTGACAGTTTTTCGGAATATCAAAAGAGCTTTATTTGTTTCCCAATTTAATATGCAACAGTGATGAATAAGTGATCGTTGTGCATTACAAAGTTAAAGATTGATCAAGAGATGGGATAAAAAAGTAAGAAATTAAATAAAATAAGGAACGTGGTAGGGAGTCGGAAGTTAATAGAATTGGGGAAATGAAAATTGCTTACGTATACGGTAGAATACGGTGGATTTTACGGCCGGCTTGACTCACCCCTGTGGCAAAAAGCTAGCTACTACTCACTTGGATAACAATATATATGTATCTCTGGCGAATACCTACTCACTTGCAAACGTCTGCCGGGAGCTATGAATATTATATGTTTGGGCTACGTTAATATTTCATTTTGAGCATTGTTCGTTGATGAGACAGACTGGTGCGCAGAGTAGTTGCTATAAGTTCCGCAAGGCAGAAGAAGAAGAAAAAGAAAAAGAAAGAGAAGAGGAAGAAGAATGAGAAAAATACAAAAGTCGCAATTATGCGAACGTATACCTACGTCCTACGCTACCC
The DNA here is from genome assembly GCA_963992785.1 of Tenthredo livida. Taxonomy (NCBI): domain Eukaryota; kingdom Metazoa; phylum Arthropoda; class Insecta; order Hymenoptera; family Tenthredinidae; genus Tenthredo; species Tenthredo livida. The sequence goes on along the minus strand of OZ023071.1, from coordinate 2,727,114 downwards.
CTGTAAACGAAATCATTAAAATATGAAGTCATGTATGTCTGTCCCTTTGAACATTTTGAATTGTCGAAAATTACAACCTATCAAATTACAGATCGAGATAATACAGTCTTTCATGTGAAATATGGTCACAGACTTCGAGGATGATACCGGTTTTATATAAACTGCTAGTTTCAGGTAAGAGAAAATAATTTTCCTCCGAGATCAGAGGCTATGCACAAAGGTGTGTCTTGGAATGACAGAGAATGTTCATTTTACGGGAACGTGTTGGAATAGTCTGCAAGAAGGGGATGGGGGCTTTTCTGTAGCAACAGAAGTATCATACGAGAAGTAGTAGAATAGTTAATAGAACATAAGACGAGGAATACGAATAGGAAGAAGAAGAAGAAGATGAAGATGAAGACGACTTTCCGTCCTGCCTCCTGGTATGCTAGGCGATCCTGGTGTTCTCCTGCATGTAAGGGACGCAAAGCTCGTTCGTCGGGTCGTTGACATAACGTCCCATCTCCCACTCCAGAAACTGGTAGCAGTTTTGTTAGCAGCCTTGTACTTCCCTCCGGGCTCTTCAAAGGAAGACTTGGTTAACTGTAGGGCGGTAGATGCGTACGAAGCACGCAACGATCAACGTATTCATACATATGCATATATATGTGTTTGTGTAGGTTGTGGGTGTGTGTAAGTAAGTACAAAGGCGTCAGGGCGCCTTCATCGTCCTTCGTCCTTCGTCCTTCGTCTTTCTTCCTTCTTCCATTTCCCTTGGTCTTTCGCTATTCCTATTTCGCCGTGGTGGTGCCCTTCGCGCACCACGACAGTAGGTAGAGAATAATTTAAGAGGGATGAAAGTTGTCTCTAATAACACCCGCTAGAAATTCTTGAAAATTGAGAGATTCGGCGGTGAAACGGCATAGCAGTCTGACATTGGGTACTTTGTTACTTTTGCTACTTCATTACTTATTCCCACTCGTAGATGAATATTTGACATTTGTCAGGGGATGACTTAGGGCGCGAGGGATTTCAGCTGGGAAAGGTAAGAGATTTTTATCCTCGTCCCTAATTCCTCGCTTCTATATCTTCGGAGGAAAACGGAAGATACTGATGCCTCCCATAAAACTAAAAGCTGCGCAAGTTATACGGCTCCGGATGTCATTTCAACTTTGGCGACAATGCGGACCATTAATGCATACCTTATACGTACTACTACCTATGTCAGTTCGAAATACATTCAGCACCGTTCAGCGCACTCCACATTCACTCCTTAATACACATTCCGTCGCGACAGGTAGACACTGTCTCGTGCATAGTAAGAGGGAAGTTTGAGCAACAGGAATATAACCCCGAGACCAACTAGCACCAGACGTGCTAGCCAGACGATGTTTGCGAATTGCTATGTATGTACGCTAACTCCAAGACCATATCAACTTCACTGCACTCCGAAACGAGATATCAGCTGAATGCCAGGAATACATTAGGAATCGCAAATATTCTCATATATACTGATATTAGGGTGGTCCTCAATTTGATCGTATTTGAGTTTCCGTGCTCCCATGGGTCAGAACGTCCCGAAATATTATATAAAAAAAAAAAAAAATGTCGCCAAAACCCCAGGTTCCTATCTCAATTCTAAGTATAAAAAATTTCTTATCCCCAAATTGTGACGAATAAAATTTTGTCGTTAAAAGTCTGTAAATTTTGATTATTCTAAGCGCCATGCGAATATGCGATAGGAAGTAAAAATACACCTCGAAGTACGAAAAATCGTGTGTCATTTAAGTGGGAAAAGTTCAAAGGCTTTGAGATACCTATACCTGGGATTTCGGAATCATTTTTTGTATACATTTTGAGCCATTTTTTCCCATGGGAGCATCAAGATTCGAGTATGTCCGAATTAAGGACCACCCTAGAGGACCTGATCTCAATTTCTGAGAATTCTCGAAATAAAGACTACCTTTGGACATAAAAAGTGATCAGTGAAGGCTGAGAGAACCATTGATTCGTAAAGTTACTCAGTTGAAACTGATCCTTTATTCCCTCATTCGATACACGTCCATAAAACCAGGAAAGATTCGTATAGAAGAATAATGAAACGACCGTCGTTAAGATCGTAGACTTTGCCTTCCACTTTTCTTCCTCTCTTATTCTTAGATGTAGTCTTTGTTTTTCTTCTGCCTTCATGTTCTTTCGACTCTTCCAATTACCAACGGCTAATGGCATAGTATCAAGAACGGAGATGATGCAGTGCAGACAAAGGGCTTCTGTAGTTGCGGTTTTACTCGACCACGTGCACTTTGGACAGAAATAATTCCATAATTTATTTCCAACTAATGTAAGCCAATTAGCGTTATATATTCATGGGGACCAGGGGCTGGATGAACCCTTCCTCCATCAACCCGTATAGAACTGCGCGTACATTAACAATTGCACTGGGGAGATTGTCGACGTTGAACAGTCAGCTATACCTACTATGGAGAACAAGAGCCGTGTGTATCGCGTAGGTTAAATATTCACATAGCTCCATGCTGCAGTTACTGAGCTGTTATGTTTTTTTTTTAATTTTTTGATTTTCTATTTATTTATCCTATTCTGCGGTGAATATTTATTTTTTCAATTTAGCATATGGGTTGTTTACTTGATATTTAATGAATCTACTGACAAGGCCGTCACACGCGTAAACGCTGCGAGAATTTGAAGATATAATCGTGAAAGAGAGGAAACGAGAAAAATAAAAATGCAAAATGCGACTTCTCTAAGGCATTTGATAAGATAGATCATGATATATTGTTAAGTAAACTTGCCTCTTGTGGTCTACAAGGCTGCCTGGTCTTACTACTCTCATCGTACCTACATGACCGTAGACATGTCGTTGAAGTGGATGGGTGCCGGTCTAAATCTTTCGTACCTACCTCTGGTGTTCCTCAAGGGTCCAACCTTGGTCCTCTACTTTTCAACATCTTTATAAATGACATCGTGTCCTCTCTGTGCAGCAGCGTTTTATTATATGCTGACGACCTCAAGCTCTTTCGCACCGTTCGGAGTCCTTCTGACTGCCTAGCGCTGCAGCTCGACATCGATCGTGTTTCCGTCTGGTGCGCTGCCAATCGGCTACATCTTAATATAAATAAATGCAAAATCTTATCGTTTCACCGCACCTCCGATCCCATCATCTACGATTATGCTGTTAGCCATGATGCACTTGTCAGGGTCCTCTCCACCGTGGACCTGGGCGTAACCTTTGACTCCGGACTCAGGTTCTCCCAGCATATTGCGCGTACTGTCGCATCCGCCACTCGCATGCTTGGCTTCCTTTTCAGGACCTGTAGATCCTTTAACACTATCCGAGCTTTTACGACGCTCTATTATGCCTACGTGCGTTCTAGGCTTGAGTACGGGTCCCTGGTCTGGTACCCTATCCACGCTAAGGATGTCAAGCTAATCGAGGGTGTGCAGCGTAAATTTCTTAAATATCTTGCGTTCAGAATTGACTCCGTCTACCCTCCGCTTGGGTCCAATGGTCTAGACTTATGTTGCCGGTTTGGCGTTGCTAATCTGGCAGCGAGGCGCGACATTGCTGCGGTCACGTTTGTCTACAAAATCCTATTGGGTGTGATTGACTGCCCGGATATTCTATGTCTCTTGCCGTTTCATATACCCCGTATTGCCGCTCGATCGAGCATGTTTTTTTATCTCGAACGTGCACGTAGCAATGTTGCGCTTCGTTCGCCGGTCTATACCATGTGCAGTAATTTTAACGAAATTGCGGTGCTGTGCGACCCTGGGCTTATGGGGCTCCCTACTTTTATTAATGTTGCTCGAAGTCATTTTACCTTATAGCGTTTCGCCCCTTTCTCAGTTAAGTTTAAGTTTTCTTGTTATATGTTTCTTTTTATTTTTATTTTATTTTTAATATTTTTATTTCATTTTTATATTTCTATTTTTATTATTTATCTTAGTATTCATATTTGTATTTACGGACCTTTTTGGTCCACTTGGTCTTCCCTGTTATATCTTTTGTAATGTGCCGTGTGCTGACTCATGTATTTCTTCTACTGCCCTTTTGGGTTCGCCTGTTGGGCTGGGCTTAATTAAATAAATAAATAAATAAATAAATAAATAAAAAATAAAAATGAAAAAATATTTTGTTTCTCGTGAAGAACGATATGCTTAAACAAAGTTTCCTTCGCTTGCCCCCGCTCTCACACTTCGCTTATTTCGATATCAGCAACAGGAGTCGTGCGTCTTCATAAACCACGCATTAGTTTCAAGAACACGACGTCATAATTTGAAAAGTTCCATGCTGTATTATTTATGAATGTAGGCAGGTAGGTAGACGTAGGTTGGTTGGTTGGTAGGCAGGTAGGGTACGAGAAGAAGTCTTTTCGGAAAGTTTGTTAATACAAGATGGATCGGCCAAGAGTTGAGTAATTATGTTTTATGGATTTCAGATGGGCAAGCGAGATGCAAGTATTATTTATCGTGTAGAGAATCGCGAGAATCAAATGGTGAGAAACGAAGAAAAAAAGAAGAGAAGTACTAGAAGAAGAAGAAAAAGAAAGAATCGTAACGACGGTTTGAAATTTTTCTAAAAGTAATGTATAAGTTTTGTGAAACAAAAAAAAAAAGAACAAAAAAGCACCAAAAGGAAAGGGAAATCTGTTTTTCTTGTTTCCTTTCGCCACGTAGGGTACACCGGTTCTATATCGCGATGTTTTTGTTCTATTCTAAAAAGCCCACAAGCGATAGATTATTTGTTAACGTCATATCCAGGGCATTATTACAGTAGCTTGGTACAACTATAAACTATATAAGTTCGGTGTGGTAAACTTTGCTAAAGAGGGTATCCCCCGCGTTTCTTGCCACAGTTGCCTACAAGGCAACAATCTCGCAAAGCCTCAATTACACACAAAGAGACTAATGTGGTTGTTTCCAAGTTGTCGCTTAAAATCTTGTCAGGGATCTCAGTAACGCTAATTATAACGGAACAGAGAAGCTAGCCTAGCTATCTACTAGGTAGGTACTTGACACGTGGTGGGGGTAAAGACAGAGTAGATACCTTTGTCTGCAAAAGTAACATTAATAACTGTTGACGTTATGACGAGGTGAAAGTATTCGTTATCTGATGTACAATTAGCAGTAATAACATAAATTTATCAATAAATTATCGATTAGATTTTCAAATCAATTGTAATACAGCATTTTCACATATTAATTTATATTAAAATTTCATTTCATTAGTTCGCACATGGTTCGCGGGCTCTCGTTGTTTGAAAATAACTGCTTTGTGTACTAGAGATATGTTACGTACCGCAAACGGGGGAGGAAATGCCTTTTATCATTTGAACAGAAAGTTTTCATCAGAGAAAGAAAATAAATAATAATAATAATAATAATAATACTCATGATAATGATAATAATATTATAAATAAAAGAGACGATTCCTTTATCACGTTAAAACGTACTGTGTTACACAAAAAGTTATATACGCGTAAATAACCAGGAACGATTTGCCTGCGGACGTTAGTTCACCGAGTGCGTTAAAGCCGGCCCAGGCTCATGTCAGCCGAGAATTCTCATGCAATTACAAAGCACGTGTCAAGCGAAGTTACGCGAATGGTATGGAATAGAGTTGGCGGTGAGTACTGTTCCGGATATTATGTTTGACTTTGGAGTAATATGAACGGTACCCGTAGGTGGGTAGGTGGGTAGGTGCAGGGTATATGTTCCGCGGACATCAAATAGTAAAGTTCGCGAATGAGTATACCCCTGTATAGTATCGTACCTACCGAACGATGTATCCGAAGGAGAAAATGAAAACATCCCTTTTATACTTGCGAGTATTTAATCCATACGGCTTGTATACGGTCCAATTAAAAATCTGACTATATATATACCGTGAAGTTAAAACGGGATTGAATCTGATTCATAATCAACGAGCCGAAGGGATGTTTGCAGAATCCTGCAGACGTTCACATTTGTGTTTCTTTATAGAAATGAGAATCTTTAGATTCCGACAAGTAATTATTTCCTTCGATATCAATTGAGCCGAAATGTATTGTCCGCGAGTAACAAGTTTCATATCTTCAATTCATTCACCAGGATCAATTAATTAATATATCTCTACCCCTTCGGACGGGGGATAAAAACGAACGGGATGAAGAGGTCGAGGGAAGATTCGCGGGAGAAAAGGAAAAAGGAAAAAGGGAAAAGGGAAAACGGGGCGCTCGAAGACGCTCATGCTTTATTCAGATGACCACGTTGAAGAGGGTCAAACTGTTGTTGTAGACTAAGGTGGCTTCGTGCCTCTCGAGTCACTTGCTCGTTCGCTTGATTACGATACCAGGACTCGCGGTGATGGGGGATGCAATAGAAGCTACCTTCCGTCTAATATCACCCTAAGCTAAGGCTGTACTCAAAGCTTGGGTTTGCTCTCCCTTGTTTTGTCAAGCCTATATAAATATACACGAATATCTATAGAATTAAGAGGGAGGGCGAGAGAGAGGGCGTCAGATGGAGAAAACGAAATGAAGTAGAAATTTAGGGACATTTCTTATCACCAGTGGCTGAAAATGGTATAAGGAATGAGATTATATTTCTGAATGGAATAGATATGAATAAAAAATTTCAACCACCACGGACGTCAATGGTTAAATGACGACCCCATACCACTCTAAACTATTAAGTGGTACTAACGAGGTGCCCTTCAGACGGATGCCTAACAAGGTCCAGCCGGCAAGTCCTCCGCACTCAACTTTCATTTCACTAAGGCCTCTCCCCAGTCGTCTTCATCAAGTCGTCCCACCCTTTCATCCGTCGTCATCTCTTAGCCCTACGGCTAACCTTAATTAAACAGTTCCACGCCCAAGTTCACCACTCGAATACAAAAGCAACTCCCTTATTCTCTCGGTATTGTACCGTCAACCCCCTCGACGATTGAAATATTCAGTTTTTATACGAGTCGTGCGTAAAAACTGCACATTTTTTCAGGGTTCGAAATGACGAATACTGCTGCAGCGCATAGCGTTATAATTCTTTTCATCAAATTAGGTTTTCATCAAAATTAGAAATCTCGAATAGATTATTCGCGTGTATAGGTATATGTGCGTGTTACAGGTGTTTTTCTGTCAGATCTTTGACGTTATATTCATAAGCCTATAAGCTTGAGACAATAGGTATTACGTACATCACTGATGTGAAGTAAAGCAGCTTAATGTTTACACTAGAGAATTTCGTCAAAATCAACGGGATATACTTGTTCTGCACAATAATTTGTGTATGAATACACTCCGATAATTTCAGTACCGGAATAAACACGTAATGAAATAATTTACACTCCGGTAACGGGCGCCGACAAGCATCACAAACTATCAGATCATCTTACAAATGTCTGATATTGTATACAGAAACTAAAATATTTCCCTTCTTTCGAAATGGATTCCATAAATATTGAATATGGTATCGAAGTACTTTACGGTGTTCTTTTTATATCTCTTTTTTTTTTACAAAAATCGGCACGATATAAGCCCCAATAAGCTCACCTCGGCCCAACAGTTGAAGCGATTTTTGAAGCTCTTGGATGAGCTGTAGGTACGTTCCACGCTTTCAATCATAATTTTTTAGCTTTTGTAGTAGTGAACAGAAAAAAGGAATTCAATTCAAAAAAAAAAAAGGAAAAAAAAGAGAAAAAAAATCGTTGGGTGGTTACCGAGTCGTTAGCAGTTCACCTCTCAATGTAAATTAGACGTTTTGTTCTTCTCCGCTAAGGCGCCATTTCTACTCCTTCAGAAATATGCTAAAATATATCAGCTCGGTACAGCGAAGAGCTGTAAGAGAGCGAGTGTTTAGTACTTTAGTCGTTGGTATATCTACTACGCAGTAGAATTTACAAGAGAAGACAGATTGTCACGTTCTGCCATTTCCGCGGCGAAAGTTTAAGTCAGTTAACGCAGTTTGTATCAGTGGGTATATAATAAATGCAAAAATTCATGGGAAATATGGAAATTACCGGCATCTCCTTTTGAATTTATAATATCATTGGCTTCTTTGGCATATATAAAAAAAGAAAAGAAAAAAGAAAAAAGAAGAAAAAAGTAAAAAGAAAGAAAACAAAAAAAAGGGGGGAACTAAAGGTGGTAAAATCTACGGGTCAAGGATCACCATTTAAGCCTCAAACTTCAGTTTGAATATAAAGACGCTTTGAAGTTTGAATTTCCACTAAAATATAAAGTACGAGCTAGCCGCTAGATAATAATGTATAATTTTCACCTGGCTGAAAATGGGGGAAAGTTATTTCACCGCCAAGCAGCGAGGAAGAGTTGATGGAAAATTTATTCTACAGAATTCGGTGAAAGCACAGCTTTATTCAAGTATTTGTGAGGATCAAATTTTTCGAGACAATCACATCTCATACGTCTATTTGACGGATCTGTATGATATGATGAAACGAAAGAAGTATAATATTTGCTGTTGTCTCGTCTAGTGTGGAAAAGTTGTTTCTTGATCTGAGCCAATATGGGGAAAGCTTTTTTTTACTTTTTCTTTTTACTTTTCTTTTTTCTTTTTTTTAAACTCATAACATCTTGGGTTTCTATAACTTGTTTCTGAAAGTTGAGAATTCGACGTAATGTATAATACGAGTATTTTCCTACATTTTCGAACAGTTCTGTTTTTTTTGTGATTATATATTTGTATCCTCAGCCAGAAAACAACCACGATATTATAAGGAAGTCGCAGGATTTTCGGAAGAATGAATTTTCGTCTAAAATTTTTTGCGAATACAGAAGTAAAATCTCAATATTCTTTTTTCCAATTAGTATTATATTTGGTCTTCCATTTCCTTCGATTCGATTTAATAGACCGTTTATTACCCACGTCTGAAAATTTTTACATTATTAACATTGAACGTAGGTACGTAATTCAAGTTTAAATTAAACTTTGAATTAAGTTCTACAATTGTTTTTGCAGGAAACTCTAAAGCACGGTAAAGTACCTTCAGGGTTTGTTTCTTTTTCCAAAAAATTATAATCAACTGACCGAGAATTTCATACGAAAAAAAAAGAGAAAAAAGAAAAAACAAAAACGACAAGCTTTTTACATTATCATTGTATTTTTAACTTTCCGAAGAGATAAAAAGTTTCGATCTGGCGGTATCCTAGCAGTTTTTAGAATACAAATTTCTCACAGCTACTTGTACCGATAGATATAATACTAAATTCAAAGGGATTCCTCAGTTGACGAAAATTCAGCACGATAAAATGATAAGTTGAGAAAAATTTCACCCAATTATAATAAACCCCCCTTCCATATTCTTTAATTGGCATGCATTGACACTGATATTTCTGTAATACGAGACGAGTGTTTTTGGCCTAGATGTAGATAATCGATGACTTCCCAGGTTATTATACCTTCATGAATTAGCCATTAGAGCACTCTGTATCCCCTCAACTCCTCAACGTCCGCGTCGTCTCGCTCGAGTAGAAGCTCTCATTAAGAGTGTATAACGTGCCTTATACGAAACTCTTCAGATCACTTGTGGTCCTGATCCATAGAATCCCTGTTCTTCTTCTGTGGATAAAGCTCAGGATAGATAGAAGGAAATAAAGAAAGAAAGAAAGAAAGAAAGAAAGAAGGAAAGAAAAGAAAAGAAAAGAAAAGAGGGAAAAGACTAAAAGAGAGAGAGAGAGAGAGAGCTAGAGATTTATATATTGGTGATGAGGGGGGAAGGCCTGGACCTAAACCTTATCGACCAAACCCGTGCAAATAACCACGAGCATCTAGCAAAGGGAGGAAGTGTAAAGGGTGAAACGATCGAGGAGCGCACGTCCTGCTCGATTGGGTCAGCCCGAAGGCCGAGCGATAAATCACGCGTCTGTAATTACCTGTCTCGTACGCACCTCGACCCTCTAGGTTGCGACCAACGCAGTACCGACGCGGTTCCCGACGCGACGTCAGACAAGGTGCCTGACAACCCCTAGCTGCCCGTCTATTGCCGTCTAACTCGAGAGACAGACGTTTCAAGGAGAGGATTCCCCAGCTACGAACAATTAGCTGTAGTTTACCTAGCTGGTACCTATATCTACAAATGTCGCAAACTAATTGCCATTTGACGTAACAATACGTACCGGGACATAAATTGCTTCTGAAATTTGTATCGAAATTCTATAAGTATTGCATTGAATTCGATTAAAATTTAGTCAAATTTGGAGAATGAAATAAATAATAATAATTAAAAAAAATGAAAAAAGAGCCGCTGCTTTTAACAAACGACCGAATAATTTTCGAGGTCTATCAAAGAGGGTTGATATTCTACGGCCGGATATAACTATACGCTTGTTTGCATATTGTTTTGTCGATTTCGGTGTGGCAGGTATATCCACGTGCATTAACGCGAGAGCAAACAACACAACTATATATAGGTACACGTATGGATGGCACGTAGGTATAGGGTGAATATGGTTGGGGGCTTGATGGAAGCCATTTCTCATAATGTATTCCGTTTGTTCTACCGCGAGACATAATGCCACGCCCTAACCATTGTCGTTGAAATTCTCGAGAGACCGCACGATTACCTTCAACGCCTACAACGCATCGTCCCACTTCCTGCGGAGGAACCTGGTGCAAGAAATTTCACATTTATACGCATACATACCTCATTCTACGTCGACGAACAATTTACTGTCTATTCTTCTTGCTCTATGCTTGTGAATTTTGACGAAAATACAGTTTTTCATAAACGAATATGTACCTACATAAAAATACGATGATGTTAACTGATGAATTATTCGAAAGGAGTTTCTTACATTTTTATTTTTTTCTTCCTATTTATTGATTAACAAAGTAATTAGAATTTTCGGATATATTTAGTCTGTATCTGTAGTATATTATGGGGATGTGATAGGTATTTATAAAATATAATGATAAAACACGCCAAGTCTTTTATCGAGGGGTGAATCGTAACTTCACACCAGATAAGACAACTCGACTATCCCCGTAGCGAATTAATCCTTCGCAATTCTAAAAGCTCGGGACCCGCTGTGTTTCCTGTGTAAAGATTGCGGCGAGACATGCCAAGCCGGGTCTTATACGATCCTACGAGATCTCGGCGCCCCCGTTCCGTTAATTTATTTGGCCAAGCCCAGGCGCTGACCCGATTGTACGAAAAATTAATTGCCAGGAATGAGTGCGTATATGTGTAATAAATATATAGGTAGGAATCATACTCGTATAATACCGACGAAGCAAAAGGGAGAATTTCTTTTCGGGTGAATTAGTAATGCCCGAGGGGGATGGAGGAAATCGATTGTTCCAGGAACTGGGATAAAAGAAAAACGAAACTATTGAACGAATGATTATACGGGAATTATGAATGGACAGTTTATTCATCCCTCAGAATCGTGTATAGAGATTGAATGATGAAATAAATGATATGGATGAACGTGAAATAAGTATGAAAGCAAACGGAGTCGAATGGCTTCAACCCTTGAATGAAAAAATATCGAATTTGAGTAGGAAAATCCAAGGGTAGCCAATAAAGCTGGATTATGAGATATTTTCAGTTATTTTTTGCAATCCGTTTCGGAGCCAATGGCAACGTGGTTAATCCCACTTAGAGCGGGATGGTCTTTTGTTTAAATATTTACGAGCACGTTCGTTTGCTATCCGGCACGTAAAGATAAAAATAGAAAGGAGGAAAAAGGAAATAAATAAAGAAGAGCTCTGATACTAGGTACAGGGAAAACGTGTGGCTAGTTTAATTTACGCGTTCCACCGGCTCGCTATACTAACCGATACTCGGAACTGACCACTTTTCATCGGGGCCAGTTCGTACATCAACATAGTAGAAATAGAAGAGAAGTTTTAGTCTGACACACAAAACGAATATCTGTAGCACAGGGTGAAAAATAAGCTCGAACGTATGCCTAACAGCAGGGGAAAAAAATGTATGCAGAAAATGGGATAACAATAATTTGTCACAATGTTGATTATGGAGTCTAGTAATCGCGAGCCGGAATTGTCAGTCGGTTGTATACGTCTCGGGATATGGTAGACTTGCAGCCGCCTAGCTTCGAGACAGTAAGCTCTGGGGTGGTAGGCCTAACTACGAACTGAATGAGTAATTAATCTCTATTGATCCCTCTATTTGCATAAGCCCGGCTTACCGACTGCCCGCCAGCTCTGGGCCGCACTCATACTGAACCGTGCTGAGCCGGGTGAACAAGACTACGTCAGAGCAACGTAGGCAACTGGTACCGAGTACCCACCTATCTCAAATCCAGCATCCCCTCGCTTGGAGCAAGCAAGCAAGTAAGCAGGCAGGCAGGCAGGCAAGATAGCTTCTTTGGAGTATAAAGCAAGTATGGAGTTTGGCTTATAGCAGAGAAATACACGAAAGCCTTTAGAATTAGTGGCAAAGTGGAAATTTCGAATCACGTTAAAAGAACCCGCAGGTATTTAAATCCTAGTCCGTGATAAAAGGAATGAGATAAAATTTATTTTAATATGAATTCGTATAGACTCATTATAAGAATTATTAGGGCAACGATTATAATCTCAGGTTATTGTAAGCGAGTAAATTTGAAAAGATTTATGGAAAAGTGTATTTCATTCAGCGAAGAATTAAAGGCCCGGGGTGTAGGTACGTTATCGTGCTAGTCAACGGCGGAGCTACTGGTACATTAATCACTCCTCTAATGCCGGCACAAAAGAGTTAAAGGTTTGTTTAGAAAATTTGTTTCAACTTTATGAAAGGCGCTAATGGAAGGCGGAGGAATTTAAGACGCTTCCTTGTGTTGCAGCCAAAAAATTATATTCCAACTATACTAAACAAAATTAATTTAGTTTAATTAACCGGCTTCTAGGTATAAGATTCCATCATTAATTTTATATTATATGAGCTGATAAAGAACCGTCAAATTTATACCAAAAGAGCTCTTTCCATTCCGTCGCATGGGCAGATAAGTGGTCGTTTAAAAAATCGGCCACACAATTATTGAGCTCCAGGAATGGCGGCATACTTTTTGTTGAACAATTTTCTATTTCGAAGAATCGGTTATACCTACCTACGTTCGCGGCACGGTGGCAATCGGTGCCGTGCGATCTTCGGATTGGGTTATTTGAAGGTATTTTTCTACCGTTTAGAATTTAGTTTCGTCCACATACTATAACTGCGCCGTTGTAAAAGTAAATTATGGCTGTGCAGGCAGTGTAAAAAATAAAAATAATAAAGGCAAAATGAAATTGCAATGAATTTTTCAGCAAGCTGAAAAGCTGCATGCATACATTCGCCTAGACAAAATCGCGTCCGCTATAAGCTGCACATGGGAACTCCAGAGACGTTGAGCGAGCAGCCTAGTATACCTAGTTGAAAATTGTTAGGTAATGGTTTTACTCCAGGGTAAATTTTCGCCTCACCAAGTGTTGAAGGTGCGAAATACCCGGCAAAAATACTCCACAGTCACTCGGCATTGAGCTTGGCCATTTTTCATTTTATGAAAGAAACTGAAAGCCAAGAGAACGAGAGAGATATAACGGGAAAGATGAATAAGAAGGAAGGGAGATGAGAGTGGAAATGTTTTTTAGTCAATTTATTTTGCGAATAATCGAAGGATCCTTGAGATCCGCGATTTCTCTAATCATGGGAAATCATCATGATGGGTAAAGTTGAATTAATAAGAGTGTTTTCGGTGAAATTATTGGCGTCCCTGCTGCGTAATCCGTAAGTGGCGTATAGTACGAAACCGTATAGTTGCCCTTGCGGCACGGTTCGGCGATTCGAATAAATCGCAGTAGAGCACAACACGGACTGGCGGATTCTTGGCATCTTGGGGATATATCTGCTATCTACTACGTGCTCGAACTTTTAGTCCGTTGGCACGCGCTGGTTGAACTGCACCACCTACAGAAACGGTCAAAAGTTTCAGTCTCTGCACTTGAAAGTACCACAAACCTTTATTTTTCATCGTCATTCGGGAAGTTCAATTGCGTGAAACTACTCCTAAAGCCGTAACAACTCACGATCAGAAACAACGAGACCGGAATTTTATAACAGTTTTAATTTCTTCTCATCGCGAAATGGCGAGGAGTAGAATCTCTTATATCTTACTCCGAATCCAGGGCATCCTATCGGTCTTTATAATTTGAAAATCGGTGATTTCGAACTTGGAAAAAAAAGGAAAAGCTATCGCAGAATATTACAGTTACGCAGAAAGTTTCAAACTCTTGACTGGCAGTGTACTTTATAGCATGGGTACTAAATCTATATACTCATTCAGAAGTAGATGGATATGATGTGCTCAGAAATTCATGTACCTACTCGTAATACCAGCTGGATCTATTCTTCCATCTCTCTCTCTGACTGTATGAGAAAAAAGTATGTCAAGTATTTAAAAAAAAATAAAAAAATAAATCCTCAAGTATGTGAGATTATTTTTTTTCTCACTTTAATCATTCAGGCATATGGCCACTCGGCGACCATTGCATTGATGCCACTCTCAGGATGCCAATAAAAGGCGTAAAACATGTTTGGTTGAACCATACCAAGTCACGTCGTGGCTGGAACTTAAAAGACAGGAAGTAGCAACCCTGTATGAAGTTTACGTCCGAATTTAATTGCGTACCCACTCTTCGTCGGTGCGTTTCTATCCGTCCTTTAGTATTATTATAGCGGTCGCACGCGAGCGAATTCAGTTTACGATGATTCGTACTTTTCGCACGTTTATTGCCGACCACTATACAGCAGCTACTATACCAGAGAACGAGGGTTTCCCCGCAGCTCGTTTTTAGTGGAGAATTTTGGTCTGCCGCTGGTTTAGCTTGCTCGTGTCCATACGTAGGATATGTAGGTAGGTATATACATAGGTGTATACTAACCACCTACATGCGAACGTGTATGCGGTTGAAATTTTCATTACGTGTTTTGCATTCGGTGGACAGCAACTAGCAGGGGTTCACGCGATAGAATAACTTCAGCACGTGTGCAACCGCGACACGTTACAGATGTATGAATTTTCCAGTCTGTCACCCCGCTTTGGCGGACGTCTCTCGTACCTACCTATCCCTATATCCCGTCTACCTACCAGAAATCCATACTTTTATTTTTATCTTCTTCTTAACCAGAAAATGTTCAATAGAGCTGTCTGAGCCTCAGCTCCCCTGACAAAATGTCTCTTTCTCCCTTCTGCCTGAGTTTACACAGTGTATTAAATCAATAGATAGAGGTGGGCATGTATACGCATGTATATGTACATATGGTACATCTACACGTGTATAACCATCGTTGGAAACGTTTCAATTCAATGGCGTAAACCAGTAAGTGCAAACTCGTTGACTAGGAATACAAACAGCGCGGTAGTAGATAGTTGATTGAAGATACATCGCGCGGGCTTCAACAAACGTTGAGCATTATACCTACAGCTAGGAACTAGATTTTCCATTAAAATTATATCCTGCACAGAGAAGTTTGATACTACATAGAAATCATACAAATTGTCACATACACATATGTATATCAGCGGCACTTAAAGCAGCCAAGTATATCAAGACTAACGTTGATACACATCTGCATGAAGCAAATGCCAAACGCGAAGATGAGAGATATACAAGATTTCTGATATGACATCTCATGGCATAGTGAGTGCAGTTCTCAGAGGAAAGCCCCGAGGTGGGTTTGCAGTGGCTGATGGTGTAGACGCAAAAGGGTTGACAGTTCCAGCGATAAGATTCACCGACCCTCGTCGTTCTCTTTGCTATTGACACTGGTGTAGAAAGTTGTTTCCTTAATGAAAGGTCTCGTCATTTACTGTAGATGCGATCTGGGATTCTAAATAGCGTGAGAATTGGTTCAGTCCAATTAGCAACGGCAAGTCGCCTTCCCAGTTTTTTCGCATTACAACCAGTGAACGGAATTGGAAAACCAGATATTCGCGGATAGTTGATCTTCTGTAGTAACCATCACTGAGGCTGTCCGTCAACTTGTGCTAAGCTCTAGCGAAGATTATCGGATTTGAAGCTATACTCGCGAATGGGAAGTCTATGTCATTGCGGTAAGGATGGGTTTGTATGTACATCGGAGTGAAGTTCCGAGTCGCGAACGTGTGCGAGTGTTTATTCGATACAACAAACAGCCGTGAGATACAAAATTACAACTGGGAGTAATTAACCTTTGCGATGCTGACGCCGTTGGCACTCGTCCAGCAGAATTCGTCCAGTACGATTTCATTCCCCGTTTTCATATTTCTACGCTCAACGATTTTCCTTGACCACTTACCAATATGATATAACTTTAGTGGGGTAGATGTACGTAATACCTACCTATCTACCTTTGTTTTACGAGGCAGTAAAAAGTCTCGCTCCAGAAATGAGATTCGAACATGAAAGCGTAGAAACGCGTGTATACACCTGGATGTCTAAGGGATGGTAATAATGTCTGACCAAAAAATAGAATTTTCTTTTTTTCCACGTCTTATGGGACATGAAAATTATTTGAATTAGAAACCCCGTTATTTTATAAAGTAGCGAGCGGTATGAACAATATGAAAGTACATTAATCTCACATAGCGTACGATGTACAAGCGGACGAGTATCGTTATCAATTAAGCCTCGCTTGGCATCTGGATTGGACAAACGGAAATAAATTGTTCCGCTGTCTGGACAAACATTACCTTTCGTAGGACACGTCCTGTAGAGGCAATATATTTCAGAGTGAGCCTATCCACCCCTACCCCGTCAGTTACAGACGCACTCCGGAACGATTGCAGTACTTTTATGGTTCATTTTTACGAGCTCAGCATCAGACGCTGTTACCCGACGCTAGGCGACGCTAGGCGACGCGAGGCGACACGAGACTGCAAGGGTGTAAGGCATTCATATTATGTTTACTTTACACGCCGTATCACCGAGTGCAATACGCTACGGTTACGGTACCGTATGGCTTTTCAAATCCCTGAGTTCGATTCTCATGCAAAGTACCTTATACGTATAGGTATACGTCTGTCGATATATATAGGAGAAGGGAAACACTTCAGGAGGCAAAACTCATGGTGCATTGAAGACTTTTGATTACCCTCACGACCTTGCGACAACTATAAGTAACATATTGTGAAACAGACACGGGTTATCCTGCGGGAATTCGAGGCGATTTAAATTTCCCGAAAATACCCCATCTCGAAGCCATCCCATTGAAAGGATCCTCAAAGTTCTTTAGAAAAGAATGATAAGGGATGATTGAGAAAGAAGCACCTCTAAGTGCAGGTAGAAATTGTGTATAAAAGTCATCGTTTTTATAGGTTCAAAGAGCACGAGGTCGCGAAAGCGAAGCCTGTACGAAACGAAGCCAACGGGAACACCAACACCGGAATAAAACGGCGTTTATGACTTTTCTGTGGCACGTGCGACTTGCACAGCTCTCATTCCTCCGGTGTACCGGGTGTTGGGACCGCCGAGATCAGCTCACCTTTTACGTAATTTTCGTCCCACCCCTGCAGACACCGAATTACGGTGTGCAGCTGTCACCCGTTTTATTGCCAACGGTGCAGCAGTTTCGAAAATGCATACATAGATACAAGGGGTAGGTATACGAGTATCCCTATGGCTAAGGACTAGATACATTGAAAATTTCGAACTTTGTAAATGGAGTTGGTTGTAATTTCCGAAACCATAGATGAACTGAATATTTTTGATACGGATAATGCTAGTGACTCTGAGTTACGGTTAGCTAGGAGCGAATGATCTAGGAGATTATAATGGAGTCGCGATGTGTTTGAATGTACATAATGCAAAAAGTGAAGCCATGACTGAGCTGCTTGCGTGGACTGAAGATGTAGCTGCCATTATTAGAGCGGACATTTGACGTGATATAATACCCGTAAGTACCTTCTCCATTAGCAGCTCGAGTTCCTTATTCAAATTACGTCTGTTCTGCCCTAGCCTAACCCCCTAAGACAAGCCCTATTAGTTACAGGAGAGTTGGGCTCCGTAGCAGTTAGTTGCTGTTGAAAATCGTCGCTTATATGAATTATATCCATACATACCATATCCCATTGTCAGAATTGAATATACTACGACCTGTAATATCAGATTAACAGTAAAGCCAAAGCCGTTTCAACGTCAGTTGACATAATGCCCTCGTAATATGTGTGTTTTATAGACGAGCTCTGGAAAGCAGCGGTGCCCGGAGTCAATTTATTCACCAAATTACGTTGGGCATTAATTTAAAGACACTGTGTTGTTGTGAGCGAATGATATTCAACATTTTTGAATAATAAAATAATTAGGATTATAATGTGGCAGGAAATTAACGGAAGGAGTTAGCGTTGGCGTTGTTTGAAACAGAAAATGAAAAAAATGGACAAAAAAAAAACTAAAAAAAAAAAACAAAAAGAGTTTGTTTAAAAACGCGAAACGAAGCAAAATTTTTTTTCCGTTTTTTCTTGTTTCAGAAGAAAAAACAAAATAATATAAAGAGCGACAGTCAGCTAATTTAATAAATGCGAAGAGGACACGTTCGCGCAGTTTTCCTCACACTCGTGCGATGCTAACTTCTGTTTGCATTATTTCAACCGCTCAGCAATTCGCTCTGGGGGTAATTCGCAGATCGCAAAACCCACAGTTAGAATACAGGATACGGGATATCATGTGTGCGTTGCGACGCTATGTGTTAACAGCGCGGCGCTAGAACGCATTCTCCAATGTCCCATTATTTCGTTGCAACCCATAATACCTTCCACGGTTCTATTTGCGAGGAGAATTAATGTTCCGGTATTACCTACTCGAATCGTCAAAGTCTTTGTTTAGCCGGTATGCTGCTACGTATACACTATATATATAGAAACGTCGACAATTTAGCTAAGCGGGGTGAGTAGCTTTGGAAAAACTAATCACTCGGGATAATGGATTAAATTACACCTCCCTAAGTATCAGGATTCTCGAAAGATCCGAATTCCTCATTCAGGTGCGTAAGAAAGTTTTATACGGTAAAACATCGCGAACTACTCTGATCTCTCCGATCTTCGAATGGCGAATAATTCGTATAGGCATACGGTTTTTGATTCCGGATCGTATACGATTCTATATGAATCTGTATCGTGTCTATCCGGCATTTTATGCAGGGCAAGGTCGTATACTTCGTGTAAAAATGCAACAGTAATTGCGAAGTCAACTGTCAGCATGCGAATTCTTCGGGCCGTTAGCGTTCATCGGATCTGCATAACGGCGAGTATAAATATTATGATCAAAGCTCACTGATTAATTGCAGGATAGCCGAAGAAGGGTGAATAACCAAATAACCTTCCCCGAAAATATCCGGCCAAATCGTTTCTCTAGCTCTTCCGTCTCTCCAGAGTTTGAACGATGTTAGTGCGTGTCCAGGACGGAACAAGATTAATGGTAGACCGCAAAAGTGGGTATGGCATTTCTCGCACTTTGCAGTCTAAGTATGTACCTACTGTATTGTTAAGAGGAAAACTATGTCGAGTTTTGTTGTTGGCTCATTGAAAAAGTCTTAATGGTTGCTGCGCAGGACCATTATACCTATACACGTTATACTTAAGTACGTATCTGACAAGTAAAGCTTACAGAATCTTAAGGTATATGACGATAACGCGTTGAGTGAAGGCACCTCATGTTTAAAGTTGGATTTTCTGGCTGAATATCTAATAGAGAAAATCAGTGGCGAATTTCCGTGAGGTAAACGCTTCTTCGGCAAATCGCTAGCGTAATCTCTAATCCGGTAAGATTACACGTACCTAGTAGAACATTCATGACACACACACATAGATACGCACACGCACACGTACACATAGCTACCGATGGGAATTATCCACCCGCGTAGGTATATCCGCGACAAAGTATACGTTTGAATAATTATCGATTTGTTCGGGACTCAAGTAACCGCGGAATTTCTTTCGTTTTTGCGGTTTACACAGTGCATACATGAACGAGAGATATCTGTCCGTCGTAATTAATCGGTAAATACGTATCGGAGAGTACCCTCTCTATACTGTTGAAGTAAAAAAAAGAAAAAACAGAACAGAAAGGAAAAAGCTTGATAAGACTAGAGAAAAGCTGCTACTATATATACAGGGGTACAGTGATCCTTGAAAAAGACAGTAATGCATTGGCTATCTAGATGCAAGAGAACCAGGTTAAGCACCGCTGTATCAGCAGCGTTACATGGCTACAAAAATCGATAACCTAAGTCTCTGTTAATGAATGAACTGCATAGGAGTTTCGTGGATAGAGTCGATTACAATTTATTATCGATGTCCTCCCGAATTCTGTATACCTCAATATCGAGTCCTTTAGTTAGTCTTTTCCTTTCAGAAATCGCATTGCAGTACCATTTAATGATATGACCCAATCGTGATGGATCCCACTGAATATGGAATTGAATATCGATGAAATCAGCCGATATCCTGGATCTGGTACTTCTTACAGTACCATCTAACCCCGCTAGACTAAGTCGCACCCTTTCCACCCTAAGGATCTGTATCTGATGCCCCAGTTTACCAACTTACTCTGCGCACCACCGTGCAGGAGAGACTTATCTGCGTAATAGATTCCCCGCTTGCCTAAAGCTTGTATGGACTATGAGTGCAGGCTACCTATGATTTCTGTATACATATATACATTATAAATATATGTATATATATATATATCAACGTCATATATATATAGATTTGAAGCCAACGTAGATTCTCGTTCCTCGGACGGGTTATTAGTCGCTGATGGTTAACAGCCCGTCAATCATTCCCGTTATCGATGGTATACAGGAGGTGGATGCATCTGACGATGAGTAATGCACTTCTATTGTGAACTGCGATAGCAGCACTCGCGTACATTTCGATAGGATAACCAAAGATTTTGAAGAAATTTGATGATATATTTTATTTTTTATTTTCTATATTTTTATCTCCCGTCTCACACGACGTGGAATCATATTACTGTGCAGCAGCCTTCGGGCTGATGCCGACGGTATTGACTACTGGTGAAATTCATCTATATTTGGCCGTCCGACGCCACGTATGATAAGACTACTGCGCGGTAGCGCTCGGTCTGATGCAGACGGTGTTTACTACTGGCGTAGATTATGCATGCTGTGTCGGCTGACGCGACGCGGGATCAGACTACTGTGGGTCAGCGCTTCGGCCGATACAGACGGTATTTACTACTTGTGAGAATCATTTCACATGTCGGATATCTGACTATACTGCGAATCAGCATTTGAGCTGATATACAGACGGTGAGACTGATAAAAATCATGTATGTTTCTGCAAGGTGTGATCTTTGCGGAATAGTACCCTGGCGGGTAAATGGAATTTATAGAATGAAGTGGTGTGAAATAAGCTGTACCTACCCATACCTAAAAGTAAAAGAAGAAGAAAGAATGAAAAAATAAGACGGAAAAAAAAATTGGCCGACTCAGCACCGCGAAAAAGAAGAAGTAAAACATAAGATTCTGATCGCTAACTTCAACCACGTTAACGAGCACTTTTCCCCGTGGACTAGCACCTAGTTATTAACGATTGACCATTGATTTCTAGAATTTTTTCACGTCACGGAGAAATGGACTTTTCTTTTAGACATTATTGTACACACGAACATGGCCAAATAGCAATTTCAATCGCTCAACTATATAGAAATTAGTTATGTCCATGCAGATTCATTCATTTAGCAAATTATAAAAGGGACTTAACGAAATGGGGTGAAAAATTTGAAACGTTAACTATGGGGATGGCAACTGTGGCCGAATGATTGTAACTACAAGTTGTGATAATATGAAATCTTCATCAGAATCTGAGCAATTTAACGGGGAATTTGTACTCCTGAAATTGTGAATTTAAGGTATAAACTTTCGCAATTACCAAATGTTCCCTATCCTTGAAAAGTTTAGTAAGTACCGGGAGTCCCGTCCGCCCAGCCCAACCCAGAGCAGAGCAGAGGTTAAACCGGTGGTACATCTCGGGGGTTTGGGATAGCGGATGAGCGTGTTGGCGAGAGGACCGTCGGCCGAGGGCCAAACTGGGACGTGGTGAGATGCAATAAACTGTTAAAGTTTGAGAGTGCAGCCGCATAAAATACAAGGGCTCCTTATAAAGTGGAGACCAATGCTCGCGGGCTTTTGCACGGTCATAGTTCAGGGCTAGAATATTAGCCCTGAACCTAAGTAAGTATTCCTTTCCTCACTCCCGAGGCAAAGGAACTTCCTTCAGGACTTTGATGGTAAACAACTTATTATTTGAGAGTTCTTAATCTTTTTCATTCTCATTTCATTTGAATACATTTTCAAATTAGTTCAAATATTGTACTTTACAAAATGTTACTTTAGAAACCATTGGATATCCTGGGTGCAAGTAAGGGATGGGATCGATGATACGAATAACGTAACTTCAGGGGATGGCCCGCAGTCGGCAAAGTACCCCGCGACACCAGTCGATAAGCTGGTAATGCGATTATTGAGATTTTTCAGATTATATTTTAAGCCTGACGTATTACGTGAATTTAACAAGATTTTTCTGTCGACCGAATACAGCTGTCTCCCAATTTTCCATCAATTAGTTTTTTTCTCTCAACTTTGTTTGTTCCGAACATTCTTTTGCTCCCTGCTTTCCCTCTTTCAACGCATTGTTTTTTTTTTTTTTTGGCCGGGTCTAATTTCAGTGCAGAATTTTTCAAATCAACTCAACAAGTGGTTCTTCAATAGTTACCGCGAGTTTATAATTCTAATATTCATATCCGAGGAAAATGGAAAATGTATCGAAGTTAACGTAGTAGAGAAAAAGTTCTCTAGCAAAAGGCAAGTTCTCTGCATTATATATTCGTTCGAGAACATGTCGATGAAAATTCAAAGTACACAGGCTTGAATCTTTAAAGAAGGTGATTGCTTTCTCAGGCGAGTTGATACGGCGTACAAGCATCGATCTCAAACCGATACAATGCTTTATCTATGTCTGAGAGCGGAGCTTTTACACTCTACGTCAACCCCGCTAATTACTCAAAACCCTTTTTACACGAGTGAAATCAAAACTAGGCTCACAATGTCAGAGTGAAAATCAGTGTCCGCTAAGATTTTGTCATCACTGCAGGAAAAGAGGCACATCATTCCTCGCAATACGAAATACGAGTTTCACAAAAAGAGCAGTTTGCAGAATGATTAAAGGCTCTTCACAACCGAAATATGAATACAGAGATGCTGGGGGCTGGTACTAGAGACGAGTATAAGAAATGCAGCTTTTTGCAGTGCGACCTTCTATCGCAAAAACCCCGTTATTTCTCAGTCTGGTAGCGCAGTTTCCTCAGAATTACGCGAATTGCTTCAGTATATGGAAAAACTTTGCGGTATATTCTCGTTAATAATTCAACCGCTCATAAGTCCAATAATTAAAATAACTAATCGTAAGTCTCGCAAAAATATATCCAAGTGCATAAATTAGTTCATAGAATTTCTTCTCGGAATATGTCTCCTTGTGAGGGCTCGAGGAATCACATATCATCTTCAAGGTTGCTATTACGTTACAGACGCTGAAATCTATAAATACAGAGCACCGGAAATTGGAAAAGTTTCAGTTAATCCGTTGACGGATTTTCATAGGATATACCTACGCTGATACAAGGCTGTTCCATGACGCGGGGGTATGAAGTCATTAAAGTAATTGCAAAAAATCCTGGGCCCTATAAATATATCCCATAAATACTTCGCGGGCTTCTGCGCTCGGGAAAATCTATAGGAGTGCTTTACACAACCCAGATAGTGAATAGACAAGTGTTTGTCTATTTTTTGATCTATATTTATGTGAAGTTCATCGAGCCGGTTTGCTACACGACAATTTTATTACGTGACACAAATTAACATCTGATTGGGCAATTTTTTATCAATCTAAACATGTACGTATGCGATGTTCAGTAGATAGGTATAGCGAACTTGTTGATTTCTGGGAAATGTCCTTGCGCTAATGGGGCACTATAGAACTTTGGCAATTTCGAGAAATGTGTGTATTTGTATGAAAATAAAGTTACTGCGATCTAAGCCAACGCTCGGTTTCTTGGCCTAGCTATTATCGGAATGATTGATCGTCCGAGTATGTTTTTTGCGGCCAAATTTGAACCCGGAACATTTACACATACCGGGTAGGTAATACCCCTTCTCTATCGTGTTAATAAAAATAAATACATAAAAATTTCGTGTCTCGACGATAAATATTCAACGTATAGCAATAAAGTATGGCGATATGCCCGGCCAGCAGACTGCCCAAGCATCGCGACGCCCGGCCCCACACAACCATGTATGTATAGTATAATTTATCATACCCGGATTTGATGCTGCAATAAACGGTCTTTCAGAAAATCTCCGACTTTTTCGCTTTACCGATTAATCCACCCCCCTTTTCACCCTCATTTGACCATATTCGGAGTTATTGATCTCACACTGCTATGTGTCTTTCACTTTTCTTTACTTCGAAACTGAACTGTAGGTATAGTAATATGCGAATGTTATTTCTTGTTATTTGTCCATCCCGCGGAATTAGTGGGTATTAGTTTAATCTTGACGTGGTCAGATTTCAGAATTCCTGGTTTTTCTCTATTGCTTACCAATCGTCTTTCTGCAGACATCGGGCAGCCTATCTCCGTCTCTCGTTTTCCGTCTTCCGTCACTCATCCTCGCTTCTTTCATGTACCCACGAGTCTTCGGAGGTAATGCGGTAAGACGGGGTAAGAGTGTTCCTAATCCGGCTTAGCCAGTATTCCTTCTCTTTTCTTTTCCCTCGTTGCTCTTTTTCTCCTTTCGTTTTTCCTTTTTTCCTCCTTTTCCCATTTTACCCCTTGTCAGTTTTCGGATCCCGTCGCTCTCAGCC
Organism: Tenthredo livida; assembly: GCA_963992785.1. Classification (NCBI taxonomy): domain Eukaryota; kingdom Metazoa; phylum Arthropoda; class Insecta; order Hymenoptera; family Tenthredinidae; genus Tenthredo; species Tenthredo livida. Next base: position 2,702,281 of record OZ023071.1, on the reverse strand, counting down.
TCTGTAACGACGCGCTACACTGTCTAAAGCCTCTGATCCAAGATTGCGTCGACCGACGGCACCTTCGAAGGACTCTAGCTCAGCGAGTCAATCGGGTGATGAGGAGAAGCCGTGAATTTATTAGGCAAGGGTCTAGCCTTGCGTATCTGTGTTTGACCAGCGGCTCTCGTTTCTAAACAAGAAACCCAGAGAATTGCGGGGAGCAGGAAAAGAAGACGAACAAACGTCATCATTTCTCTCTCGTTCTTTGTCTGATATTTCATTCCTATGCACTATAGGGACGAATTATTCAAAAGCGAAAGAGAGAGGGTGAAGTTGTTAATTTCCTGCGCAGTCCACGGCTTGTGGAAACGCATGTATTATTCTCAACTGCGGTAGGCTGATCTCGGATGTTTCGGTGTCTAGGGGTTGTTTCTTCAAATAAATAATACAGGTGTTAAACCTTGGTTTACGGCTCTCATTTATAGAGTTTATAGCTCATCCCCCTAAACACACTCGTTAAAACTTATCCGTTAAAAAGAACGGAGAAGATTGGGGTCCTCGCGGCGGAACGAGAAACAGACGAACTTAAAAAATGAAGTGAGAAAAATAAGGCATAAGGATTCAACTATAATGAAAGTAAGTGAGTATAATTGAGTACCTGGGTGCAAGAACAACCTAAGTTGACTTAGGTTTTGACACCAAAACCGTTGATTGAAGTTTAGGAACTGAATTGCATCTACGAACGAAACCACAATGGACTGTGTAGACTACTCATTTCGAAGGGCGATTCTTCCGGAATACGAAGCCCATTTTGTTTTTGCACTAAAATGAACAGGAATCTTTATAATAAATAAAACATGCGCGCTGGCTTAGGTCGTTCTTGCGAAAAACGAAATTTCTTGCGAATATTTGGTCCGTCTCGACACTTACGACTTGAATTTTGTTACTTTTCATGTCGAAACACATATTTTACGCAGTCTTTAAGAATTTGGATCAACCAGTGAAATAATAAATAAGACAGGAAATTAAAATAATTTTTTTTTTGAAAAATACACCAATTTTTGCAATTAATTAAATAAATAATATTACATAAGGCATATTTTCGGAAATATATAAAAAGGGATTGATGAGCTCTCAATATATATAGGGGAGGGTGGGGTAAAATGGCCGTGGGGCAAAATGGACCACTGAAAAAAACAGATTGACCATCAAAAAACTTGAGTATGAATATAAACTTTTTTGACCCAAGGGGTCCATTTTGCCCCACCCTAGATAATAACTTAAGGAGTGAAGTATGGCAACCTTCAGACAAAGAAAAAAAAAATTGTCCCCCACTATTAGACGCAACAATCGAGTGTCGAAAAAAAAAATCGCAAGATCCTATGTTATTCAATTTTTTCGGTCACAGACGCCACTATAGTGGTGTCATTTTATTTTCAGTCTAACAATTTATTTTTTCTTGACATGGAAAAGTAAATACAATACATAATGCCAAATAAAATCGAATTGTGGGACTGAAAGGGTTAAACGGGAAACTTCAAATCTCTTCAGGCATCTGTTAGAATTTTTTTTTAAATCTCATATTTGAAGACAATTATTTTTTAATTTCTTTTCTGAAAGTTGCCATGCTTCACTCCTCAAGTTTGTATTTAAGAACCACCCTAATATATATACATAAGGTGAGTCCGGTACAGTTGTCCCACGTTAACAAAAAGTTGAATAGCAATTTTGAGTATTCAGTATGATTATATTTATATTTTTTTTTTTACACAAAATGGACATTTCAACTTCGAGAAGTATTAAATTCAGTAACTGAGTAACTGCCTTAAACTTGATTTTATCAGGCAGGCGAATGAGCGAGCACAATACTTCAACAGACTCACGCGCTCTATGCAATAACAACCCAAGTAGTGGCGTTAGGTTGTTCTTGCATAGATCGCGCGTGGCAGGGTTGACGCTCCGTGCGCATTGCATACTTAAAAAATACTTTCCACCAAAATGCGACATCCCACAAACCTGAAACTCACAGGGTAGGTAGTTGGGATGTTGTACAACGCGAAAATGGTGGTGGGAGCAAAAACGACCTAAGTCGACTTAGGTTGCTCTTGCACCCAGGTACTCAATTGTGGGCCTAGGAAATATCCTGAGCTTGAATTCCCGAGGGTAGAAGAAAGTGGTTGTGCATTTTTCAGAAAGCTCTATAAAATTGTGTGATAAAGATTACATGCGGTAGTACGTAGAATAAAGAAGGGAGGTCGGTATAGCGACTGTGAAAAAGTACTTTTTTCTTTTCCTCCCTCTGCTTTTTCCCTTTCATTTTTTATTTTTTACTTTTTGGTCGGTCTGTAAAACGGGGATATCCTCAACGATTTTTATCCGCAGATTTTTTTCGTTTTCTCTTATTTCGTTCTGTTTTTCTTGTTTTAAGAATTCGGCGCGCGCGCACGCGGTTCCCTACTGCAACCGTTCATCGAGGACTTCGTATTCGTCTGAGCTTTTCCACGCGTACCTACTACGTCCCTTCGACATTTTGCCATTTTCTGGGTTGTCCAAACGAGACGGACATGCGATCCTTGCTGACGAAGCACCAAAATAGCAGTGCTCGACCTATTTTAACCAAGCATGCGGGTCTGACCTCTCCCTTCCTACATCTTCTTCTTCTTCGTCTTATTCCTTCTTCTTCTTCCGGTTCTTCGTCGGTCCACCAAGTCGTCTACGCCGCGGCCGAATCCGCCTTTTACTTGTAAGCCACGGTTTATGATGCGAATGTTACGTGAACGTAGGACCCGGGTGCCGCGGGTGCCGGACTTGTTCTCCGAAAATTCCATCTTATTTATTTTCTACATGGCTACGATTTCGGGCAGCCACGCAGGCAGGCAGGCAGAGAAATGATAAAACAGATTTTTGGCGATTCCCGAAGGAAATTTTCTTCTATTTTACTCTTCAATGGATTTTCGGAATAGGCACTCAATTTTTTCATCGATTTTCCTCTTCTCGATTATTCTGGTTACCTAAGTTATCCAAATACGATATCCGAGGGATGGAATATAGTAGTACCTACAGTTTCGTCAGTATTGGCTGAATAAACTCTAAATGCAATACCCACGCTTCAATTACTATTGCTTCTTACGTTGTATTGGCAATTCTGGTGAAAAACAAATGTAAACATTGGAATGCCAATATAGGGGGACATTACGAAAGGACAGTGAACGTGTACGCAGGTAGGGAGGCAGGGAGGCATTCAGCAGGGGTAGAGGTAGGTACGACGAGATCCGCGGCAAAGACTGACGAAGAAGATGCGCCTGCGCCAGGGGGTGAGGGTCACAATACGCCGGGTATATAACCGGGCGGATGCCGTCGGCCTTCAGTCTCGCGTTCACCGGCGTCGCGACGCCCTGTTAGACCGCGAAACTCGTACGATTTCCGGCTGTGACGTTAGTTTTCTTTCTTTTTTTTATTTCACTCATTTAAAACATATGTACACAATATACCTATATTGAAACACGACAACATATAGGGGATGAAAAATTAAAGGAAGAAAAAAAAACGAAAAGAAAAGAAAAAGAAAGATCCAAAACAGCACAAAAATTGAAATAAATATAAAAACCCGAACAAAATTCCACCCCTATTTTATTATTCCCATGTGCAGTATATAGTCGAGCTATATGGAAATGCCTGATTGGCAAAAGTGGAGCTTTGTGACACGTTTGAAAAACAATATTATTAAATAACTGAATGGTTGATGAATGTTTTCTCAAATTAATTAACAATTAATTTACGCAGAAATATAAATGAGAAAAATCACACACAACCAAAGATCTCTTATCAATGAAAAGGTTCACTTTTATTTCTGAAAAAAAGGATAATCAAAATAGGAGAAAACCCAACCCCGCCTTTCTCGTTTAATTTTATCTCAAGCCCTCGATCATCCTGGGGATATAAAGGGTTGAAAATCGGCAGAAAATTCATCTGCGAAATTGAATTCCAGTTATTCTGATTGAGAAAAATTCTATTCTATGTTGTTTCTTTTTTTTTGACATTTTTTATCAATTAATCTTAACAGAATTAATCTGTGACGGAACTGTGGTGTCCGTATAAATATATGATTTTATTACCTCAAGTATTACTCGCTCAGTAAATTTTCAATAATTTTATTTAAAATCATAGTATAAATAGTAGATGCATTGCATTCTACGGACGGTAACACCAGTTTGTAATGTAGGTCATGCAGCTTTGTCGTCCCGGTTTTACGGAGCAACCCCTGCGATTCGCAGTTCCGCGACTAATTGTACCTGTCTCTAATTGTACATTAACTTTCTCGCAGCACGCGCGTTTGTATTACAATTAACACCGATGAATTAGTCAAGTTACGCCGTGGGTGGTACTGGTAGGCGAGTAAACTTTGGCTTCTGTTTAAAGTACAAACATGTTCTATTTTTCATTATTTTTAATGGAACATTTTTTACACGTCTGCAAGTTGCATTATATTGAATTGTTCTCTTCTCTTTGATTTATGAAAATAGATGGATGAGATATAACATAACGATTGATTAAACAGTCGGTTCCTCGTTCTGATGAAAATAAAAAAAAATATGAAAAAAATGTTCAATCCTTTAGTTCAGGGAATTATTAATGCTCCAGGAAACTAAAGCCGTTGCAGAATACTGGCCTAGTGGATGACAGTGGATTAACGGCTAGTAGAGGAAAAGTCTCGTGAAATGTATGACGAAAAATGAAATTCGTATTGTTTTGAAAAGCGGATCGTGGTGTAAGGGCGGAATTTTAGCTAGTGAAGAACTCGTATACGGAATGGTGTTTAATTATTAGTGAAAAGATTGAAATGTGAATAGGATAAATATCTATATTGGACTTTTCGTCGCCATTGAGGTGTGAGATATAAATGAAGCGAAATCCAATTAAGTTTTTTTAAGTGGCCGATACTTCGTAGAAAAGAAGAGAGCCAGGGTTTGTGAAGGAATAAAAATCAACACAAATATTCACACAATCAGTAAATTGATAAGTCGTCATGCGATTGAAAAGGAAATCGAATCGAAACGGAATATATAACACCGTTCGTTAATTATAATTGAGATTTTTATTCGCGAATGTAAATCGAACGATTTGCCGACTGAATTCCGTTAAGAAGATAAAAAAGAAAATCAAAACTAAACACCGTCAAACTAACGTGAATTTGAATTGACAAGTCGTGATCAAGGATTACAGTATTTCACCCCCGAAACCCATCACGTTTTTGATCCCGATCTCCGCGGGGTTTTTCAACGTAACACCTTGGGGATAAAAAACGTTCTCCATTTTCTCGTTGAACGAGATGGAAAAAACGAGGGGGAAAAAAAAATAACCAAATAAAAAAAAAAAAAAAAAACAAAAAAACGAACAGGGAAAAGAAATAAAAGAGAAGCCCAAAAGCTACGGAGATAAATCAAAGTGAATCCATTTCCGTGTCAATAATGGCTAAAACTTTACAATATTTAGCCGTTGTTTCACACGTCAAATGATAGCATTAAACTTCGTATTATACCTAGTGTGATGTTCGGACGCGGTGAAAACGCGAGTGTCGCGTCGTAAAGTGCGTGCAGTGGTTTAAAAATGAGACGTAAAAACAACGGATGTTGCTGCCAGGCGAAGAGGTCCGCCAGGTCATCATGCAGCGAAGCTGAAAACACCGAACCACCAGGATGGTGCGTTTACGCTGCCGTCGCCTTGGTGGCAACCGGATGCTACCTCAATGCATTAGGTGGCGATTTCGTGCACGATGACATCCCGGCAATTGTACGAAACAAGGATGTCCTAGCTTCAAGCTCCGCCGTCAACATCCTAAGGGACGATTTCTGGGGTACTCCAATGCAGGATCCCAACAGTCACAAGAGCTACCGACCTCTCACCACCCTGACGTTTCGGTAAGTCGATAAGAATGGAGCCGGAGAAATGGAGAACAGAAAGAAATAAGACAAAAAAAAAAAAAAAAAATAGATCAGGAAACGAAGGATGGGGCTAGTGCAGGACTTTTATCGATTGGGGTAAAGTGGTGGAGAAAATAAATGTATAAATTGTGATTAGTACCCGCGGGGTGAAAGTATATCTGCAGGAAGGAATACGAAAATACGTACTATGAGAGAAATTTCGGATGGAGAATTTAGGGGTGGGTTTGATTCTCCTACCTTTTCTCTATGGATTTGCAAACTCGCAGAGTCTGAGCTCCTTCTTCGGGTAGTATAAAGAACCGTAAGACCACGTTCCCCCGCGCTTTTTCCTTCTTTAAGTTTCATTGAAACGTTATCCTCGGCTTAAGGTGATTCCTTTCTTCGAGCTATTCGTCCTCGAAAATGGTTGTGTAACTGCGTTCCAAACGTTAACCGTGTGTAGGTATTACCCCCTCACACGCAAGCTTGCAAGCTTTAGACCGGCATAGCAGGGCTCAGATGATCCTGATATCAGTGCTTCTCCGAATCTTTGTGTTCTTTGACACTGAGTTGATATGGCTTTGAAAAGGAATAGAAACTGAATGAAATGAATAGACCGAGTAGATCAGATTCCAAGATACACGTCATCCATTTCGCACTACAAGTTTCTATACCTACATATTCATATATATGTATATACTATTCATTACAAATGCATAGAAATTCTTGCTGCGTCTTTACATTATTAGAAAACAGAACTTGGCTAGTATCTCGAGTTTCTCTTACCGATGGATACTGCAGTTGAAATTCCTCACCGTATCTGTGTAAACCAGGTGTATGGTGGTATTCTCGCAATAATGACAATGGGAGGGAAGTATGTGCAGGGTGTAATATTTCAATTGTAACTTTGTGTGAAATGTTACGTCTGTATGTAACGAAGACGTCAGTTTCTTTGAATGGAGAAACGGAGCTGCGGTAGATATAAGGTAGTAGCGTTGCATGGAAGTGGCGCGTTCAATTACCTCGGTGCTTTGACAAAACTGTTCCATAACGTTCCTATCGGAGAATGGTAGCCGGGTATTCTGTTCTATTCTTTTGGTTGAATCTCATTTTTTTTCGCCTCCTTTTTCTTCTTTTTATTCATCTCTTCTTCTCTTCTCAGCCCCGTTTGATCCCCGCATCGTGATCTTTTCTACCTCGTTTACTCTACTACGAAAAGATGGTTCGCGCGGGTGCCTCACGCGTTTACTTTGTGGATCAAAGTCTCGACTGCACCGCTGAGCTTTTTATTACCAGCATTAGACAAAGCTTGTTTAGCAGGGTAAGCTCCGATCGAGATAGCTTAACTTTACTATAAGTCATTCGGTTACTTCGGATATCGTGCAGACTCAAGATTGTGGATTTTAGATTAGGGTCTCAAGATAAAATGGAACAGGGACGCAGGTCTGAAGCGAACTGTGAATTTAATTCACACTCGATGTCCACCACGCATTTACTATCAATTCTACGTTAAAAATACATTTTACGGTACCAACATCGATTCAAGATGCTTTCATATTCTCTTTTACCCTCAAGCGGCTATCATCATACCAATTTTAGGGACTACCAGGAAAATAATTTACAAACCCCCTCAATTCATTGTATGGATTTTAGAAGATCTGAAAGCACTTGGTTTACTTTCCGATTGGTCAAAGTTGGTCGGTTGATCCTAAAGTTGTCTGCAGGCACTCGGTTGGATCAGAACCAGTATGTCCCAGAATTCGAAGATAGTATCGTTTTGCTTTTATCTCACATCCGTTGCCAAGTGTACTTATACATGTTTACCCAGGTGTGTGTAAAACTCTTATGTATATAGTACATATATACCTATATCCCCGCATGCATATAAAGGAACTTTGTCGAAGTAGGAAAAGCTTTCATTCGGTAAAAATAACCCATAAATATCTAGGTACTACATATACGCATACACACATACATTTGCACAGTATCCAAGTATGCCATAGGTTGTTTGGCAGTATTCTACTAGCAAATACCTTTTTATTGTCAATAAAATTTACTGGACCGACTGACTGACTGACTGACTGACTTGCTGTTTGCAGGGAATCGGTAAAATGAAACTGCCTGAATAGAAATGAAGCATCACGCTATCAAATTATACCCTCGATTTCACACTACGACGTTGAACTTTGGCCTTTATTTTGCTTATAGCATTATAGAACGCTTGTCAAATAATGGCATCATGTCGTGTCCCGTTGTGCTTGAATGGACGATTACTTGTTTTATATAAAAAGTTCGACGGAAACGAGAGACTCGTGTGTAATTCTATCTTATGGTAACAATAAGATTCGCAACGCTCATCGCGCGAAATATTGACGCAAAGTAAAACTACCCCTGTTGAAGTTTTGGTACGTGAGGTATCTTGAAGAACGTGAATATCTAGAATTGGTTGTAGGAATGGCAAACTAGTCACTGTGTTGCCGTTCTATAGTTACATCGCGATGGATAGCCGAGTCGTTGTTGATCGGATCTCGTTCGTGCGAGCAGTGGGGTGGGTGCCCTTAGAATTACGAATTCCAGGACGGAAGTGGCAAGGATCAAGGGGAATCTTACGTGCCTGGATGAAACAATGAACTTGGTATATTTGTGGCTTATTTTTAGTTGTTGGAATCTACGTGTTACTGGTTTGTCTGGGCGAGGCTATAAAGCAAACTTTGTGTGGTGAACGAACGACACGATCACGACGAATCGAAATAAACGTTTGAACAACATACAACAAGGGTTGGGCGTATTGTATAGTGATATAAGAAATTTTCGTTTTTATCTCTCATTCTTGGAATTCCTTAACCAAAAGAACTCTGCCCTCGCTTGTCTAACTGTTTATCTTTATCTGAGAACGACGAAGGATGAAATTTACGAGCGGGAACAACCCCTGCGCAAACGAACGAACGAACGAACGAACGAACCTCTTGAGATACGTTTCGGGAGAAGGGATCGCGTTAGAATCGTATTGAAGCTCGCTGGGAAAGTTAAGCAGTTTCGGTAATATTAAGGCGATGTTTGGAGTAGGTCAGGATTCCGGGAGGCACTCTCGTTATTAACCTGAACCCTCGCTTCTTCCACCTATATCTCCGCGGTTCAGTAAGCCAGTCGCCCAACACCATCGCTCTCTTTCGTCCATCTCCTTCTTTCGCAGTTTCTCTGAACTTTTTTTTCACCTTTCTCTTATGCATCTATATGAAATTTACTTTAATGCGTTCGACTTCGAAGTCGTTGGAATATCGATGTAGAGGTAAACCCACCTTTAATACGAACAAAAGTTTACCCCGTTGGCTGCGCTATACTATGTATTGTAGCTACCAGCTGAATCCTACGAAATAGTGAAATTAGGGAATGTTTATTCGTTTCACCTGCATTCAGTTTATTAAGTTTGCCATTTGTGCCAAGTTATGCCAATTTTAGCAAGCCGCGAAGATTTATGTGACAGTATTTCATAAATAGAAGCCGCGTTGTACCTCGAGCTACCTGCAAGGACTCTGATTTTATTCAAGTCCTGGCGTCAAGAAGTCGACTTTTCTCGCTGCATCCATCGAACAGTTCTTGAGAAAGATCAATATTTTATTAGCCCGATTCGTGAGCACAATGTCCAATGGCCACCACCTCAAGACAGAGAAAGAGTCTTTCTAGATTTTCCAGACGTCACGCTCCGAGTGTCACCTCATGCACAGTTATAGCAATGTACGTGCGAGAGGTCGCCGCGAATTTATATATAGATAAAGAAACGAGCGGTTCTGATAAAAAAAATAAAAAATTAAAAAAAAGTCGGAAAGAAAACCAGAAAACGGAAGGTAGGGGCTTTCGCAGATTGAACGGAAAAGGAAGTGGAAAGAAAATAACACAAAATGAAATAACAAACAGACTGCGATTAATTTGAATTGGAAAAATACTTCGATTGGAAAAATATATTTCAACCGTCACACATGACCCCTTTAGATCGTTCGTATATATTCACGTACCGCACGTTTATTCGAAACATTTTATTGAATTATTAATATTTATAGTGGAAGGGAGTATTTGCTATTATTTTTTTCCATTTTACTTTCTGGCTAGTGGTATAATATACGCAGCGAAATGTTCATATACATATATTGGTTAACCAATTTTTTAATTAAATATCAGCCAATCCTATCCAATGAATAATTATTTGTTTAGTAATATCGAATAGTTTTTAACGCAGGTAAAATAACGGAAAAAGTCAAATGCGGTTCGGCAAATATTCGCCCCTTCGAGAATGCATGATACTGATATTAAATCGCGCTGCAGTTGTGTTCTGCAGTTGCGAGAGCGTAACTTGGGGTGTAAAAATTTCATAGAAAATAATTCTCTATTAAATAATGGAGGAAGGAATTTTTTCTTCTCAGCTAGCTGGCTTTATACCCGAGCATTAATAATTATACGTGCGATTCTCAAGCACGCGATCAATTTTTTTTTCCTCTTCTTATTTCATACTTTTGTGCATGCTAAATGCACACCGAGCTTAACGCAGAAAATTGTACATGTATACCTACACCGCAACGATTACGATACGTTATAAGATCTTAAACCAAACGAAGTCATACCTCAATTTTTTTAGAATTTAATTTACCGTTGGATACGTTTCAAAATTAAAATCGAAAAAACTTCACTGCTTTATACGTGCAATTTCATCTCCACATTTCAGTAGAGAAGCAATTATTTTAGATATACGGTATAATCACTTGGCGAATGATTGGGTAAGCGAAATAAGATTTTGGTCTATGTTTGCTTATACCGTTACGTAAGGGTAGCAGCTCCGACCAAGTTCGTCTATTATTGAGCCTATGAACTATAATTAATTACTCAATTACGTCGATCTAATTAGGTTCAGGTTGAGGGTGATAGTCTGACGAAGATTGGCAGATCGACGTCCCATAAATTGTCAGCTGGCCGTACGATCGCATCGACAAAATTTCGCGGTCTTAAAGAGGAACAATAATCGTGATTACGAGTAGGTATAAGATTTATTAGATTATACGTATATTCATTAATTGCATTGTTTGTAGCAATGGGAATAATAAAGTAATCCTCCCGTTGTATATATACGAATATATCTACATGGAAGAAAATATACTTCAGTGAGGTGCCCCGATGTCTTTTCTCTTTCCTCATCTAAAAGCTGAAAAATAAGAAAAAAGCAATCAGTCGTGGTTTACGAAAATGAAGCACTGAAGATGTCGGTCGAATATGGCTGTGAAATTGCTTCAGTTACGTAGCGAACGCGTCTGTCTTCCCTTGGAATAACGGTACAGGGGTAGGTATATTCAATTTTCAATTTACCCCTCCGCACATACATCTCGGCCGTTGTTTGTTTGCAAGGAGTTCTTAGTCCATGTTCGAGATGCTGCGTAGACTGCGCATCCTCCGCCTCTTTCTCATCCTCCTTCTCCTTCCTTTCCTGCTTCAGGTACATCCTTGCTTCCAAGCTCCGGGCAAAAAGACTCTGAGAACATGTTTCCGTTAGTTGATTTCTCGAGTGCGTCCGTGCGTGCGTGTCTAGCATGCGTAAGGGAGTGTGTAGCTGACTAAGAATATTGGCTGCGACATGGGTCTCTCTCTTTTACTCGTCCCAAATGAACTTCCGCCGAATATACTATAAAGAGGGACGAATTTTCTCTCGCCATTGTTTCCGCGGAAATTCGATTCGCAGTATCTCAAATTATTTTGAAAATTAACAATTCGCACTGTTCTGCAGTCTGAATATTGGATTGATGAGACTTAGCGAATTTTTAATTTGACTAAATGGTTCGAAACTTCCATCAATTGTATAAAATCATTTTCACCTGACCTCGAGAGTAATTTTATTTAAACGTAGAAGCCTGACCACACATTTCTTTACGACGTTATTGCATGAAGGAAAATTACGCACGCGATTCTTTCGGATATCACTCGGTGGATAGTTTGCTTGACTTTATTTCCGCTGCAAAAATAGTTCACAGTTTATATCAAGGTATTTATACAAGTTTTCTTACATTTTTCAGATATTACACGTAGTACATATATATCTGGGTATATTATTTCTACATAGGTATACTATATACATTAGTATATTATACACAAACCCCGCAACGAACGCAGCAATTAAACACGAAGCAAATCACGTTACTGACTCTGAGTTAAGGTTGCGCTGAAATAAGTAAACGGAAACATGCCCGTCGCCAGGCACGGAAGTATCAAATACACAAAGGTAGAGAAATAAAAGAGTAAAAATACTAGAGAAAGTAAGAAAACTAGAAAGTAGTCAGCTTCAACCGCTGCATGGTTTTGGCCTGTCGTGTAATAAATGTGATTCTTTGGCCGCGCGAGCGCCATTTGTTGCCAACCACCGTGTCGTGTAACAAAGTCGTTACAGGAAGCCGTCATTAACTGAAAATAATTCAATCCCCCCCTTCCTCCTCGTCTTATCCCGACGTCGAAGCGCGGATGTTATCGTTTGCAGACCTTTTTGATCGCTCTGCACATGTGCAGCCCAGCTTTTAGCAACGGCCTACATTATACTCGTTCTACATTAGGTATACGTATGAACAGCAATTTTCCCTGAACCCATATTAGTCCACTACTTACCCAACACATAAATACATTAGGGGAATTGGTATGTACTTAGATGAGGTCAGAAATACCAATCACATACCTCATTTTTTAGGTCACTGTAAAATTTCGTCCTTCAACGAAGGACCATAGAGTGTCTGTGGTCTTCGTCCCTTTGAGGTTTCTCAGAGAGCAATCTGCTCAACCCTTAGGGGCTTCCAGTTGGTTTGGTAGTCCACGGTGAGCATTGACAGCCAATAAGCCATCCATCTGCGAGGGACGGGGGTCTGCAGGGTTGAACCATTAGAGACAGACCCCACGTCTTTAGAGAGGCTTTCCTCTATGGGTATAATTTTCTCTAACATTTGAAGAGAAGAATTCGAATAAATTTTTCCCCACATCATTTTTAATGGCTGAATTATAGTTGGCCACATAGTTTTGTTGAATACGGTGGTGATAGGTGAGCTGCAGGGGCATAGAGGGTGAAGAAAATACGGAATGATACTTCTTCTGGGTCTCGATAATCTAGTTTATTCTTCTTCTTTGCTTTTTTGTCCTTTTTCTTACGGCATTATTTATCGGTAAGTGAATCGTACCACTTCTAGATTGGATATGCCAACCTTAATCTTTATTTAATTCGTTTGGGGTTGGTGGGTGAGAATCCTGACCGACAAACCATTAGTCGATTCCTCGCTCGTGAGATAACTTTTATTTTCTCATTCCCGATATTTGCTTATATACCTATCTCAGCCGCGAAGTGGGTCATGGAAGAGGTATTACCGCATTTAGTTAATAACCGAGTCAAGAGGAAACTAAGAAGGTGCAGGTACCGGATAGTGACAAAATCTAACTTCCGTTGAACTATAAAATTCCGAATAGATTTTCACAGAAATTTCCGTCTATTCCATTTCGAAAATATTTTCTATTTCACGAGTATCCAGTACCTAGATCAATAATATTTATAACATCTCCACATCTCTATACTTAATTACGTCAAATGTTGGGTTTACTAAGCTTCGTAGATAACGAGCCAACGTACATTGTTCGGGGAGTTAAACAGGTTATATGATACGCTGTTTAAACGCAAATTAGTACTTCAACCCCGTCACCGGGTCTTCGTGCTCTTTACGGTCAGTTCAACTCGCTATATAGCTATAGTTTTTGCCACCGCAAGTAAGCAATCCAAGAACTAACGGTGCTCATCAACTCGGACAGGGATTCGCAAGCACGAATCCTTTGGTAAAGAGACGCTGTGAATATCTGACAAATTTATGCTGCGGAAGTAGGTACGTACATACCTACCCTAGGTTTTTGGTTTTTAAATTTTAAATTGAACATCAAAAATTCCTTTAACGTTGCGGACATTTCTTATGATGATTAATGAAAGATGAGTGGGAATAAATGAGTGAGAAACGAAAAAGAGAAGAGAAGAAAGAAAAAAAAAAAAAAATTGATGAGGATATTTTTATCCTAAGGCAATGATTATATGTTGAAAAGTTAACCCGAAGCTTCAACTCATGATATTACGTCGTTTACAAGTCGTGAAGGAAGTTTGAGATAATTTTAACTCAATGTTTCCGCACCGTTGACCTTAAACATGAAATTCGTCCTCGGTGTTGTGACGTTTAATGTCCCGTGGCACGCAACCTACCCTGTAAGGTAATTATTTTTTTACTCCGTTGGCCAATTATCACAGATTCGAATATACGAATACCTACATACTGGGGTGTGTGGAAAATTCATCATTCGAGACACGTGGCAGAAACATTCGATTTCAACTCCCACGAGGTTTCGCTGTCCCATTGTGTGCATCGACTTCAATTTTCTCTAAGCTTTTATGTACCAGATATTAGATAGCTCAACAAAATTGTTCTAACAACATAATTTATCTGACATTTTATTTGCAGTTCCAGACGCTAGGGGGGAAAAAAAAGAGAAGAAGAAGTAGAAGAAAAAAAAAGTTAAGAAAAGAGGCCTTCAGGTGAAATTCACAGTCCGAGTTAGAGTTGGGTTAAAGTCAGGCATCTTGGGACAGTCCCTAAACATTTCTCCTGATTAGATTGAATCGTAAAACAGAAATTTTACTGGGTCTCGTAATAAAGTAATACTGGTCGCATAATAATGTCGTATTTACGTAAGCAAATTTCTCTGTGACTAGATGGGAAAGCGAAAGAGAGATGGACCTAGGGCGAGAGCAAGAGTAAAAGCAAGATAAGTCGGAAGGAAGGGTGCTGGATAAAATTTGGGGCGAAGAATTTGCATTTATTTGGAAGTAGTAGGTAGCTTACAGCTGCTCGCCAAGTGTCGAGCCTTTCGATGTAAATGGAGATAATTACGGTGCCTCGAGAATTTCGAACTTTGTTACTTTCCCCTACAGAATTAGGATATAGCCTTCAGTTACATTAATTCGAGGAAGCATAAAGTTTCACCGATTTTTCTATCTTACCGAAAATTCGGAAGCTATATCCTATATACCTGTTCTAAAACTGAAAATATATACCAACAGTTTTTTCTTCTTCTTCTTTTTCTAACCGAAGGTATATCGATTATTTAGATGAAAACCTCGGTACGATTCAAGTAATGATCTTCTGTATACGTATGATTACTGTTGTCTCATTTGTAGTAGAGGATCTCGAATTCGTTTCCCGTTATAGACACATGTTTATGTATGCTTTGTTAACGATTGACGAGAGGTGCAGAAGGGTGACAGATGGAATGGAAATTCTCGCTCTGTTCGCATATCTTGTGAATAATTCGCACGAGGCAAGTATCCTTTGTGTAGATCTGGTAGTCCTTAGTTTCTAGCCGTAAGCTCAGACGCTCTGGAGGTTTCAAAAGTGCACTTTCTTTGAGGTAGGTTGTACAATATAAATATACATAGACGTATAACATGACGAAATGATAATTAAATTACGTAACGTTTTAATAAACTAAAAAATCCTTAGTTGGAAGTTGAAATTGCTTTATACTGCTGCAAGAAACCCTTGAGTGAATGTTCCCTGTAAACAAGGGCTTAAGTAATAAACTTGGCGAAGACAGCGGGTCTGGGATTAAGCGAGGGTCCACCTTAAATCATGGAAGATCGCAACGGCATCTACAAATCTCAAGGCACAGTTTCACCCTGCCGAAAGGCTCAACGTACAGGGGCTCCAGGCCAGGCGTAGATAACCTTGCCCAACTATGTTAGTTAGCTTATACCTCTCCACAACCCCTTCGTCTATTTTCCTATCTTCCACTTAAGGTCCTTTTGTGTCTGCTCTGTCTTCTCGAATGGTTTTGTTAAAAGACTTCAGCCACCTGCACGCGAATTTATATGCAAACTGTATAAGGCTGCATATACATATATTATATATTATATAGTATACACATAAAGTATATAGGTATGTATATGGTATATGAAATGATAAATCTTTTGTATTTTTCTCTTCCTTTTCTTATTCAATATTTTCTCTTTTTTTTTTTTATCCCCTACCCTATCTTTCGCGTTCTTCGCTTTTTCGGAAATCAAGTCCCTTGGCTCGTTCGACTGTCGCGTACAGGCCAGTCCCTTTTCGTAGTTACGATTCGGTCGAGCGGAAATGGTTGTAGAGTCAAGTTTTTTCTTTTTCTTTTTTTCTTTCTTAAACTTTGAGAGGGTTATCGAAAGGAGTAGATATATAATATACGTATATATAGTATACCAGCTTCTGTGTTCATGTATATCGATAAAACATGGGAGTCTTCGTCGGGGTTGAAAAATCAGAAGCAGCAGCAGTAGAGAAAGTCTGAACTTTTCTATCGTCGGCTTCGTTAGCTTCTTAAATAATAGTCCCTTACGTTGCAGTCGGCGAGAGGTAAAAGTTTACCACCGAATACGGGCATAAGGGTATAAGGGGAATCGTCAGACCAGTTTCCGTTTTCACACATATGTAGGTATCTCCAAGTTTCGAGACTAAAAGTTAGCTTCGAGATTGGTTCCTCCGTCGTTTTTTTTTTATCTCATTTCATTTTATTTTATTTTATTTTATTTTTCATTTATTCTTATTTTCCGTTTTTTCACTTCCTACTCAAACACACTGCTGCAGAAAGCGAGGGGCGCAGAAAAAAGACGCGCAACGTATTCAGGATAAATTTATGTATATATATGCAAATATAACCAGGCTAAAATCGAACTTCGGGTAAAAGAGGCGAATATTCCTCAGAGGCTCCGGTAGGAACGAGAACCGGAGACGAAGTCCTGCTCGCTCGCCTGTATAGTCAATTAATATTAATTAAGAGGTTTTCCAAAGAAAGAATACCGAATTCGGGATAATCTGGTCATTTTTGTATACGAAATTATTTGAATCGTTGAAACTTGGGACAGAAAAGACAATAAGAATTTTCGCAGGGTGTTTCTTAGGATTATTTAATTAGTTAATTAAATATATTATTATTTTCATAATTATAATATTTTCTACGTATATAGGTATACTCGTTAAACAATTCGAGAAATACGACTTCCCTCCTTGGGAGTTTGAATTGAATCTTTTTTACATCCCGGTTTTGTGGGCTTCGCCGAACCAAAGAATGAACAAATTCGCATAACCGCTGGCTATATTCTCGAGAAGATTTTTCCAGCACCAGGAACAAGCCTTTGTCCAATCCTCGGCGTAATCGAATCAACTCTCGTCAACTGTTGCGTGCCCAGATCGCCCCTTTCGTTCAAATTTCGAGCACCAAGGTGTCAACCTGCACATCTGGTGCGTATTTTAATACGTTCCACGAAGTTGAACGAACTCTAAAGACATTTTTTGTCTTTACGAACTTTACGATCGATCTCCGGACGTTGAACGGCTCGAGTCTAAATAATGCGATATGGAAATACACCTTTTTTTTTCAAACGAGGAATAGATCTTACGATTCGAAAACGTCAAGTTGACATAGTACATTCTGTATCAAGGGCGCAAAGAAGTACATTGTGCACATCTCGCCTTCGGCTCGTGCCGCATATTGCACACTCGCCAAAATAGCTTTGCGCTCCCGATGTAGACGATATTTTTCTTAACACCTGCTCTGCATAAATACCACTTTTCAGACCGAGTGAGCGGGCGCAAAGGGGCATTTTGCCAGCAGGTGTGAAGCAAAAATTTACGTACCGCGACGTATTCGTCAATTTCGAAATAACGCCTGACTCTCGAGAGGATTTTGACGAGCGATAATGAGAAATTGATAGCTATGATGCACGGCGAGAGGGAAAGATGAGATATTATTGAAATATACCTACTTTACAAATGTCACATGTCGTTTAAAGGTAACCACTCTGAGTAAAGAGCGAAAATATGTTCGTTATATATAAGTATATACAGGGTGGCCCAGAATTGAATGCAGAAATGAAGAGGGTTGCCTACATGCCGGCGTGATTACCCCCTTGATTACGGTGTTCATTTTCTGCATTTAGTTCTGGGACACCCTGTATTATGTATGTGTAACGAGTCGTGGAAACACGTAAGTCGAAAATGTAACACATTTTGGATAAATATGAACACCATTCCTGGTAAACTATACCATGAATATATGTATAATACATTCATTGACTATACAGTAACACTTCGAGTGTTATAAAACGCGTTGAGGCGCGATATTTTCCCATAAATTCACGGTTTAAATTTCCCCATATCGCTGATCGTACAAAAGCGTCGATGCGTGATGCCGTCTTCATTGTAAACATTTATTCATTGATTGAGAAAATCGTAGAGTTCATGACTGTCGTAAATTTTAGTTTTATGCAATTTTTTTTCGCCTCGGTAATAAACGACTGGCTATGTGTATACATAAACCTTCATACTCAAGGAAAATTCAGCTGTATTCGTCGCTAATGATAATAGCAATTAACCAGCTAAAGGGTTTGGCGTATATACAGATGTTCCTAATTGAGAGAAAATCTATTCTGTTCGATTCAGAATCAATTATCTAATAATCACCCCAGTAAGAAACGATTTGTTAACCCAGAGTTGAAACGGTGGCTTCTTTTTTTTTGCAGAATCAGGAATTCTCAGTTGTTTACAGTTGTTCGTTGAAAGCTAAGCAGCAAGCTTTTACCTTCGTCTCATCCTCATCCCCATCCCCATCCTCATCCTCATCCTCGTCCTCATCCCCCGTTCCCTTATTTTCTCTCGTTCTTTCACCCACTCAGTAACGGTGAAACTCAAAGTGTGCTTTCCTCTGACGGTTCTAGCTCTATCCCGCGGGATGACACAAAGCCGTAATCAGCACCGGCCTTCGTGAAAAAGCTCGCTCTTTTAGTTGACCACTGGACGACCGCGTTGAACTACCAAAACAAAAACATTCTGACCACTTTCGCCGGCACGTTACCAGACTAACTTTACTCCGTAGTAGTATAACCGAAGCGAGACCAACAAATGCAGGAGAAGAGCTGGCGTCAAAGGTACCGGAAGTTGCAGTTGGGTTCTCCCATATTGCATTTTCCTTTGGTATACTCTTCTCTTCAAAGTGTAATCGTTATTACGTTACGTTACGTATGGAAATTCCACCAGGTTTGAAAAGTTTGCATAGTTTTTTTTTTCCTTTTTTTTTTTACAGCAATTGAAAAAGTGAAGGGGAGTAAAATCTTACTTTCAGAAATAATACCATCATTTATTATTTCTTCCAATTCCCTTCGTTTCCTTAACTTCCGGACGTGTATCTTGAATATTTCAGGATAAAGGTCTGCAGTGCTCCTTTGCTCTTGGGATAGGAGAGTTGGGTCAGGTTATCTTTCGATAAAGTTAAAATTACGTTCTCTGGCTTTGCCCATTTGCGTCACTCGGCCACCGCGCTCTTTGTCGCGTATATTTCTTATACCGTGGAAATAGGGAAAAAGAGAAAAAGAGAAAAAGAAAAAAAGAGAGGAAGACGGAGAGATAACTTTCCAAGAACTTTGCAAGGCTGAATTGGACAACCAACGAGAACTCGTCACTACTTATGCCACGATAACTCAATTTCGTTTTTTATCATACCTACCTATATCTTAAAAAATAACAACTTCTAGTAGTGATAAAAAGAAAAAAGGGGAATGAACGATTCTATGCTAAATAATCGTACATTCTCGGGTCAGTGCATATAGAAAATTCTATGAATTTGGTATTGATTTCAGTCTGACAAAGTAACTCGTCTACAGCACGTCGCGTCGACCAGTCCAATCGATGATTGTCCTAGAATTTTGCTAAGTATATACTCGGACATATTTTAAAATACAGGAATGATTCACGCCCTTTCAGCGTGAACAGTAGGTATATTCAGACGTAGATATACGAGGAAAGTGGAAATAAGGTGAAAATATTTGATTGGTGATCCGATAAAGAAAACTGAAGTTAGAGCTAGCAGAACGGGGGTGGTTTCCGCCGTCGCGACGTCACAGTTAAGTCGTGTCACTGTATGTTTTACGCGTCTTTGTCCCGTTGATTTATGAAGCGAGAAGCGTGGATGGCTGCGGAACGAGTGCTTGCAGAACAAGCCTTTTCTGCAGAATGAGGGTGGTTCAATGGGAAATGATTGCAGTTCAAAGGGTGTCGATGAAAAGTCGCTTCGTTCCGTTAATTCAACTTCAGTTATTTTCGCAACTGTTCACCAGGCCCCGTTTACTAAAGCCTCTTGAGAATAATTTTTAAGTACTTTATAGTTAGGAATAATTACATTTTATTTTCATCCCTTTGCAATTTTTTCATTCACACTTTCCGCAGCTACAACGTATGTAGGTACCTATGTGTATAGCTCACAAATTTACAGAGTAGTTAAATAATTGTTCGTCCTGATTACGAGACTGCAGAGGAGCTACATAACGATGAATCTTATTATATCGGGATGAAATTTAGCGTCGCTAATGAACCGTATGAAAAGTTAAGTAAAATAAAATTTCGTTCAACGACTCGGAAGAATTGCCAATTTTATTCTTAGTAAAACCATACTCAATGCCGCTTGGCTGCAGGATCGCAATTTTCAATAAGTTAATAAGCTATTTGTAATTTCGTAACATCGCGATGGGGGTAGTATAGGCATGTAGTAGCAATGGCAATCATCAAATCGTGCTGCAGAACGACATTGAAGAAAAATATATTCTCCGTATTTGACTAGCGCACGCAATTTAGTTGCAATTATTTTATTTCCATATCACACGCGATAATCTACATCCAGCCCCTATAGTAGTATACCAAAAGTAAAATTCTCTGAGCGGTCTCACATCGGGGTCGTTAGTCGCTACTACTACATTTGTCAACTATTCAAAATCAGTTGAAACTTCGGAAGCAGGGAGATAGAAAATTCCGGAATAGATTGTGAAACGTTTATAATTCATGAAACCATATTAATAAGTTTTATAATTTATTAAAAAATCATCTTTTTCAATGATAAATTACCATATATAGACACGAAGGTAAAATTATTATCATTTTCTCTTACAATGGGGGTAAAATAATACCATTTCAGGTCGGAAACTTTGAATTAATTCGGGTGCGAGTGATTTTGCCGTTCTGTCCGTTCGAAATTGAATTCTTTCCTTCATTTTTCACGTGGACGAAAATAATACAGCTCTGCAGGCTCTCGAATTTCTCATCGAGGATGCGCATATTTTGGCAAGTCACCCCCGCCGCTGTCACCACCTCCTGGTTCAATCAACCGAGCGTTGTTTTGCACCTTGGAAATCCACGTGTCTGTTCAGAGTGAAAATGGTGAAAAAAATTTCTAGGACTATAGAATTTCGACCTCGAACGTACACCGAGGCCATAATCATCACCGCGGACCACTGCGCTTTTTAAAATCTCTATGCTTTCATCCCTCGACAATGCCGGGCGCACTAATAGCTCTCGACAATGAAAGTTCTTCTCTCTTAATCCACGTCTATTCAGCGATAGATATTCTTCCCTCGACGTATTCTAAATCAGGCTAAAGTATTTCAAAGAAAGGAAAAGAAAAATTGGAATTTTATAGCTACCCCATACTTAAACTCACGTAGAGCTTTGAGGCAAGTAAATAACTAGATAATAAATTCTATATTAACCAAACAGAAATGACAAGCGCACAAAATTGGCTGCGGTGTGTTTCTCTCGTTTGAAATCTGCTAAGAAGATGGTATTTTCCCATGACCTTCAAACATTGCGTGTTGAGAACTTGATGGGAATAAATCACGCCGTTCTAAGCTCTTTGAGGGGTTGTTTTTGCCGCGAGAATACCGGCTGCTGGTGCTGGTGCTGCTGGTGCTGCTGCATCTATTCGCGAATTTCTGGCAAACAAACGTCTCCTTAATCTACCGAAATACCGTGAAACTTGGCAAGCATTGTTGATGAAAATGAACGATGAAATGGACGGGGATAGTAGCCTGGCTAGACGCTGCAGGGGATACCAGTACGAACTACAAGTACGAGTAGGTACCTACCAACGAGTTCGAGTACGAAGTCTTGGGGCTGATGAATTGATGCTGCACAAACCACTCCCACATCTAGTTCTGCTTGTACTTCAGCCATTGCTTCTCTTCTCGGCTAACCATTATATCTTTTCATTTCTATTCTTTAACAATAATTTTTCCACAGGAAATCTCTGCCGAATAGGCATTATACATTTACTTTTATTTTCTATGTTTCCTTACAATTTTATCTTAATAGTTGTGAGAGAGCGAGAGAAGAAACACACAAAAAACAAAAAAGAAAAAAAACTGATCTTTACGATCTGTGAGAGTTTTATCGTCGAGTATCCCTATATCGGAGTCTGTGAAAAAATAGGAAAGATATATAGGTGGTACTTTATAATAAAAACTACAGATAAAGGGTAGGTATAACTTTTAAATGTCGAAGTGTAGGTCTATTGATTTACCTGTTTTTTTTTTTTTTCTCACGTTCAGAGGGACGAACGAAATTTCTGTGTAAAATAAAAATTGACTTTATCTCCGACGAGCTAGTAGAGGTAAGATAAAAGAAAAAAAAAAAAAATTTGTTATAAAGATAACGGAGAATGCGGAACGATTTCTTGAGGGGATCGAGTCGTTTAAAGTAAACTGCTTTCAACTTTGGCATCTATTAGATTTGTTCGCACCACGATACCCCCGTTGATCTAACCAACTCCGAGTATCTGACTATTTTTTTTTTCCTAAGTTTTTCCTCCCTTTTCACCAACTGAGTTAAACATCATATTCAATTTCAACCAACATCGTTCTCATTAATGATAATCATGTAAATCTATATTATAATATATTTGCAATAGTCTGATCGCATTTTGCAAATACGTACCTACGTGCAACAATAGTCCATATTAATCCTATTCTTTAATTCCTGCTGCTGCGGGTATAACACCCCGCGTGTATATCTCTATAGATTATAATAGGTAGCCGAGTTTTTGTTTGGTTTACAATCCGCACATTGGTAACCCAGATTTTTCGTATCATTATATGCATTGTCGAATTAAAATACGCTTTCGATTTAAAGCCCCGGAATAAACTTCGATCTCGTATAGATATAGATCCTCACATTTTGCAGCAGAAATTCCCATAGTGAAAAAAAGAGTTCAACCACAACCAACGGGACTTATTTAACTTGCATTTAGTTTTAAATCAACGATCATATAATCCTAATGAAAATAATTCGAACATTTAATGTTTACACTAAATCCGCGGGCTGATGCGATGCGGGTAAAACATTGCATCGATATTATCCTACGGCTAACATAGTTACGCTGCGTGATTTTTATCGGTATTATATGTAATAATATAACTAACAGAATCAGGTTATTATTTGATCGTTAAATATTGAATCCGTCATGGAATTTAGCCCCGTTTCAGTCAGGCCGATGAAAATATATCGGATACAAAATGAGGTAAAATTTATTTAAACCTCGTGGCATTTAGGGGAGTTTAAGATACGCCTCTTCGCGACTGAGGCATAGCAATTACAATAGCTCTCGTAGCGATTACGCGAAACAATTACGAAAGGGAGCGAGTTGCTATTTCCTGGCATCTCTGGTCGTACCTATCCATAGTCGAATCTCAGTGAGTTTCAAGTCTCATAATTCAACTCGTGCAGAGCTGACTTAAACTATACGAGAAAATCTCTGCTTAGTTTAGTTTAGCAGCTAGGGTCTAAATGGCACGTGTCATCCATGCCGTGGGAAATAACTCGAACAAGAAGAGTGACGTGGGGTATAATCGCCGGCAGATAATAGATAAGCGACAATTGTAGAGGTGACGAAGACGGGACAGGGGAGCTGGGAGGATAAAGCAAGACGAGAACCAGCTCAGATGTAGGTACAGGCAATTAGGCATCCGGGTCCAAATCTAGATACGATCGATCGATCTCACCGCGGTTCTAAGACCACGGATATGTATGGTGTATAGTTTGGGTGACAAGTTGACAGTGGATTTGATCGTAAGCGATTTGCGAGGGTGGCTCAGTTTCCGCTATACAATTCCTGTTTAATAGATCGTGCAACGTTTCGGAAGCGTAGTAAGGGTATTTAGATGTGAGTGAATCTTCAAATGTTCATTTGCGATGTAGAATTTATCTCTCACATTCTATTCCAAGTTTTTTGCTTCTCAAAAATTTTCCGTGTAGAATTATTAAGGAGAACAGGGGGGTAGCAGGTGTATGCCAATTATCGTGAATACTGAAATGTCCTGTGAAATTAGACGCATAATTTCTGACGTAATGCGAAACGAGGTTCGTGAGTTTTCACTAGATTTAATATCTCGGAAATTTTCATATCAGACTGGTTATACCTGGCTTTGAAAGTATAATGACCAAGTTATTAATAAGATCGTAAAAAAAAGTTTCCGTAACTAAGCTAGTTTTACTCGAGGCTCTACTCGACGATAAATAGGTATATAACTACGAGTATATGGATATCAGAGTTATTCAACCCCGCGGTATGCCGGAAACACTTATTGTTCTTATTATTAACTCACCGCATAATAGAAATAAATTGATTGAATAAATACGCGAATGTCCAGCCTCATGCGCCGCGCATTAATTCTCTTAATACCCTTTTGATTTCCGACCCTTAATTTTTCTACTATCAAAAAACCGGAAAAATTCGATCGCAAAAATTTTACCTTTATATGACTGGCTCTCGTATTTGAGGGTTGAAATTCCGGCGATAATACCTACACGCTTGGTAGGTATCTGGGAAATAAATTTCCTTTAGTCAAACACAGCCATGTTATTGCGCGAGCATTGAGTCTGGAATTTAATCGGTGAGAGCTAAGCTATTGTTTGGTACAGCATTGCGCTGCTGAATGTCGATATCGTCGTCTCTGCAATGGCCAGGAGTATTGCCTCGGAATTATATCGAGTCATGACTCTCGTTTTGCGGTAAAATCATGTTAATAATCTGGGACGTGTGTCAGGTACTTGGAGACAGCGTTTATTGCGAATTTTCCGAAGTGCCATTATCGTTTTCGTTCTTCTATAGCCAAATTATTGACTATGGGTTTCGTTCTGCCTCAGTGCGATTATTGTTCCTAAACGAAACCAAGACACGGTATCTTGCGGTTGGGAGGAAGTCGGCTTATAACGTATAGAACAATTTCCGCATTACGACTAATTAGCAATTAGGCTTTTCGCGCACTTATTCGCATATACCAATCGATCAGATATCTTGAGTATCTGGCGGAGGATTTGTTATCGCTTTTTTTTCCTTTTAGTTGGTCACAATCAGTGAACGTATACTGCAGGTTTCCGAAACCTTAAAAATCAATCATTGAATGCTCTAATTATTGGCAGTCTTCGATTGGAAAGAGAGAAAGGTATATTTTGTCGAAAATTATTTGATTCAAATCCGAAATGGTATTGCAGGAAAAAAAAATGAAATTTTCAATTGATTTCTCGGCTTCGACGAAATGAGGGATCCAACAATAAGACAAATACGAAAGTTATTGTGGGAGTGACTCAAAGATAAACTTTCGTCAAACACTATTTGGTTATGCCTCACAGTTTCTCTAAGTTAAAGTTTCACTTTCAGTTTAGGGTTCGCTTTCACTTTGCAAAAACTTTTACGTTTCCTGGAAGATCGGCGATATACTATATATATATATACATATCTAGCTGTAGATGTGCGGCTATGTAGGCGTAGGGCGAGGCATTGTTCCCGGATCCGAGTTTGGATTCAGTGAACTTTCGGAAATAATATATTCTGACAGTTTAACCGACGGTTGGTTGGCCTCAAGAGAAGAGGTGGCCAGTTCGTATTCTGTGTTGTTTCTCGTTTAGGGCTCTTACGGGAGTGTAGGTATATGTTATAACGCAAAGAAAGTTCAAAGGGACGCCAAATTCCTTCCCATCCTGTACCTCGATTTCTCCGGGCACCGTACAGGGGCTCAGAGAACCTCGCCGAAGCCCTAGCTCACGCGAGACCCACCCTCGTTTCACGAATGTACAAAAAAGATAAGGAAAAAGAAAAAGAAAAAAAGAAAGAAAAATACGGAAAGAAAGAAAGAAAACAAGAATAAGAGAGGGAGAAGAAAAAAAAAAGAAAAAAAATGAGGGAATGCTATGTTTTTGCGTTAGTCTTATACCTACTTCGCAAAGTGGGTTACCCAACTTTTCGCAATGAAATTTTGATAACGTCTAACAAATAAGATCCCAAGCATATAGTACGTGTATACGGTATTATAAGATATCGCATTCCGGGTTGTCGTATTATTTCCCAACTTACCGCAACTCGATTAAAAATTGCTTGTCGCAAAGAGTATCATTACAGCTATATAGGTAAAAAGGCACGTCGCGTCGTAAAGTTTTTCATTCGTAGTTTTTTTTTTATCATCAAATAAAAAATTATATATTTGATAAAAATTCAGATTTTACCGCTTGTATAAAGGAGCTCAATCTGCATAGTTTAAAGAGTTCCGATCTGACCCTGTCGGGTAATTTAAAGTTACATACCTATATGAGCGGTAAAATTACCTATCTAATAGTTTATTGGCGGTGAATAACCGACGGTGAAAAATCTATCAATTTACTATTGTGGCTGCTGAACGAGCAAATATTTGGCTGAATAAGCATATAATACTGCAGTGTTCGGTATACTTGGTATACCAAGTAAAATATTTGCCTCAAGAATTTATCATTTTTGCAATTTTTCGTTTGCGAGTCATTCGATCAGATCCAATTATGTGGGAAAATTTCGAGATGAACAAAGTGTCGAGTAAAAGTGGTAATAATAATTTCCTTGAATATTCGACGGTGGTTTGATTTTACATTACTAATGTGAAAACTGCGTAAAGAATTCACCCCTGTTAAATATTACAGTGCACATTGTCGGTCGGAAAAGCTTTTGCTAAATTATTCCCACAGCGACAAAGGTTGGTATAGGGTAAAATTCCAACCCATGAGAATTGTACATGAGTCAAATTTCCAAAGTATTTTAATAAACATTCTGTATTTTTATTATTTATTTTTATTTTTTCGAATCATGTAGAGTATCGGGATATTTAACAAAATTGAAACGCCTACATAAAATATGACGTCAGTTTTTTTCGCGTACTACTCGTGCTTCGGCTGAATCAATTAAATTGATTAACCTCGGATTTATTTGGGTTTATTCCATGATGGAGAGTGATACATAAAAAAGATAAAAAAAAAAAAAAAAACGTAAAAATATAATTCGAAGATTGACCAATGTGATAAAAGTTATTAATTCACCCAACGCCCCAAGTCTAATTTATCGACTATTAAAATCCTCGCTTCCATTGATCACTAATTATTGTTATCATGGGTTTGTATCTAATTAAAATATAAATAGATGTTCTAATCGAGTAATAATTGAAGTGTGAAAGTATTCATATCAAAAGTATAAAGATGGATAATTTTTTACTCTCATTATTTCATGGCGTTTGAATTTCTCAAGAGACATAATTTCCGACATTTGACTTGTTCATTAATATTTCATGAGAGACTAAAAACAATACAAGGCAGGTAATTTTCCATCAATTTTTGAGGTAGGTATGCATGTATCAAAAATGGCAAAAGAGAAAAATGAAAAAAAGGAAAATAAAAACTCAACGATGATTGGATGTTTTTAGGAATATTTGAATTCTATTTCAAAACCCATAACTTGGAAATAATTAGTTGATTGCTTTCACCTCTATATATATTCCGTTCCCGGTTCAACCTGATGTGATTATTAGGCATTTAATCAATTTTTTTTTGCCCCTTCAGTATTACGAGCTACCTGTGTGATAAACTTTTCGTTCCGATAATAAAGTATAATCACATCAGGTTTCCGTTGTGTTTGTGAATTCATTTACGTATATATACATTGCAAATCTGTTATACCAGAGAAACAATACGTACAGGGCTGACGATGAGTAAAGGCTGACCGCAGTCAATAAATTTTCTCGTCGAGTGATTAATCGACGAAGGAACCTGTGTCCGATTATTTCTATCTGCGGTTTACATTCCGTTCTTCGACGCCTCAGGAAACTCAGAGAAACTGATATTTTCGCATTGAGAAACTGTCGACTGATTTGCAAAAGTGCAATTCACATCTTGGGCCAAAATTTTAGCCAATTTATCGTCAGCGAGCATTATGCACTCCTGCATTCTGCTGATTACCGATTTTGAGTCCATTTGCCTAATGCGAAAGTTGAACGACTGTGAAGCGAGCCAAATTGAAAAGGCCTGTGTAATCTAAAATTCTATGAATTTTGTTTGGTTCAAAGACTGTTCTGAGATAAATTGTTCACACGTAGAAATAAATCGATAGTGTATGGCTGAAGATAGAAGAAAACGTGAACTTTGAATAATGCTGAATATTGCAATCATGGGCTCGTTTCCCCTCTTCTTCCTGTCTTGGAGTTGGGTATATTTGGGGTAAGCTGTCGAAATAACTTTTTGAAGAAATTTCATTCATCACTTTCCACGTTATGATCCCATTTCAAAGTCCACATCGTGGCGTTGAAGAAACGCCAAGAATCTGCACCCTGGAGAACGGTTGGATCAGATTTTAAACAAACAAGATACTCGGTCTGGAGAATATGGCGAGCCTTCGCTTCTCAGAGTAAATTTCATTCGTCTCACTCCAGGGTTAGAACCTTCCATCTTATCCTATCTAGTTCCATCATTCGCTCTCTTCTTGCTACCAACGTACGCCTTGCAGGTGGGTGAGAATATAACGTGGCAAAAGTGATTTGTATTCGTCAGAGAATACAGGTAGTCTAGGTCGTTGCATTACATACTGCGTTCGTCTCTCCCCCTTCTCCCTTATCCCCTTTCCACTTTCGTCTACGGTTATCATTCATCATGTTAATAAACCATCCCCTCCTACAAGACACCGGCGTTAGTGTGTCGTATTACTTAGCTAGTGCAGGGTGCCGTCGTCTCCGTCTCGGGCACCAGGATCCTGCACACACCATAGTTGAACTAAACTTAACCATTTGTTGCGTTGAATAAGAAATGACTTTCCGTACATCCATCCTCCACCGGGAGGAGTTACCTTGCCTCGCGTGTTTACTCCGTTCACACATTCCCAGCTTGCCCATAAAGATGACTATGGTGAAGGTACCACACGAAGGGGGGCCGCGTATCAGCCTTTATGTTCCCACAATAGGACTTGCTGGGGGGTAAGGCCGGTGAGGGTAGGGTAAACTTCTGGAAACACGAGATAATAGTCGGTACTTAGTGCTGGCATTAGTAGGGGCTAATACAAAGACCAGCGATGCGAACCCTGCACCAACTAGACGAACACATCCATGAAGTAATTAGTCAAAACGTGTTGAGAGTTTGCCGGAAGCTCAGTCTCGTTGTCTGGAATCTTGAGCCCGTACCTATATATATATATATATGTAGATAGATGCGTCAAAGAGATATCTATATTAAAGTCGAGTATTTCGAAATGCGAATACATGGGACCATGATGGATTTCGTATAGGGTTAGACGGTTGGGTTCTCTTCTATTTCGTCAGGAGTAAAAATGCGATAAGAAGAAATTCTCCAATTCCTTAGTTGAGGAGGTTTGGGTTTCGACTGGAAAAGGTCGGATCTGGGTGAACGCATGAGAACGCGAGAGGGTCAATAAAGGCCGGTACAACATACAGCATTCGGTATCAAGGGGTTGGAAGTGAACGGCGCATGTGTTTCCTCCAGGTCGACAACTAGGCGTGACTGAACCAAACCCTGCAGGTGTTCTAACTTTGCAAAATAATTAACGATTCTTACCCCAAAGGTAGGTAGGTAGGTACACAAGCTAGGGGACCAAGGGAAAGCGGTTCACGCTTCGCAAATAATCGACTCGATTAACTCTCCAGAGAAACGTGTAAAATTTCATCGCAAATCTTGGTGAAACGCCGGATTTAGGCGTCTGCCTCTCTACCTATATGCTCTTCATGTTTCACGGGTCAGAGATCTAAAATTCATTCGTTTCATTCGATTAACGTTTTTCGCCTCTTCACTCTGTATCGAACACTCAAGGCACCGTAATTACCCCATGATTTCACGATCAAAGTTCACCGCTTCATCCCCTATAATTTGTTGTGAAAAAACAAGACCAAATAAAAGAATAAAATAAATAAAAATAAAAACAAACATTCCCTTTGCACGGAATTTCAATTCTCATGCAGAGATTTTCAGTATTACAAAAAAGTACAAGATCGTTGCTCTCGTGTAACCTACTTGTTATACTTTCTTTCCCCTGATACCTGGGGGTGGATATGTGCCTATAGGTAATACCGCGACTGTATATTATGTGTCAAGATATATTAGAGCCTGTGAGAAAGGCGTATCTAGGTAAGGGATGGGGGGGCTTATACGAAATAGAATTTTTGCGACGGTAAGAATTTTCATATCAGTCTACTATAGCATATAGATGGCAAACTTTTACCCAAGAGTTTATGAAATATTATGGGAGAATTGATGTACCGATAGTTATTCATCATTCGGCTAGCTTTATAAGTATATAGATGTATCGGGAAAACTGTGCTCGAGTAGTGGGGAGGCTATTTTCTGAACGGTAAAATGTATATATCCACCAAAACCTATACATGTGAATATCATATGTTATATACTATGTAGGTATATATATTTATACGGCGATGAAAACGGCGATGTTTTATTTGGCGCCGAGGGAACGGACGGGCCTGTTCGCAGTGCCTCCTACCCTAGGGGAATTATATAAGTCACGTGCGAAAAATTGACGTCGTAGCGCCCGACAAATTCTGATTCAGTAGAATATGAAAAGTTTTACAAACGGAAGCAACTGCACGGCCCCGTGATTTCCACTAGCTATAGGACCAAATTGCTAACCGTTGCGAAAACTTTCCCTTTTTTTTCTCTTTTTTTTTCAATTTTTTTTTATCTCTCTCTCTCTCTTTTTTCTTTCCTTTTTCACCCACGATATTGTTTCTTTTTTTTTACAAACTTTCTTTTATCACACTTTTTTTTTCTTGTCCATTCTCATCATCATTTCGAACACAGTATATTATAATCATCCTTCGTTATAATGTGAAACCTAATCTCACGCAACTTGTAAAACGAAAAAGAGAAACTTATGCTTATACTTGCACATGTGCTGCAGGAGACCAAAAGCAAAAGCTAGTCACACTTCGGCTCGCTAACGTATCACTCTCAAATCCACGAATCTACGAAATTTCATTACTGGGAACACCAGCCGACCCTAAGGGGCTGCGAAGTAGCATAGTATAGGGCAACTTGCTTATTCCTACCATTAGCAGTGCTCAATCATAACCTGATCGATTACATGACGGCTCACTAGGAAAGAGGCCTTATATACTCTCGATTTCCCATGTACGAAGAATATGTAGTACATACATACATACAAATATATACCTATGCATGTATGTATGTATGAATGTATGTATACATATTTGTTTACTGTAGGAACGTTATACCAGTGGGTCACCCAGAGTTCGGTCATGTTTGGCCCACCCTGAACCTTGTAATAACCCGACGTAGGGCGTAGGTGTATTGGCAAAGGCGGGGGCGAGGGGGGGCACGGGCATATACAGCGAAATGAAGTAAACCAAGAGGAAGCAAGTAAGCAACCTGGCCTCGTGACGAGGGTTCCGTCTGGATTGTTTGATCGATTGCCAACTGATACAGTGTAGACCGTGCGTTGCCTGAGAGCTGTAGATGGTCTGCGAACTCTCTCTCTCTCTCTCTCTCTTTCTTCGGGGTGTATATCCAGACGTAAGGAACCACCACCCTGCACACGTGATCTCGTGCAATTCTTGATTTTTTGTTGTTGTTGTTGTTGTTTTTTTTTCCCTCTTTCCTCCCGATTTTTTTCCTCTCTTTCTTCCCTCTTTATTTTCCTTTCGAAAAGAAGCGGCGCACAAGATCCGGGCCTCAATCTTCGTCGGTAAGAAAAGAGGGAGACGCATTTCCGCGTGACAGAAAAAGGCGAGAGAGATAGATAGAAATAGCGGGTGGAAAGGAGCAGAGGGCGCAGTAGGAGCCACCGAGGCAATAACCGAATGCCAAGTAGCTGTAGGGGGTTTCATGAGCGATGAGTTAATAAAGAGGATAATAGAAAAGGCGAATTACGTTACACCAGCACGTACGAATTCTGTTCCCGTTGAAATAGTCCTTTGGGGATAAGGTTTCTCCGCGAGTCGTCCGCACCCACATCATGACAAAGAACGAGTAGAGATGATTCATATACAAGAGATTTTTTTACGCTCGAATTAATTTCCGGAGAATTATTTATATTTGCGTGATATTTAGTCGCGATACAATTAATCCTAATCTAGTACCATTAAAATACCCTTTATCTACTCGAAACGTTTCTATATTCACTTAAATTTCTAACAGTGGATAATAATCGCGGGAAAATGACTCTCTGTACCCGCGTTAACGGAAGATACAACGCAACGTTGTACCGCCGCCAAAGTCTAAATCGTAGCCGTGCGGTAATTCGACGAACAGTAACTAGCCCCGAGGTTGGCTTGGTAATAGGTTAATACGATAATTAGTGGCTACTATAATTACGCTTAAATAACCGATATACCTACCCCGCACGTGTTTCGAACCTGTTTATCTATCTCTGTATAGAGAGGAAAATCGTCCCTGTTTTAAATCCCGTATAGCGATTTAGTACAGAATCCTATCGAAAAATCTCTGATCAGATTTATTAGTAGGTACTAGAACGTTAGAAACGGCATCAGATAACGCGGTGCACACAAAACGATATGATAATTGACCCGCGCTCGATTGCGACTATAGTTTATTGGCTAATTAATGGCACACCTCCGAAGCAAAGCACGCAGTAAACAATTGCGAATATCGATTAGGGCCGCAAAATTTGCCCAGTGATTTATGCGATCGACGAAACAACCCCCGCGCTGAATAAAAATTCTTTTCAATTGATCGAACGAGGGAGTGATGCAGATGCAATTTTTAACCGTTTTTTTATAAGGGTAGTTCCTGTCTTTTTGAATACCTTACTCGTGTCTGGGTAGATGAAATATGGCCGAAGTATAGGTGTGCCATAAATATATAGGTATATGTAATACGCACGAAGAGCGATGCTTTAACGCTACGTTTGTCGGATGTGCAACCTGCAAGGCGTCGTGTTGCGACGAAACGGACATGTATATACCTATGTTCGAGGTATTCAGGTTGAAACGGAGTGACAGTACCTAACACCTTGTCACAGCTTATATGGAATGGATATTACATGCATATATAATATATATCCAAGAAAATATATTACCCTTATTTCGTAATATTATATTAAAGCGTGTGTGGGAAATGTTAAAGGATTGAAACCGAAGCGATATACTTTTTCCATATTATCGTTATCACTGAATTCTTGATAGCATATTTCTGGGGTAGGTAATATATATACAGCGAAATCCAATTTTCTCTTAGTATAATAATAATAATAATAATAATAATGATATCCATGATCGTAATCGTAATCATAATCGTGATATAAGTATAACATCGCTTTATTATCATATCAATTGCGGGATACTGGCGAGGTTCAACCCTCCGAGTTTAGTTTCAGCGCGGAATTACAAAGCTACATATAACACGCGGCAGCTGATGGTAGATTGTATAGTATAAAAATCTGTTACCGCACAGTAATCGAGATTTCGTGCTTCACAGACCCCGAAATATGTGTGAAATAACGAAAAACATAAATAAAAAAAAGAAAGGGTATTTTTGGGTTCTCGCAGATTTTTTTTTCAGAAATTCATTCTTCATATTCATTCTATAGGAATCTGTTCAACGGATTGAGATTGCTATCTCAATTAAATGAACGAAATTGCGTAGCTATGATTAAATTCTTATACATCGTGGTATATATATTATAGGTAGTACATACCCACCTACTCGTGCCGCAAAAAGCCGAAAAAGTTTTAAGAAATAAATGACGTGATGGATCACGTCACGCCTACTCTCAGCCAGGTTTGAGGCTTTCTAACGATAAGAAATATTCTTTGACAGTAGATAAGCCTCTGCTTAAAAAACTTTCTCAATCTTCTTTCTCCACTCTTTCAAGGGCTTAAGATGAAGTCGTGGTGGGGTAGGAGGAGGCCAGGAGTACCACGATATCGACGACTCCTTGAAATCAAGGGACTCCGTAGAGAAGAGAGCTTTTACTTTTTTTTCGCTAAACGATGATCCCGGCATTTATTTATTTATTTTCTTTTCATCCAACTTTGCTATTGATCTTTCCTCCCACACCCACCCCCACCACCGACTCTGGACCTACTTTTCTTTTTTCCGCTTTTTGGCATCCGAAATAAAATTCACGATATCAAAAGTTGTCGAAATTAATTTGAAAGATAAGCGATAAGGCGGAAAGTTTGATCGAATATATTTAAGTCTGGTAATGAGAAAAAGTAAATAAGATACCGAGTAATGTGGGAAGAGAAGATTGGGACCGATCACTACCAAGTAAAATATATTATTTCTAGGGGGGAAAAGGAGCGGTAACTTATAGGTAGTACCTTTATGGTATTGTGAAGAGAAATAAATAAAATAAAAATAAAAGAAACAACGAAAGTAAAAAAAAGTTCGTAGATCTTTATCTAGCGACAATATTTTCTCATTATCTCAATCTTCTTTCAGCTTTCGTAGAAAAATATAACAGCGATAACAAAATAAGATCTATGTACGCAACGCCCTACCTTTATCATTATGGGAAAATGTGGGAATTGTCTTAAACCTAACGTCACACTTTCTGACGTTACAACCCCAAAAGCCAAGAAGCGTTGAACGGGATTGAATGTATCTTTGTCTACAAGGATTCCTGCTCCTTTTGTTCCATAGATATGGGTTCGCGAGTGTTGCGTAGCACAGAGTCTCATTCAACTGTGACAGCGCGGAATTCTCTTGGGGAGAACCGCAGGAAATCTACGTATTCTAAGAATTTGAATTTTGAACTTATAATTTGGGGATTTGTTTCCTTTTCTTTTTCTTTTTCTTCTACTCGCTCTTCGTATTTTCGCATGCGTCTTACTCTTCTGATTCTCTTATTGCTGGTATAACATAAGAATCTTGGATCAGAGCCGCGGTTCTTCCCCTGGAAGCGCAAAGTCTAGCACTGCAACCACCATTACACCGTTCCTTTCTCCTTTCTCCTTTTCCTTTTTCCTTCTTCTTGGTGATTTTATTTCATTTTTTTTATTTTTTTCAAAGAATTTTTATTTCTAGTCACGAGGGCGATATCGACGAGGGGATTTCCCCGTGACAATGTAGAGTCTAAGAACTTCGAGAGTTAAGAACAACCAGCGGATCTCTGTTAGGGGTGTAACGCCGGTAAACGATAAGTACCAAACTTGGCAGGGATGCCGAGGAATGAAATCCCTACGAGGTACCGTATTTGTATTCCGTAGGCGGCGGGCGTTTGCGTTCATATTTAAAACGGACCGCGCATCGCATAAAAGCAATATGTGCGGAATGTGTGCATTAGAATTCCCCTCGCGGACGAGCGAGTGGCGGGACGGTGTTTGGGCGTCGTTTTGGGACAGGCCTGCCAGCCGGGCTTCTCCGATTCCATCTAGTCCCACAGTATAGTCTGACTTTCCGTTTCACTCCAGGCACTTTAATTTGAAAACACCAGGACCTTGACTTTTCAGTTCCAAACGACAAAAGGACAGAGTTGGGTGTGACGGTGATGCAGGTAGAACGGGAAATTGATTCGCATACCTTCTTAGAAAACTACAAAATACTACAATCATTTCCGCCCTAAATTCAACGACCAAAATTTCTTCAACTTTTTTTTCCTTCAGTTTTACTTCAATTTTCAACAATAATTTATTCATTTTATAAATTCTATACAGAAACTGATCGGGAAGTACCTACAACTTCAATTTGATAATACAAGAAACCTTGAATTTTCAGTTTGGGCGAAAGAGAGTCGCGGTAGGACCTTCGGGACTCAGGATAACTCAGGAGCGGTGGGTTGGTTGACGTCGCGATGCTGAACTCGAAAATTGGTTTACCTACTTAGAAAGTACAGACACACTTTCCCCCGGGACAAGAATCGACGCGATTTTCAATTGTCAAGTGCGGAAAAGTCCCGCACATGCTATATATATGTATATATATATTATATAGAAGACTTCCTTTCCGTATTTATTTTCCCTCTCACTATACTTTATCCGAGTAGGTATAGACGAATCGCTCTACTTGACACTCTGCTCTTACATCTGCTCATCCTCCAAGTGATATGCCGGAAATAACGAAAGATGCGAGGGTGTTTCCAATTCGATGAATTCATTTTTTACAACACGTCGCCTTCTTCATTCTGCGCCTACCCCGGTATCCGGAACTGAAATTTCCCTCATCCTCGTCCGTTTTAGCGCCGCGCAATTCAGTGAGCGAGCAAATTATACACGGGAGACAAATAAGAAAGAAAGAAAAAAAGAAAAAACCAACAAGTACGAAAAAAGTACAATTCTGTGATTTCTTTCAAATTAAAGAAGGTGTTCTTTTATATACCTATTCAATGTATCGTTTTTAATTTTATTTATTTTTAAGGGGGCGGGATACCGGATGTGTTACCGACACCGCCTATATCTCCGAAACGGGGCTATCAATCGACTTGTCCTTGCGGCAGTCGATGTTTGACGAGTAATGGGTTCAAACTGGTACGTTTGATCGGATGAAATCGGATTTTTTTGTTTTTTTTTTTATCGAAAAGCGTGGTCGTGCCATTTATTTCGACTTATATCAAAGCCTACGGATCGAAAATGCAAAATCGGCTTCCTGAGCCCGATTCTGTATGGCATTCCGAACACAACCATCCAAAAACATCTTTGGTTTCGACAACGATGAAGAAACCACATCTAATCTACGTTTTTGTGGTAATTTTCGCGATTGTCAAGGGCCGTGAGCGAAAATGGCCGCTCACGGCTGTTGATATGATGTGGTGGTTCGCAGAACGCCCGTGAGATGTCGCCGCACGCCCATTTAAGCTTCTCCTTTTACCTTTTACACGGTGTACCAACCTAACAGCGGTGGTAAAAGGAGAAGCTTAAATGGGCGTGCGGCGACATCTCACGGGCGTTCTGCGAACCACCACATCATATCAACAGCCGTGAGCGGCCATTTTCGCTCACGGCCCTTGACAATCGCGAAAATTACCACAAAAACGTAGATTAGATGTGGTTTCTTCATCGTTGTCGGAACCAAAGATGTTTTTGGATGGTTGTGTTCGGAATGCCATACAGAATCGGGCTCAGGAAGCCGATTTTGCATTTTCGATCCGTAGGCTTTGATATAAGTCGAAATAAATGGCACGACCACGCTTTTCGATAAAAAAAAAAAAAAAAATCCGATTTCATCCGATCAAACGTACCAGTTTGAACCCATTACTCGTCAAACATCGACTGCCGCAAGGACAAGTCGATTGATAGCCCCGTTTCGGAGATATAGGCGGTGTCGGTAACACATCCGGTATCCCCCCCCCCTTAAGAAATTAAGAATTGATTGAGTTCCGGTTGTATAATAGACTCGTAGTGAGTCGAGTGTGTTTGGAGAGGACAAGTGAGAAGAAAAAGGTGAGAGAAAGGTGAAAACATATATCGACTTAATAGCTATGTAAATTAATTAAAGTCGAGAACTTTGCGACGTTTAGGGGTAGGCGGATTTCAGCCATGTACACAGCCATGGTGTATAGAGTTGAATGACGCGACTCTAGTCTAAGAAGATAAGATCTGGGAAGATATACGTGACAAAGGGCAAATGGGTTACGTATCTTGTTAATTAAGCGGAACAACCGAAACGGGAATGTCTTGCCGCCCGCGTAATTGGATTGCCTCGAGTGGCACGACATCTTCTCTTCGTCTAAGCTGCAGGGTAGAGCGACGGAGAAGCGTCGACGTTCAACTCCGCTTTCAAAATATTTGCTGGGATCAGGTAGTGGGCGGTAGGTATAGAGATGTAGGTACGAAGGTAGGAAGGTAGGTAGCTAGGTAGGTAGGTAGGTGTAGGCCGCGCCAAAATACCCAAAGGATTCGGAAATTCCCCTAATTGGAACCAATATACGCTTCAATACCCTCCTCTCAGTCCCTGTTAGTGCCTATACGCGCTTACCCGCCAATATAACGTCACCCAATCGGTACAGGGTCGACCGTTAACTGGACAACAAACTCATTTACCTTTACCAAACGAATCCACGTTTGGCGATACGACTTCTATTCGCAGCATTGAATCGTTGTGATTTTTATATTACTTTTTATTTCACTGTAAAATTTGATAGATTTTATTTTCATTTTTTTCTTTCAATTTCGTAAGCACAAATGTTGAAGAATAAGAAGAAGAAGAAAGAGAGGGAGAGAGAGAGAGAAAAAGAGGAATCGTCATTGTACCTTTCAAAGTAAAAAATAACAACACATCACGTACTTGTATTTATATATAATTTGATCTTGGTACGGAAATGGGAACAAAGAGATGAGAGTTTTCCATTGAAAATAAGTTGAGCAGCATCATCGTATCTCGAGTCTTTCAGTCTGCCCCGTCTGTCAGGTTGATACAAATTACGTTTCTACATTGGAGAGACACGAGATTCTTGCAACCGTAGGCAGTGGCAGTTGAATCAGAACGGTGACGACCTACGTCCCCTCCGTTTTCTTCGAAATTACGAGCTTTGTTCGTACGCGAATTACCGACGGTTTTATAACACTGCGAAGCTGCTGTGTTCAATTTTTTAAAGAAACTTCAATTTGAGGAAATTTTTTCTTTTTTTCTTTTTTGAATAGGAGTAGGTACGTTATCGCTAATGAAAGTATTCAGTCTTTTATCCGTATATTACATACCTACATGCACAAGCGTGATAAATATCGAACCGAATCTAGCGCACGCTAAGACGATCTGTTCGTCTTAGCGTCCTCGTCGTACTGGTGCTCAGAGTGTAACGACTTCGCTAGGTTGCTTTATCACGTGCCGAGTATTCCCTGTACCTCGAGAAGTTTGGTCTTGAAAAAGGAGAAAATGACCCGTAGCATCGTTCTACTAAAGCGTTTGAACCCCCTCGCCTTTAGTTTCCAGCAAGGAAAATGGTCCTGACGTCATTTCAAAGCGCACGTCCCAGTTCGCGTCTCTGGAATTTCGTAATTTATCTAATGTCATTTACTCGAGAGAATTTCGCACCCCAATGTCCATCCCTCGTTATTTATGTTAATATTATTATTCCCATTGGGTATATAGTTGAGGTTCGTCGAGTTTTAATTGTTCATTCAAATGGTCTAATCCTTAGTTAAGATTTTTGACACAAAGTAATCGTTGGCTTTGATGTTGCAAAGTGATTCGTTGGTTGGTGAAAATGCTCCTAAACGCGGCGACACCTTGACAATTGATTTTCTTATAAGCACACTCGAGCACGCGGCCGAGATCTTCAAATTTCACTTTCACTAGGCCTTTGAAGGTACCTAGCCAGGCTCCTTTTCCTTTGTAAAACAAATTAGCTTTGGAATACGCAAGTACCAACCCCCATTACGAAGCACGAGTGGCCCGTATCCGATATAATTAACATTTTCAGGTTACCTTTGCCCCATTTTCTTACATTGTTCAACAGGGTAAAAGAATTTTCGAGAACATTTCATCCGGTGACAATAGACTCCACGTTACTGGAGCCTCTCGTGAAACCGATGATTTTTTTTCGACCCGAGTACCTATCTGCCCCTATACCTCTGCAGACTGTCGAGGCGTTGGGCGAAAACACTTCCAGAAATATCAATGAAAAATAATAAATCTGTTATATTCTCATAAGTTATCAATTGGTTACGCCGTTATGGATGTCCTTGCGGTGAATCAGGCGTAACATTTTTTCGGGAGGACTACCCTAAAACAATACTCAACCCTCGAGACAAGAGGCAGCAGCTCTGGCATAATGAGGGTGGCCTTCTTCTCTTTTCTCTTCTCGATTCCAGCTTTTCTCACGAGCTTTACCAACTTTTTGAACGAAGAGAAGAGAAAAGAGAGAGAGAGAGAGAGAGAGAGCTGGGAGAGAGAGAAGAAAATAGAAAGGAAACGAAAAAAATCGGAAAGGGAAGAGGACCCACCTTCGTTCGGGTTCCTCGTACGAAGAGGTTGACGAGGGTCCCGTGAGGCGATGTCCACGGCTAGTGGGATGTGTGCAGAGAGTCTGTCCCGCCTTCATCTCGCGTGTGAATGATACAGGTTTATTGTATGATTCTTGTATAGGTTTACATCCACGGCCCACCAAGGGTTCTTCTTCCATCCCATATTCACCCCCCTGGGTTAACCGTGGGTAAATATTGTCCCTTGCCAAAGTGTTATCTGCTGCAACGCGGATTATTCAGGGTAGATCATCCGCGAAAGTTATACACATTGCAGTATGAACGTCGGATCGATAATCTCGCATAAATAATAATAATAATAATAATAATAATGTGTAGCAATATTGCAGAACGTCAAGTGAATTTTCAATGAGATGAGGTGAAGCAAATTTGAACATTTTTATAATTATATGTATTATATACGTGAGTATATAGTAATAACCCACCTTGTTTTCGTACACGTGTTCAAACGAGCGAGTTATTCTCAAAGATCATCCACGAACAAGAGGAAATTGCTTTTTTTTTAATATAATTTTTTTAATCAAAATTTTTTGCCTCGAGCGAAAATTTGTCCTTTTATTTTTTCCGGGCGCACATATTTTTCGACTTGTAAAACAGATTATGTGTACATGACGTGGCTGTACGCCCACTGACTTAATTATGGTATAGTAAAGAAAAGAATCATGAAGACGGTAATGGTATACGTTTACGGAACCCCGTGATTGCTCACAGATGTTGGAAGTATTTTCTCATTTCTACCTCCTTTTAGATAGTCGACCAAGATTCATCGACGAACAGCCTTGAATTTCGCTAAATTAACGACGAACATCAATTGCGATATATTGCTATCATTATCCCACCATTAAACCAATCAATTAGTACAAAAGCCCGAGTGGGCTAGTCTATCGATTGGAGAGAAATTTTCACTTTTCTCTCATTCTTATAGTCTCAAGACATTGGTTTGACCAATTTTTACCCTCTTGTGATAAATAGAAAGATAATTCAGACAGGGAGACCAGTGAAGCCCCATTTTCTCACGAAAGTGCAATTGAAGTATATCCCGTACAGTTTGAAAGATGAACTTTTTCATCCCGGACTACAGTCATTAGAACTACGATAAATTTCGTGTTTAGGTTCATGCATCTTAATCTATCATATTTATCATAGTCAGCAGTAACGCAGGTTGACACTGACTTTGGGTACCAATTTCTGCTTTAAGCGGATTAAGCTCCGAGTAATTATGCTCCATATTAAGTTATTCGCCAGTTTCTCAGTGGGCATGAAACAGGAAGAGGAAAATGATGTTTCTCTGGACGGTTGGCCAGTGTCCGGGAGGAGATATCCACTCGGAAACATTTATATACCTACAATAAATAAATAAGAGGTATGTTATATCCACTGGTCTCGCTCCGTTTCGGATATGGATCACGACGCCAGTTCGATGCAGAGAGTTCGATAGAAGAAGGAAGTAGGAGCTGCAACTCACAGCGTACCATAGAGTTACATTTTATTGCTGGTTAATAAATCGATGTGCAGTAAAGTGAAACGAGATAGCCTGCCTGCAGGCTCTCCACATGCGTTCAATCATACAGCTGGCTGCTCCGGACGCGTCATTCTTCGTGTTTATTGTTATTATCATTTATAGGCAAAAGGACGTGACCTGAGTTTCTATGTCAACTAGAATATTGAAGAACTATAAGTTAGGTAAGCGGGGGTGTGCGGTCCCTATCAATTTTTCAATACTTCAAGACAGATTTCCCAGTGGCCCGATAATAGATTGCCAAAATCTGGCCAGATTCTGTACAACAACGGAGGAAAGGTGGCGCGAGGAAAAAAAAAGGAGAAAAAAGAAAGTTCACTTTTAAGGAAAAGGATACTGTACCATGTCGCATCGGTCTTGACAGTATTGGAAAAAGCTTCCAGGGCTCTCGACAGTCAAAGATACAAACCTATTGTGAATATTATGATCAAAGAGTTGCTCTTCGACAATGAGATGAGAATAAAGTTGATCCTTAGGTAGTAAGGACGAGGACGAGCCGAGAAACGGTTGTATCGAACTTTTCAACCATTGTTGTTACCCACACCGAAGCTGAGCTCTTATTGTCCTCGGCGAATCGTCGCTTTATAGGCAGGCCAAGTATTGCCCTAGCTGCTCCCGCTGTATATAACCGAAGTTAAAGAAGGTGATGGAGAGAAGTGGATGGGAGGGGTTGGGGTTGGGGTTGGGGTTGGGATTGGGGTTG
Source organism: Tenthredo livida (assembly GCA_963992785.1). NCBI lineage: Eukaryota > Metazoa > Arthropoda > Insecta > Hymenoptera > Tenthredinidae > Tenthredo > Tenthredo livida. The sequence goes on along the minus strand of OZ023071.1, from coordinate 2,660,054 downwards.
GGGTTCAAGTTGGGTCCACAGGCACCGCAACGGGATCTCTACTGTGCCCATTAAGCGTATTGTTTCCCCTCGAAGCTATCTTACCTTTGCGATGAAACCTTATATCCCCAACGAAGATAAGATCAGCATTTATTTAACCGGTGCTCGGATGGGGTGGTTTTAAATATTCCAAAGTACTTTTTTTGGCCATTTTTTTTCAACCTTTTTTTAGTATTTTCTTTTCTTCTAACTCTCCCGGATCGTTGGAAGAAATTATCGAACCGTCCACTCGCCCTTTTGCGAGAGTCAGCGACAGAGAAACGGTGGCTAGGTTGGCTTTCGTGTTGAGTCGAGCTGGCGAAGCGCCACTTTGAAAATGTCCTTTACCGCAATTTTAGGAGCGGGACACACCGTTTCAAACTCAGAGCGCCTGCGGTGGCTTCCGCTCGACTTGTGGCTACAAAAGTTCAAAGAGCGCCCAATTCTCACTCTGACAGTTTATCGACTTCCCGTATTATTACGCAACGAGGCGTTCGTCTAAGCCCTCGGTGGGTATTCAGAGCGACGAAAAAATTTCTCAGTTCAGACCAAACCGTCCCCGTGATCATTTCAACCCTTGTATAAAAAACTTTTTCACTCAATGGCTTGGATTGAAATTAAGAAAACAAACTTGTCCAAGTTTGTTCAACTTTTATCAAGACATCTCACAGCATTCTTTGCTCACTAAATTTCGAATTGTGAATATCGACATTTTCATACGAGGTAGAATAGTGTTTTTCGAGATCATTATAAAGTGCGTTGAATCAGCTCGCAAATGAGCCTTCAAAGAGTTTTATACTCTAAGCTGTTCAGAAGATAACGCCTTTGAAAGGGTCGCGCACGCGCCTCTTTTGACTATGCGATAAAAAGTTTGAAGCTTGATGGTTGTAGAACGGTTTGACTCAGGGGGTTGAAGCTCCATAAAAATCGTTTTTCCTGGATAGACAAGAGGCGGTGAAGAGAAATTATAAACGAGAATGAGAATTCAAGGGCAATTTAAGCTTCTTGATGCGCAACATCTTGCATTATGTAAGGGATGGAGAAGTCGGAGTCAACTAGGACAGACCTTCTTTTGCAATTTCAACTACGTCTCAAAGTTGGTGGGAAGTTGTATACCTACTTCGTTCCAGTGCGGCAGATGACAGCCGCTTCCCGAAACTGGTATGAGAAAAATAGGGAAATTTTTCAGGGAAGAACTAAAATAGGCAAGGCGGATGCCTCGCGAGGAAGGACATTCCTGCTGACGCAGCGCCTTGACAAAGTTTCGATCGGAATTTTAAAACACTTTAAAAGTGTCGCAGGAGACGCCCAGAGACGAATGTAAAAGTTCCTTCGAAAATTGAAAGGTGATAAATAATTGATGCTGCACGAATTCCATTCGATTCATTCAATAATGTCTCCCACGACTATTTATATAAAAATATTATTCGTTTCATATATTTTATCATTGAATATTTCAATGGTGCGTTCAGATTTACGACGGCAGTTACCGGTGGATACGAAACTTATCTGACAAACAAATGTTCGAAATGTTTGTCACCATCCGCTCGGGTTAGTCCATCGAGGTATAATGATTATCGCGATGACCCACTTATGAACAAATATTTGGATTTATCACACCCAAGGTAGCATAGTTTGAGAATTGATGTTAGTGGGTACAGGCTGAAGCTTCCGCGATGCAAGAACACTCGGTCACCACGATGCTGATAATTCAGCAATCCTGGTCCTATCAGAATCGTCAAAGTCGATGTTAGTAATACCAAATCTTTGCCTGAAGAAAGAAATGGATTACATCAACGGAACTGATCAAAAATTGATTTGACTCAGGTGTAGCCAGCATAGCACTCGAGATTGTCTAAGATACTCCAAGTGGTGTATCCCTCAACATTGTGGCCGTCTCGTTTGAAGGCGATCAGTAATTCCTTCAAGTATCCATGAAAAAAGCTGATTCGATCGTCATCATCCAATTCATCAATGTCAGGGTATCCGTTTTCCATAATCCACTAATTTAACGGTCGACTTTTTGTAATATTGAATTCCATCTTCGCTATAATTACGCTTGCGAAGCCAGTAGGAAGGACGCGTGATCCAGCTGATCGATAATCGATAGAAAACCCAACTAAAATTCATATGGCGTATACAGAGACATATGAGGTTTTTATCAACGCGTGAACTTACTCCAATTGATTTAATGTAGTGTTCTTGGTACTTGTGGTAAGAATTGCAAGTAAGATTTCCGCTACCATCTCGTATCATCTCTGGCTCGTTGTGGATCCACCAATCCCAAACGTTGTCTCTCTTACCTGGACGAATTCAGATTCTTCACTGAAGTATATTTGAGATATTATTTACGTAATTGGGTAAAGATACGATTTGTTACCGCTAACAATACGGAATCCACTTGGTAAAGTAAGGCTTACTATACATAGCAGCAGGATATTCTTAAAGAATTTGTAAAAATGTTTGAGGAAATATTCATCCAGCATTTTTCAAATAATTTTCAAATACTCGTGATCTGAATACCGTCCATGTAATGGCAGCGAACTAGTAGCACATCGTTGTAGGTAAGGCTGAGGCTTCTGTCAAATTTGCCGAAGATTTTATCTCCCATAATGGATTCAAATAATAAATATCACATCTTTTATTGATTAAATTAGAATCTTTTGTGTCCGCTATCATGACAACTGTTTAGATGTGAGATAAGGTTGAGTTCATGATAAGATATGCGAGAGATGAAGTATATCTCACGACGATCAGGAGAGATTTGACTCTTGTCCGATTTTTCGATTACTATGAATCGTAAATAGGTATATTTTATTTCTGGTTGAAGTTCGTGCAATGCCAGTGAGACTAATTCTATAATAATAAACCGCAAAAAAGTATGTTACAGAGTTGATACTCAATTAATAATCATGTTCTAGTTAAAGTACAGACTAATTCCGACAAATATGCGTAACTAAATATGCAATCTAATATAATATATATATATGTGGTAGGAAAATGCAACAGTACCAGGTGGGGAGTTAAAACTTTGCTTCTAGGTGAACTAATCTCGAGTGTAATCTCATTGCCAGCTGTGGGGATTCGCGAACTCCAAGTTTAGACGAGGGAAATAGTGGCGTGAAATTTTTTTTTTAAATTATAAGGTGATGAATAATTGATAAAATAATATTTTTTCCATGGGATCAATGCCTTTTTATATATTAAATATCTTCTTTTTGTTTCTTCTCAATCTTTTATCAATAACACTTTAACGGTGTGCTATGATTTACAACGAAAGTTTACCGGTTGATATGACATTTATGTGGCAAACAAATATGGTTTGAATGTTTTTCACCATTCGCTTGCATCAGTTCACTGAGGTATGATCATCGTCGCGACGACCCGCTAGTGAACAAATATTTGAAGTTATCATGCCCAGGGTAGCCTGGTCTGAGAATTTGTGTTCGTAGGTACAGGCTGAAGCTTTCGTGATGCAAGAACGCTCGCCCACCACGAGGCTGATAATTTACTAGTCCTGGTTCTCTCAGGGTCGTCGAAGTCGACGCTTACAATTCCGTATTTTTTCCTTAAATATGAATTGAATAAAATTGATGAAATTATTTGTAAATAAAACACATCGTTATTCCTCATCAACGTGTGGTTAATTTACTTACGTATAGCCACCATACCACTCGAAATTATCTAAGATACTCCAAATTGTGTACCCCTCAACGTTGCAGCCGTCTCGTTTGACAGCGATCAGCAATTCTCTTACGTATTCATAGAAATAGCTGATTCGATCATAATCGTCCAATTCACCGGTGTCAGGAAATCCATTTTCCATTACCCACATTGGTGGGTTCTTGTACTCGTCTCGAATCTTACGAAGGACATAGCTAAATCCTGGAGGATAGGCCTAAAACAATTGTTTTTCATTTCTGTATCCAAAATAAATAATCACACTGAATCTGAAGTTTACTGGCCAATCTACTTTTGTTTGATTGACTTTGATTCGTCAGAAATCAGAGATGTCTGCAATCGATGGATAAAAATAATTCGCGTTTAATATTTACTTCCATTTGCAAACCTACCAGACCTAAACTCATACGAGGTGAATGAATCGTTTCAGTGTTATGAATAGTCTAGGAAATATGGAAATCTAGACATAGCAAATAAATTGTCTAGTACTCATATGAATTCATTGGTAACGATTTCTCTAAGTAGATATACCGCCGATATATCTTATATTCATTACATCATTCTTCAAGCTATAAGCTACTGCAATTCTCCAAATAGGATGTGGATGGCGGTTCAGCTTAGAACTACCATCTCATTTTATTTCATTTCATTTTATAAGTCGACTATATATTCCGGAGAACAAAAATTTGTAGAAAAAAGGTACGGTAGCTCATAGGTTGAACCGCGCCTCACCGTTCCAATAATCTTTTCTATTCAGCCACGAAAGTATAGAAATCTACGATTTTCGTAATTTCCAATAATTTTCAGAGTTCTGCAATAAAAACGAACCCACAAACAGATGGCTAATTTAAAGTTTCAAGATCCAGTTTTTGCTCCTAGTGAATTTTGCTCGAGGCTTGGTACGTATGTACCAAATAGAGTCAATCGATTTTGATATTATTCTCAAAATGATGTGATCGAATTTTTATCATCAAACATAATTACAGCAAACGAAAAATTCCCCATGGACCAGCTCGAGTCCACAGTTTTTATCAAACCGTTGTCACTTGCATAATTTCCGAACTCTTCGTCGGGATCAGGCGAAACGAGAGCTGACGTGTAATGGTTGAAGCCAAAGTAGTCTGCAGTTCCACTGTGAAGTGTCAAAAAATGTCATTCCTTCGCATCTGAAAATGTTTCTGAAAATGAATACACAGATTGGATCTTACTTAATGGTGGATATCCACTCGTCCGAAAATTCGGGAAGACGAGATCTTGGGTAACCTTGGGCTGCGCTGACCAGTGCTAGTCTCGTCTTCATGATTTCCGGATAATCTCCAAAGTAAATCGGATGAGCCATCCATCCGCTGGAGAACTGGAATGCGGTTTCCGGGGATACGGTGTCGCTGGAATTTTCTGGTAGAAATGCTTCTAATGCAAGTACCATGCCAATCTGACCCTGCTGGGTTTCGCGGAACTCTTCATCGTACATGCGATACGTTTTTGCATGAGCCTTCAAAATGTTGTGTCCGCATAGGTAGCCCGGGACGGTGGAAAATAATCTTTCTATAAAACGATGTACAGCAGTTGAGACATCCGATTTTTTTAACCCCAACATCGTTTTTCTAGCTTTTGGTTTATCGGAAAATGTCATTGTCAATGGCCATACCTGAGTAACTCATCTCGCAGAAGCCATTGGGTTCATTGATGGTTACCCATCTTTTGACATTGTCTCCCAGTGCTTCGAAAAGAATTCTAGCGTAAGCAACGAACCAGTCTACTATGAGCTCGTTCGTCCATCCGCCCATATCTTCAATGATTTGCGGGTGATCGAAATGGCTCATTGTCACGATAGGCTCGATGCCATTTGCCACTAATTCTGCTGTTAAGTTCTTGTAATACTGAAGCCCATCTTCGCTAATAACGTTCGCGAAGCCAGTTGGAAGAACGCGTGACCAGCTTATAGAAAATCGATAATAATCCAACTGAAAATCAAAAGGCGTGAAGAGACATTTGTTAAATCAGTATTTAACAACGCGTAGACTTACTCCTATGGATTTAATGTATTGCACGTCCTGTTGGTACTTGTAGTAAGAATTGCAGGCAATATCTCCGGTGCTCCCATCATCTATATACTCTGGATTCTCATGGACCAAACGATCCCAAACGTTTTCTCCCTTGTCTGAATCAATTAAAATCATTCACTGTAGTATATTCGAAATTTTATTTCCGCAATTGTAACCAAAAACCAAATTCTTACCGCTAACGTTCCAAGCTCCTTCGACTTGATACGCGGAACTAGCACTTCCAATACGAAATCCGCTTGGGAAAGTGAGGCTCACGACATCACAGCAGAAAATCCTTAGAGAATTTTCAAATGTAATTCACGAAATATTATAGTTTTGCACTTTGTCAATATCCGCAAAATACTCACGATGTGAATACCGTGGAGGTAATCGCTGCTACCAAGTATCGCTTCATAGCGAAACTGATGCCCTTTTGTGCTCGCGATTGCATTTATCTCTTGCAATTGGCTTCGAATAATAATTCAAATCTAATCTGGTTTCCGATAAGATGATTAGATGAAGAGGTAGAAGTGCCCTTTGATGACCACTAAAGATTCGCATCTTCCCAAAAGCTTTGATTAGCAATAACCATCGACATACTTTATTGTGGCGAAGGCTTACGTAAGCCGCGCGAATAATTTTATCTAATCAACTGTACATAGAAAAATATATTGTGAATATAATAGATTGTGCAATAGCAATGAGGCCCGTTTCGCGAGAATTGTTGCCTCGAGCGCAACTCTCGCAGGAATTCGAAATTCCAAAAACGGCTATCCCAACAATGTTCGATATTTCAAAATTGTCATTTTAGTCAAAAATTATTCTAACCACCCACATATTCGTACCGCATTGAAAACATCTCTAACCCTACTGCAACTCTCAGAAACTCATAAAAAATACAAAAAAACTTTTGATATCAGGTAGCAACTCGAAATGGGTTACATATTCGGAAGCTATACCGGACATGCATATAGCTTGCCACCTTGATTAAATGTTGATGAACTATGTCGGCTGGCCCATTTATTGCCATAACAGAAACCCACATTGAAGCGATGTCGGCACCACATTGTTGTCGAACCTCGACCTTTGGTATGGTCTGCCAATACTATTGCCATGCTAATGTCATACGGCATTAATGTGGCACGTGGACTGCAGGCTATGTAGAATGTCACCTGGGATACTAATCCCGACAAAGATGCCTAACTAAATATGTAATCCGATATATATGTGTGTGAGCAAGGTGCAACAGAATGAGGTAAGGAGTTTAAAACTTTGCTTCTAGGTGAACTATAATCTCAAGTTAATCTCATTGCCTGGTGTGGATTCGTGCGGACAGCAAGTAAAGCGCAGGGAAATAGCGGGCTGAGATTTCGTCTTGAAATTGAAGAAATGACGAAAAGTTGATTCATGACGGTAGTTGTAGTCGCGATATTATTTCAGAAGTCAAATATTTCTGGCATAAAATATCACCTAAAAATCTTTCCAATCTGATCGGATCGTGTAGCTGCGGTGTTTTTGTTACAGATGAAATTTACATGATCCGATATGTTCGTCAGCAAAACTTCTTACCTACCGTAAAATCTAGCAACAGAGGAGAGGCTGTTAAAAAAAAAGGCAACTCTAAGAGGTTTCTGGATATGCGAGGCACGTCAAATGCTCGATATAAGGTCGCTCGAGTCACTAGAAAGATGTAGGACGAATTCAGGAGGGTCCGTGGACGTGGGGAGCAGTGACAGAGGGCCCTGGCTTTCGAGAAAAGAGCGAGGGTCTAGGCCACAGGGTTTTCCTGTGGCAGTCATTTATATATTGGCCACTTTGTTTCTGCCACGTCGTCTTTTTAACCTCTCGCATCGTACGTGTCGACTCAGTTTCGTAATACACGTTCATCTCACGTCTTGCACATATTATATATATACACACTCGCACAAAGATGGCGAAGGCGATTCGTAATCACAATAATTGCGATGTTCAAAAATTCTCAAACGTAATCCTGAAGTCAAAAAGCACGCATATATCGTATGTGAAAAAGAGCGTAACCGAGGGGTATTTCTTGGTCCGTTTGGCATTAGCTATATTTTTATTTCTTATCAAAGCTATGAACGAGGTTCAGGACAAGGGGACAAAAATTGTTCCGAACGTATAGTCGGTTTTTTTTCATGTTTTTTTTTCCAGCCTGTAGGTCCAGCTTCAGCGAAATCCATCTCTTCTGATATGAATTGAATGTATTTCAATTGGCCCGAAGATACATGCCCTTTGTTTTGAACAGATACAACATCGCCTTGTCCAGCCCCCACCTTCTTCACCCTACATCATCCCTCTAGCTGTCGAAGGCAGAGCGACGAATATCAGACCGAAGTAGGGGTCTATCGTGTTCGAAATAACACATCGAATATTCGAAATCAATGCCAATCGAATTGCCGCGAAAGACTCGACTCATAATTATATTGCGAATTTTGATTTCCGCCTTTTTTTCTTCAGCCGATCACAGTGATCGAACTGTGCAAAAGAACTTTGCCATCGATGTTAGACACCGTTATGAGCCGGGTAGGAGAACTTTGGCTCAACAACGAGCCCGGATGAATGTCTACGGCGTGTATCCGCATTTAAATCTGCCATAGTTTAAATTTGCGTGGTCTCGGTACTCGCTTACGCATTCCGCATTCGTTCGCATTTAAATGCCTCGAATAACGACGAAACCGTGGCTGGAGAGTACGCTGGCGTTGTATAGGGGTTGGAGAAAGGTTTTTATTCGATACGCGTTGGTGAGGTTATTCGAATTTTCTTCTTTTTTTATATTTTTTTCGCCAACTTTTATCACTATGTTTCCAATTACTACAGCAGCCCAGTTTTACCCCATTTTTTTTTTATTTTATTTTTTTATATTTTTCACCCCGATGCACGGGATCTGCACCACTTCGAGGTACCAATCAGTTTTCATATCGCAGAGATTTTTAGTTTTAATTGCCGCGTATGATACCGGGGGTTCAATCGTTTGACAGATTTTTAAACAAAATCAACCTTTCGCAAACTATTGAGCCGGAAATTTCTCAACGACGGTCACTGGGTCTGACAGATTGTATCCGAATCACATTTTACCAACTAAATCACCTTTCTACGTATGGCAATAATTTTATAAGAGATATGGTTACGCGAGAAACAAAGAAGGACAAAAACTACCCCGCGATAATTTCCTTTTTATTTTTTTAATTCCACTTAAATTTTGCAAGTGAAAAATTCTACAAAAATTTGCAACGCTTGACTAGCTTCAGCACGGCAACTAAAACGGTGTGGTATACGTTAAAGGAGATTAGCGTCGGCCGCCATTAACGACGTCGCGACGTTTCGTTGGTAGGAGTGAAAATCCGATACAAGGGATCAGAGACCGCTTGGGTTCATAGTCAGACCTCAGCCTTATGATATCAAGTTGCTTGAACCTGGAGTCAGTTTACCGGAAGAACGGCTCATTGATTGGTGGCATAGTGCCAAATTACCTTTTAAATCATTAAATTGCACAAAAGCTTGGTTACACATAGTTGTAATATCTGCATATATATTCGAGTTGTCGAAAGAACGGAAGATATTTCGAGACTGATGGACGTGCACACAGCACAAATATCCCCACGCGCAGTTACATTTTCCGACTGATTTTTTTCGCTGGCTAATCCGAGGGATTAGTAGCTCGTTTGGCAATAACTCGTTATTGTCAGGGATGAGAATTATCTCGGATTTCGAACGCGAGCTTTATACACACGATAACGTTAAATAACCCATACGGTATGATAATATCAATAATCGGAACTCTAATAATAGACAATTGCTTCAGGATTAGCAAAATTAGTTAAACCAAACGTACGTCCAAGCTGTGTACACAGTACGAGTTACAGATAAAAACCCGGATTTGAAGAGTTGAGTACAAAACCCTCCCGTGCATCCGGGTGGATTTTTCCAGGGTGTATTTAACAGGAAAGAAATTTTGACAAAATATTTTCATTTTTTTCTACACGAAGGATGCAACATGGTGGTGTAAACGGGGTATGAAACATCTGTGAAATCGATGTTTTGGCATGATCAAGCCTCTCCACAACAAGGGGCTGGTCGTGTAATAATTCTTGTGAAGATTTCTATCGAAGGGCTGTAACGTGGCCTGCGTAATGTCGGTTGTAGTAGTGCGGCATCAGGACGCGATGGTTAGTCCTTTCTAGCGGTGTACTACCTACAGTTATCGCATGGGTTGAAAATCGACCTCCATCATATATCCGACACGGACGAACCATATTTTCCGATACACAATCTGTGAAAGAAATAAGGTTGATCCGAAGATATATGACGGCACTCCAGTTATATAAGCGGTAATAATTCATAGTATTATCAGAGGCTGATGCGTGCCAGGATAGAACGAGGTGCGTGAGCTCAAGGGATGACCAATGGGTAGGGTTTTTTAGGTGTCTGGTTGAATGCGTGTTTCCCAGTGTGTTTCCGTGTCCTGGGGGTCACTGTATGGACGATTTGGTCAAGCCCGCGTTATGGGTGAACGTTGTAGGATAACCACGGTCTCGTTTTGGCGCGAGGTGCTATTGTGGCTCTCACTTAAGCTTTGTAAGCCCGCGTGTCGCGTTATAGAGAGCCTATGTGTGCTTTGAGGTCGTAGTCCAGAGAATGGCCGAGCCATTTTTGTCGTCCGCTTTCTGCACCGGTTCACCGTTTCGTATCATTCCAGCCATGATATCGTGCGACGAAGAATAAAAGAGGCATAAGAAAAATAAATGGAAGGGTCAAAGGTAACGAGAAAACTGAACCTACCTAATAAAAGACAACAGTTTTATTATACGTATAGATATTCGGGATTTAATCTAATCACTCATACATATACATGTGCGAGGAAAATTCTTTAATTACTTGACGGCCAAATGATGGTGATTAAAAATGAACAGATTCAAAAAGCGCTAACGATGTCTGTACTTTACGAACGAGAGTGCAGATTTGCTCGAGGGGTAGATATAGGTATCAGCGGTAAACGTGGCTTCGTCACGCACTAACCTCGACGCGTCAATGCACAATAGGATTAACCCTTCGTTAGCGATGTGGTTAAACCGAACCCCATGTGGCAGGGTAGAGTGGCGAGAACGAATGAACGAACGAATGCGCGATACGTCCCAATTATAATTATCTCATTAACGATCATATGCTCTGTCGCGAATCCAGACGATATCACATATCATATGAACCAAAGACTTTCATCTCGAAACCTATAATACACGTATAATTTAATAGGGGCGGAAAAATGGCTGGAGTAAATTTGATCATCCCGTACGTGTGTCGCGAGGTGGGAGTTACCACGTGAAACTAGATATACCAAAAAGTAAAAAAATGAATCGGTATGTGTAGCTGGCTACGAGGGGTTGCGGTATTAAAAGGTTCACGAGGCAGGAGAATTTAATTTTTCTTTAAACAACGTCAAGCTTTCATCCTTTGAGCTTGGCCTTCTCAAGAATGTCTTTGCGACGGGATCAGCAGGCCTTCAAGAATGCTTTTGAGAGAGACAATGCGATTACGTCATACGAATTAATCTATTTTGTGGCTGCAGCTCCTGTAGATATATTAGAAATAATTTTACGAGACGTATAGACTCTCGAATCCAAAAAGACCATCATTTTCTCTGGAATTAAACCCGGGCAAACAGACAAATTTCTTCACAGTATCAAAGATGCAACTGAAATAGGTGCCTAGGGGGTTGGAGCTTTACTGCCGCAGGTGAACTAATCGTAAGGGTAATCTCATTGCCAGCTGTGGACTCGCGGAGCCCAAGAAGGGCGCAGGGAAAGGGTGGCGAAGGCGGCATCTCTGCGTGGGTCGATGATTAATAGCCAGTGCGCTTACAAACCCCATCTACCTCTCACCCTCGCGTTGGCGTATCCCCGCACCCTCTTGACCCAGGGCATACTACGACCTTATATAACCAACCCCGGTCGAGTAGGGCCAGCAGGGTTTCTCTTCGTCGCTGCTCGGTGCTCGATTGTTATTTAATTTGTTTGAGATTAATATTGGTGCACGATAGCTTACTTTGCTTAGGATCCACCGATTTAGGGGTTGCGCTGATTTATCGTTGGCCGATGATTCTACCCTTGTTTAAGCGACTCGGCTGCTCAAGCTATGTTACATGTATATATATATATATATAACCAGGAGGGAAGCAGGCGAGCAACTGAGTGCGATAAATCAAAAAACAAAAAAATTACAAGTCCACGTAAACTTTTCCCGTCGGTTTTATACACAGAGGGCCAATGTTGGTCGAGTAAAAATTGAAAATTTTATACTGTACCACGGGTCAACGTCGAATTAATCAAATTTAATACACCTTTTTGCCCGCAATAACCGCATACATAGAAAAAATGAAAATAAAAAAAATAAAGCAGAAGAAAAACACCGAAAATATGAAATTCGCTTCACTGCTCCACGGGAAAAGTTTTTAATTAATTACTCTACGTGGAAGGTTGATTCGGTAAGATATCAAGAACGTCGAACTTGATAACATTCTGAAGATCATTAGATCGCCACATATATTCCGTGGTCGGAGAAATTAACGTATGATGTTTTTTTTTCGTTTTTTTTTCTTTTCTTCTGCGAGGTTGATGCTGCACTCTTTCGATCTGAAGTGTGTAAGTGATTTTGAAAATTTTTGGAGATCTGATACTCTCGTTATCTACGTTACACAGGTTTGTTCGAGGGCTGTTTTCTCCCTACAGGTAATTCCAGCGTTAATTATCAACCGGATTTCACCCTAACGAGCATCCCTATAGGAAGTAGAATATAGGGTAAAACGTGAGAACCGTCGAAGTTACAGTATTATGTGTTCCATTTTCGAAGGGTCGTAGCGAAGGGATCGATGAGGGCTCCTTGGCCGTTAGGATCACTTTCTTATGATCGGGAAACTAGCTCTTGAAAATTCACATTCAAACGCCAATACATGGGTGCATTTACTTTTGATCATCTGCCCGGAGTAGTTTCAGAAATTCTTCGGAAAACTCTGACGAGGTTCTTTCTACTCTGTCATGTAATGTATGCTCAAAGAACGGCAAACCGCTAGAGTCACTAGGTGATCTTTAAAGATGGGTAGTGGGTCCTTCAGACTTGCGGTTTCACGGGAAGAGTTCTCCTTTGATAACGATACTGGTACAGAGTAAAGATGAAGCAAACAGGTTCGATTTAACAAGATCATTTACTGCCACTGCTACTCGTTTTCTGGATTTTTGTTGTTGTTGATGATATGATTTATTTATTTGCCAAAATGGATGACGCAATTCTTTTTATCCATTCTTTATTGTGATAACTCCTCTGTAATACGAGATACTGTTTAGAATGAAATTAAGGTGGTTAAAGATTTTCTTGCAAGCCATTTTGGCCCCCGCCTGCTGACGTCGAGATAAGTTTTTGTAAGAATTCAATCAACGTGATTCCCCAAGAGTTGTTACATTTTATAGGTCAGATTAGGGCTGACAGTTTGCCTTTAGACATTGTTGTTCGCGAACAAAGGGTTCCAAAATAAAAAAAATAAAAAAAAAAAAATAATATAAAAATGAAATAAAAAATAAGAAAGAGAAAAAATTCTAAGAGGAGTCAACTCTTTACATCTACTTAGCTCCAGCCATCGCAATCCCGTACCTCGTATAACAGTTGAATATACCACCTCGTAACAAAAAGATTTCCAACCCTCAGAAATGAAGGGGGTTACGAAATTAAATGATTAAACGACGCTGCTCGAACTTTCGGGACATTACGAAGCCGAGTTTGTCAATTAATGTCATCTCGCTTGGAAAGAAAATATTTCAGGGATTTAACCGAGTGGCCCATTCACTACGTCACTTCATATCACGGCTACGAAGGTCCTCAAATACCTACACCCACACAAAGATGCACACACACCCCTAGATGAACGAATACACGGTCATCTGGTATTCTGAGCGATGTCCTTTCCCTCCTCCCTCGCTATACTTCTCAGGTATTTAAGGACGTGTATTTATGCTGGTAAATGTACGTGTTTAGTTTCCGTAGCCACGGTATACCTACCTACTCTTGTTTATTCAAATCCTTCACGCTTTCCAAGCACCGCCGAAGTGTGATTGCATTTGAACACTGAGTCGTGTTCAAAATGTCTCGAATCTTTCCCCAGTGATTTTCTCCTCGTGGATTTTATATGTGATATTCATGTTCTACTTTCACGTTAAATTCATTAAAACACCGATTAGAATGATGAGGTCCAAAACAGTCACCATTAATCCATTCCGAGTTTCCTCGTAACCAACATTTTTCATCACTGATAATGAGGACTAGAGATATTTTATAACATACTTATCGAATAACATATGGAATCAAAGAAAGTCAGATACTAATCAGTGACTCAGAATTCTTATTGGAGAATCCCCTGATAGTTTGGCTATATCTAACGGGAAGCAGCCTCTTCAAACAATTCGAATATTTGAGGAAATTCTCGGCTAATTGACGTTTCGTTATGGTTCATATGTCGGTGCAAAGGCAGATATGCAGTACCTAACTCATGAGGCATAAGCGAGGCGAGGTAACTGTCTTGGTGATTGACACTGAACCACTAATCGATACATGTGGATATTGCATGTATGTCCAGCGGCTTGCCACTCAATGTTATTAGATAGGACCCTTATTCGACTCACTTATACCACAACATTACCAACTGAATAGAGCAGAAAACGAAAAAATGTTAATATTTCTCTTCATTTTTATGCTTTTTGTTGTGGTATGCGTTTGGTATAAGTTGTCAAATAAGAAAGTGGAGGGGGTAAAGAGTGGCAAGCCGCTGTGTATGTCTATACTGCAGATTCAATGTCATAATTACTAGGATATTCACTTTAGACTGTCGACAGATTAATGTGATCCTTGGCACCTGGAACTGTGCCCAATGATCCGGATCTGTGCCATACCCAAGGGACAACATGATATACATCTCGGAGGAGTCTATAAAAATGAGGATTTCAGTAGCCATATAAGTCCGTGATATGTTACGTGAATTTTACGCGCACGTCTATCGTCTCGTCATGTTCCTTTCGTCATTTATTCGTCGGTTCGTTCGTTCGTCTAGAATTCAAATGTTATCGTGTAACTTTGGTACGGTCATCCAGAGCGACCGGAAGTTCCTTGGGACACGTGCCGGGAAATCACAAAGGGAAATTCAGTGGGCAAGAGAGTTGTGGGAAAAGAAAAGTCGGACTTTGATGTCGTCGAATGGTCAAACGGTAGCTGACCACGACGAGGGAATATCTTATCTTTACTTATACATCTCTAACTTTCTTTCTTCTTTATTTCCCCGAAAGTTTATACGTATGCGTAGAGGTATAAGCCTACATGTATGTATATAGCTGCGGGTATAGGTTCACCGGCTCATTTTCATCTCATGAATATATATTCATCGCCTAAATGGTTTTTCGTCAGCAGTAGGATAGGTAAATAACGTGTTATACTTTTTATACCGGATAAAAAACATCGTTTAATATCTGACCATACATCGAGTTTGTTATCTAAGAAAATTTCATCCTGATTGAAATCGATTCTTCAAGGCTCAATTATCGCATACAGACTCCGTCAGTGCTTCGCGAGATGAGAGATTATCTCTATGGAATAATTGATCGAACATCTACCACCGATCGATGACAGATAGCCATTGCAGATATACACTCGATCATTACCGCGCTGGTGATCGAGGTCCATAAAAACTGATATATAATGTGATCAGGATCGGCCAAAGCTGGATAGATTCCGTATCATGAAACAAGATTAAAAGCAAATCCATCTTTCCTTGGTTTTATCGACCGATGACGAAGAAGCGTTTATTTTCTCAATAATTTAACAAATTTCAATATTTTTGCTTACAGATTAAACTACCTCACCTCGGGTTTGACGCCGATGTGGTTTCATGCTACAAATGTTGCTCTTCATGCTGCAGCGTGCGTTTTGGTCACTAAAGTTAGCCTTGCGGTTGCCTCTCTGCGACCTGGTTTTGCGGCACTGACTGGACTCCTTTTTGCAGCACATCCAATACACACGGAAGCGGTAAGTTGATTAATAAATTAACGAATGAATGAGTGGATTATGTCAGTTGCTGAAGGATGAAAGTCTAAGAGAAAAAGCAGCACTTGAGATGCTATGGGTGAAAATTGGAGCTTTTCGTATGACATGAGATAAGCTGTGATATGCAAGCGATTAAATAGCTCTTCTTCTCTCCTGGGTTTCTGCATTTGTTCACTTCGCTTTGGTTCTCACCTCCTTTTACTCGAGGTGGTGCGTAGGTATATACGCTGAAACGCGTTGAAACATTTCGGTAGAATTTACATACGTATACGTGATTTTTACATAATCCTACTGTCATCCTCTTTTCTGAGGATAGGGAACGAACGGGGAAAATCTCATCCTACGTTACGGCGCTGTAATAAATCCCCCGAAATCGCGCTTCGCGATTCAATTTCGGAAAAAAAGGTAATTGTTTCGCGTACAAAATCCGTCGCTCCATTACCTGAGCTGTCTTGGCTCCCTCGTATCCCACGGCTTATTGGCGAGGTGGTGTATGCGAAGAACCATTTTAACCGCGTGTGTTTCTTCGGATGAATTTTTTTTAGATATCATTATGCCCATGGTACGTATTATCATTTACATTCCTGATAACGAGTCGAAAACTATAAGGAAATCGTAAGATTTATCAAATGAATAAATATAGCTTAGCTCGAGTTTGTAGACTACGACGAATGTGGCAGAGAAAAGATAATGGATTTCATATGCATCCTATTTCAAAGCCGATTATATAATATCTTGTTCGTTGGAGGTATACCTACATAAATTCGTACAGTAGATATGAAATCGCAGAGTACACGCCGTATTAAATTGAATAATGCCTAATTAATACAATTATTTTATAGATTAAAGTGAGTCTGAATATCGTTGAAGTATACCTGGCACTTTGTTGAATATTGAGTTCCCTTTAGCGAACATCGATATAGTATACATATATTACGTTGCGAATATTTTTTCAATTTATTACCATAAGGCGTATAATAATTACCATAAATATATCTATAATTTGATAATTTGATGAAACTGATCGTATGCGGGAATAAACATTTTCAATATATTATTGATTCTATTTGATATTCAACTTTGCCTCTACTTAGGGGGATTGGAACGAAATAAATTATCGGTTTTCTCTTCACAGTCTATAACAGAAATGAAGTTATATAATTCGGGAGAATTTTAGATGTCCGTCAAATTACATCCTAATTAATATTCATAAATAGTATTTCAAGAAATATGAGATAATTATTCTTATTCACCGATAAAATATCGACGATAAACTTTCGGCTTTTAATATTTTCGTGAATCGAAAATCGTTATCGTATCATCGACGACGCCATCCTGCAGATATCGGTCGGGTTATACGGTATAAATTCCCATCGCGATAAATTGGCAAACGTCAGGTGCAACGATATTTCTATAACCACTTGAATCACAAGTATATATACTGCATCGCAAGTTTACATACTATAATTGATATGCACCTATATAGGAGAAGGGTGGAGCTGTCACGGCGGTACCAAAACCGCGTATCTGTTATTTCAGGGAGTTTCTGGAGGCCTGGATTGAGCCACGTATACATATATAGCTATACACACTATACGCATGTGCTCGCGATTATACGGGATTATAACACCCACATATATACATATATAGGTACGTGAGCTCGGTGCTTGACGTTGAAACCGCGACAAGCGCGGCCTTCTGCTTTCGCAAGGGCTGAATGTACGCGATATCGGCCTCGCCGTGGTTCGCACAGCCTTTAGCTAGCCTTCGGGATATATACCCGCAGATATATACTTACTTTGCGAAACCCGACAATGGAGAAAGGAGACCATGATTGAGTTTGCGGGGCGGTACATGTGGCAAGAGAAACCCGGGAGATACGTAACATCTGTGAGAGATATACCCCTATACATTACCCAGCCAGTGTTAAATTAATCTCCAAGTTACACCTGCCTCTTATCAGACCCTCACGCTTTTAAGGCTTATCGAAGAAAGTTCAAGAAACCTTTGTAGATGGTAGTAGATGGTCATTTCAAGAATTCACTTGACTAATGGATTACAGAGAATGGCGACAACAATTCCGGCAACGTTTGGTGTATTCCGTTCTATATCATAGAGAAATGCGATGGATACATGGCACGTAGATCGCGTGGGATAGTCCTAGTCTGTGACTGGATTCGCAAGCCGTGACTAGCCGACTAGTCGAGCACCATAATAGACTGTGAACGGAATCCTGGAGTATTTGCTACTGTGCGGTATAATCGCGTGCCAATTCAAACTGCCTGACGCGTACGTGTGTGTGTCGAAGTATTTACTACCCGTGAAATCTTGGCAGGCAAATTACGAATTTCTCGGGTTTGGGGGTGAATCTGAATCCCCCAGGCGTCATTGTTCGGTACGTTCGTTCAATCTGAGAAAATTGTTAATTTCGATTCGTATGAGTTTAATTCCGCGAAAAATTCGCGATCTCGTAGGTCCGATAGGAATAGATCATCCGAATCTATGCAGAGTTTGGTTTCTGGTTGAAAAAAGAAATGCGTAGGTGATTTCGGGTGGTTTTTTACTGCTCGTCAAAGTCGGGTTGGTAAGAAAAAACGAAGTTTAGTTTCTAGGGTGAAGTTTAACGGAAAAGAGTTTACGAAACACACAACTTGGCTATATCGGGGGTAAGTTTTGATTTCGGAGATTATATACGATTCTTCTTTAACTTTCTTACACCGCAGAAGTCAAGACGTGGAATAATTTCTGATTGATGGTCGAAGAACCGCAGAAGAAAGAAAATCTCGTGAGCTAGGTCGCTCGTCCGCTGAACGAATAGACATTTCTGTTTTACTTTCCGTTCCGCTCCTCTCCTTTACTTCCCTTTCGTTGCGCTTCACTTCTCGCAGAATGCGAAGCCCAGATAAGGAACCAGGGAGGAAGAATTCTGATTTCTTCCAGGCCAATTTCTGCCGAGTCCAGGAAATTCAACCAACGAATTCTAAGTAGAATAATGCTACACTAACGAGAATTCTGTGATATTCCTTATCGTTGAAGATATACTCAATACAAATCATATAGCTTCGCATGTGATTGATTTGCAGACTCTAATTTTCTTTTACATCAAATTTTGCTCAAGCAATCTACTTTTTACCTGAGTTTATATAACTATCTTATTTTTTATTCATTCAAATTCAAATTTTATTTTTCAACCATTATATATGCAGGTAGGTATATGACAAAATGTGAGCCAGGGCGACGGGACGCGTGCAAAATGAATGGTGGTAGAATTTTTTGCTTTTGCTCCGGCTCATATCTACCTACCCGTAATTACGATGAGAAAAAAAAGCGAGAAAAAAGACGGCTATGAAAAAGAGAAACGAGCAAGATTAAAAACTTTTAAAACCACGAGTACGTATATCCTTATATACATGGGATATGGATGATGCAGTGGAGAATTACGGGGGTTATATCGTGTTAAAATAAAGAAAATATCCATTTTTCGTCCTGATTTGAAAAGGGGAAAAATCTTTTGAGTCAAGAGGATTTCGAACAAAGTATGTTCAACTATTTTACCATCAATTTTGATGATCAGTGCCCACCTTACTTCAATTTTTCGAAGAACTAGGATTTGTTCAAATTGTGAATAGGCCATATACCATCATGATACGGTTGCATTGGATTGGAATCGACCAAATGATTATTTCGCGAAGAAGCTGTAAAATTTTTCGTCTATAATCCGCGTTCTTACTTCGTTCTGCGAAATTATCTCTGACTTTTCAATTTTCCCATTCTTCCATTCTCGTTCGGGATGTCAGCTGTGCTTTGTAAAGCAGGCCCTTCGAGTAGAAGCACATTGTTCCCCGTCTGAGATATCTTGCCTGGGGCGTTTCAGTGCAATATTGGCGTGTAAACACTTGAGTTTTTCGATAACAACGTTCCACTCTACTTTTTCTTTGAGTTATAAGACTCTATTCCTTTCCCAATATCTTTTCTTCCCCTGCAGTCACCTCGGTCCATATCTATTGATTCGCTTATTGACAAATTCAAAAGTCTTCTATCCTCATTCAAGCCATATATGATTCAGGATTTTGAATTTATTTCACCAGATCGAAATAACGAGTATATCATCCCGATATTATATGTGGCGGATATTATATTTCCGAACCGGAATCGGGACAAGATATCGATTTTTCTATTCGATCCAACTGATTCTAAATCCAGAAATCCAGCTTCAGGGTCACACCGAATTTCCTAGGGGAGTAAAAATAAAAAAATAAAAAAAAGGCATCGTCGTTTACGATCTCATCACATAGGTAGGTATAGCTGGTAATTCCGATCAGTCATAAGGATCAGACGAGGTGATAACGGATTTTTCGCCGACGAAAATACGTCATTGCGGTATATATACGCGTCTAAATCTTAGACAATAGGGTGCGAGAAGGCGAAATCAATCGGAAAATGTAATGACTTTTCGCGTATATTCGACTACCTTGGACCCGGGTTTCCGAGCAGTTTTACGATTATGGTGAGGGCGGTTTACACGTGCTTAAATCCT
The DNA here is from genome assembly GCA_963992785.1 of Tenthredo livida. Classification (NCBI taxonomy): domain Eukaryota; kingdom Metazoa; phylum Arthropoda; class Insecta; order Hymenoptera; family Tenthredinidae; genus Tenthredo; species Tenthredo livida. The sequence goes on along the minus strand of OZ023071.1, from coordinate 2,639,678 downwards.
GATGCAATACCAACTTTCCCACTGCCATCGTACTGCCTATACCATCTAGGTACCTACGAAAACCAGGGATAGAAGTAGCGGTGCGGTACTTCTAGGGAAATATAGCAAACTGGAGAATCGGTAAGGCGAAGTAAGGCGAGACGAGGCGAGGGACTGGATGGGATTATGATATGTGCTTCGTGGGAAATTGAAACGGAAAGCGAGGGGTGGATCATGAGACGATTCGTCCCCCCGATAAGTTAAATTGGGAACGAACTTCTCCCATACCTTTGGGCGCCCGGACAAACACACGTGTATTTACCACATCGAAAATTTATATACGTGATGATCCACACATAGGGTGAGGCTGCGTGATTCAGTTTTGGATTTCTGATCGGTAATCAAACGCATAAGAAAATTGACGAACATCATTTTTATCAATCAGAATAAGACCCAAGTCCAGAGAGAGTCTGAAGAGCAGAATGTCCGATTAATGTTTGGCGGAGGTTGTATAGCTGTCTGAATACTTTAATCCACGAAAGAGATTGATGGACCGAAAAAAATGAATTTTTGCCAAAATTGTATGAGAGGGTCTTTTTTTTTGTTGGTTTTATTGTAAAATGCATGTGTGGAATTCCTCCATGTCTGGGCGTAAGCTGCAGGATGTCACGCGTCCATCGTGTTTCACAGGAACAAAAGGATTGCCTTTATTTTACCCAGCGGGGGAAAACTGTACGTCGTACTGAAAAATGATTTTATCATTTATTTCAGCCATGCATGTTTTCATTTTCATTTTTATTTCTGCTCTTTTTTTTTCATTGACAAATAGTTCATTCTGACTTCACGTGACGAATAGTTTCCTTTCAATGTCGTACCCGAAATTGAGCAGCGACGTGCTTCCTATGCGATAAACTCTTTCGGAATTCTTCTGCTGCAGTCGTCCATATCTGTATCGCATAACTTTTTAAGAAGTTATGCAGCCCAGTGTGCTCAACTATTTACATACATATGTATATAGGTATATGTTGTACACACTCACCGGCATTAAAAGTAACAAAGGTTTCATCCGGTTCTTCCAAGAGATAAAATAGAAGGAAGTGAAAGCAAACGACACCGAAAAAACGAGATCGTGTATTTACCGAGGTGGAAAATGTATGAGACTGAAACAAAATACGTGTTCCGTAGATTTTACATAAAGGAATCAATGGCTCGAATCTTTATCACAGTATGTATAAGACCAACGTCTCACGGTTGACGTTCGTTCGAAAATTCGAAAATTATGTTGCCTGAAAGGTAAGGGCGCAAAGAGCTACGCGAGAGAATAAGAAGAAAAAAAAAAAGAAACTAAAAATGTGTAAGGGAGCAAAGGACGAAAAAAAAGAAGAGCAAAGGTGTAAAGGAATTTTACTAGCGTTACGCGTCGGCATTCCTGAGAAGTCATTTGGAAAATCACTGTGCCACAAAATTCACGGTCTAAAGTAGGATTCGGTCGTTTGCGCGGGCGCACGCATTTCAGCAAAAGTGGAGGTCAGAGTTCACGCTGTTTTGACCCTGCAAAAATCGATCATGGATTTACTGGAAACTATAACGTATATATATAGGTATATACACATATGTATGCGCTAACCAGTTGTAGAAACGTTCTATAGCTAAAGGTAAAGGTATATATATATATATATATATATACGGTACTTAAAGAAACACAAAATGTCAAGCACGCAGCAGTATACCTACCCAGTAGAGTAGGTAGGTAATAATTGTAAAACGACTAGAAACTTGTTTACGAGCATAAGTTGTTATACCTAGGTAACATACATAGTACATACCTATATAGATATTTCAGTAAACGCCCACGCGATATACACTTTATTTATTACACCCTGGGTAATCCTGCCCGGTAATCACACCTTGTACCGCATCGATCTGTTAAACTGTATATATAGGTATAAGTAAAAGCTCTTATGCGCTTCAACTTTTTGACTCTCGAAATGACGAGCTATTATAATTTTATTTCGTTATGGTTGTTGCCTTGTGCATCATTAAAGCTGAAATAAGTCTTTATTAATTTTTTTTTTTACCCATTTATGTATATGCTTTTCAAACCACGATGCTCATACATACTACATATACTATGTACGGTATATGAATCACTAGAGCGTTCGTTACCGAATGGCTCCTCGATTTCTCCATCGTTTTTCACCCCTCGGTGATGTTTACGATCCAACACGGGTATAAGGTAGGCAAGGTATACCGTTGATAACATTTCGGTTTCGAAGGGTTGCGAAGGCCAACTACGTCGTCGAACCGAAAAAAAATCTCAACGTGAGCTGATGCTTCAAACGATCTAAAAAATATATATTATATACATGCGGGTGTATATATATATGTATATGTAGTTCGTTTCCTTCTTATTCCCACCCTTATTCCTATACTTTTGTGTAGAGATATACGATCCTTTATACATAGGTATAGTACAGCTAGAAAATTGATGCGAGAAATCGAAACCTTACCGTGTAAGAAAACGACAAATTGGTATAGGTATATACGAAAGAGTTCGAAAACTACGTAAGTAGGTATCCATACCTATGTGGGTATAAAATAAAAGGTCAGAGTATCGGAGGAATCTAGTTTGAAATTTTACTGCTAATTTGATCGATGGATGGTTGGTTCCTCTTCTATCTTTTCGAAAAATATGATCGGCTATAACGAGCGACGTTATTTCTTCAAACATTTAAAAAATTCAGGACGGGTTTATCCATGGTTTGAAAATCAGCGGGCAACCGAGACTCAGATGGGGTAATGGGCAGTAAGAAACGTGGGGAAGCGGTTTACCGTTAATAAAATTAAACAGAATATAGGAAAGAGGTCGTCCGAATAAAAATCGGGGGATAAGATCGTGGGAATAAATCTTGAAATAAAACTTTTATGATGTCTATTTTTTCCTTTTTTTTTACCCATTTTTCTTTCTTTTTTTTTTTTATGTTGGTTTTTCGGCGAGGTAAGATTAAGTTAGCTCCTGCGGGTCGCGTGGGAACGGTACGGGGTGGGTTTTAGCTGGTTAACGAGAAACGGCGGGCTGCTTTTTTTATTACTTTTATTGTCATTAAATATTAATTTCTCTTCTGGCGAACGACGGGGGAAAGAGACGATGAAATGAAGAAGGGGAGAAAGAGGAAGCAAACGGGCGACGGTATAAAGGTCCGGCCCAGACAGAGTCGGATTTAACAGTGCGAATTTAAAGTGATTTATTTGTGATTTATTAACTGCGCTGAAAGTTCGCTGAGCGTTCGGGCGAAAGAAGTCAGCTGCACTGGGCCAACTTTACCCGGCATAGTCCGTGGGATTGTTTTCAAGACGGAAACCGCTGGTTCGGCTGTTTCCATTCGAACCTTTCAAAAATTATCGCTGTTGCAAATTCTTATATAAGAAAAGAGCCAAACTTCTTCTTCTTCTTCTTCTTCCGTTCATCCAACTATACTCTGAAACTTTAACTTTAACATTTGGAGAAATTTTACGAAACGAAATTTTTATCGAAAACTTTGCCCACTTTGTACGCACGCGTTAAGTAAACTTGATTCCGCCACCTTGCGAGGCGTCTCTATGAATAAAAAACAACCATGAGTCAATTTGGCGCTTTTCTTACGCCCCCTGCAGTTGTAATTGTACCTACTTGTTTTTCTTTCCCCGTTTGTAATTACGGGTTTATTCGAGGCTGTCGCTCACTGGAAACTAGTTCCAGGTCGTTTCCCATCGCAGCTCTTCATCGCTTTTCCATTGCCTTGAAGCTCAGGCGTTATTACACACCACAAAGGCTGTTCACCGCCGTTGAAAAGTTCGTTATCCTTTTTTAAAAGTTGATTAAAGCTACTGCTTGGCAGCCCTGAGATGCGGTGTTTTAAACTTTACCGCTATTCTAGCGAAGCTATGTATACGTAACTTATGGTATATAGATATATAAACTGGAACGCGATATAAGGGTGCGAGTATAGCGATGGTCGAGCGGGTAGAGGGAGATATCTATTCGTCTGAAAAGTTCCAGCTATTCATATTTGAAATTTATTCACGGTAATAGATCAAAATTACCTACCTTCCAAAGAAGCAGGGAACATAACTTGTTCTTTTTTCTTTCATCCTTTCATCAAACACTGTGAATATTTCTTATTCAGTAGCTAGAAAAGGCAGGTAGGTAGGTAGGTGCAGGGTATAGTTATACTGAAAATTTACTCTTTACTCAATCTGAATGATACTTTTTCATTTTGCTTCTATAAATTCATCAAACCCGAGGTAAAAGATAAACGATTGAAAAGCATAATCCGGCTTACGTTTACCTGCTGAAATTAATTGGAAGCGAATTTGATAGTCGATCAATTTGACCACGTTTTGTGCATTGTTACTGTACGCGTCAAAGTCGATCGATCATACATATATATATAGTCTGAGTTTTCATGGCCCTCAATAATAGTCTATTGTTGTAAAAAAAGCGTGTAGCTGATCCTGCATCAGCATAGAATTGTACAACCCGTTAGTAGGATGAAAGCGTTGAAATATCATTTCCAAAACACAACGGATCTATTCTAACGCTGCAGCAACGCATCGAGATTACAAATAATGGAAATTTAATTCTTTCCACCGCGTTGAAAAAACTTGATGCATATCGAACACTGATAAACAAATTGATGAACTCTCTCGCGATATACACCAGAAATAATTATTATCAAAGTATTCAATTTGGCTCGAAAATCTGTTGATAACATGTTTAAAACAGAATTTCGGGTCATAATGAATGCATGCATGAATGCATGAATGAATGAATGAATGAATGAATGAATGAATGAATGAATGAATGAATGAATGAATGAATGAATGAATGAATGAATGAATGAATGAATGAATGAATGAATGAATGAATGAATGAATGAATGAATGAATGAATGAATGAATGAATGAATGAATGAATGAATGAATGAATGAATGAATGAATGAATGAATGAATGAATGAATGAATGAATGAATGAATGAATGAATGAATGAATGAATGAATGAATGAATGAATGAATGAATGAATGAATGAATGAATGAATGAATGAATGAATGAATGAATGAATGAATGAATGAATGAATGAATGAATGAATGAATGAATGAATGAATGAATGAATGAATGAATGAATGGGTGTTGAAAGGTTCTTTATCTCTTCATCAGAGGTTGGAATAGTTGAGGTGTCTGCAGGGGTTATATTTGTCTAAAACGGAGCTCACTTAGCACACGGCTTAATATCTGATCGTGGTTTTCCATCTTCCCTGAGGCACGTAAGAAGATAATCCCCTAACAGCATGCATACCGGTGTGCACCCTCGCGCATCGTCTCGAATTTCCCTTATATAGGAGAGAGAGATTCTTGGTGGAATTCCTCCGGCCCTCTTACCTTACCGTAAAATTTCCCTACCCTTTTCCCCATCCCCGCATGACTATATAGGTACGGCCTAATTCACCGCATTCATTGACGGAGATACTGATTAGGCGATTCATATCGTCACTGATAGAACAGAACTTTCAACGGCCTTGAGAGATCGGAAGAACCGCGGGCTGCCGCTTCCGCAGGAAAGGATCGCGCGTATAACACACCCGACAAACTTGAATTTATATCACGATGAAAGGCCACGCTCGAGTGCCGGGTGCTCGCTTCTCAGTTGCTAGGTAAAGAGTCACGAGAGAGGAAGAGGATGCGGAGAATGAGGATGAGGATGAGGATGAGGATGAGGATGAGGATGAGGGTGAGGGTGAGGATGAGGATGAGGATGAGGAGGAGAAAGAGGAAGAGGAAAACGTCGAGAGAGTATTTACGCCCGGTGACAAGCGCGGCTTGTAACGAATCCATTCATACCCAAGCATTTCGAGACTCTCCTCGTAGGTAGGTATATATAATGACGAACTCCCCATCAACAGGGAACTTTTATGCAAGCTTTCGCACACACGCCGCGTTTGTACGCCTTCGTTTGTACATTAAGAACTTGAATTATTTATTTTTCTATTCAATTATACGTCTCTGTCAGTGTATATGAATCATATAAATTTTCTTTTTACAGTTCGATCTTCATAAAACTTTCATAAAAAACATACAATACATGTATCAATCAAAAAAATGTCCGTTTCTTCCGTTATAATATATTCGCGCAAGTTACAAGTGTGGCGAATGTCGAGATCGATCGTGTATAATAAAGTTGACGTATTCAACACCGGGTAATTGTTTTCATATCTTAATTAACACATAAATATGCGTATGTATGTGTGTCAGGTACTAGTAGGTACCTACGTGGTAATGCCTCGCCCTGACGACAATATAGTAGAATATTTAAGCTAACGACGAGAGGCCGTAGCTAATGTGCGAATCTCGCCCATCTAGCTCGCCTCATGTTACCCGAAAAATGGGTATCCCAGCGAACTTCTAACAGACGAATTAATATCAGCGAATTATAAACACATTCCGCACATTATAACCACGTCGGGTTGTTCAATGAACAAGAAATGTGTCGAAAAAAGGTGTGCAGATTAATTAATCCGCGAAACGGATAAATTGTACACGTCATCGCATTAAGACTAAGTATAGTATACATATTTTATTATCACGCTTATGGTACTCGCGTTAGCCTGAATCTAGTTTAACTGTTCTCACAGCCGGATGGGGACGGAGGTCGTTTCCGGTAACGCGCGTCCAGGCGCTAAAAGGGTCCCACGCGGTCGCGACGGGATAGGGTTATGGGTAAGGAAGGTAGACCGCGTTGCGCACCGAGAGGGTAGGCTGTGTAACACGTACACGGAATACACTTGCGCTATGTAACCGTAGCCGTGAGGAAGCAGCGCATTAGTCAACATAACTCACTTGCTATCACAGTAGCAGTATGTAAATGTTTGAGTTGTTACAACGCGCGTTGGATGGGTGGATATTCTCCGTCTCCTTCATCCCCTTCAGCTACCCTACCCTTGCGAGCCTTCGGCGAGCCCTTCCTTCAGATAACCATCTCACACCCCAAACTCTCCCTCTGACGTTGTGAGACTGAGCTCTAGTACTCAGACAGCGAGCCTACTTCCCACGAGGCATCGTCGTAATCAGACGGTATCCTTGACGCGAGCTTACGCCACTATGAGCTTGCACATAACCGCGGTTAACTCGCGTGAGATAGCTGTACAGAGTTATACGTACGTAACTGTCTCGCGAGCAATTTTTCCTTTTTCTTTTTTCTTCTTCTTCTTTCCTTTTTTTAACGAGCATGACACCTCAATTGTTTCGCTTGAGTGCCTGGTTCAGGGTAGATGTGTACTGCAAGCCAGGCTGATGTATGTACCTAGACATTTATGCATTAAAGAACGCCAAATTTTCGACAGATTTTTTTCTCTCTCTCTCTCTCGAGAGAGAGATTGTTCGGGTAGAGATATCAATGATTCATGCAGTCGTGTTGGGTTGAATTCAGGGAGGAATCAAGGCATTGGTTGTATTAGATTCTGGCGAAATCACCTGGGCCACATCGTACTACGTACTTTGCGAAATTTCCCGTTTCTTTTGTGATTTCTTCCAGAACTAGGTCATCGCATTACGAAAATCTACCGAAATTTCACAATCTTCTAGTCTCGTATTGGGCCGATTGAGAATATTGCAGATTTTTGAGGTCAGCTTGAAGACCCGGTCATATTTGAACCTGTGTCATTCATTGAAGTCTTCACTCGTCAGATATTCCACTTTATCCATGGATGTGTTATAGAGGTCTTGTATCCCTACGATAAACTCGTGTGCTTCTTGAAGGATAATTTCAATTCCTACGTCGAAATGGTAGGGCGGTAACCGTTTTACGAAAAAGACAGAAAATAGCCGGGGTGTGCAGTGTCGTTGAGCAAATAATCAGTTTGATTGTCCGTATAAAGTTCTTTGACGGCATGGTCTCGCGGAGTCGACACGCGCCAAGTGCAGGGTGAGTCTCCGAGTCCATCCTGAACAAATGGAGAAAGGCGTTTGATAGCTGACCAGAGTGGTCGTCGCGCTGTCCATTACCTCTAGTTGGACGTTTCATTAACGGATATTGCTCCGAAGAAGTATCCGGCTTGTTTCTCCGCAGGGACAACCCTCCGTTCAAGAGAATCGCCTCCTTTCCGCACGGCACTACCGTTTTCAAGTATCCGTATACCTACGTACAACGTACACGGATGAAGAATAATAAAAAGAAGAAAAATACAAGAGGAAAAGAGAATATGGGGCTACTATCTCCTAGCCATTTTGTAAGAATCCGATTCATTCCTCGTTTTATTGTTTCAGGATGAAAACCCGGCGAGATTTAACCGCCTAAGGTTTACACGGATTTATTTTCAAACCCGGGAAACAGACCGTCGTCGTCGGAAAGATGGTATGAAACTCGAGGCAAATTGTGTCGTCTGTTATTTTTCCTTTTTTTCTTTCTTCTTCCTCTATGTCTCTCTCTTTTTTTTACACGTCATTTTTACACATATACGCATATACATATACATATACGGTGACGAGACAGCCGAGAGTATGCTTTCACCTCCACCTTACCTATTCCAAGGTAATTTCCATTCCGACGACGGCTTATTACTTTTTTACAACTGGAGAAGATATTGTGGCTAAATTTCGTTTACGAGAAGGATTCTCCCACTGGCAGCAATGGGGCGAGAGCTAAATGCGCCCTAGCTGCTTTCCTCTTTACGATCAAAATCCCGCGTCGAATACTACGGCCGTTCCACACTATTTCGACATCTCTCATTCTCAGACCACGGATTTAGAGTTATTCTTACACAACGCAGACGGCTATAAGGTTGTAAGTACAGCAACGTCACGTCGCATCGCGACGTCCTCTTTCCGCCGGGCTTTTGTCCTCATTTCAAACCAACTGATCACTCATTTCCAAAGTAATTCACGTCGCTCTAGTTTCTTTGAAATTCCGTACAACGGCAAAAGCCGCGGTTGTTTCTTGAGGCACTTTTACTACCGCTTACTGTCGTCTACCACCAAAGTCACCCGGTGCGGAACCATTGCGTCTAGTTTATAGCACGCCGCGTACCCAACCAAGACCGCGGTCGGACCGAACAAAGGGCAGTAAAACTTTGAGTAGAGAGTTTCGTAGGCTGCTGTGAAGAAGGTGAGCGTAAGAGCCAAAGGTAACGGTGAAAGTGGAGGGAGACCACCACGAGGAAGGATCTTGGGGTCTAAGGTTGGGCGAGGGATATTTACGAAGTACCCTTTGGGGCGAGGTATAAGTCGCACTGTCGCAGAATCTAACAAACTCTGTTACGCGAAAATTCTAGTCGCATTGAAGTCCGTGCAGGGGTTTGTTGCCCGCCCGATGAATAACTGCGAAATTTCTTGCGCAACTCTTTGTCCTTGATTATTATCATTAACATTACCCACACGTCTGGAACAAGAGCAGCCAGGGTTAATTACGGTCGGTTTCGGACGAGCATGAGTAGATATGAGCTTATAGTGTACGCAGAAGTGTTTGCATTTTTTCTAAGAGGTCTTTCAATGCATGAGCAGAGCTGCGAAACACCGAAAATTCTTCTACCTTCCGGTTTCGGCCAACGGTAGGGGCTGAGACTTATCAGAGACTGGGCAGACCTTTGCAGTTTAAAATTTCGCGAACGCTACATGCTTTAATGGTCTTTATCCGAACGGTTCGGAACCGAAACCTTTAGAGAATTTTCTTTTCAAAGTAAAACTTGCCAAACGAAATCCCCACGTTCTCTCATTTCTTCTAATTTTTCATATAAACTGTTTAGGAAGTGATGAATGCTCCGATCAGCTACGGCGAAAATATCTCCAAACTCGATCTATATTTGTCGATGAAATCGACTGGTTTTAACCCCAATACCTACCCACCTGCCTGTAGCTAATTAAACCAGTTTCTTTGACCGAACTGAATCGCGGATATACTGATAGCAAACGGTCGGGGCGAATCCCAATGGTCACGTTAGTGTATCAGGTCAGGATTTACGCGGACTACATCCTTTCGCATCCCTTAAGGATGCGGCCATTACGAAAGGGGATAGAAACGAAAATCCTTACTCCACCATCGCACCCGACTCGGTTATGTGTGAGCCCTCTCCCTCGAGTCCTGGCGAAATCCAATGCGTACGGATGTGTAGGTACTAGAAAATGTGGGAGGTATCCAATCTACGTGTTTCTGTGTGCACGTAATTGCGGATTAGAAATTTGATATTTCTTATCAGTTATCACTACATTAGGAACCTCAAATATATCGCCTGTGCCTATACGTGGATCTATGCAAAGGTATATGTGAGCTCGTAATACACATGTGTCGATAGAGGTTTCACGGTGTGATTTCCAGCCCTTGGGATCTCGTCTACCCACCTGTCCCCCCGTCGACCCTTTATCGCCGTGTCCTGCGCCAAACCCTGGGAAGCCAAGGGGACCGTAAAGGAAACATTCCGTGAACGACCTGTGGCAAGCGTCGGTTTAATTTAGCCTGAAGCAACGGGCCGCCGCACGTTGCTTGGCTGGCTGGTTGGCATAGGTTTGTCGGTGAGTCCTGCTCCTGCTCCTGTTCCAGGTCCTGTCTCTTTTGCTCGCAATATACGCCGAATATACACACCGATACGGCAACGACATCGTAACCACGAAATGGCGGGCGGGTTAGCTAACCTCCCGCAGTCTCGTACCTCGACCCCACACACCCTTTCCATTTCGAGTCAGTCCCTTCGGCGTGAGACCTAGCCCTACGACCCGGGCCGAGCGAGGCTATACTATTTAATATTATAGCAGGATTTGTTAAACCTACTCGGTTATATCTTCTATACATATTCTATTCTTGCTTATCTTGGTTAGGAGATCGTTCGAGCTTTTGAATTAGGTCACGTGGTACTAGGATTGCCCACCTGCATCAACACCATCAAAATACCCTTCAGGACACCTCGCCAAGATCGGGAAACTCTGCGGCAGAATTTTTTCCACATCTTGTTCTTTTTTTTTTTTTTTTTTGTCCTCTTACGACTATTCGATTTTAGATAAGCCTTTGGCGAAGCTTGGGATTCACAGGACTTTCTCTGTTTCTTCTTCTCTTATCAAGAAACTCGGCAGAGTTTCGCGCCAATACGACATTGAAATAGAAACTCCAGTGTTGACTTTTCAAAAGATGGTTAGTCAAGTTGTCAGGAAGCTCTCATATCACGCCTGTTGTGAGGTGCAATTGGGGAAACAATGAACACACTTGAAATTACTGCAAGGAATGTCGTTTACTTGCAACAATATTCACCATACTTTTAGTAGGTACCTACAACTCGAAAAATGATAGTTTCAATTGGGTTGATGGAACAATCTTGTTTCTGCCGATTAAACGGTTTCGTTAATAGGACGAATGGTCAACTCGGTCACCTGTAACATGTTGAAAGAAAGAGCTCACTGTTAACGAAAATTTGAGCCATTGAGACTCACTTCTATTGGAATTCAACTCGAGATTATGAGAATTGTTTCAAATTCAGTTATTTTTTAATCAGCCAATTATAAATCGGGTGAATTCATTTGTAGTTAGAAACGAGTTTGATATTGTTCACGGACCTGGACGTTATGTCGAGTTCCCAAAACGAATAGAACAGCGTTCGCAATATCCTTTACATCAAGGTGTGGGAGTGTTTCAAAGATCTTGTCGGCAATGGGCGCGTCTGCTGCGTGAAAGATTTCTGTTTTGACAACTCCTGGACTGATACTCTGCAAATAAATCACATTATCATGATAAGAAACATGGTCATGTCTTTCATGGCTCTGTGTGGATAAAATTTGTGGAATATGCTTAGATAAGAAGACTCGAGTACTACCGTTATTTTAATCTTGTTGTTAGCTTCAGCGGCGAGTTCCTTTCGCACTGTTTCCGTCAGCGCCGTAACAGCGAATTTACTAGCCGCATACAAGCTGATAGGCACGTACCCGGAGGGATTGTAATGTCCAGCAACGCTATGTTACGAGAAAAGTCATGATCAGTGCACAGATATAGAATATGATGCTTCTGCCATAAAAAAAAAAAATGAAAAAAAAAAACTACCTGTTTATGTTGATAATGCAACCAGCAACGTCACGGCTCTTCATCGATGCCACAGCCTCTCGAATAGATACGGCCGTTGCCAAGACGTTCACGTCCAAAATGTTGCGATAAGATTCGGTATCGTCGTCTGAAAATATTCGATAGAAAATGCGAACGAGTAGTAAATATCTTCGAGAAGAACAAATGTATGTTTCCCGGGTCGCTCACCTATAACATTCTTGTTTCCAAGGACACCAGCATTATTAACAAGGATGTCGACGCCACCCAATTCTGTTGTTACCCATTTGAAGGCATTGAGAAGGTCTTCTTCATTCGTGACGTCACACTGCCTGGCGTAAAATTTCCCTTTAGCTTCTTTCAAGATTTCTGATAATTTTTCTAGCCTTTCCAAACGCCTAGCCAATCCAACGACCAAAAGACCCGCCTTTACGAGTTCCTCGGCAATTGCAGTGCCGATTCCAGCACTAGCTCCGGTTACGACGGCGACCTTTCCTTCCCAACGGTCCATGTTAGTCTGTGTATTTGATACGAATGCCTAATCTTATCGTAAATTTTTCGTAGGAGAGTCATGGTAAGATAATTATAGTATCTCAATCCTCGCGGCAACCATTTCCGCATTCATATACAACTACTAACATTGCAATGAATTTTGGTGTTACATGGTCGGTTAATTTTAAAGAAATAAAACCTGACTACCGAATTCACGATAATTGCAATCTTATCACTAAGTAAGGTCAAGAGTCTCCGATAACGGATTCTGTAACCGAAACGGTCTGCAATCTTCCAGTATTTCACATTCAGTATTTTCATAATCATGTTTCTATCAAATATTCCATAAATTTTCAAATTACCACTGTGCAAAATGTTCTCCAATAATAGATTGTACGTGTCTTTTGACATGAAGATGTATTTTTAGTTGGTAAAATGCTAATGATCGCATTATAATGTACTTGGTGAAAGGATTTTGGACCAAAAGTCTTTTTTACGGGGATTTATGCATATACGGATCCAATCAGCGAATCGCTACCCTCTAAATTGTTGAATTTGGGTACATAACGTTAGCAAAGACGCTTCTACTGTGGGAGAGCGTTGAAGTGCATGTCCATCTGTCGGTGACGCCGCGAGCTATACTTTATTCGCGGATTACCGTAGTTCTGTACATCTTTAAGGGTTCATCTCATGAAATGAAGGAAATTTTGATCGTTGTATGGAGTTTCTCTGTTGAAATGATTAAAGGCAGCTGTTTACGTTATAGCAGTGTTATCTCGAATTGTTGTTACGTATCTGTGCCTCGGGTCGAGCAAAGTATATGGATAGTGGCGATATCTGTCTACTTAGGTTTTAGGACAAAGTAGAAGTCTGGTAAACTGGAGGGAAAGGCATTCGCTACTACACATCCTGAATAGCGTTTCTCGATGTTTGAACGAATTGTTATCCACGATGAAATCCCTTTGCGAAAATCGCAGCCAACACTTTGTGGTTTCTAGAGCCACGAAATTATTTGAAACTCGTTGTCGTTGCGGTAGGTAGGTAGGTAGGTATGTAGGCTGCTCAACGCGATGCTAATGGAACGAAGAATTTCATTTCGTTTCATTTCATTTCATTTCATTTCATTTTATCTCACTATATTTCATTTCATTTCATTTCATTTTATTTCATTTCATTTCCAAACTCGAACCATCCGTTCGTTTTCATCGACCCCCAACCTCACGAGAAAATGACCAAACCGTTAGTCTGTTGAAAATTATTCGTATTCCGTGGTTCGCGGCCGAAGGGACAATGTCGTTTTGCTTTTGCCCATCTATCGATTCGTTATCGGATAAACAGGGGGAAAGAAATTAGCTGGAGGGTTCGCAAAAGGGATAAACAGGAACCGATACATGGGTAGGTATTGTTCATATCCATAACTGATATAGGTACACCCGAAATACGTAGATTGGACATACTAGTGATACCTTATACCTTGTTTCAGTATTATGCTTCATCATAACAGCTATATCGCGCTGTTTATTGTTCAAACGTCTATATCTAAGCCTAAGCTCCGACGACATGGACGCGCTTTGGTAATCCAGAATCCAGCCTAACCCGGAGCGTGCAATCCATCGGGTGAATTCCCACGTTTTATTCTACCTCGATGATTCTGCCTTTCCCAGAATTGGACATATTCTATTAGGTATACAAGAAAAATCCAAGTTTTTATCAAACAATAATGAATTCGTGGAGATTATTTTCCGATCGATTCTCACCTCATCAATCTGCCCTAGCTGCGCTCGATTCTTTTATATATCATGCAGATTTCTTATCCTTGTATAAATCTGCAATATTTATGATATCAGGTCGAAGTTAAAAAAAAGTAGCTTCAGTTCATTCATATTTTATATCATTTCCTTTTTCCGGTTCAATCCATATAGGTATACATATTATATTATACATATATATACACGATATTTGTCGATGGTAGAAACAAAGCTCGGAAAAAGGTCGCGAGGTAAGACTGTTGACACATATGTCTTACTGTCGTTTCTTGTTCTTTCACTGAGGCGGATTTTATCGTGATTGTTTGTACACCGGACTTGGTACAGCACATAATCGAATTGTTAGTAAAACTCGTCGACTCGTTGACTCGCTGACTCGTGACCAACATTCAACTTCGTTATAGCTGTAGGCACTAGCGTATGACGTAGAGGTTGCGAATTTTTTGCTAGTTTGAAATTAGGAAAAAAAGTAAAGAAAATATGGAAAAATCGCTAAATGGGTAATTTTTATCCTCGTTTCATCAGACGCGAATGGGCTAGATAGATGCCTACATGAAACGCAGTTTATCGAGAAACGGTATATTATCAGGAAGGGGCCAGGCAAACAATTATTTCGACAAGGGTGCGTTATCCTCCAGAGAGAAAGCCGGAGCTGTCAGTCTTCGCAGGGTTGGAGACTACCGTAACCACAATTCCCATGCCTTCTCATCTATCTCCGATGTCGTGAGTCGTAAATATTCGTTCTGTTTGGTAACGACGCGATTGTCTCGATCGACCGTCTGTGACATGTTTACCGCAACTCGAGTGTGCGGGGTGTCAGTCTTGCTGTTAAACATCCCCTAGTTTTTGGTCACAAGAAAAAACCGAAGAGAATAAAGAAAGAAAGAAAGAAAGAGAAAACACATCTCTCTCGACTGTCATGTGAATCTATAGGTGTGATAAAATTTTTTATTTATTCATTAATTTATCGATTCAATCAAACCACTCTCGAAGATGAAAGTCCAATTAGCGGAGTCCTAATTATAAAGGCAGTGCTTAGTATATAAAAATAAGATGACGAGATGAGGGAGATTCATTAGTGCGTACATACTGCAGGGGGATCGTGTGAAATACTGTTTTGTAAGATTAATTCTACTTTGAGGGGTTGGCGGTACGATGTGTGTCGGTATTGTGTTCTTACCCTTTGACTGGGGGTTGTATTTGAAATATAATCATGAGTCGTGACGTATGTAGTACGTAGGGATGGGTAGTACCCTATACTATTTCCTCTCTTTTTCCTCCTTTTTTTCGCCGAGTTGGAAGAGACGGCCAGGCGTAAAGAGAAAGTGTGTGCAAATTAAAACGAGCTTTATGTTTTGCGAGATGTGAAAAAGGGGAAAGGAGAACCATCGTCACAGTCAAGAGTCAAACATCCTTGAACTCGATCTCGCGTTTCGCAAGAGCTTGATAATAAATTAATGTCACTGGCTATTTTGGAAATTGGATCCAGCCCGACGTTGCCTCTACGATAAATCTGGCCGCCTGCCCGGGAATTTATCAAAGAAGAGGCAGCAATCTCTGTTATCTTAAGTAGACACGGAAAGCACTTTCCCCTAGCGAGGCTCTGTTGCCTTCCCTATCCCCGCTTCGCGACGCCTTATTCTTTCTCTCCTGCGACCCCGTTGACGTTGACGGAGTGCGGCTGCTTGACCGCACTCGCGGCCACAACCCTCAAGACTCGTTCTACAGTTGAAGAAAATTCAGAAATCTACTTCACGCCCTCTTGCCTCTTCAAAGGTAAGAATTCACCCAACGTACAGTTCCGTTCCGTGGAGACAAAAGGCACCGAAAAAACGAAAAAGAAGAAGAAGAAGGAGAAGAAGAAAAGGAAATAAAAGAAATTGACCATTTAAAATTTCTCGCTTCCGAGAATTCCATTTCCCATCATTTTTGCTTCGTTTCTTACCTGATCGTCCAGAATAAAAAGTGAGGAAACTGAACAGGATTTTGTACAGGATACGGTTGCAGGAGATTCACTCGCACCCTACATGCTTTAGTGGTTCAGGGCTGCGCGGTCCTTTGGCAAGCTTCAGTTATCACTCACTCGAGGCCCGGCATCAATAATTCGGCAACCCCTTATCTTGTCGGCCACCTTGTTTGCCGACTGGCGGCATAGGGATCCGGCTCGCTGGGCTTTCCCGGGATTTCCTTCGAATAGGATCCAATTTCAATCTGTCGTTCCGTAATGCCAGACGTACGTGGCGTTATTTTAGGCTCTCGCACAAGCTTATACTGCTATTCACCGCCGCAATTCTCGAAATGAGATCTAAGATTTATCGCCACCGAAACACCGGCGTAGGTATTTAAGGTATTTGTATTACACCTGTGTGTATACTTATACATTGGGTCGATGAATGAATGTGAAATTCGCGAGATTTAATACCTGTTCGCATACAGGTATAGGTACATATGATGAGTGGGTGGCTCGTGGAATGAGAGGGCAGTGTCTGCGAGGCAAACGCACGTTCAAAAACGGTCTTTGAGACATTTTTATTATATTTCTCACGAAAATCTATTTTTGTATGGAGATTTATCTCAGACGCGTATCCACCAGGAATGTATCTCAAGGGAATTGGAAATGGAGACCTGCTTTCAATTTATTCAACATTCTTACGGAATTCAGTCAGCTGCCTCGAATTCGGTGAAAAAAATAAAAAGTAAAATAATAATAAAAAAAAATCTGAAAAAAAAAAATTCGTATGACTTAGATATAAGGTTCCTGGATGGAAACTGAGTATTTTTAATTGATATAGAAAAAGCTGTGTCCTTTTCAAAAATGTCGAGTAAAATATTCGGGAATTCGAAGATTTCGCAGAATCTGAAAACTCGAAATAAACGAAAACCACGAATTATGAAACGATACGCAAGCCTTTCTAATCATCCGATTTTCGTTTTATTTTTTTCAGGTGACTGGTATAGTCGGCAGAGCAGACGTCCTAGCTTGCATCTTCTTTCTTCTGTCGTTTCTAGCCTACCACGGGTAAGTGAATTTGGGATATAAGAGATTTTATATCCAACAGTCCAACCGACTGTTAGATACCTTGAAGGGATGAGCCTTGACCAAAATGTATCGTATCGTCAATATAAGAATCTATATCAGCTGTGCCTAAGGGCGTCGAACAAAGCGGATTTGTCAAGTTTCGGCTACCTTGTCCCTGAATAAATATTATTTACCCAAAATCAGTCCGATGGCGTATCAATCGTTAGAATTTTTTTATTTTTTTATTCAACATCGATTCATCAATGGCGAATATATTTCCAAGTTAAAATCTTTTGGATACATAATATTTTATGCTTTGCGAATTCCACTCAGCCTTGACCTGAAACTAAACCTCACCTTATGGATACTCGTAATCGTTCAAGACGCTATGACGATAATTATTATCTACTTCCATCTAGTAAGAAACCTATTTCCTTGAACCGTCGTATATTTAGAATGAAGCTAAATTGTCCATAAAACAGTCGCTTCTGTGCCCAGCCACCCTAGGATCTTCTCGTATATAGTATACAGTATTATGTATACCTATACGTATACTATATGCTATACTGAAAAGCTTCTCTGCCAATATAAGCTCTCGTATACTTGCCTGTATACAGTTTCGCGAGGAAAATTATGTAGCTAGACTACCTACTCGTAGGGAGATAGAAAACCAGGTAACAGGTTCGAAGAGAGTGTAAATAAGGTAGTTTATGCATCAAAGCAAAGCGCATTAGCGAGGTACAAATTAATGGCTAGCTAGTTTACTGCTGAGCTGTAATCGACAACCGAGATAACTGAACTGCCGAGGCTTGAATCTTCAACAAGTGTCTTCTGTCCCGAATGATATAATAGGAAGAAAGAAACGTTCCGAATTATTATTATCGGAATCCGATTTCGATTCGCGAATCCGTAACAGTTTCAAGGGTGTAAAAGTCAAAGTCGGTATAAATATCAGTGTAAAGTTTAAAGGGCGAAAGGTTGAGCGGGTAAAATCGTATTAATATTCTCAGTTACTTAGTTAATTTATCACACCAAACAGGCTTGTACGTTGCTCGAAACTGCGGCTCATGCATACCAAACAATAAACCATAAATATCTTCCCGCTTTTGCCAACACTCTAGTACAGGGCTTGGCGCGGAGGGTACAGAACGTAAGCCCCGTTGGTAATTCATAATGTCGAGGCTATATTTTCGCATTTTACTGCCTCGAAACAATAGGGACTTAGGTGGGCGTCATACGTGAATACCTACCCCAACCGAACGTATAGAAAAACTGGAATCACTTGAGGGTTGATAGTCCGCGGCGGTCACTAGTCCGGGAAAATGGGAGGAAAAGAGCCGATGGATTTGTCGTCGCTCGTCAGAAGCCGGGGGCTGATCTTCGCGAATCTATACAGAATATAGGGACGAGGGAAAATATTCACATAACGAAACAGCGCGAGGCTGTGTGTAGGTAGATATAGGTATAGGTACGCGTGGGAGAGCTGACTTAGGATTCTAGCCCCGAGTTGAAATTGATCTGTCATTTTGATTTCCGCTTTGTCCCACATTGTTTTCGTTTTCGTTTTCGTATTCGTATTCGTATTCGTTTTCGTTTTCGTTTTCGTCTTCGCTCTGCGTCAGTCAAAGCCAGACAATCGTAACGTTACGGTAAAGGATGATGGATTCCAGAGGGTGGTATAGGGTGGGTATTATATAATCCTTGAAACTTGGCTTTACCGCGTACATCATGGCGTCGCGACGCTTACCGCGACGCCGACACCTGCCTGCCCTCGAAACAGCGGCCCATTCATTCTCATAAGTGCGAAGGCGGTGTGGAAATTATAAACTAAACTAATTTACCGGGAACCTGGTGGAGCAGGTGACTCGAGATTTACTAAAATACCTTCGCCGCCTTCACAGGAACCTGCATGGATTCCAGGATCATTTCGTCTGCGCTTTTCCATCGAACTTAAGGGTGGATGAAATTTTCATTCATAAATCGCGAGCTTTTTTCTCCCAATAAAGAAATATCGTCATTTCAAGATTTTGAAAAAAAAAAGCTAAAACTAATTTATACATGGAATATATGTGGGTGTGAAGGATCCATTATCCATCATCGTGAATAAGTAAACTTGTGAGTAAATTCCGCGTGTTGCTCATCTCTGTTATATAATTCCTGTATAAGGTACTACAAAGAGGATGAAATAGTAGATAGACTCGTTGAATTTCCGGAAAGGAGATACTGAATGTCTTTTGGCACCTTCCCACCTTCGAGGGGGAAGCACGATTCATCACTTGAAAGTACGACGGTTGACACACTTCTCTTTGCTCCTGCCATTACTCAGCGCTGAGAAGGAAGGAGCTGTTTTTCTCAACTTCCCTCATTTGCCTCAAACCCCTCAACCCTCCATCCTCCACCGTTCCGAGCCCCGGTACCAGCGCCAGCCTTATCCTCCTTCTACCCCTTCCCCTTCCACCTTTAAGCTCTTACTTAGTCGTGAAAATATTCATGTGGCCTTTTTGGGGGACGTAGGGGTAGGGCCAAGGTTCGAGGCTGCAGCGTCGAATAAAACGAGTATGGTTAATATTCCGTCCTTATAGAGGGCCGGGTATACCATTTGTTTCTCTTCATCTCACAGTGTATGTAACCCCGGTGGAAGGGGTTCAAATCCGTCTAAAAAGGGTCCTTTTTTTTATTACTCAAGGAGTCAAGGCGGCGCCAGGGATTTTTTTCCTCATCTTTTTTTTCTTCGCAAATTTAAAAGAATTATTCTTCCCAAGCGAGTTGTACATCCCTTGCGGGGCTCGGCCGTGCAGGGCACAATGTCATACCGTCAGTTTTCACTTTTACTCAGAAATGGACTGTTGATCAGAAATTCAACTCCCAAAGGGTTGAAACAACGTTGTTTGCCAAAATATCACATTCAATTCAAGGAGATCGAATAACGCTGCCGTAACACGCTCGTATACCCCGAAAACATATACGCAAGGGTAGGTAGCCGGTATATGTATGTGTGTATAGCGTAAAGCTGCTCTTTGACAAACCGTATATACCTATATAGCAAATAAAGCTAAGTAAACTAATTTAACGAAGCGAAAAATTCGAGCAAATAAATTGAACACGTACGTATCAAATAGAAAAGCACCCTTCACCTCAAGGTTATGGGTATAATTCAGCCTCTATTTTGGTCAGAGATTACGGTCGCCGTTAGCTTTTGCAAAAGCATTTCGCCGAGCTAAATTTTAACGCCAGTCTTTACCGTCAGGTGTTACGAGGAAATACAATGCCAACAAGCACCCCATTCTATTACCACCACATCACGGTAGCAAACCTTCACTTCCACCTCCACCTCCACCTCCACCCCCAACCTTCAACCTCCAACCTCCAACCTCCAACCTCCGTCCTCTATTCTCGTTGCCCGTTTCGCGATGGCTTCCGACACCTAATTCCGTTGATACGAAACGGCAAGGTTCCTACTTCATACTCTCAGAGCAACGACGTAATCAGATTTGATTGAGTTTCAGACCGCGAAATATGTGGGGTGTCTCGTGTCACCTTAAATTAAAATTTTCTAACACGGGCGTACCTACTCCTCGAGTTAGGAACAGCAAATTTCCTTCTAGTCGCAATTATAAAATGCTTGGATTTGATTAAACGGATAAGCAATTTATTGGAATAAGAACAGATGATCTTAGAAGAGACAGATGTAGGTAGCACCATGTAGTACACTGACAATGTGTCACGTCGGTCGTCTTCATTGCGAAAAAGTCTTGTTTTTTTTTCCCTTTTTTTCTCTGTTTTCAAACAAGAAAAGAAAGCTCGTACCTTGATATATAATATCATGTTGCCTTCGGGCACTGGAAATTGATTACACTTCGTCACTTGGTCTTTGAGCTCGTTACTTTTAAATTGGGTCCTTTCAGCCTCGTCGAGTCACCTTCTACCTTTTTCGCGATCGTCCATTACAGGCGACAAGGTGATAAATAGTAATTAGGTACAAGTGCGTAACGAGGGCTGCACACATATATATTTATATATGTATATTATATATACCTAGCATACCTATATAGGTATATATATATATATAGGTATACATGTACCTACAATTTAGTACTCGGTATCAAGTTGGCTTAATTAACAACTTTGCTGATTAGCGTACGATAAGAAGCGGCCGAAGTCGGAGAGAGTCGGTTGACTCGCTCGAACGATTCTTAATGCGAATTTAATCAAAAATAAAAACTTTTAGTGTCCCAACGGAAGGAGAGATTTTTAGATAAGTTAACGCCTCATAAATCTATGTCACCATTTATTAAAGGTTACGCTCAGAGACTGAGGGACCAGCTGAACAATAATTATTCTTATTACTTTGCGTACCTACCGACTCCATGGAACCTGAAAGACCTTCACCCTTTATAATTTCTCCCTCCAAGCTCGGAACCTGAAGCTACAAATTCGACCCTTGAAACGAACTTCCTGGAAAAGCTACATTCCCGAATTCCCCAAGGACGCAGCGTGACAGGCCCGGTGGCTAACGTAGATTGATGTATACCCACATCCTCTCATTTACTAAATAGGTTACCTTAACGAAACTTACTCCCCTCCAGCTGTATTTATTTCAGTCTTGATTCCCTCCACGTTAATTGCCTTTCCTCATGTATTACCTTATGTATAATACGCAATTTGGTTTAACAGCCTCCTCGCTTCATCCTCCTCCTCCATTTCCTTCTCCTCCTTTTTCATCCCCTTTCCAACTAAACGCAGAGTTTCATTATTTGATTAAATCGCGTAATGTATGAACTTCAAAAGAGCTTGGTAATTAGTTAGTGACCCAAAAAGAAGTGACCTAATATCGATCAAGGGCTAAATTCACTCGGGGGGAGAATCCGTGTGGATATAAATTATTCGATACAACCGATCAGGAATTGTTCAGAGTATCTGAAATCAGGTAGTCGATGATGACATGAATTTCATCGAACAGTGACATCGTGAAAGATTAGACTAACGTAAGCTTAAGTAGAAGGAAAAAAATAAGACCAATATTCTGCGGCGATGGGAGAACGCGCGTTGAGCTGAGGAAAGAAAAAGTGAGGAAGACAAGAGACCGGAATTACCTTCGATTACTTATTTACATCCAAAAGAATGAATTGAGATTGCCGAGGGTAATACATGTATAAAATATGGTAGAGTCATTTTTCGAGATTAGTCGCGCCGCGCTTTCCAGCTCCTATACTCGAAAACGCGGAAAAAGACTCCCGGGCTTTTTCACGTGTCGCTCAAATAATACGCTCCAAATCCCACGAGCTTTTAATTCTGAATTAGACTTTTCTTCAGAATTCCGGAAACTTCGAGAATCACTGTAAACGACAAAGGGGAAGAGAATGATCTCAGGTATCGTTCGACTTCCGCCCACAGATTGTAAAGTGCGAGTATAAATTGTTATCGACTTAACTAGAAAAAGCCTGAAGTATAGGTATCGGGACAATAATTTTCTCCAGTTTTCAGAATAATAGTAAACTAAGAGGGGGTTGGAATGGCGTGTTGAAGGTATCAAGAACATTAATAGTTGATCTTAGAATTTCTTTTCCTTTTTGCAAGTATAAGGAGGCAATCGATCATTCGATATTGTTGAGAAGAGGAAAAATAATGTGCAGCACGCGAAATATCCGCAGGCTAGTATATGCATGGTGTAGGATCATGAGTAGGAAGATTTCAAAGCATGTTGTATATTACCATACATGATACAGCAGAGAGTTGGTTTAAAAATAAATGGAAATGCAAAGGTGAGAGTTAGGGGATAAGACGAGGAGGCTGATTCGTGGGGTGCGCTCGATATGTTTTGAATTTTTCAGTCGATGCACGAGCCCGAATTTTTGGGTTCGTGAATATAAAATAACGAGAAAAATCAATAGCGGTAGAAACATCAACGCCGTACCGTACACTACGACGCCTTGCCTCGTGTCGCCTCGTATAGTTTAACTGAATAAAAATTTTCTGGCCAAACGAATATAAAATTTATCTACATGCATTTATTATGCCTCTTCGGCCTACGATATTCTGCAACTGTTACTAGATACGGAAACCCACCTATTTTTACGTTTTCTGCCATACATATACCATATATAACCGGCTGTAATTTCCGTTACCATGTGGATACCATATGGTTTAGAATCGCTTGTCTATACAGAAGCTATTGGTTTCCAGCCAGTTTAACATACGATATTATTGCTCAAGCGATACCTACATCTGTGAACGCACAGGTGGAGGTATAATTGGAGGGAAAAGCGGTGGGTAAAACTTTCATCTTCGTATTGTGTACACAATTCACCCCTGACGCATCAATACGAGCCTTTGAAATCGTGCTGGTTATTATACAAGTGTGCAAATGTTACTAAATTTTCTTTTTTTCATATTTTCGATGAAAAAAAAAAAAAAAAACTCGTCCCTCATTAGAACTCGAAAAATGAACGAATATGTTTTTTTCTCATTTCAGTCAACAGACGGCCCATGTCTGGAGCAGCGTGGGACTTGGTGCGTTATCAATGCTCGCCAAAGAGACGGGGGTTACTGTACTTTTCCTAAATCTACTCTATGACCTATGTCGATCTTGGCATTCGATTAAAAGGTGAGCCCGTAATGACCATATGATTATAAAAAATTGAATTCTATACATATAGCAAATCCATCGTGGGTGTGTGAATTAATTCATGGCTTATCCATTATCGATCGATGTGACCGTCGAAATACGATTTTGTCGCGTTTTTATACACATACGGCGTAAAACAGAGGATAGAGATCCTTGACCTGCAAAGTGTTGCGGATAAGTTGAACCGTAAATAACCGGCAGTACTTTGCGAAGTGTTTTTTCTTTTGTCCCGCAATAAGAAGTCTTTGATTCAGGAGCAAAATGGTATTGTGGATGTGACAGCGTGCATGCCACTGTACAAAAACGAGCTACTCGACTTTGGTAATATGTAAATCGGCTTAAGTCGTCCGTTGCATGTCGAGCACCTGTACGTTACTGCTTCCGCTAATAATATGTATATAATTATAATTCAGGTATAAGGAATAAGCGATGATGATATAGTACACCGGTTTAATTCAATTGACTTTTCCAAGCTGAAGGTTTTCACTCGAAATAATGAATTCGAAAAGCGCGATGTGAACCAATGGGCCGATAAAATTACCGCCATTTAGGCTATACCTACGAATCAAGATTATTCAATCTGGAATGTGATTTTATTCCAATTTTTATTATTCTTTCAATCGGCTCGAAATTATTCCGCCAAATCATTCTCTGTTATAACTTGGAACCCTGGAACAGAGCTTAATGATCATTGGCAATAAATTCAGCAGATTATAGCAGGCGTTAAGCCCTAGGATCTGCTTTACTGCACTAAACTCGATGTACTAAAAAGCGACAGGTATTACACATAAAAAAACAGAAATAAAAAAGAAGAAAAAAAAGAAACAAAAGTTGAATAATGGCAAGCATTTTCATATTCAATATGAATTTTTATTTCAGGTCTCTATTGGAAGCTCGGTGGAACGACGAATCGAGAAATTTTTCACGGCGAGCCGCTGCACTTCTCGTTTCAGTAAGTATATCAAAAGTATACGATATACCTAAGACCGCGAATGATGTGAATCTGAAAAACCAAGAAAAAAGCGGCGAAAAAAAAACATCATCTCTGTAACAACTTTCTCAAACCAATTCATGTATAGCTGCTTGATTTTTCCACTCAAATTGCGGGAAAAGGGTTAGTAGATCCAGCAATCGCGATCTCACGGGGTCACCGGACGGTATGATTCACGTCGAAAACTTTTTCAGCTCTCGGATGTATACGAGTCACCGCCCTTGCCTCGAGATGGGAAACTTTTTCTTGCTTATAGGGAGGAACAGATGCTATTTGGTAGTGAGGATTCTGACTGAGCACCAAGAGCCAGAGCTACTATAGTACGATTTTTTCACATTTTCTGATTCTGTTATTCTGTGCAGGAGACATTCGCGATTTATTAAAAGTCAGACGTTCGACGGCGAGAAGAACGAAATTGACGGATATAGCTTTTGATAATTGCAAACCGTTTGAGAAATTTCGATTTTTTTCTCGGGTATTGGAAAAAAGTTAATTGAACCCCTTTTTCTTGTTGAATTTAAACAATTTTTGGTGATCACGTTGCCCCGAGCTGAAAGTATAGGTACGCAGCGAATGGGTACCTTAATTGAATCGGTTGGGTACACCCACCAACCTTTCGAGGGATTTCGCCGGAGGCTCGCGGTGGATGGAGTAACATGTACCAAAATACGGGTAGTAAAGGGCTGGTAATAACCGTAGAGTTATGGCGGGGATATGGGTGTATATAAAATTTTTTATAACAATATGATACCCGAGGGATCAAAATGTAACGCACTGGCCGTGTTACTTCTAAAATTTCTCTAATTTTCACCAGTCTCAGAAGGGTTTGGGGAACATAACACGGTCTCTAATTAATCCTAACGATTCTTACGCTTCAGGATATCGAGTAGACATATACCTCTATAGATATTGCGATGAAATTGATAATCGAAATTAAACACATTGGTCATAAGGCTGTGACCTGTTGATACATATATAGGTACCTATATATGCGTGGGGAATAAAAACCGCGAGTATTACAAAATCACGAATATAGGAAGGCACGCGAGCCTCGAGTAGTTATACACGCGTTTCTTTAGCACCGTTTTAGCGCTGCTCAAGCACGAAAGACGGTGCTGGTGGTGTGGAGGTCGGGGTTTTTATTTATATTTTTAAAGCACGATATTAAAGCCGCATAAGGAACTCGTCTGGTAATTTACAACCTCCGTGGTGAAGGGTTTTACATAAACTTACGGTCAACTGATTCCGGGAGATAATTCCAGGAGAGAACGAGAAGAAGAAAAGATAAAAAATGAATACGAGAAGAATGGTTTTTCGCGAAACGCATCAACGCGTCAAGAACTGTATATTTTAGCGGCTTTCTTCATCCGTCGTGAAATAATTTTGCCTGAGAATTTTCTTAAGGGGTATGTGTCTCACGGTTTTGGAACATTGCCATACCCGAGGAAAGGGAAGAATAAGAGATTTCGCACAGAGTGCGAAAAGGACAAATGGAAGAACTTGCAGCGATCCTTAAATTTTCCGACAAACAAATCGCTTCATTATCAAACCGGGTGCTAGACTAAATATTTATGTGTCGCCACTGCAGTAGGTATATAGCTGTAGGTACGCGATATAATTTTCACAGACAAATTTCACGTCCGAGACAATACGGCGAATAGAATAAAATTGAATGATGTATTCAACGCGGGAAAATTGACATCTAGTCTATAAATATATTAAATTCGTTCCATTCAAATCTTCGATCATTTAGAATCTCGATTTCACATTCTACACTATTATACGGTTTCCTGACGTGTTTGATAGAAGCTATAAAATATCACAGAACGAAAGCAGAAGAAATAAAGAAAAACTAACTCCGATGCATGCAACATCGAAGTCGAACGCTGCGTTATTCCAACACAACGGTGAAATCAAACCGAGTTGCGGTTCTTGCTGTGGCAAAATCCTCTTAACGTTGACAGTGTTTCAGAAGCCCTTTCGCTGTCGCGAAACGGGGCGTTCCGTTGTTACCCCATGTTGTCGTATAACTTGCATATTCTATAATCACTGTGCTATTTTTTCGTGCTTTAAATAAATCCGCGAATTCCTGTGACACAGAATTTTAGAAATTTTGATGAAGCAAAAAGAACGTTATCACACACGCTGACGAATAAAAAAATTGTACATCTGTCTACTTTCACCTCTACTATATAAGATTCTCGCGGTAATTTGACGAGGCTCGTTTAATTTCTGGCACCTTTTCCCGCAAAATACATCGCTGGATGTGTGAGCCCTTGGTCTAACAACCGCGGGCGTTTGGACACCGCGCTATATACATATCTGTTGTAGGGAAAAGCAAATTAAGGGAGCCTTGGTCATCGAGTTTACGGCGACAAATTAATTTAGACGGCTTCGCCCCTAAGCAGTGTTTATTGTAACGTAGATTAAATTCACCTCGCCTGGCCCTGGCCCTGGCCCTAAGGCCGGTTGAATGTGAAAGCGTAATTAGAGAGGGCACACGTACCAGTTTCTGAAATCACCTGTGACTAGTGAACCGCAATTTTGGCTAAAAAATACATCGATGTCACGTCTGATGGGTAATTTGGTTATTTTTATGCTTTGACTAGCTCGCTGCTTTCCAGGGTTAAATTTATAGCCAGTCGCCAGATGATAGACTAATGGTTGGGCTGATACGTATAGATATACGCCGAAAGATCGAATGTGAAAGAGTAGCATAGATCCGAGGTGCTTTGAAACATCTTCTTGAACCCTGGGTCTTTACCTCGTCAGTAAGAAAAGTGTTTATGCACGCAGACTGGACTAGAATTTGATTAAGTAAAAACGGAGTACATGGGGTTCGGAGTTCTAGTTGTTCTTTACTTCTTTCGAAATGTTTCCTTTTCATTTTCTTCTATTATAAAAAGGTGACTATAGTAGGTAATTCGCACGTGAGAGGACGAAGTTACGGACATACACTTTGGATGAGTAAAGACTTGGATAGGTTTTAAGTGCTTCGGTGCACGTGGCCGGTTTAGCATGTTTCTCCTACTTATTCTACCGAAGCGTTACGGTGGTAGAAATTTACGAGAAAACTTCCGACATTCGCGACTCGAGCGACGACTGTACGTAGAACGTTTTGAACCGGTCGTCCACGAACCGAGCTTGTAGCTTGGACCAAGTTGCCTCGAGCTTCCGCATTTCCAATGTCCACTAGTTGCGGGGGAGGCTGGAGTTAGCCCGTTCGGAATAACGTTGGGACATACAATTCAAATTTAAAGAAAAATGAAAAAAATTTCTCCCCTCAGATATAAACATTGATTCCGAGTGTAGTAATGTGCTTTTATCTTCTCTCCAAGTATCTAATTAGCGTAAATAAGAATTTGTTAGGCTCACTGCAGCGGGTAGCTGCGATACTTATATACCGGGTAAAGTATGAAGGAAGACGTGAAAGGCTCGGCAAGAAAGCGTACCGAGGGTAGGTACCTAGTAGCATTATAGCGAGGAATAATCATGATATAAACGTAGTTGGCCGTATAAGTTATGCTAATTTATGCTACGAACGAACACAGGGCGTACGAGCACGACCTACCCTTGCGCCTCGCCTCGTCTCTCCCAGACCTCATCTCCATCTTCAATCTACGCGTATCTACGTATCTACTACATCAAAATTTACCAAACTAGGAAAGGGTATTTGGGCTATGAGTTCGCAAGCCTGCACGTATACCAAAATCTCTCTACGGATTCTCTTATGCGTTTCCTAGACCGCGAGCTTTTCGAGGGTCACTTGTGGCAGTATGGGAGATTGAGGGTAGTCGCACAAGTTTTACTCGGGCCTGATGTTAAATCTCGTCATATTTTTCCGTACAAGGTTCGTCAACGTCAAAATAATTAGCAGCGTACAGTTTAGATTTTAGAACAATAAGAAAATTAATCGCGATGCTTGAATCTACTTGGAGCTTATGATATTCAGTCAGATCTTTATCGTCAAGCTAAAGTAGAACTATAAGTCTGTTTCAAGTTGAGAAATAATTATCTCACTACTAGCTGGAGGTATAGGTAGGTATACTAGGTATTAATAATTTTTCTCATATTTTATAAGCTTTAGGATGATAGGTATGTGTAATATTTTCAACAAAATTTATACACCTCATGTATGGAGTAAAATTTTACTCGTGTATAGTACCATACCTTATAACGCGTGTATGAAGTATCGATATTACGCCAGTCTAAGTAGGAGGGCTTTTAACTAGATACGATATAGAGGTGATGTATATTCTTTACGTCATATACTAGGTGAGATTTTGTGTAACCTATATGCCTCGAGTTACGTTATGTAACATAGGTACATATACTACATGGTTATATAATATTCACCTACGAACATACACGAGACACGTACCCGTCTGTACACCTACGTGTATATAGTTGTGCGTTTAAATACATCGCCTTACTTGCGCACCCTTTCAACTCCAGACGCGAATATTATGTTTATTTATTTATCCGAAATTCGTGGGCGCGTAGCCAGAGAGATCGCGGTACGATCAATACTTATACCAGAATGCTGAAACGTGACTTTACCTACTATTGGAGAAAAAGAAAAATAGAAAATCAAAATCGAATGAGAACTACACCCTTTGCTGTTTTTCTATCACCCTTCTTTTCTCTTTTTTTTTTTTGTTGTTGCGAATATGAATGTACACCGGCACGGCGTATATCAAACCATGGGAATAAACGGCAGTGCAGAAGTTCTGGAAAATCTGTAAGAAGTGGGAATCGCTGGAACGGTATATAGCGGACCATCAGATATTTACTGAAATTGAATTTCCGCCTTGGTGACTATATTATTCACCCCTTTTTGGAGACCGTCCTCTCGGCATAATGTCGACCCCAAGACTTTCCCCGGGTAGGTATGTAGTACGTGGGGTCCATGAGCGGATGGGTGACCGCTAGAAGTCCGGGCAGATCCTCCAGCTCTTGTGCTGGAGCTTCGCCGCAACTTAAATCCTTCCCAGATATGAATGGCCTGGATTGGCAGATATTGTCCGGTCTAGTTCCCCGGGCTTTCCCTTCATCGCAACTGATCTCACAGTAGTCAGTGTAGCCCATCTTACCCGACAACGGTGTCCGAGGTTTGCTACCCCTATACCTAGCCCTAGCCAGCTAGCTGGTGCCGAACTGCCGACGTAAAAGTCGCTATTGGGTTACCGGGGTTCCGTGAACGTGACGGAAATGTGACAGCGTTGGTGATCTTGATACGTGACGAAGCCCGTCGAAAGGGCCACGTCAGGTCGGCGCGAGGGGAGGAAAGAAATTTTTTCTTTTTTTTCCTCTACCGTGTATTAAGAAGTCTTTTTCTGGTCAACTTTTGATCGGCTTCGACCGAGGAAAAAGGTAACAGCGGACGTGACGTGGTCAAGTATTACGAAAGGTCAATTTCATTGACCAGTCGTCTGCAGTAGCGGTGAATTAGCCCACTGCAACGAATTCACATTGAACTTTTGACTCTTTCGAGTAAATATATATTCAGCTGGGGGGTAAGAAAGAGTCGCCAAAATCCGCTCGCAAGACGTTGGGGGTAAAAAATAAAATTCCTTTTTCCGCGAAATAATGCGGTTCTTTGAGTAAGCAATAA
This sequence comes from Tenthredo livida, assembly GCA_963992785.1. Lineage (NCBI taxonomy): Eukaryota > Metazoa > Arthropoda > Insecta > Hymenoptera > Tenthredinidae > Tenthredo > Tenthredo livida. Next base: position 2,609,141 of record OZ023071.1, on the reverse strand, counting down.
GTTTTAAACATGATACTTTGCTTCGTTAAACTGTAGAGAGGATTCCCTTGAGTCCCTTGGTTTGAAAAGTGGTTACGTTCTATTCGTTCCAACCTTTTGTTACCAAAGGGACGTCAAGGGGACGTTAGAGGGAACGGAGAAAGTATTTTTCGTAATCATATTATTCACGCTCATAATACATCAAAGTCCCTCAGAGTTCGAGGGTGGGCTGGACAATATTAAAGCCGTTTTCGCATATCAGCCTGTTTTCGTCTCCGTATTTTTTTTATTCATTTTTCCTTCCTTTATTTCCTACCGCGATACGGGAAACTCCAATATTTTTCAGTTTATCTCTTCACCACTGTATATCGGCCGGCGGTGTCCTATAAAAATTAAATTATTGAATCCTGACCTTTCGCGGTCGAGTCGATAGCCCGATCCAAATAGAGTCCAGGTCGTTTGCCACGTTCACCTCGTGAGCGTTAGTGACCCCCTGGGGCAGTCGAAAGTCTTGGGATCTAATACGAGTCAACTTGAGCCTAAGAAATCGACGTTTCAGCTTTGGGAAGGCTTTCGGTTAAATTTCCTGTGATTTTATATGGATTTTATTCTATACACACTACTTTCGAAACTTTTACGAGCTGCTCTACGGTTCTGCTGGCTAGTTAGCATGACAGTTGTTTCGCGAAATGCGCTAGCTAAATTGATGAGGGTAAAAATAAGGCGTCGCTGAAAATTGGCAGCGGAAGAAAACTCACCTTGTTCTACGAGCCTTTCTTCAACACCTTTGCCGCTTGCGGAAAGTTCAGATTCGTTATCGAAATAAACCATCGGGAATTGAGCTGCTTTTCTGAGTTTTGTTTATCCTACACAGTAAAAAATTTTGCGTAATTTTTAACACAAAGTCTTGTGTTAAAATTTTTGTGTTGAATATTTAACACTTTTGAGTGTCAATTTAACACAATTGTGTTGAATCGACACTTAAAAGTGTTAAATATTTAACAAAGAAATTTTAACACAAGACTTTGTGTTAAAAATTACGCAAAAATTTTTACTGTGTACCTAGAAAAGTGGTTCGGTTTTGCAACTGCGTATTTTCAGGACAATAAAAGTGCAGCTGGAAACGGAAAGAAGGGAAATAGAAAAACATAGGCAAAGTCTCGTTCCGTCAAGGGCCATCAAAAAGAAGGTATACCGGACTCGAGCAATTTTCTAACTTTTCTACTCTTATTTCCAGTTCGGAGTTCTACTCGTGGTGAGACTCGCGCTGCTCCATGGTGCGCTACCAAAGTTTTCCCCCCAGGACAATCCGGCAGCCTTTCATCCGTGCCTACACGTCAGGTGAGTCATTTTAGATTTTGTAATATACTGGGATTAAACAGGCATCCTATTTCACGCGTCGAACTTTTCATCCCTGCAGAAAAAATTCGGTTTATCAGATCGAAGTAGAATCTGCAGGGTGACTGTAAAGACAGAAAAATGACCCATAAATGACCAATCCAATTTTATCGTACCTACAGCATCGATTTCAGGAGTAGAAAAATCCGAATCCGATAAAATAAAAAGGAGAAAACAAAAACGGCTTCGAATTGTCTAAAGAGGTTCCTTCCTTTTTCTTTTATCCCTGTGTTTCAAGTCTGCAAGCTCAAGGCACCGTTCAGTTCTTTAAGACAAGCCACGAATTCTAACCGAGCTGCAAGAAGCGAAAAAGGAAAATAAAAATAAAAATAAAAAGGAAAAGGGAGAAGAGAAAGAAGGTAAAGCCTGAGCATGGACATAGCTGTCTGCTGTTCACCCCGAACTTGTGTTTTTAACTGTTTCGTTGGACTTATTTTGTTCGGTTCGTGATCGGCATCGGTGTCTAGGTAAGAGGAATTTAAGCTAGCAACTGCGGAAGCAAATTGGTACCTTCGAGGTGGATTGACATTGGAATCGTGGGTTGAAAGCCAAGCAACGAAAGCTCGGAGTCGTGGTTAAACGCCACGACGTTTCGCGATCGGAATAAAACGAACGAAACGGTCTTCTTTCGCGGAGCAATTTGCCACCGATGCCTTTTATTTGCCTTTTACAATGTGCATTCCTTTCTGAGGAAAAAAATCAAATCAAATAAAATAAAACAACTTCGCTCTAATGCTGCAGAGAGTTTTAATTAGGAAAATTGAAAGTAAAAAGATTAAACAAAAAAATAAATAAATAAAAAAAAACAAGAAAATTCTGCACACATATTACAAAAATGAAACGCGATATCGATATCAACGGATAAATTTCTCCAGACGTACGATGAATAGTTTAATCTAGGTATACGATTGTGAATTTATGAACAAATACATGCATACCTACATCTATGTTTGAGTGATATCGTGGGACAGTCTGTTTCTCGAGGTTGAAATAAAAATGCGAAAATATAACCGCGGCTAGACACGGTATGTAGGTATGGTACATGTAGTACCTAGACTTTGTCTATAGGTTCTCATGATTTAGTAAGTATTTCCTCCCACGGGATTCCGCACCCGCATGAACACGTGCGGTTTGATATCGCACAATAATTTTCAACGCATACGTATAGGACGTGAAATGAGCCTCTTTTAAATTTTCTTAGCTTTTCCCCCGAAGCCGAATAATATTCTTATATACGTCTCTAGGATATACCGAGGGAAAAGAGGTAATACCTTATACGAGATGTATTATTTGGTGGGATGTACCCTGATGTTCTCTTGAATACGAGATGGGCGTTCAAGTTCTCACGAACTCGTAGATATACCTTATACCCCTTATATACCTACCGTCCTGAAAACACCATCGCGAATAGCACACGGGTATAGCTACTGGACCATAAACTCTTTCTCTTTATATTTCGCTCCTGAAGAGTTTCTACTAATATTATAATATTATTATGGTACAAGATCGTGGAATACGAAATTAGAATTATATTACAAAACCATTAGGATACTTGTCCCGTATACTAGGTATAGATGATGCCTCGATTTCTTGACACGTTTATTTTCCGTATATATACGATAAAACCCCAGACGTCTGTGTCTATGTGTACATAACTCATAACCAAATACTTCTGGAAGCGAAAAATGTCTTCTCTTCAAATTTTTATCCCATCTATGGATTATTTGCTTCAAATGACGCAAGGATACTCGAAATGTCAACCTCAAGTGTCAACTCCAAGTCATCTCTGCGAAGGTGCGTTTGGAATTTGCGATAAGCGGCGTGCTTTTTCTTTTATTTTTTTTTATATCTTTTTTCTCGTCTTCTTCTCTTTTTTTTTCGCCCCACTATCCCAGGGAAACGTCTATCCTGTCGCGTAGCAAGGACGAGCCGTGTGATCCTCCTCCACATCTGCCTGGCTGTACGTGCTCGACACGTCGATACGTCGATAACGCTTTCACCTAGCAGCAGCAGCCTCCACCCCCAACCCCAAAGAGTTTCTTCCCGAAAGCCTCGCCTCGAGGACCCTTAATGTAGGTACATATTTTATCAAACTTCGCCAACTCGCTCTGACTAGTTTCCAGAGCTTCGGGTTTGCATACTGCACTGCGGTTTACAGGTAGTCTTATTATACCTGCACTTTGTATCGATGGAGGGCAACTTGGAAGTACGCCCAGAATTCTTGGTTTACAGTAGCTGGTTTTACACTTTTATGCGCGAAAATGTCGCGAGATTTAGAACCAGAGTTCCAAACGTCGAATACATGTCGTAAAATTTTAATTAGTTCATCCAAAGCCGAGCTTTTTCCCATAGAATTATACACGTTCATACCTAGATGCCTATTCCAGGCTTAATTTCTGATATTTTCTCGAAACTTTTCGACGTGTGTCACGTCAAAAAGCTTTTTCCAACTTAGTCTTGCAAACCTTTTTCAAGGGGTTGTTATACCCCCCTAGATTAACACCACGAGTCATTTCTCTTGTTCGAATGGATATAATGGATATGAACATTCCATATACCTGGATCCTGGAATCACCATTGAACCACTAAATGTTCGCGTTATGTTCGCGGGGGCGGGTCATGCGTTATATACTAAAAGGTTCAAAGGGTTCCTTAAAAACGGGGTGGGTTATGTTGAAAGGGGTGAATACTGGCTCGAGGTGAAACTGCGTCAAGAATAAGGAAAGGAAAGTTTTTTGCGAAATATACCATAGCTGGGGGTAACTTGATTGAGAGCTGATTGCCAATGGGTTTAATTGAAAAATTGTGACGGTTCGAGTAGCTGTGTATAATGAAAGTCCAAGTACGAGCTTGAGAGGGATACTGAATAATACAAGATTTTTAGGTCACGTTGAACACAAGAGCCACGTTGTGTCAACACTCGTATTGTTTTTAAAAAACACACTAATTATTTTTCCAGTTGAAATAGTGCCTCAGGCGCGAAGGATTTTGTTGATTTTGCGGATCGCCAAATTTCGTGGAACCATTAGCTTAATTAAAGAAAAATTTACGGACTTAGGGTTCAGCAACGTTATTATACTGTGGTATGCAAAGCGTGATACACAAATTACAGGGGACAGAGCTGCGCCTGAATCTAATTATCAGATGATTCTTCAACATCACTCTTACAGTTATCTGCTGACTCAGCTCAGCCAGGGATCCGATGAGTATAAATATTCATTTTCACAGATTTTCTCGAATAATTATTTCAGTAACGAAGATAACTTTTTACATTGTCTTTCTTCGCTTGGAATGAAAAAACAAAAATCTTTCAATTACAAAAATTGAAGCATCCGAAATTGAGGCAGCGTTACTATTATCGTATCTTGGGTTTCCCTTAGCTGACAACATCTTGAGGGACAAATGACGAGGTAATTCAGATCACGTTCACGATTCGACATAATTATTGAGTTTTTTTTCTTCTAACAAGTCTGTAATAATTTCTACACAAAATTTAGCTTCGAAATGATTTTGAATTCGCGTCGTGAAGCGATAGCTTATAGAACTACTAGACGAATAACTTCTTCCTATATCGATATCCCTGGCCTTTATGCTATGCTACTGGAATATATTATACGATATTTCCTAAGCGCGGAACGGATTATCGTATTGAGAAAGATTACTTTGAGGTCAGGTTAACCCGTTGGCAGTTTTCCACCGTAAAAATAAAACCTGTACGGATACAGGATCGCGTATTCTCTCTCATGTACGGAAAATTACTGACCTTTTTCGTATGAATATATAAACGCCGTTTGGCCTTTAGCAATTGCACTATTAGCGAAAATTCACGAGGAAAGATCAACGCCGTTTACCGTGCAGAAAGAATCGAGGCGAAATAGAATCTCTAGCATGCATGTAATTTACCTCTACTTCAGGTTTTCATAAAGTTATCCTTGTTTCTTGGCATAATTTAGACCGTAAACTTTACCAAAGGTTTAAGCTGAGCGAGTTTATGGTCTCACTATTTTCTTTCTAAAATCTAAACTTCCTACCGGCATGTATATAGTATCACGCCAGATTTTCGTACCTGATCACCTGGCTTCAGACTCCAGCTGTTTTAGCAAATTGAGCCAGCTAAGGCCAGATAAATACACCGAGGTATCGGCTAAATAACTTCTCAAGTCTAAACATCATTCAACGTTCTCTCGAATCAGACGAAGCAGTATCTCACCCACGGTCTCGTATCTTCATGTACAATTCATCAGTGTTTTACCATTTTTTTTATGATCCTTTTTTTCGCATATGTACGGTAGGTACGTCTGTACAACAAATGGAGGATCAAACACAAAATATCAACTACATCTCGGTTAATTTCTCCTCGGGATTGTCCTTCGCCCTTATTTATTTGTATAGAGATAATTTCCAAAACCAACATCGCCGGTGGTGGAAATGAAGGGTTGTGGCGAGAAATATGGGAGACTAGGCACCTGGCAACATAGTGTCCAATTAGGGTGTACTGCCTGGAGAAGAACAGAAGCACAGAAGAACAGAGGAACAGGGGAGACCTTGAGAGCGCCTTAGGCGTCTTGGCCTACACTCCAAGACTGTAGGTACACCGAGTACTGTAGCTTCTCGTCTTTGCCTACTACCACGATAGGTACGAAGTACATACCTACTCAACATCTAGTATCACAGTCAAAGTTTGGCGGCAACTCGAGGACTTCCATCTTACGAGCATAAAGCCTCTGGATCCATTGCACTGGAGGAAACACAGGCTTTGGTCTTTGACTATGAGTCGGTTCGTACAGTTGTTCTAGGTACTCGGTTTGCACCATGTGAAGAGCTATACTTACCCACGATGTTAATACTCCAGGCGGTTATCCGAGAGGTATCTCACGTTTCAGAGAAAAAGAAAAAAAACCACGGTCAGTTCCCATTTCGATGTCAAGGTTGTTTTGGCTCGAATTTCGTCGAATTTCTAATTTACCCCTTTCCTCGAATATTTATATTCCGGGTAATCAGTTTGGACTGAAATCGATATGGGAAGACTAATTTCTCTGAAAGCCTGCCCGGAATAATATTATCCCTGCAGCTGCGTGGGCGTAAAGAATATGAAATAAGAGCCACTACATCGCGCGCTTCGGGGTGAAATTTTTTGCCAATTTTACCTACGTCTACTGCACGGGTTTATATACGATTCTTGACAATTTATGTACAGGTATAAGGTACACGGGGTATGGGCGCGTGGTCGAACATCCTCATCCCAACGGAGCCGTCTGTCCTGGATGCGGCAGCGAGACAGAACGGGTGAGAGTACGTGCTCGGATTTAGGTGGGACTCTGGCCTCTATAAATTAGCCCAGTTATGGCGTAATGACCCGCAACGTAAATGGATAAGTTACACCGTTATCAGTGCGCGGCGAATGTACTGGAAAACTTAATACCGACTGCTAGGTGAAGAGACAAAACCAGTCGCATCTCTATGCGATATGTAATATAGGATTGAAACATTCAATCGATGGATTGCGCCATGCGAAGCTCAAAAATCGTACGATGATATTGAAAATACTGATAGCAATAATGACAATGGTCATTTTAATCGACGAATCATCCAACGTGTATAACATTACAAATTAATGAAATACAATTTACCACTGTAGAATAGAGCTAGCGGTTGTAATGAGAGGCAGGAATAGTAATTGAATTTCATGAAATTCAATAATATTCGATTCAGTTGAAAACAATTATTGGAAATAGGCTGTATCACGCAATGAAATGATACTCAATCTCCCGATATTATCTACGGAAATCTAACAACCCTGATAACAATCAATTAGCGCAAATAATCTTTGAGTATTTTAAGGAAATTACATAACGGAGCTGACTGAAGGTTTGAACAAAAAATTAGTTTGCTGATTTTAGCCCTATACACGCAGCTGGTAATTTAAATTTCAATTCATCGTTACACGTGCTATATATTGACTTTTCAAGGTAGGAGTATATGGGTATAGACTTTGGGAGGAGGGTAAAACTGGCTTACAAATGTCTTTGAACGTGTGTTTTGAATTCCGTTTGATCTGCTCGAGATTGAGAAGGGAGATTTGTGCGTCTGGGAAGGCGGGTAGGTATCCAAATAACAAAACTCAAAGTCTACATCGAGCGGAAACCTGCGTAAGATTCAACACCCTAGAGGCTTGGGCAGGAGACAAGAGACCTTGCTATAAATACGTACCTACCTCACTACCCACATATACATTGAGGATCCTTCCTGTTGGGCGAAAGGGACGAGAAGGAAAGAAAAAGAGAGAGAGAGAGAGAGAGGAGGTATCAGGGATCAAAGGAACCTGGCTAAAAGTGGTATCGCCTTACACTCAAATTTTCACCACCTTGTTCAAACAACCCTTAACGCCCTTAAGGGTTCAAACCGTAATACTATAATTATGTAAGTACGCTGCAGGCGATCTGTATCTACAACCCAAACACTTCCATCAATTATATTGTTCCGTGATATCTCTACCGGTCGGTCATTAGAGTCTCAGGAAGAAAATAGGAACTCAGGGGACTCGCGATAGAACCAGATATTCCTCACCCGTTCAAGGAGGAATTGTTTCTATTCAACCAGCCAACGATAGATCTGGCTCTATCTCACTCTCCCCGGTTTGTTGGCCAGAGGGTAATTCTGGAGTGATTCAAGAGTGATTCAGGAGTGAGACGGAAATGTACCATGCCTGGGGAAGCGGTGTACATCCGGGCTGCAAGATTAATTGCCAATAAACCTCCATTACGGATGAAACTTCACCCCTTCCAAGCCCCTTTCTCGCTCCCATTATCTAATCTCTCTTTTCATTCTCAGTCACTCATCGGTCAGCAACAGGAAATGCTTCTATCTCTGCTCTGGTGGTGCAGGATGATCAACTGTTCATTCGCAGCATGAAAAATCGTCATTTAGAATTCCGCTTTGAAAATTTATCACTGAGCTGATATAATCCATCTCTTGTATTATGACCAGTGAATGCGTTGGGGTGTATTGGAGTTCTCTCGTTCTGGTGTTTTTCTTATTTTCGAGAATAATTGTACAACCGCGTCGCCGGGTTCTCGCAAATTCTATTTGGCAAGATAACACCAAGTGATGCCCTGTGGAGTGAGCTAGCACCGAAATACAGCCTGTCGCTTGATATCCTCGACTTACCACGTCGCTCGGTGAAATAACCTTAGCGAAGATAAAATTTGTCACTCATATCTTCGCTTCTTTATCCTCTAACGTCCTTTGCTCATCGTTCGCGTTACTCCATTCCCCATACCTTACTTTTTTAGTTGCCAAGACGACCACCGCGAGAATCACCTATGAAGAGTAGAATCTCTTTAGCCTAAAGTTAGGAAAAAAACTGGATATTCTGTCAAGCAGGTCATAAATAATGAAGTAACACTTCTGGGAATAGCCGACGACATGGTTTTCTTCAAGTACCATCTATATGCCAGCCATCTCTCCTTCAGAGGTAGATGGAAATACAGAAATTGGCAAGAAAGAGAGAGCCGGAGAGCTTACACCCATCTCAAGCCAAAACTCGATGAAGAGAAGGCGACCGTACCACCTCCGCAGGAGAACGTATCAATTACACTTGAAATATTAGCCCGTCGGGACGTTTCGGAGGGATATCCGGGCCTTGGGGCTGCCTAGTCGTCTTATACGACGAGAGAAATGGAAGGGGTGAAAAGGAGATGGAAAATTCAGATTTCAGTTCCAGAAAGTCGACGCACTTCACGAAAAAGGGTCTCGGTCTCGCTTGAATTTACACGAAGAGCCTCGGGAATGGAATCTGACATCCCGATACAAATGCACTGCATCTTTCTTCACTCGTCTAGAAAAATAACGGATTTAGGTATCCGCAGATATCAGCGTGGAAAACGAAAAACAGAATGCGAAAAGAATAATTAAGATATTGTGGATAACGATAGGGCGAATTCGATTTCAAACTCCTTTTCCTCTCAGGATAGTGATAAGTCTGCTAAGTTATACGCTTTATAATTTGACTTGGACAGGTCGAACGGAAGTGAACCATCGAACGATAGACCAAATTGATTTAACCAAGCGTATGATCCGATTAAAGATGCGTCGATGTAAATGACGCGGTTGAACGTGAAGAATTGTAAAAATGTTTTATTTCACATCATAGCTTCTCGCCTAACTCTCACAAATGTTAGGGGTTCTGTTGGGAGTGTAGCGAGGTTAGCAAGATCTGAATATCGATTTTGCGGCAAGTGACATTACCTAGTAACCGGGAAAATGAAAATGTTCAAACCCATCCGCTTTAATGTTCGATACACTCCCGGGGCTAGCAAAAGCGAAGCCCGCAGGCGCACTAGGCGCTGCAAAAGGCGGAGTAGGTTTCGTTGGATTTATTTATCTTTACATCTAATTTCATTTTCGAAGCACGTACCCCTTAATCAATTCTCTCGAGTCTGCAGCCCAGGGTTGATGGTGAATCAATTTCCAACCCTTCGGCTAAACCGCCCGAAGGTTGGCCCTCCTTAGCCCTGACTACCCGCAGGATCTTGGAGGCCAAGGCAGAGGTCAGTGGGTCAAGATTTGCTGCTAAATTTTCCCCATGTCAGTATCATGAATGGTAAGGTTGTGTGTTAAGAATTTGGTCATGTTAAAAATGTAATTGGATCATTAAACGCGATTTTGAAACGGAAGACTACCCGTTTAAAGTCTTAGCAAATTATACGCCAGCCAACACCTATGTTCGTGGTCCTAATTGCCGGTGGGGGAGATTATTAAGCCAGCAGGGGGAATAGATCGGTGATATTTGATACGTTTGTATCGCAAACGAATAAGGGCGTGGAACATAAAACCGTAGTCGAAACATGGGGATGCGAGAAATTGTACATATTGTTCAAAGTCAGAAGGGTGACGCCTCTTTGTTGGAGATCCCCACGATTTCATACATAGGAATGAAGCAAAAAAAAGAAAAAAAAAAAAAGAATGTCAGTGCCAACACATTTCTCGAGATATTTGACGAATCACTTAATGGGTTCCTTATATTTTGGAATTTCAGTTACATCTATAGGGAGAAATCTTTACGTACCAATCCGGTTGGAATATTTTTACCATCATCGTTAATCACGTCAACGAAATAAAAATATATCCGCAGTGAGAAAGATTATGCGGTGAAAAAGAGGCCGCTGCGTCTAGAATACATTATTGTCATTGTTTTTTGGTCGAGTGCTAAGTTTTTCCCCGCATTGTTCTTCGAAACTTTCTAAAGAATTCTCTGGGCATTGATTAATATCGTTGTCGGTGTCCGTCTTCGGGGGTGTTATTATTTTTTATTATTATTATTATTATTAATATTATCATACTTTCTCACTCTTACCGAGTAAAAGGCTAAAAAAGAAAGATCTTTTCCTGCCAACCGGCTCTCTTCAATTCTGAAAAAAGCCTCGAGATGCGGAAGTCAAATACATCTATGCGGCTCCAGAGGTAACCGTACGCCTACGAACTTACAGGGATTAAAACGACCTTTCCATTCCCTCCATCTCTTTAAATCTGTTCTCCATTTTCTCAACAGATTCTGAAAACAGACTTAAGGCATACATACATATACAGTTTCTGAAACTTTTCGCAGAGACCTTTAGTCACTTAGTCTAGTTGGTTCTGACACGTGACGCGGACCTACAGAAACTTTGTCTATATTTAGGGTCGTGTAAGTATGAATATACTATTCCACTTACGGTAATGGGGACTATGGAAAAGTCACAATAGACCACATTTGAGTAATAGGAAAGATATAAATATTGCATAGACAGTCGTCAGAATGAAGACAGCCTAAGAGGCGGATGTGAGACACCAGCTGTGTGCCAACTTTTGGACAACTTATTGACGCTTGTATTTCTTTTACTATTTCCCCATCGCTGATGATAACTGAGCGAGTATTTTAAGCGACCCAATTTATTCAGCTCTTTCAGGAAAGTCGAAGGAAAGTCTAACTCATTATATCATTGAACAAACCCTAAGCTCTGAGTGAAATTATTTAGCATCTACTCGCATAATTTAGCATCTGGAGTGTCTTCCTCATGACGTATCAAGGACTGAAGACCTAATGTCGTGAACATAACTTACTGCAACTTGTACCCTTCGACTAATTTATGGGAACTAATAATTTTGAGATAATTATAAACCGGATACTTGAGCTATTTTGAGTCTGAATAGACCCGAGATATTAGTCACTGCATGAAGCTTAGAAATTCGAACCTTACACTTGCAAAGTAGAAATGTTGCTGAATAAAAGAACATGAAAAGGTTAGCGATGAAAATGTTTGATGAGGTCATGGGATTATTGACATTTTCTTTCTTTCATCTAGCGATAAGTTTAGAAGCAGAATGCTGACTAGCTCAATTCAAGCTCCGATCGATGAACTTAGCGATTCAATTCTCAAGGAGCTTGACCTTCAGGTTTCGAAGCTGAAGACGTTTGCGGTATGCCCGAGGGCAAAGTGGCCGCTTTTCTACGTCAATGGACTGGAATGACGTAAAAATCTATTCCGCGGAACAAACGTTGTGGCCAACAGTTGACCCGGGTTGACCTTAGCCGCGTTTACCTAAACCGTAACTTGACCTTGTCGGAAGTTGGACCGCACAGGACCTTCCATTCACGGTTATCGAAGGGCCGTGGTTAAAGCCGATCAACAGGGCTGATTTAAGACCCTGTCACACTTTGTGGTCCAAATTAGTTTGACCTCTGAATCTGATACAATCCGATTGGGGCGAATTCCTTTTTCACAATACTCTATCAATTTTCTAACAAATTGAATGAAATTGTTAAAACGAAGTTGTCCCTCTTTCTTCGCGAAGTGAAACTATGCCATGATTATTCTTCATACCGGTGGTATCTACCAGCAGGTGAACTGGTTTGCCAAAGTTTGCCACCCCAGGAGATATTCGAAGCGTGAAATTTCTCGCGGTGTCGTTCGTGCCAAGGAAATTACGTTGGGCTCATGAGGTAAGGGGATGAGGAAGGTTGAATGAGGGCGAGTCTGACAAAGAGTTGGTTAGCTGGCTATAGCCACAAATTTCCCAATCCTTGATCCTTGATCCTTGATCCTACAAGTTAGCCGTACGTCCCATATGGCCAGGATATGAATCAGGCCTGAGTGCCGAAAATGTGGTATTTCTTGGCTCAAATGTGGCTCCAGTTCCTGTTCTGGGCAAAGTCAAGAAAGGCCACTGAGACAAGTAAGAAACTTATACATAAATGCGAACGAATTGCAGATGTTGATCTCACGGGACCTTCGGGTAACTTTTCGGGTTCACTAGGGCAAAAATTTCCGTCTGAAATGTTGGGGCTACCTACTAGTATCATCGCATTTCTTTGATCAAAGATTTTCGACAGACCCAGAGTGAACAAGAGAGTATTCCATTTCCACTTGGCGTTTCGTCCGACAGAGTCCTATCAGCGATTTAGTTATCGCAAGGAAACGAATAGAGATAAAGTTTCCTAGCTGACATTTAATTTACTCCGTCTGCGTCGGTTGAACGATTTCACTTAAAAACATTTCGTACTCAAACAGTTTTGCGTACCAATGTACCACCGCCGAACTAAAATACGAACCTTTCGAAACAGCTTCAGAATAGAAAACCCAGCTGGTAACCCAAAACTATTTCCGACTTGTACCCTACATCCGCATAGACTAGGTATGTGTATATGGGGATCAACTACCTACTCCACGTATCGCGTCATCTACACCAATATATGGGCATATATATACGGTAACGCGAATAGAGATCTCTCTCTGGTCGAGCACGAATGCACGGAGGTCATCTCTGCCCCAGGGTAAACCGACCAGTCCAGCATGCCGCATTGCAGCTAGACAGAAGGCTGCCGAGTCCAGCCGTACCGGCGCTAGTAACTGGGAACAGCTTTGTCTAGGCGTTGGATCGTTTATAGCATAGGCGATGCATCAAGGAAATGACAAGTGGTCAGAGCAATTGAAATGATCAAAAATTTTGGTTTTCTTATAATCGCAGCAGTTTTATATGTATACTGATCTCAAATCATTTCGAAAGGAGGCTTGAAAGCGTTGCTTCTTTTGCTGCGAAAAAAAAATCTCATAGCGTTTTATACCGGCGCAAAAAGTGATCACCGAAAGGGTTTACCACGGTATCTATGATCACCCGAATTTCGACTAGAGAAAATAACCTTTCCGAGCACATATAACACACCAGGAGTATTCTTGACGTGGGTAAGGCAGCTGACAGGCTAACTCAAGAGTGGTTATCAGCAAGTTGTCAAGGAACTATGGCAGTTGAATTGTTTCGGAATAATCGTAGGACAATGACTGTCAGCCAGGAGAATCAGGGATCGTAGTATTCCCAGCTCCGTACCTATCTTAGAGGGTAAAAACCATGCGAAGCGACATTGAACAGGGTTTACCTGATAGCTCTGTTCACTTTTCGAAAATCTAAATCATCGTCAAACATCATAAGAAATTTTACCATACCAGATCGGATGGACGATGAAAAGAATGAGACGAGGCCAATTAATTTTCGAAACTATTTCGCTTTGCGTATTCTCATTTGTTGTAATAATATCGTTACGTTTATACACATATCACCATTGTTAGAATAATTAACAGGTCTATATGCGTGCTAGTTGACGATGCGTGGTCAATTACAAACCACAATATTCCGAGGCACTCGTTAATTGCACAACTACCAATCTATATACCCCTAACGATTGATTATAACGATAGCCCGCAAATCATACAATTTTGGTCACTGTATCGATCAAGCCAAAACCTAATTAAAGAGAAATTGGATTGGGATCAGCAAGGTCTCTAGACATGCAGCGCGGTCCACGATGTTCCCATTTCCTAGGAAATAGGTATCACAAAAGGAAAAAGAAAGAAAAAATGATGTTCGCATAATAATTTGAGATTTTTTTTTTTGGTTTTTCAATAGAATGAAATTTAAGGTACCAATCCTGATTCTAGCCGGGTTCAAATAGAAATTCTCTCTCTCATTATATTCAATTACATTATAGCGAGTATGTGCGTCATCGTTAGATACTACAAAGGGGGTAGTGGTAGTAGGTGTATAATTCGCGTGTGGCAATTTGACGTAGATATACGTGTTGTCACACTCGGTGACAAATTAACACTTTATGAAGCTGATTCGTGCGTAGGTGGAGACTACAGGCGTTCTGGGACGTAGCTTAATAAGTTGACAATAGAAATTCAACAACTATGAGGATGCAGTGAGGATAGAAAAACCCCAATTTCATTGCTTTTGACTCTCGAAATATTTCCTACGTTATGGTTGAAATAATTTAACAATAAAGCATCCTACTTTGTTTATGATACAGCTGTGAGATACCTACTCCGTTTGTGATTCGGCGGGATTTTCAACCCTCTAAATTCGCCGAGTCCCACCTAGCGAATAAATAAAAAAAAATAAAAAAAACAGTGTAGCGATACCCTAATACCCGCGAAATTTTGCTAGAGGAGAGTAAGTACGGGACATAAATGAGATCCTTTTGTTCCCAGTGACAATAACGAAATTTTGTTGGTCCACACTTTTCTCGTTATTATTGAAGAGCCGACTGGAAGTTATAAATATCTTTCACCCTCTTTTGTATACCTCGTAAAGCTTTTGCAGAATTTGTTGCAGCGGGAATTATTACGGCTCGCAAATGGTTGTTAATTACAGTCCCCGTTCCATCATCTGGCTAGTTTAGACCTAATTAATTTATTACTGTTTTCATTCCCTTCAATCAACTTGATACACGACCTACGTTAATCATCGACGGAAATCTCGATGATTATATTTTCACCCCTATAGTTAAGCTAAAATCAGACTCTTTTCAGATAATCAAACATCTTTTTTCATTTTTGATTTATTTCCCTTCTCTGTTGAAATATTTTTTTATTTTTTATTTTTCAATCAACGACGATATAAATTTTCTAAAACTGTCCTTTCCACTTGGAATATCAATCTCTCGGGTCAATAAGGTCGCTCAAGTGTTCCGCGTGTCGTAGGTAGGTACGCCTATAATTAACCCTTATCCAAAAAATTTTTGTCGATAAAAATTGGTCGATGGAGCACTTCTAAACCGATGGGCTCGAGCGGAGCTGACATTGTTCCCGTGTGGAGTGGCTCTAGCGGGTATAAAGAGGGTGAGAAAAAGTGGATGCGGACTTGGTAGAAGTGTGGTTCGAGGTGGTTCGAGGTGGTTCGAGGTGGTTCGAGGAACGAAGGCGTCTGGTGCTGACGCTGAGCTTTCATTTTCTCACTATCAGCATCTCTCGATATAATCTCCACTATATCGCGAGCCCATCTGTGCTAGGCACTGCCCGAGAGTGGCTTGCATGGCATGTCTATTGTTCCCGCAGAATATGACAGCGAAAAAGAGAAGGAAAAAAGAAGAAGAAGAAACAAAAAAAAGCAAAAAACTGCATCAGTAGGTACACGGTGCAGATATCAGAAGCTATTGTATTAGTTTCCACAGATAATCTCGCACACTTCGTTGTAAGAATAAAATAAAATGAAAATGAGATGATATAGAAAATAGACAGGATAATATTCATCACGATTCATTACCATATAGGTAATAGGTACATGGATATGTGTGTTTCTATGTAATCTAACGAAAGTCCCCAGGCGTATATAGTACATACAGCTTTGAAGTTTCCTTCTGTAACTTCCTCGAATTTCAGTCGAGGCAGAATCGCAATAGACTAATTGTATATCCGCTTCCGCCCGTGCCGAAGGCTTGAAACCTGAAGGCAGGGGTGTTTGGTTCATTAAATCCTCCACACGTCCTTGATCAAATCCTGTGAAATTTCGGGGGGTAAATTTCCATTCCCTCTAAATCAAGGATTGATCAAGAATAATTGCGGAGTAATTTGTATTTCTTCTTTTTTTTTATTGAATTATATTAAAATTAATGATCCATTTTTGAATTTGAATCTTTTGCTTTCAGGTTGCTGACGTTCTGTTATCTGGCTGCCCTAAATTGTTGGCTATTGGTGTGTCCAGCTACACTTTCTCACGATTGGCAAATGGGATCAGTTCCTCTAGTCGCGTCAGTTGCTGATGCTAGAAATTTGGCAACTTGTATTTTCTTCGGAGGATGCGTTGTCCTCACTTACAAAGCTTTCACGGACTTTGAGGTGAGTATTTTGAAAATATACATAGGTAAAAATATTTCATCAATAAAACAGGTCGGGAAATGCGAAGGCATAGGTATAATCAATTACTACGGTTTTATGGAGAATCTTGAAATACTAAGAAATCATGACTTCAGTATCAGCTGCGGTAGTAACTCTGACCAAGCGGAATTAAGTGGCTAAAAAGACGGAAGGTTGAGCGAGAACTCTTTAATTAATACGCGTATTCGCGCAACACTTGGGCGAGCGTTAATTAAGTTAATAAAACGAGCTCGAAGATATTTTACCCGTATATATTATTATAAGCTGGTAACTTCCCAGTTGCGAGCTTCCGCCCTCATTCTCTCTCTCTCCACAGCTTCGTGCTTTAGCTTCTGCCCAACTTCCATTTTTCACTCGACATTTTTCCGAGATTAAAAACTCAAGTGACTAAAGTATCGAAACGTATAAGCACACACGGAAATATTTTTTATACATATATATTGAAAAAAAAAAAAAAAAAAAATAGTAGTGAAAATAAACGCTCATAGCCACGTCGCGGACTGTCCTAGAAGCGATAAGCCACTCGCTTCGTGCAGTTCTGAAGCCAGTTAATTTTTCACCCTGGATTTACAGAGCTCGGAACGTCGGATTCACTGGGAGTTTTGATCGATCGTAGCTTCGATTATCCCCGGGAAAAGGCACAAAGGTTTTATCGGTTATGCCTTACAGTTCATACAACTATAAGTCAGGATCTGGGAAAGGGGGTAGTTTTTAGAGAAAAGTAACTCCAAGGCTATATAGGTATCTATCTACCTTGTACTTACCTATGAGAGCCCACCGATATCTTCAAAGTCTCGTAGCTTGATCCAATTGGAAATCCTCTTGGCTCTTACCTCGCGATCGGTGGACCACGATAAATCGAGGAAACTGATAATCGGTTATGTTATGGATATGGACCCCTCCGACTATAACCCATCGTGTAATAGTATCACCTAACGATACTGCGCCGGCTACGAGCGAACGGGTAATGATACAGGGTGAACGGTACCCGCCCTCAATACACGGAACCCTGCACGTGGAATCAAATAATACGATATGAATGGACCGAGATGTGCATACAGACATATATTTTTTTTTATTGGGGTGTGGGGAAGAATTTTTTTTTCAAATCGCTAGTAAAGCTATGAAAAAATATTCTATCGATTCAGTTTTTTTTTACAGTTGATTACTAGTGTTTCGATTTCGATTTTATGGATTTCGTCTCATTCGTAGATTCTTTCCACCGGAGAAAACAGTGTGGTTTTTGTGAATATTTCTTCAAAGGATACCAGTGATTGAAAAAAAAAAAAAAAAAAAAAAACTCCGTTTAATCATTGCCGTGTATTTGTTGAAAAAAAAAAAAAAAAACCACAATTCTGTGCACATATTTGTGTTATATAAATGTATAAGGGGGTTAAGCAATGCCTTCTGCATGGCGCCTGAATTCGCAAAGGATTTACATCAGCTGTACGACAGCTAAAGGCGCGACGAGACGTGCCTTCGAGAACAGAGTCGAGATAATCCCATGAAAGCGCCAACGGCGACCGAGTTTTAGGGATAAATTGTTTCCGCGGCATTGAGCGAGTGTCCATTAATTCTATACGCGTTTATCTTTTTTCTCAACGACGCTTACGACTCACTCACCTTTCTTGAGCGAATCAGGCTTTGAAAAATATACCCCATATAACACTCATCGTGCGTATCGATATTACTTTTTTTCTTCTTCATATGATATTATATCATATTATTGTAGATTTCATTCGTTTTCAATTACAAAAAATATAAAAAATGTGGTCCTCATTTAGGGGTCGGAGAAATTTTCGCCCACTAAATGCCCACTAAAATCTCGCAGTTACAGATTTTTTTGAAAATAATTACTCTTGAATTGAAATAGATACTGAGAATATTGCCGAAACACGTGTATTTTAAATTGGGAAATTCACCCTCTTGGTGAGAGGGGTTGAAGTTGGGACAAAAATCTGAAAAAAAAAATTGAGGAATTATTTTTAAAGTATTTGGAGCCGATTTGGGGGGGTGCCTGGTGAAAAATTCGTCCAAGCCATGAACAAGGACCACCCTAATATATCGCGTTACTAAAGCCAAAAGGGCGTATCTCAAATCATACGCCCTTTTGGTTCTGCAGAGCCAAAAGGGCGTATAAAGAAAAAAAAATTCTCTAATCAACCTAGAAATGTTAGAAATAAGGAAATATATTGAAAAAATGAAAAAAAATTTTTTTTTTGAGATACGCCCTTTTGGCTTTAAAAAAAAAAATTCTTAAAACCAAAAGGGCGTATCGTTTTTTTTCAACTTATTATCAGCCATTTAGCATAATTATAGAGAAAATACGAAAATATGTACAAATCATGATTTTACAACTCAATGTTATTATACTCAAGTATAATAATATATTTACAATACTATTATTACTCAATATTATTTACTACTAATATTACTACCAATAATATTATTGAGTTGTAAAATCATGATTTGTACATTTTTTTCGAATTTTCTCTGTAATTATGCTACATGGTTGATAATAAGTTGGAAAAAAAGGATACGCCCTTTTGGTTCTAAGGATTTTTTTTTTTAAAGCCAAAAGGGCGTATCTCAGAAAAATTTTTTTTTTCATTTTTTCCATATATTTCCTTATTTCTAACATTTCTAGGTTGATTAGAGAATTTTTTTTTTTTTTGATACGCCCTTTTGGCTCTGCAGAACCAAAAGGGCGTATGATTTGAGATACGCCCTTTTGGCTTTAGTAACGCGATATGTATATGTATATAATTCTTGGCTATAATATCTGGGTCAATGGTCATACTCTTCTCTCAAGTCAGTTTCGCTCAGCGTTGGTTCACCTCGTGACATAACATTAGGGTTAAATTGATAGCCACCTACGTATTCCTATTATCCCTGGTTTAATTCCGGGCAAAAGAGCGGATCGAATACAGATTGGATCTCGTCATTCAATTCAGAGACAAAAGGTCTTCTAGCCGGTATACGGAAAAAGCTATAGGTATATAGGTATCTCAATTGATCCTCCGTTAGGTATCAACCCTGTATCTCTCACACGTTGAGCGTTAATTTACACGCTATATAGAATCAGACTGCGAATAATAAACTTGGATGAAAATTTGACAATTCAAATTTCACCGTATTCTTCGGTATAGCCAACTGGTCAATTTCTCTGGGACTACGCAGTTATGAATAAGCGGTGAATCGTGATTAATTGTTAATTTCGTAAAAGCCGCTGAATTATGCATAATACGTTGTCTCTTATCAATACATCAAGTGGCAAATTATTACATCAATATCTCCCTGAAAGCATTTTCATACTGAATTTCGATTCGTATGAGTACAGCTCGTAATGCTATAAGCCAAAACAGAAATCGCTCAATACATATATGAACTCTTATGAAACCAAAAGTATAACAGAACAAAAAAGATGGGTTTTTAGTGTATTTTCCGTGGGTTATGACGTTCAAAAACTATAAGAATTGATTATTTTTTCACGTCGAAGCAACCGTTCGAATTGAATGTGATATGGCATTTTCATGCCTATCGTCTATACAACTTTTCATCGCGATCAAATGCCTGCGGAGGTCCGAAAGTATGCAGAAGATTCGTTGAGATCAGTGAAAGTTAATTTATACCGAAGCGAATACTTTTCCGATTGAAATATCGCACTAAGCCGATAAGAAGTGTTTTTTTTTTTTTTTCAATTTTAAGCAATGATGTGATTGCATTAAGTATTTTGGCTGATATATGCAGTTGTCCGTGAAAATCTATATTGTACGTTTATAAATAGACAGTCGGACAGCGCTGTCTCCGAGTAGGAGGAAACAGAGTTAAAACTTTGAAATCGGGTCTGGCAATTTTTCAACCGCTTCGTCGAATCCGTTCCATTTTCCTTCCCGCTGTGGAAAACCACTCGCGGAAGTAGGTATATATGTATATATGTACCTATATATAATATATAGTATATTATATAACTTCAACAAACTTTGGAACAATACACGTAACTTAATTTCAAGATTAATTACAAGTTTCTCCCTTATATTTCTCGACGAGGTAAAAGTGAAGAAAAAAGAAGAAAATGAAAAAAAAAAGTAGAAATGATAAGAAAAAAAAAAATTAAAACAAAAAAAAAACAGAAGAAAAGAAAACTGCGAACGGTTACTCTTTTGAACTTCTTTTAAAACTATTTACGATCTCGTTTCTGCAATAACCATTATGAGTTTAAAATTGAACGTTCCATGTACCCCAGGCTTCAGTCACGTTCAAAACTCCCTCGGGATATTACTTCACGATTAAAAACGAAGAAGAATTACGTGACAAGGGGCGAATCAAGCGGTTGAACTACCTTCGTATATCAAACGAACCAGAATAAGAATATTAACGATAATATTTCTCGTACCTATAAGAAACCCCCAATTTTTTTTGTCCATTTATTATAACGTATAATGATATACGCGTGTACATCTTCCCTAATTATTCATTACGTACCTACACGGTGAACGAGGGTGGAAGCAACGACGCGACGCGACAATTCGATTCAGGGTGTTAAAATTGGGAAATGAGATGGGGTTGACTCGGAGGAGACATCCTGTATGCCTAAATGCCTATTGACTTCAGACCACAAATCCTCTGATCCCATTGTACGATAGCAAAGCGCGTGTATTGTGCCGCAGACTACCAATCGAGTCGTGTTAATAATGCGTGCTAATGACGAGCGAGTTAGTGGTAGAAGCAGAAGCCGATTTTGCCTGAGGCACGCGACGCTGGCGCTCAGTGGGATGCGGATACGGGGTACAAGGCTTAGAGAGCATCCCATATAGGTGTGAGAAGCTCACAGTGTGGTATTGGGTGAAGGAGGCGTTTCCGCAATGCGTCGTATAACAACGGTTTACTTAATTGATGAATAGTGGAGCGTCGATTATAATTAGACGATGCGATATCATCCCTTGATTTATATAAGGGTGCGGTCGGGGAATGAAACTTACCGAGTCACCCCTCCGCGCAAAGTCACGGTGAACATGCAGCAAGGGTTTAAATTAATTTGAGCCTTGCCCCGGTAGTTGGTTTTGGTTTAAACGCCTGAAACCCGCCACTTTGGGGTAGGCAGGACTTGAAACTTTCAACGGTTAAAAGACTATGAAATAATAATCCTAAGATATAGCCACTTTCAACCCCGATATCACAATCGCTGATTTTTCTACTGCTACAAATACTCACTCACTCACTCACATAGATTAATCATTCTCATATTTTCTATGCCACCCGTTATTTTATTTCTATTTTTTTATTGCATTTTTAAAAATCAACCCTTCTACTCGTTACTTTTTATCCCGCGGTTTTCATGGCGTTTCAAAAATGTCAATGATTACTGGAATTCACATTCATCAATCCAACGAATAACTGGAATAAAGTCAACAACTATACCCAGATATAACTCAAATAGTGAACTAGGTACGCGAACAGCAGGTGACAGGAATAACGAATGATGAATGACGGATAATCGGAACAACAAATGACGGATAAGCCGACTCCGAAATAATGGATAATGCGAATTACGGATAAATAATTACTCGAACGATAATACATTCGCAATTCGTTATTCCGAGTTGAATTATGCTCAATTATTTCACGGATATCAATATTTCTGTCCTAAATCCCGATCGGAAAGATGTCTCTGGATTACAAACTGACGAATCTTCCGAAACGGCTTTCACGAAGTCCCATAAATTGATATTAATTTATTTTGTTCAGTTTCTCCTCCAAAAATATGAGGCTAATATTTTATATCTCTTCATTTTCATGCACAGAGAGATGCATAATGCGGGATTCTCTGAAACTCGACTAGGGTTCAAAAAGCAACTGATTGTTTGCTAATCTCGTTTAATTCGATCGGTTTACCCACCGCGCGTAGGTAACTCAATTTCATAATATTTTATCACGCTACGTAATAGCCGGCACACGCAATGCGTGGTAGCAGTAGATAAGAGAAAGGAGAGGTTGTGGAATCGGGAAATTTAACACGACTAGCAGCTCTGTCTCTCAGTCTCTCTGCACTTATGCGAACGTAGTACATATGGTTTTAATACCAATGTATGGGTAGGACGTGTGCGTGTGTGTGTGTGTGTATTTGTGTCGTTTCTATTAAAATATGCAAATATCTGAGCAATCATTTTCATGTTTGCCCTTTCATATCAGTCGTAGCATTGAAATACAATGCACGAACTGGACACGAACCAGTGACCCGTAACACGCCCGCGTCACAGTACAGTTGCATACCGGATTTAGCTCTCTACGGATATACATATCTACCATATACACACATGTTCATGTTTGCAATGATAAACGAACGTAATTCAGACGCACAAAAGCCCGCCTCTCGAGGATCATGGAATTCTAATTAGAAATAGCCTTGTATGAGCCACAATGCACGCCACACACGGCTCTTCGGTTGCTCAATAGCCCAGTCCTAGTTAAATTAGGTGATTAACGTCGAGTTTAATTTCACCAGACTGAACACAGTCCATATATCCATATAATCACACTATACACATTTTTCCATCATACAAAAATGAAATAAAATAAAATAAAACAGAAATGAAGACTCAACAGATTTAAACAAAACTTTTCATCCCTTCGTTATTCTTTCAGCAACAGAGGCATCCGCCCCTAATTCTTGGCTGGATGTTTCTCGTTCTGCCGTTTCTTCCCGCCTCAAACCTCTTCGTTACGGTTGGTTTCGTCGTGGCCGAAAGAGTCCTCTACATCCCCAGGTGAGCGATAAATTTAATAATAAAGAAGCACCTAGACGCTGATCAATTCTGAAAAAAAGATTCCCCCACTCTTCGGACAATTTCTCAATTTCATCTTACTGTCGGTTTCAGCGTTGGCTCAATTTTGCTGACGGTGTACGGGGCTCAGGTAACCTGGACGGCCGTTCCTCGGAGACGAAGTCTGATCACGGCGGGTATGGCACTACTTTTAGCGGCTGGGTGCTGTCGAACTGTGCTTCGGAACCGCGACTGGACGTCGCGGGAAACGTTGCTCAGGTGAATATACATCCGTGACAAAGTTAGACGGGGGGTTTATTCCGTCGAGGTATAGAGGTATAGAGGTATGGAGGTGAAGGTAAAGGTAGAAGCAGAGGTTCAGGTTCAGCTCAGTCCCGTGTAGGTACCTATATACGGATATGAACGAATAAGACGTGGACCAGGTTGAGTGCTTGCTCGTGTAGACGGTTGCTTAGATTGGAATCGTCTCCCGGGACAACGCAAGTGTGTTTCTTCTTTATTGTACCGTACCATATATACGCTCAAAAGTAGAGGGTGCAGAATTATTCTTAGATAGAAGTTATATTGGGTTATTTCTACTGCGACAACTTTTGCCGGCTCTTAAAACCCCAGGGATTTCGAAGACGACGTTCAACGCGAATAACAAATTTAACCGTACAGTTATACCTACCGCAGTCCTATGCAACGCGAAACCGAAAACTGCAAGTTACTTCAGTAGAAAAAGTGCAGTCGTTAATTTAAAATACTGCCATTAAATTTTTGTATCAAAATCACTACGTCGTTAAATTTGAATTCATTTCCACCCTGGATTTCCAGCTGAATTTCGTACACTCGGTACATTTGACTAAACTCATACAACACCACAGTCCACAGTCAGTGAGCCAATAAACAACGACCTGGCCCTGTGCCATGGATTGCTTCCGATAGTTTGGGGTGTAATAATTAACGATGCCAAGGTACTGTAACGATCATCTTGTTCCAGGTCTGGTCTACGGACTTTACCACACAACGCCAAGATGCATTACAACTTCGCAAACTTCCTGAGGGACTCGTCGCAGCCCGATAGAGCCATCCTACACTATCAGTTGGCGCTATGGTGAGCAATAACTAGTACATACATATAGGGCTTTGTTTTAACGTGTGGAAATTTTTATCATTGAAATGATGATCGGACTGATTCCGTATGGTGAAGTCAAAGTTCAAAGAGCTTTCGTATAAAAGAGACAGAGGTAATACCTAGACGAAACGATGAAATGGAGGAACGAGCCAACGGGGTTGGCAGTATATTTTACCGCGATGTTGCTTCCGTCTACTATCTCGGTCACTGCCTAGAGCTGGACTCGTCTGGGTTGAGCCAGGGCGAGATGGGTCGAGTAGAGCAGTAAAGTTGGAAATAAAAAAAAACTACCCTATCCCAGCGGTGATCCTGCGCCCGGAACGAACCGCCTTAACCCCTCTCTTAACCGCGGGGGGATTTTACCTGTACTTTCTTACAGTTTACTGATGGGGGTTACATGTGAGCCTGTTATGAAACGTATGATAACTAAACACGTAGTGAATCAAGCTGAAAAATAATTATTCATGATCCTTTGAAGCCAGGGTTCTTCGCTGTGTAATGCATACAGAAGACTTTCAATTTTCCACTCAAGAGATCTCTTCGTCTCTTGACTACGCGGAGATTGGGTAAATAATGCAGGCCATCATGTATCTACGTGGGTGGATGCGGGGGATGGTACACCTATATGGATTCTATGTATTTGTATATCTAGGGGCGTGTTTCGTATCTATCAATTTCTATCTCTCGTCTCCACTCAGAAATGTAATTGTATTCGTGTTGACCCAGATTTTCATCTCTCGTTTTAACAGACCATTTGTTTTCGGCATGGCTAAACGTTGCAGCGCCTTCTGGAGAGGATGAGTTGTTAATTATTCTGCAAGAGTTGGGGGTGAGAGAAATGGCGTAGGCACGAACTCTTAAGAGAACGTTGAGAATAACGAGTCACTCTCGTCCTGCCATTTCATCATTATATACACCGCGTAGTTTTTTACCCCAAGATTACACCGAGGATGGAAAATGAAAAAAGCTTCATATTTTATTCAGACGTTGCGGGGTGAAATTTGATAACTGTATTTTTGTAGCTAAAAATCGAGCTTAGCATCGACAAATATGACGTAAAACGTGGGGCAACCAAGTAGAGAGTAACGGGGGTCTCGTCTAACATGGAAAAGCACTGGAGTCTTTGGAATACGTCTAAGAGATGCATGCCTAGACTAGACTGTCGGCAGCGAAGATCTATATTCCTGGGGATGAAAACGAAGAACATACATGGAAAGTGCTAGAATTGAGCTACGAGGAGATTCGCACGAAGCCACCGAGAGGAACGTGGTGTAATCGATCACTAAAGATTCCGTTTGATGTTCGACTTGGCTTCGCCATTTCAACCTACGTAAAACTAAGTCTACTATTTCTGCTGCTTCTATTCCATCCTTGATCGTATAGATTCTCTTCAAGGCTTCCGACTAGACTGCGAAAGCTCGCGATCTTCGATCAGAGTCGAGCTGTTATTTATTTATTCCCTTTCTTCATTCTCTCGCCTTCACTTTACTATAACGGTTTCTTTTCTTCGTTCTTTGAAAACACGCTTACTTTCAAAGTTATAGCCTCTTGTTTCTCCGAATGGTCGAGCCGGTCGATGGAATCGTATATATAAACTATTTTTATTCCACCCTGTGCAAATTGCCGATGTACAAACTAAAGCAGAAAAATGATGATACGAGAGAAAATGAGAGTATCATAACATTTTATCAGGCCAGAAAGAATAATGCATATACCTACCCCAGATTTCCAGATCAGTTTCAACTTCAGGAGATAATGATTTACTGATTTTACGATACTGTTATCTCGTTTCAAAGTTTCGAAAGCTAAAATCAAAGACTCTAAGGAAGTGATTTGCCAAAGCTCTGCCATTTTCCGAGCACAAACTACCTTTTCAAGCACACTCCGAACAGGGTGGCTAAATTCAGGACCTATGGCTCGCTAGTTTGTCCCAAGGGTCCGGGGAGTCGGTCAATCGTATTCGTCGCCTTTTGCCAGGATTCCGAACTCCCATTTGCCTGTGTATATACATGGTATACAGGGTGAGTTTTTTCAGAGTGTTACAAGCGAATAACATTTCATTCTGCTATTTAAGGAGATTACGATCACCCTTGATATCCCTGGGGTGCGTCAATCCGCATTGAAATTTTATATTGACCAGATGAAAACCCCATAAATGCCATTCATTTTTGTACATTATTTTCTTCAATGCCTCGAATCGGTCTCGAGATATTCGCTCGTGAGACTTGATAAAAACGCACCCTGTATATGCCTATACGAATAGTAGGTATATACCTTGGCACCTGTTTTAGTGTATCACGTAAGTTTCGACTCGTCCTTTGTGTCTTTAGTATCTTTTTTCTGCTTTTTCTTCATCTTCTCCTTCTTCATCTTATTCTTTTTTTTCGCAAGCTTGGGACAGTTCTGGTAGTTCTTCTCGGAGGAAATGGAGCGTCGTACCGCCCCTCGTGACTTCTTTTCAATTTGAATATCAGGCAGACCCAAATGGTAGACTTCTGCTTGATGGAAGGTATTCCTTAGCTCTCGGCGGTATACAACGTCCGTGCTATACGATAGTTTAGAGTTTCGACCTAAGGGATAACGACGCCATTAAATAACTTCTCAAGAAATTGAAAGGCGAGTCTACTTTCTAGGCGATCTCCATCTGTATGTCACCTTTATTATCTATCTACAAATTGTATATAATAATAGGTATAGTATAATATATGGACGTAATCTGCAGATATTTTACTGAAAATTATAGAATGATCGTAGATCATTACAAAAATGTAAGTAAAATCGTACTTATTCTTCCCTTAATTATGTTCAAAGCGATATTCATTTTTCCATCAAATCCTCCCAACATTTCGACGCTGCTTACGAAGACTAGCACGTTTCAGATTTCTTACGAAAACTAGCACGTTTTGATATTAACCACGAAGACTAGCACGTTTCGATATTTACCACGAAGACTAGCACGTTTCGGATTTCTCCGCGATGACTAGTATGTTGGTCGAACTGAAACAAATATTATTTCTATTTTGCAACAGTTTATCATTCTCTAACTGTCTACTGTAAAATATACAAACGACATATTGAAGTTATTTAACAAATGTTCGAATAATTTTTTCGGGTGCTCCATAATGAATCAATCAGAAATTTAAAACATCTGTAAAGAACCTGTGAAAACAGCGTCAATTTTTCCAATCCATCCACGACAACACAATTTCGAGAATATTCATAAGTTTATTTTGATGCAAAAAACCGCACTTCTGCATCCGCAAATAGACTTTCATTTCGGCCATCGCACACCGCACAAATCTTCAGAAAATCCTCGTTACAATAATTAAAGCATGATGGTTTTCGCGGAGATAACTGAAACGTGCTAGTCTTCGCGGTGAAAACCGAAACGTGCTAGTTTTCGCGGCGAAAGCCGAAACATGCTAGTTTTCGCGGCGAAAGCCGAAACATGCTAGTCCTCGTGAGAAGCCGAAACGTGCTAGTTTTCGTAAGAAATCTGGAACGTGCTAGTCTTCGTAAGCAGCGTCGATTTGATGTTTCGAAAATCACGGCGGTCTTCAGTTCGGAATACGTCGCATGTTACTAATTAGGAGAATTTCAAATGGATGAATTTTCCCAAGAATTTCCAGCAAATTATTTAAATACCTCGACGGGTCGGACGTGGGTAGCTACTGTTCTTGTCAGTTTCCACTCTGCTTGCACTAGGGAAGACTGAATTAGTCGAATCCCTATATTAGGCTTGGTCCGGGTTCCTGGTGTCCTGCCACGCATGATTGTCGTCAATATTCACCCGTATAATTGAATTTCAAAACAACGCTGCGCTACCCCTTCAACCAATCTCAACCCAGCCTCTTTGATCTAGTAATTACAAAATAATTGATCAACCCTTGTCGGGCTTGGGATCGACACTAAGTATATGAATAATAGAGTGCATGTGCACACATAGGTATTTGGAGTTGAAATTTTATTTTTCCTAGGGTAAAAATTAAGGGTGAAATCGGATCTGTATGGGATGGAAAAAAAAAGAAAAAATTAACATGAGATTTCCCTCTCTAATGCATCATTATTCGACGTCTACTTTACGCGGAGTATAATATACTGAATAGGCACCTAGCTACCCGATTTCTCTAGGGTTTGTTTTGCTGTTAACACAACTTCCGACGTTTGAAAAAACGGTGAAAAATTTTCAACCTCTTTGTATGCCAGACGATGTTGGAGGAAAACTACTACGTCCTTGCGAATTTCTGGGGTAAAAGTACTCCATTATAAAATTTTTTTTTTTTCTCGTTCTTTTTTCTAAATTGCATGACTGCCATATTCAGTTTTCTCCCTGTACTTCTACATACCTATTCTGCGCTCGCAGCTATACTAGCTGGTACACTTGAAAAGTGGCTCAATTGTAGATCCGACGCGTAGTAGCTGACGACCTACCAACCAACAAGCACATGTGCATAATACGACTAGTGTGTTGGTCAAAGTGAGAGCCATTTAATATTTAATGGGCAGGAAGTACTCACACGCGGTTATAGATATACACAAGACTTATGGAATAATTACGATTAAGCTCCAAGAAGGTATCCGGCAAAAAAGGGATAAACTCCGATTATTCTTTCCTGCCTCGATTTTAATGAGTTAACAAACTTTTTTTTGCTTTTCGTTTTTTTGCCTTTATATAGAAAAGTCGAAACTGTCGGCGAATTTTAGATATGATTTTATTACCTAAGGGTGGCATTACACTGCTTCATCAACGCCGGGTGCTAACCCAACCCCATAAACTCTACCACGAGTAATTTATGTCAGGTATTAGGTATTCGATATACGATAGGAGAATTTCTCCACCGCAAAATCGTTGCCTTATAGAAACAAGAATTTCGTAGGCCAAAGTGACAGCGAATCGCATTCAATGTTAAATAAATAAATGAACGAATCGATAAACGCAGAAATAAATGCCACGTGGATATTAGGATGCATGTTGAAATCGGCCGAGGCACGTGTTTGCGATTTTCTTTCAAAGTAATAGGAAAAGTAGAATGAGACTCTCTTCGCGCTTTGCCCTACAGACTCTACCTTCCACCCTTCATCCTTCATCCTTCATCCTTCATCCTTCACCCGTAGGCACTGACTGCGCTTAATTAATGCAGTATTGTTGGTTTATTCGCCCCCCTTAGTCAGGGCGGCGCGGCGGTGGCGTCGCCGCCACCCAGTCCGGATTACGAAGCGTGGGACCACTTTAAGCCAAGGCTAACAAAAGCTTCGTTGCGGGGGCGCAGACCGCGGCAAGTGGATAGCCCGACCGGAGTGCCCATCGAAAATAATTAGCTCGAAGTAACGCTGTATATATACCTATATATAATATATGTATGTGTGTATACGGTATGGTATATGTAGGTATATACATAATGCTACTAACGTTTTGCTCCTTTTTAGTCAGACTGTGAACAAAACCCATCCAACAGATTTCAATGCATACCTATAGGTATATCTTTGGAGTTTAGCCAGGGAGCCATTAATCTCTGATATCATGGGTGTATCGAGTGTATAGTAGCAAAGTAACGTCGAGCGAGATTTCATTCTCGATGTATGAATACCTACCCGAATTGAGAACATTAATTTTGTTCAAAACTGTAAGTCATTAAAATGAGGCGTCGTTATTCGCACGTATTCGTCATATTTGGCAATATATTGTCTGTTTTTTTGTTTTTGTTTTACGGTGCGTAGGTACAGTAATATTGAAAAAAAAGGCAATCCAGAGAGAAAAATAGAAACTTAGTTAGTCTGAATTTGAATTATTGAGTGTTTAATTTAGTTCGGTATTTTTGCCGCTGTTTCTTTTTTTTCTCGTGTTTTTTTTTTTTTTTTTTTTTTTTTACGGGTATATAGAAGTAGAACTGAAAGCAATTAACACGGATGCAATTACAGCAAACAGGGACGCACTGCGCCAGTGGTTTGCATATGGCAGTCGGTGTCCCGTCGGCCAATCAGTCCGTCGTAATAGCGCAATATTTGTCTTCGAAAATGCAATCACTCTGGCAAACACGTGAAACCGAGTAAAAATGACGGTAGCTAGAACTGCAACGAGTATGTTGAAAATTGCATTTCATCGACACCGGCTACCCGTTCACGCCAACCAGTCAGAGAAGCGAGGGAGCGTAGTGTAGTATAGATATATGTAGGCAGGTAGGTACTGCATCGCGTCCCAATCGAGGATCTAATTTCCCACGTACGTGTGGATAGGTAAAATAGCACAATACAGAGGCATGTATACGTTTATCTGTGTGCCGGTATATCGAGCTTGAAAAATGTAAACCTCTTCTAACTGGCAATTTCCGTACGTACATACCTATACCTGTTCTGTTTTTAGCGAGGGCGTATAGGTAGGTACGTAGATTAAAGTACCTCGCGAGCCACGGGGTTCCCCTAAGTACCGGATATCCTCGATCTTTCACCTCGCAGATACGATAATTTTTCAAAGCTTAAACTTTATTCTATCAGCCTCGAGTGATGTCTCGATGAGTTTTATTCTTCACAGCGACTAATGCAGTATATTGGTAGGTAGCTCGGTTTGAATATATATATAAAACCTATACCTGAGTTTATAATATGGTGTAAAACGGTACATAAATAAGCAATAAGTTCGTTTAAAAGTTCTTCAAAATTCAAGGATGAGTTTGCTCTGAACAAAAAGAAAGCATATCGTAGGGAACCGCGTCGCGTGGGCGTAAAGTGGAGTGAAAAATCCATACCCAACTTGAGGCTCAATTCAGTGGCTCGTAAATCGTTGTTATAAGTAAGTTGGTTAGGTCAAGTAGTAATTTAAGGGTAGGGGTTCGTAGGGGGGCAGAGGCGAGGGCGATTACCGGTAACAGAAATTATTCAAGTACTTGAAAGCAGACCGCCGTAAAGACGGGATGAAATTAATCGGTAAAGATGTCCGGAGCTACTCCTTAGGGGCTGTGTACGACGTAGAACTTCCGCCCTTAGTATGCGTAATTAATCCGAGCTAAACTGAATAATTATGCTGAACCGATACACCCGAATTTTACCGAAATGTACCAGTATACACAGCCAGTAGGTAGGTACATTGTATCGGATCTTGCCTCTGGCTCACTTTCAACCAATTTTCGCATCGTGTTGGATAATCGGCTAACGATTAACGCCTACCCTCTATCTAATTTCCGTCACTGTTCTGAGATAGTCATCGATACGATATTCGATACTCGAAATTCGATCGATTCTATTTTTCGTGACGTGAGATTTCCCACGAATACATTTTCGTTTTTTCTTTTCAAGTGATCGCTTTTTTTTCATTTTTAGGTATAAGGAAGAACGTTTTGAGTATATCATTAAAATTGAAGGGAATTCAGATCGGAAAGTGTATAGGTGATCTTGGGGTAGTAAATAAAATCTTTCCACAGGCCCATTAAGTGTATAAATAAGCTGTTAAAATTTACATGTACGCGAAGCAGCGTCATATTTACGATAATGCATTGTTTGATTGGAATTTTATGGTACCCTTCGCCATGGACCATTATATTCTCGCAGGGGGTATAAAACTGCGGATGGCATATCGCCGCTGTCTATATCGCGCGCAGTAAATCAAGCTAAAAGCAAGGAAACCTTTGAATACATTGACGCACCATGTGCATTACGAAAAGCTATAAAACCCCATAAAATACATCGGAGAATAGAACACACCGCTTATGCGTCAGACCGTAAAGTGCCCAATGCATTCTACTGACGTGACCAAAGATGATTAATAATATAGTCATAAAGTGTCATAAAGTCAACCTTATGACTCGATTGAGGAAAATTCTTGTCACTTCGTATATTCACTCGATGGTAAAATTCGGCAAAGACTACTAGGCCGATATGGGGTACCTGCAGAATTTCATAAAGTACAAGAATATCACGAAATGTTTTTTTATCGACGTCAATTAGAAAGTTGCACTCTTTATTATTACGGAATAATTTACAAAAATGAATAATACCGTTATATTATATAATTATCATTGATTTGTTTTAATTAAAACCTAAAATTGATAGACAATTAATATCGTTAAAATGATTATAATCCCGTTTTTTTTTTTACTCTGCATTTATGTACCTAAATCGACAGGGTAATAGAGCTGCGGTTTTTAAACCGATTTGTGCCGATTGGTTGATGGAATTAAGAGTGAAATAAAATGAAAAAAAAAAGGAAAACAGAATTGAATAAAATACCTAACTGTGTACAGGTATAGAATGGAAATTCATAGAATTTATACGTTTCCGAAATGGAAACAATAGTCGGTCTCCCAGGACCTTTTGACTCGTCTGCTCGTCACGACCATCGGAAACAATATTATTTAAATTCGAGCGGTTCGATGGAGGAAGCCTATAAGTCAGTTTCCGATTGCATCGACCGGGGACAACCAGCCCCATAATTTAACAATGTAAAATCGAATTCCTATATCTCTAAAATTGCCGAACTGCGGTCTATATTAAAGGTGTAGGTACCAAAATTTCAACCGATGCAGAAAATTTCATGAGACAATCGTCGATCCTGTTCAAGGATGTTCTTGAAACCAAGTGAAAAACTGATATAAATATACCGATCGCACTGGTTCCCGAATATTTGTAGATAATTTAGAAAAAAAAAAAGAAAAAAGAATCAGAACATTTTGAATGGGACCGAAATTTTTGACTCAAACATCGTGAATCACACATACCCCCTGAAATTTTAAACTTCTTCTGACTTTCATCCTGCACCCATTTGATTTGCTTTGTCAACTTTGTGTCAACGTTCGTTTACGCCCCAATCAATAACGCCGAAAGAACCGTGTGAAAGATACGACACCGGGCGTGGTGTAAAGGGAGAAGAAGCAATCCTCAGAGACCTTGGTAATCCGGTCTCTCATCTCTGTGCGTCTTTTCGTTTGATAAAAAAGGAAAAACGAATAAGAATAAGAAAAAAAAGAAGACAAAGAATACGGAAAAGAAAAATAGAAGAGGGAAAGCGAAAGGGAAAGGAAAAGCAAAGAAAGAGGAAAGTAGGTAAATGAAAGGGAAACACACCCCGATATTCAAGGCATGGCTGAAAAGTCTCATCTCTTTTACATTAAAATTGCACCTGGTACCTACGCGTAAATTTCATTCCCTTAAATCCATCACGTTACCAATTCGCAAGGACTTAATTTCGCCCATTGAAGTAGCTGAGCTGAGCCTACTAAGCAGCTGGATGAGCCATTTAGGTATTTTTCGCGAGGGTCAGGGTTGCCCTCGATATTTATACGTCAAGTGACGCCGCGGCGTGGCCTCTAGCACGCCGAAGCAAAGAGGGTGGGTTACCCCGTAGCAAAGCGCCCGCTGGGATGCTTCGCCCTGCGAGTGTCTCTTTATTGGATAATAAATAACCTGTTTCATTTATAAGAAGAAGATAAAGCGAGCCGGCGTGCGCCCTGAATAGGTATAGGCTCGCAGCACCCTGCTCCCTTCCACACTCTTTGTATTCGCCTCTTTGCCGAATGAACTAGCATCGAGCTTCCCTCAAGCGCCCCGAATAATAGAAGCAATTTTATACTTCATCCACTCGACCCGGGGCTCAAATCTCAAGTGTTAAGTGAAGTCAGTTTACTGCTGGCCAATGTACCTGGACGATCGATCAGACCCTGACCATCTCGCAGATGGGTCATTAATACCCATTCAATATTTCGAAATGTTTAATATTTTCGAATGATTTGAGCGTCCGGAAGCTTTGTCGAACGGAAAGGAACCCAGAAATTTTCAGAACTTTTAAAACTCGAGGGTGGAAACCTGCAGATCACCAGATTTGACCCTCGGAAAAGTCCGAAGTAGGTACTTTCGAACTACAAGGTCTCCGTTCCGCCGGCTGTACATCGAAAAACTTTAAATAACTTTTGAAACTATATCTGATTGATTTACTTTTAACTCGATCGAGTTTTCCTCGCTTCTTCCAACGCCCCCGCTTCCTATCGCCAAACTCCCCAAAGCGCCATGGCAATCTGGATTCATGACTTAGCCCTTATAGTTATACCGGTCTTGCTGCATGCTTATCGTTCTTATATTGGTTTGGCTTATTGTTAGAACCGCGATCCTCAACTGCGAAGAAATAAGGAATTTCGAAAATACTTACACAACCTTTCCTCAAAGTTATAGCGACGAACTTTACCGCGTTTAGATTATAAACCGCCTCGACGCAACGCGACGATGGAATGAGAACAAGAAACGGGGATTATCGTTATACAATATTAATCGATGAGCTTAAATTGCTATATATACTAAAGTATTATGGGGTAACTTGACAAGATACAAATCATTAGACAAGTAAAAAAAAAAATAATAATAATCTTGCCCCTTACACCTAATGAGGTACAAAGTCGTTTATTATAGACAGATTACATGTCGAAGGGAAATCAATTAACATCATCAAAGCTGAATAGTGTATAATGGCGTTCATTTCCACTAAAGCTTTCGACCTTTGACTGGACACTCCGTGAAACTGACTGTCGAAGTGAATGAGCTCTTTATCCATGGAAAAAGGATCTACAGGTATGGCGGAGATTGGAAAGGAAGAAGGTAGCTTTGTGAGACAACCGTAATTAAGAAAGACCATTTTGGCGTTTTCTACGGTCTAATCTTCCCTCGCACTTAGGTGTCTATGAAAACGCTTATAGTACTACCCGCGCCTAACAACCCTTGAATATAATTCCTGTGGATTTGAATAGACTTAAATGAGAAAGTGGAAGTGACTTTAAGTTCGATGTCTCTACCTGGCGGAATTTGTTCAACTTTAAAGTAAGTTTCCTTTAATCCTTTCGCTCAGGTCGCGGTTAAGCTTCATCTCGACTCTTTGACCTTTTATTATGCGCTGGATCTATTCCACGATCTGATTACATGCCCGTGATATAAATTGCCGTCCCTCAGACGAATGGACGCACAACATCGTTGATGAAACTCGCTTTTATTATTATTTTTTTTTTAAACATTCTGTTTAATAAGTCCTGTTGCTTTTAAGGATTTTTTTTCCTCCTCCTTTCATTATGCTTGTATAAAGCTTTACTCTGAACGAAGCTGCTCTTTCGTAAGGCTTTTGCCCTCTGGTCTTCCTCAGAGACTCTAATTGATCTCGTCGGGCCCTTTAAACAACTCTGATTTCTCGGCTCACTGACTCGCAGTGTCTTTCAGCTAAATGCGTTGTCTCTGGCTTCTTACCAACTTACTTTATAGTACTAATCCTTTGAACGGTCGTCTACATTTACAAGAGAAAAACATCAATTCGAAGAATACAGATGTATCAAAATCGAGCTCCATATAATACCAGGAAAAGTCACGGTTGGAAAAATCGATTCATATAGTATAATATATATCAGAGCACCTATATACCCATACGACGGAATACTGCGTACTGAATAAACCGGGTCAGACGGATCGAAGCAACATTAGTCATTAAGGCCACGGTTGTAAAAAAAAAAGAAAAAAAAAGGAAAGGCTAAAAATTTTGTCACGCGGTTTGATAACCCCGAGTAGTAGGAGCCCGGGCATTTCTGTTTATTTTTTCGTCCCACAAAAAAAAGGGGGAATTCGTCGCCTTGCTCTTATATTGTTTCGCATTTTCGTTCTGACGGATCCGTGCGACACCCATCAGCCAAAAACAAAGCCCGGAAATGTATATATACGACGGTGAAAAAAAGCTCGCTTCGTATGAGAATAGTACCGCCCGGCATTATATTAGTATTTCAATAAAACCCGAGGGAATTTTTGTTCCTTTTGTTTTCCTTTTTGTTGCTTATTTTTTTCTTCTTTTTACTCTTTCTCTATCTATTCTCGAAAAAACTATATATCTATACACCAACTGCTATTACGGAACATAAACAGTCCTGAAACCAACGAGAGATCGATCGATCGCGTTTCCGTGCTCCGGTCTACCCTTCCATTCCGATTTCCGGTCTAGAATTCCGACGGTTTCCTCACTCCCTAGCAATAATAATTAACGGTAAGATCCGAGCTAGGACGAACTCACGTGTTATACTGATTATTAATGATATAAGTCAAACTGAAGTCATTCAGTGAAATTTTTTATTTTCTATATCATTTTTTGAATCAAGTTGAGAATATGTAATATATAGTAGCGTTGAAAATCGTTTACCGAACGACACGGTATTCACAAGTGTTTGGAACTGACGTTAACGTAACACGAGAGGGCGCGTGTGAAATGGAAGTAAGTAAGTGTACGAGGATAGTAGACTCGCTGTTTTGTCGTTGTCCTTATAGCATCGCTTTTGCTGATGGTATATGAGGATGTCGACGAATCTTGATGCGCGAAAATAGAACCTGGATTATCTTTCCAGTTGTTGAGGGTAGTAGGTACTCGGAACGGATTTCCACTTATTGTGGCCCCTTTTATTTCGGCCATTATTTCCTTCTTTTTCCATCATCTGTACAGAGTGTAAAACTCATCGGTTTTAGACATAACTGAAGCACCGCGTTGAAGCTTCTTCTTAAACACGGAAAATGGTTCTGCAGTTCGAATCAATATTTCAATCTGGATCTCAAATTCAAAGGTATAGATAATGATGAAAGGACTTTCATTCCACCCAAAGAGGAAGAAAAAAAAACCATGATTTGTCAGTGAAAAAGATGAAAAAAGATAAAAAAAAGTTCGCTTCTTTCTATCATCATTTTTTCATTCAGATTCGTATGAATTTTTTCATCCACCCAGTTGATCGGAATCTCATATACAGTATATATATATATTAAATTTTTTTCATTTTCACGATGAGTATTAAGTAGGTACAGGTATATGCATGAAATTATATCGCAAGTTGTGCTGCGATACTATTAAGCTATTTAGCAGACCGTGTAAGCCGATGCCAATCAGAGTTTGTTCTACAGCGATTTAATATTTCAGAGGGTGGATTACTTCGACTCTCCGAAGCGTAATATCCAGCTCTGGATTCAGCGAAATTAATCTGCGATAGCTAACCCGTTCTGCTCATCGTTCTGTGGAGCAAATTTACGCGAGTTCTGCAGGATCCCCGTTGGTAGTACCTAGTACCTGGTACAACTGTGGGAAACTTGGCATTAAATATCCACATCGCGTTAGCGCACATCGTTCGAGATATACATTGACTCGTTAATTGGCGTTCAAATTTTAATCTAGACTGCATATCTAATCAATAAGATACTAACTATAAAATATCGACGAAAATCACCTCACCTTACCCTTTGATTTTATCTGTTTCAGGCTTTGGCCGACCTACGCAAGTGCCCATAATAATTTAGGGACTCTGACTGTTGGTGAACAAGCGGAACAACATTTTCTTTCGGCTATCCAGGCTCAGCCAGGTCACGTCAACGCTCACTACAATCTTGGCCAGCTCTACAGGTAATTTATTTCTCATTAATTTTCGCCCGGAGTGGGTCGGACGGTTTTTATCGCAAGTTAATTAACTAGGGAGGCGCAAGAGTGGGTATATTTCGATAAAAACAAGTCGCTTCATTCTTCGATTGAATTGAAAATTTTTTATCCGAAATATTGGTGAAATTAAAATTAATTGGTACCAAATGAAAATGTTGAGTAAAGGCGTG
The DNA here is from genome assembly GCA_963992785.1 of Tenthredo livida. Classification (NCBI taxonomy): domain Eukaryota; kingdom Metazoa; phylum Arthropoda; class Insecta; order Hymenoptera; family Tenthredinidae; genus Tenthredo; species Tenthredo livida. Next base: position 2,571,087 of record OZ023071.1, on the reverse strand, counting down.
GGAGGATGCAGGAAAAACGGACTAACGCCGACTGGAACTGGCACTGTGACTGGGACTGGGACTATTTTATCAAGAGTTTATTGTCCGTTTTATTGGCCGAAGCGCTCACGCGAATTTTACGCGTTAAATCTTGCGTGCCGGTAATTCTAGCGCTTTGGCCAAAATTAAAGTTTAATTAACACGAGTGAAAGCGCTGTTCAGAGAGCGCTGCTTCCGCTCTAGAGCTTTCCTATAGTATATCTACCTCAGCCCCGTACCACATAGTCTGCTGAATTATCCCTGAGCAAAAAAAGGTTTTTCGCTCTGCTATCTCAAAATCGCTCTATGCTATCGTATGCCTAAATAATTATGTCAATTTTTTGTCGTTTTTTTTTCTATTTTATTTTTTTCTATCATCATTCCACGCGTCACGGTATCTGGAAAATGACTATCAGAATTGAAACTAATCGGATAAAAACTTCTTTTGTATACCTAAATAATTTCATAGAATTTTGCAACCCCGATGATTCACTGACGTCAAGTGACAGAATTCTTCATTTAATTCCATGAATTATTTATCATATTTAAGTATTCCCAATTTCATTCACTCCGCATTTAACGTGGAATAATTTAACGCAATTACGTGGCTATTTTCGTACGAAAATACTGACAGGCTGTTGGGCATAAGGTGAAACGAATGTGAACCCCGCGGTGAAAAATATATTTCTTATAATAATATATTCCTGAGTAAAAAAACCGACTCGTATAATATGTCTATACGTACCTACAGTTGGTGCTGTGTCACGGAATGAACGTTTGCAAATCGTGCGTAAATTACCCCTCGAGTTAGGTTATTATTATTTTTATTCATTTATTTTTTTCCCTCTCTCTCTCTCTCTTTGATAAAGAACCTGCGGGGTTGTTTGCAAACAATAAAAAGGCCATTGTCATATTACTGCCTCTGGTCTGACCATTGGCGATTCTAACGTAATTACCGCGTCCCCTTTTATGCCGTCGAAGTACTGCACCGTCAAAGCGAAACCATAATTCACCCACACGTCCGTTGAAATTGCCGTTTAATTTATAGAACGTCGAATTTATGACGCTCAGTCGGTTCTGTATACATAAACCTTTTAATATCAATTCCTGATGACGAGACTGCGTACAAGTCTCTCAAAGTGGGTGTATATTGGGTGAAAAACACCTTTTTCGCGCAGACTCAAATCCGTATCACTTAAATATCAATTTATATACCTGTGCATGTACATTTTTCATAAAACTTTTTAGACTGACAGTAAACCCTGACGAAACTTCGACCCGCTAGGTTCGTTCTCGCTTTTTCCCCACGATTCAAGAAATACGTATATTTTTAGCAAACCGACCTATTTGGAACGATAATGTCACCAGACCCACTCCGAAGATTAAATTATACTACGTCAAGGTCGGGTCACCGTGACATCTAGTTCCTAAGAGAATTCGTAAAATTTTGCACCCCAAAGACCTAGTCGGTTTAACTACACACGTACCTATATTACTTGGATTAACTTAAAGCGGATTTGTATATTCGGGGAATTGAGACTCCCGAATCGTACTTATGTCATTTTAGGCAAAACTGTGTAGCATAAAATTAACAGCTTTAAGTTACTTCGGTAATTAGACACGGCTTCCCTGACGCACAAGAGGCGAATTTCATCAATAGAACTTTATTCTAATTGCAGAAAAACGAATAGAACCGATGAGTGCATAAGGATGCTGCAGAGATGCGTTTCTCTAGACCCAGCTTACACTCCGGCATATCTTGTTCTCGCTCGTCTGGCCACTGGTCCCACAGCAGGGGCGCTTTTACGCCATGTAGTTCGTCTGCAACCCCGAAGTCCTGACCACCTCGCCGAGTACGCCACTTGGCTTAATGGAAACGGTGAGTTAGATGCTCAACTGCAGTGGAGGATTTCTGCAGGATTGTGATTGTCTGTCACAGCTGAGAGCACTGGAATCAATTCTCATCGAGGTACGATTTATCTCTTGTTACAGGTAAATGGCTTACCGCACTTAGGTACTTTCTCAAGGGTATGGAAGTATCGAATTGTCACAGAGCATCCCTTCTCGGCACTGCGAGAATCCTACGTTCTAGAGGACAGTGGCCTCGCGTTCATCAACTTGTGACAAGGTAAGGCTGCAATTTTCCATCCCGAAAATCATCTGGAATTGTATCATTTTTTTTGCAAGCGGAGCAGCTGGACCAGTGAAACTTAGTATTTTCCCGGTATTTCACCTATCCGTATCGATCCCGGGTTAAATTTCAATATGCATCGTTTGACGGATGGATAGTGTTCGGATTTTAAATTTAAATATAAATCCTTTCTCGGGTCTGTGACCAGTGGATAGGTCGGACAATGTGGGAGAGCAGGTGACGGGTGAAAATAGAAAATTGTGAAGCGGTGGTGCTTTCCGGGGACGTTGTTTCAGGCTAAACCAGCGAGCAGCCACTCACTGCAGCAGCGGTACACCCTGGTATGGGTAGTGAAAGCAAATCGAGTGCAAACGCAAGATCGAATTTTTCCAATTTCTTTTCTGGCGAAGTGAAAACGGAAGAACTCCTCATTTCTTCAACCTTTCCTACGATTTTCGCACAATTTCAAACAACGTGAATCACTCGATCCATGAAATTTTACAACATATCGATTTCACATTTCGACATATCATTACTCATCCCATGATGCGGGTAGCTTTGACCAATCTGATCTGGACCAAAGGGCTAGGTCAAGCACCACTTTATACCTACACCAATACGAACCTCAAAGCAAATTCGAAATAGTTTCGTTTGTAGCATGTCGGTAATTAATCCTGTCTCGCTGTATTTATATGCATTAATATTATAATCATGGAATCCGTCGATGATATTCTACGCCTACAGATTCAGGAAAAAGATACCAGATCATTATTATTTTTTATTACGTCTGTTCATTTTCAGAGATTAATTTGATTCTCTAGTAGAAACGACTTCTCAACTTATAATTATCTTTGAATTAGTTTAGAGACGGCGACGAAGAGAGGTTCACAAATCTACTTTTATACGTGAGAAGGAGAAACGAAAAAAAGAAAAAGAAAAAGTGGTTGTATATCTGTACGATTTTATTTTTTCTTTCTTTTTTTCGTTTTAATTCAGAAATAGTCAGAGCAAGAGAATTATGCGTTTTTGCTTCTCTTTCACATATTTGTTTTATAGAGGATGAGCTTTCGAATTCAGTGAACTAGAATGGACGTGGGTTTTAAAGCTGAATTATGTAACGGCATACCGGTATCAATATTGATGTGACAAAGGATGCAAATATTACTTTTTCTCCCCCAAATACATATTTACCTTTATTTTTACGCTATTCGAATCCTTTGATTCGTCATTTGTAAAATTGCACACTGGACGAATGGCCCACGCTTCAATCGCGACTACTATATCGTTTGTTTCCTATAGTTTTGAAGCCACGCTTGACGGTTTCGATTCATTTTTAATCGACAATATATCCATCGCAGATATTCCGTACCTACACGCATAGCAATATGCTTCGGTCCAATTTCGATATTGGAAATGGCAATCTAGAAATATAGTAGAAGATAACTGATCATCAAAAATTCTCAATCGTTAATTGTAGGTACTCGTTTTAAAAATGGCCAAAATTTTGGATTGATTATTTATAACGTGAAAACGTTCGATTATTTGTCGATTAAGGATAAATTTTATTTTCTAAATGGGAAAACCGTGTCACGGATATCATTCAGATAATAATTTCGACCGCGGCAATGTCGTCGGTGTTTGTTGCGTTTCACGGTTGCTCAACTGATAAATCGAAAATTTACGACTCAGCACCCGTCCGTTATGACGCTGACTCTTTCCATTTCTCTTTCTATGTTTTTCTCTTTTCCCCATTTCCCTCTTTTTCACGAATAATATATACACCACTGCGGTCGGCGCACAGGCGAAATGAAAATTCACACAGAACGAGAAACATCGCGGAGAGGAAAAATCCTGATAAAACTATAAGCTAATGTTAAATCAAGCAACTACGCTATACTCAAACCCGAAAATATACCGAGAAAAACCTCAGCGTGCCATGGCTTTCGCCATTACCTTTATCTAAAATCGGGGAATGGTGCTTTTATAAATCATGGAACCCTCGTGTATCATTCTATCTATGTCCATAGAACGCGATATCATCGACGCTGTAATCCATTACTATACACTGACTTTCTGTGCTCACCTACCTCTATAAGCATCCCCAGAACTTTCGCTACCACTAACGAAACTGTTTTTCAGCTTCATCAATCGCTCGATTTTTTCCCTTATATTTACGGCGTGCGAAATAATTCGACAAAAATCGCAAGATAAATGGAAATAAGAGATTGATGAAAGATCACTTCAAATTGCATATCCATACGAATGAGCCGCAGAAAAGTTTGAATTGATAGGCTCAATATTTGTGACGCAAGAAGCATTTTGATCACATTTTATACATCGAGCTTTCAGAAAGCTCCAAAAATTTGTGAATATAATTTAAAGAGATCCACGTAGCTTTTTTTCAATCGTTTTAAAGTACAAATTATTCTACAGTATTGGTAAAGTGATCTGTATCTAGGTCCCCTTCGAGCTTTAAACTCAATAGTGCGTATGTAATGAAAGGTTCGAAGAGAGTCTACTATGTCACAAAGCAACTTCATTTTATTTCACATCATTCAGTGTTGAATGAAAATTTGGCGAAAAAAAAAGAAAAAAATCATACTTTCCTGTTCAGTGATTTTAATATTTCATTCTTATCAGATACGTCGGGGTGTATACCCCACGTATGTTTTACCTCTTGGTAAAATTGTAACATGTTACAATCGACCGAAAGCCTCGGTTGAAATTGTATGTCGAGTCAAACGTCAGGAGCTTTCTGTCGACTGTTGTGTGTATTCTAGTTCGTTCTTTACTTATTCAGTGTTTTTTTTTGTTTTTTGTTATCTGATAGAAAAGTCGATTATCGCGTGGGGCGTAATATTAGGAAACGTTATACATGGAAATTAAATACTGATACACAAATATGTACGTAGTAATTGCGATTCATAAATTGTTATGCAACGAGGAGGAGGAGGCGGAGGAGGTTGAGGAGTAGAAGGAAGAGAAGCGAGAGAACTAGAACGAGGACAATGGTAATGATGCTCTAATTGCTGCGCCCTCTTTAAAGAAGAAGTAAAAAATAAAAAATAAGAAAAAAAGAAGAGAAAAAAAAAACAATCAGACAAAGTGTAGTGAAAAATGAAAGAGAGGTACTACAGTTAAAGTTGCATGAATGCATCAACTCCCTGGTTTTCATCCCTTGTTTCGTCAGATCGTAGATAAAATTCTAATCAACGCGATGACCCGGTATCGTTTTATCGCAACCCTGGGATTGACGACCCAGTTGACCAGAGAAAGGGTAGTCGAGGTATTACATATCAAAACTGAAAATGACATTTCCTGGTCGACTCTGGGATATTGTAGGTATATCTATATCAAAGAGCTGACAGCTAGTTATTTAGCGAGAGAAGGACGAACGAGAATTTGCTGCCGTGAAATTTATACAGGGGTTTGTAGATGACTGCAGAGAGGCAAATCCGATTTTTGAAGTTGACTAACAATTTAAATATTCATATTCTCATTTCTTTTTTCTTTTTTTCATGTACATGCTGCATTTGAATCTGACGAAACTTCGTTATCTAATAATGATCGTGAAATACGTAGCTAAAACCAATTAGCATTAAACAATAAGTTCTCGGTCTACTACCGATCGATCGATCATCACGAAACGGGGATTAATGCGAGCTTTTATTAGCTTAGTTCGTATTTCTATCTCTATCCTCTAATTAGCCACGAAATTATGTAAATTATAGTAAAGTTTGCGGAATGGATAAGTTAAGTTCAAAACAAATGCATCCTCCAAGTTGAATTCGTTGAGCAAAGCAAAGTTGGAAATGCGATTACGTTCCAACTATTACTCGCATTCATTTTATGCCATTTAAAGGGGATGGTAGAATTAACGAATTCGTTACACTTCTATGCCTCGGCCATTACACGAGTTTGAAATGAGAATTTCTTTAAATTCAACCGGAGAAGGGAAGAGGATAGGGAATATTGCATCCAACCGAAAGAAGAGAGCAATCTTGTTCGTCTTGTTCTTTCTTCAAAAACCGAAACGCTATCGATCCTGAAATCATAAATTATCGAAAATCAAACGTGACCAAATTTTCGGATAAAAGAGATGAATTCTTGGACCCAGCACAATCGTCAAGACGTGAATGGGCGAGAAGGGGCTAGAGTTATAAGGGAATGAGATAAGAGAGATGGAGATTAAAATCAATAAGTTAACGGAGGAGGAGCGCGGCTCATACTTATCTCGATAGCGTAAGATATCACGGAGCGAATTTCCAAGCTGTAGGAATTAAACTGAAGAGTGCCCCTTTCTACCAGGACTCTGGTTACGGTTTTGAAGTGTTTCTACCGAATATCTGGTTTCCGTAAGGTTTAGGAATTTCTGAAATTCAGATTCTCCTCTCGCTTACGACGCTCTGCCTAATTAAGGACGATACTAATCCTCACGGTACGCGGGGGGCCAGACTTTTCCCACGGCTAATGAAATTTGATTGGAATCATTCACCGCGCCACCCGCCACTCTAGCACGGATTTTATCTCAAACAGTATTCTACCCAAAATATGATGAAGCCATCACGCCTAATTCATTCGTACCTACACGTTTCGAATCAGTTATACACGTTGCAATTTACTAACGCAAAAATCACCGCGCCTCAATATCGGCATTATGAAATCAATGAAATATCAAATTTCAGATGAAATCCAGCCGTGCGAATTAATTTAATCAGAATTCAATCTCACCTCAAAATTTTTCGATAAATTTTTTCATTTCTTCATCCGGTTCCAGCTGCTAAAAATAATGACGATGGAAGAAGATGATCAAAGATATTATTCAAATGTATGAAAATTCCTTTTTTCTCACCCTTTTCAGGTGGCACTTGATGCTGCGTGCTAGACGAGGAGGTTTGATATACCGAGGTGACCTGTACATTCGAGCTTGGCAGCTACAAAGTGAGTCCCGTCATCGAGCTCATCAGCATCAGCATCAGCACCAACATCAGCACAATCTGTGCCTGACTGTGAGTTTACATTGATTATATTAATTGAAAAAAAATTTATTCAATTATGTGTATGTAGTATAAATTACTAACTAGTGTGGAATTACAAGGTGAGCGAGGATGTTATAGGGTGAACAGTAAATACAAGGACTTTTAATAGTTAAAAGCAAAAAGTATTCTTTATTGGCTCGGCTCTGTTCTTACGTCTGCACGTGTCGCTGGTCAGGTCAAATCTGCCGATTTCCCTTCTTCGGGGGAAGGCTCACACCAACCACCCAAGACCCTTCATGTGTTCTTTTTTCACGCCTGCACTCTTCATTCACTCCACTCAGACATACTCTTATTGCTAACAGTCATACTGGCGCCTAGGCTCTATAGCTATCCTAGTCCTAAGATTTACAACTTAAACATATCCGCTCTCGCTCTTCATAATATATATCCTAATATTTAGTTCTAACGTAAACGGACTTTCGTAAATTTACCCGACACTACATTCGGCCATCCTGCGCTGACATCTGGCCTCAGATGTCGTCTTCATCTTCACTGTGGTTATCTGAGTCGCGGTCATCTTCAACGACCCACTTCTTCATGTGATCCGCCGATGTTGATGTTCGTTGAGGGCCTTCGTGTTCGCCCACCTTTTCTACGGCGTACCGGTCGTTTCGCATAACACGAGTCACTTTGTAGGGCCCCAAAAACTTTCCGCGTAGTTTCAGCCCTGGTCCGAACTGGGTTCGCTTAATTGCAACCAGATCGTTCTCTTCGTATTGTTTCGCCACCTTGCGTTTTTTATTGTAGCTCTGGCGATTCTCTTCTTGAGTCCTTCTGATTTTTTCCTGGGCCTTTTCTCGGAGTTCGTCGCGACTTTCTTCGAACCTGGCGACCCACTCCTCCTCGATGAGCTCTTTTACTTGCTGATCTTCTTTAATCCGCATGTTGACCCCAAACAACAAGTAGAACGGCGCTCTACCTGTGCTCCGGCTCACTGTGGCGTTTAGGTACCTCTGCGTTGCTTCCACGTACCTATACCAATTCTCAGGTACCGGGGCGGCCAGTTTGGTGAGAAGAGGGATTAACGTCCGGTTCACCCTTTCCACCTGACCATTCCCCCTCGGTACTCCTGTCGTAATTAACGCGTGGTCTATCCTCTCACTCTCGCAATACTCCTTGAAGGCGTTTGACGTAAATGCCGTCCCCCGGTCAGAAACGATTCTTCGTGGATTTCCGAAAACGGCGGACTGCTTACGCAGGCGGTCTAGCACTTCAGCTGTATCCGTTGACTTCGTAGGGTATAGCCACACAAACTTCGTAAATGCGTCGACCACTACGAATACATGCTGGTATTTCTTCTTAGTCGTTGTCATCGGACCCAAGTGGTCTATATGGTACGTATCTAACGGAACATCACCCTTGGCGATAGGGTTCAGGAATCCTTCCTGCCTACCTTGTTTTCTCTCCGCTAGTATACAGTTCACACAACTCGCTAGCACTTTTTCTATTTTTTGACGCATCGCTTTAAACCAAAAGTCTTTACGGACAATAGCTTCCGTCTTATTTACCCCGAAGTGCCCACGCTCATGTGCCTGGCGCACTACTTGAGTTTGCATACTCTTCGGTACTACTACTAATACATCATTATCTACTTCCTTATATAATAGATCGTTTCTTATTAAATACCCGTCGGCTTGGTTGCGTGTTGCGGCGTCTAATATTTTCCGCAAGTCTTCATCCTCATTCTGCGCTCTTATCAATCGCGCAATCAAACCGTCGTCACTTTCGGTTACCAATAATGCACTTGGCAACGGATTACGACTTAAAGCATCCACATGCTGCATACTTCTACCTGGCCTATGGCATACTTCGTAGTCGAATTCCTCCAACAATAAAGCCCATCTGGCTACCCGCACGCATAAATCTTTTTTCTTCATCGTCATTGCGAAAGCTTGACAGTCGGTGATAACCTTGAACGGAATCCCTAGCAAGTAAACCCTAAACTTCTTCAAGGCCTTCATAATCGCAAATACCTCCAGTTCGTAGCTGGTGTACTTTTCTTCGGCCGGTGTCGACTTACCACTGGCATAGTAGACCGGATGGAATTTCCCATCGTCACTACCCAGTTGCATTAAAATTGCCCCGTACCCTAAACATGATGCATCCGTGTGCAGTTCTGTCTCCGCCCCCACGCGATACAACCTTAGTACGGGCCCACTACTTAGTGCCGTCTTCAATGCTTCAAAAGCTTCAACCTCGTGATCCCCGAAACTGAACTTCGCGTCTTTTTTCAGCAATTCCGTCAACGGCCTAGCTATCTTTGCGTACCCTTCAATAAATTTCCTAAAATAACCCGTCAGCCCCAAAAAACTTTGGACCTTCTTAACGGTTGTTGGCCTGGGGAAATTCGCTACGGCTTTCGTCTTATTCTCGGACGGCTTGATGGTATCTTTTGAAACAATATGCCCCAGATATTCAATTTCCGTTTGCAGAAACCTACACTTACTCCAATTAATGATCAACCCGTATTGACTCGAAACTTCCAACACGAGCCTTAAGCGCTGCATAGCTTCTTCTACGTCTTTCGCTAGAATTATCAAGTCGTCCATATAAACAACAAGATATTTCTCATCAATTAGTTCCTTAAAAATCGTCGCGACAAACTTCTGGAAGATAATTGGTGAAATACTTAATCCGAACGGCGTTCTTAAAAATTCGTATTGCCCATTTGGCGTCACAAAAGCTGTATATTTCTGGCTTTCCTTGTCTACCGGTACATGGAAAAACCCGTTCTTCATGTCTATCGTCGTGAATATTTCCGCGCCCTGCAGAGAGTCTAGCTGGTCTTCGATTAGCGGTAATGGGAAGCGTGGTCTTTCAATTAACTTATTTATTTCGCGATAATCGACGCAGAGTCTCGTCGAGCCATTTTTCTTCTTTACTAAAACTATCGGACTCGCGTACTCTGAATTAGACGGTCGGATGATGCCTTCGTGCATCCATAGCTTCGTCAAGTCTTCTACTTCCTTCTTTTCCGACGGTGAGAGCCTCCGCGGCCTACTCGCTATCGGAACATCGTTTTTCAATATTATTTTAGTCTTAATCCCTACGTCTTTTGTCTTCTCCGGCTTATACTCCTCTATTACCTTACGAATCTCCTCGCGATAATAAGGTTCTTTAACATGGGACAGGTCGACTTCGTCCGCTTGGTCAATTACGTTAATTCTGAAAATATCTGGCGTATCTCCCTTATCGTCGTCTGATCCGTCGAGTCTTAAAAACGCCACAATACCTCGTCTCACGCGTAGTTCTACTTTGTCGAGAAAATCGGTACCTAACAATAAGCTGTGCTTTAAGATCGTACTCGAAACTACATGAAACACGACGGGAAATACGTTGCTATCGACTGTCATATTCTTAGTGAACTCACCCATAGTTGTATTGCCAGTGGAGCCAAAACCTTCGAACTTAAGATTACTATCATGCAAGGCTGGTGACCCTATCTTCTCGTACTCGTCTGATCGTATGAAAGTAAGGTCACTGCCTGTGTCAACTAATGCTACAAACTTATGGTCCTCTAGAGCCACTTCCTTCATGTACTTTTGTTTATTCGGACGCGACACAATGTACGCCTCCTTCGGCTTAGTCGGACACTTCGCCGCGATATGCCCGTAATCGTTGCACTGAAAGCACTTCGTGCCCTTTTCTTTTGCCGGACACTCCGCACTCACATGTTTTTTATCACCACAATTGAAACACCGTTTCCCTGACGTAGCTTCGTCCGTCGTCTTCTTCTTGACACCTTTTCCGTCGGGCCGCTTCGTCTTATCGTCCTTCCGCTGCTCTGCTGGTTTCGCCTTAGATTTCGTCTCCCTCTTCATGGCCTCGTACTGCTTAAATTTTTCCTTTAACTGCCGGATAGTCTTTGCTCCGTACAACACCGCTTTGTTTGTTGCCTCATCAGGTACACCTTGTATGATATATTGAATCACAGACTGCGTGTCGACATCCGCTTGGGCAGCAATCTCGAGCATCTCATAAATATATTCTTGGGACGTTTCATCTGCTTTCTTTCTGCGCTGCGACAGCTCCATGTGTACCTTGTGGCCACTGACGGCCTCGTCAAACTCTTCTCTTAAAGCTTTTTTAAACTTAGCCCATGTTTTTGTACATTTTTCGTGTTTGACGAACAATTTCGCCGATCCTTTCAGCAGTCTCTTACCGTAGGCGATCTTGTGGACATCTGACCACCTGCATAACTCAGCCATTTCTTCAAAGTCTTCTAGCCATTGTTTTATGCTCATATAATCGTCACCACTGAATTTTTCGAGGGACTCCTCGACATCTTTAAACGTTAACAGCGCGCGTTGGGGTGATTCTCGTCTTCTGCGTCGGATTGCCTGTCTTGCTCGGGCTTCGTCTTCTTCTTCTGAAACTTGTTCGTCGTCGTCGTCGTCATCGTCGTCAAGATTTGCGTCTGGGTTTATTTGGTCGTTGCCGTCTACGCGGACCCTTTCATCGTTACCCTCGGCATCGTCTTCTTCGTCTTCAACGTCGTCTTCGTTGTCTTCTTCGCCCGGAGCAATGCGTTCCCGTTCTAGCAGCAATGCTGCCCTTAGTCGTGCCTGTAACTCAGGCTTCCTACCGGTCACTCGGAGTTGTCGTCGTCTGAGCTCTTCTTTTAAGTTGATGACCCTCATCCCTGCAACCCGTTCGTCATTGAGCTCTACTGCGTTGAGCCCGTCTACCACTTGTTCGACTTGGTCAGCCATAATTTGTCACTTTCTGCACTTAAACTTATTCACTTTTTACACTGTCACTTATCACTCGTGTCTTTTCACTTGCCACTCACTGTCACCGTTCGCTAACTACCCTGATCCCGGTTGAGCCCCCAAAATGTAGTATAAATTACTAACTAGTGTGGAATTACAAGGTGAGCGAGGATGTTATAGGGTGAACAGTAAATACAAGGACTTTTAATAGTTAAAAGCAAAAAGTATTCTTTATTGGCTCGGCTCTGTTCTTACGTCTGCACGTGTCGCTGGTCAGGTCAAATCTGCCGATTTCCCTTCTTCGGGGGAAGGCTCACACCAACCACCCAAGACCCTTCATGTGTTCTTTTTTCACGCCTGCACTCTTCATTCACTCCACTCAGACATACTCTTATTGCTAACAGTCATACTGGCGCCTAGGCTCTATAGCTATCCTAGTCCTAAGATTTACAACTTAAACATATCCGCTCTCGCTCTTCATAATATATATCCTAATATTTAGTTCTAACGTAAACGGACTTTCGTAAATTTACCCGACACTACATGTATTATTTGTGTCCTTCGTATCATCGGTCGTTATCTGGTCCCAGATCTTATCAGAATCGTCGAAACCTGCAGGGGTGATAATTTCAATAAAATATTACCGGGTTGCGTGGGCAGAGGGTTGGGTCGTCAGTCCTGGGCGCCGAATTGATCGCTCGATTCCAGTAGACAAAGGGATTTTGTATATCGGGTATTTCTAGCTGTGAGAACCGGTCAACTTTGTCATTAATCAACCCCGCGCTGACCCACTGTCAGTTCTAATAAATAATCTAAGCCACGTCAGACCGGGGCAAGCGCGAATACGATTTCCTAAAGAATCAGCGGGCGAACCCTTAGCGAGATTTTATCTGATTTTCAAGTCGTCGGAGAGGCTGTCTTGGGGATTGAAAATTTGGTTCTAAAATCCACAAAATTTATGATAACTGGGAGAAAATAGCAATGGCAATAACAATGATGATAATATATATCGTTTTTAATAAGAGCCGGGTTATTGCTTCCCCCGTTTCCGCTCCCTATCCCCTTTATTTCTTTCCCCTTTATCTACCCTCGGCCAAAAGTCACTTGAAACACCACCACCGTGCACCGAGTAACCAAAAAGTGGTGCAAAAGGGTTAGACACCGGCTCACTCAGCCGGTGAATTCCCTCTGGGACCTGGCACGCGGATATAGAGAACGAGGAAGTTTCACCGGCCGATTTTCTCGTTCAATTAAAAATCCCCCTTGTATATATAGCGTACTGCCGCTTTTCCGAAGAGCTCTACCGCCCTAACGCGAAGCAGTTAAAAATAAAGGGTTATCTCCTTCCTCAGCGGGGTGTCTGACCCTGAGGTGATTATCTGCCAAAATCATGATCGGGGACTAGCCTAGACGTCGCTGATCCTGCCAGCAGCATCGTCCTGCGAATGTGACATTCGTTATTGGCGATATCGCATTTCTATATATTCTCGTCTCAAGCTCCGCATATGCGTTAGATTTAAATTGGTTTAACAAGCTCACGGGATTTTTCAACGGGGTTGAATTTTCGGGAAAATTTCGGAACGATTTTTATCGGTCCGATTCTGTGGTAGGTAGAAGGTGATGCGAATTGAGCGATTGTGCGATTTGTTGGTCTGTTGGATCGCCGGACTGCGGGTCCTAAAATCGTCCTGTAGGTGTTTAGCTTCCGAATTTAAAGGGCTTGGCGAACACGAGCGGCGATTAATCGACCGATAACACGGTTGTCCAGATGGATATCGACTCGCAATAAGCGTGCCCCTGTAGGCGCGATCAGAAGCAAGATTAAAAATTTACGTCGAATGGGCGAGGCGAGCTGCAGAATAAAGCCGGATATCATCCATTGATTTTATTCACGAACATAGAATATACATTTTTTTTCACGAACATGTCTTTGGGGGATATTCAACATCAAATATAATGAGAGAGAAAAAAAAATGATTCTCTTCAAAGCCTAAAGCACATCGATTTTTTAATATTCGTTCGATAAGCTACGTTCCATATTTCAATTTCAATCGAAAGCTAAGCTGAGCTTGAAGAGTTATGAGAAATTACAAAACCCTCACACCTCAGGGTGGAAGTCGGGTCTCAGACCAGTCGTTTTATTTCTCATTATCGTTATGATTTTAACATCGGTGTACAGAAGCGAAACTGTGCCGTAATGGGGCGCTCTGCCTTCTCTGTTTGCTTTCTTTGCGCCTACTGTACCTATTACAGCAAAATTGCCACTGTTTGCCTACCTTGCTGTCCTGTAATACAATGTTTGCATATGTATTCCAGGGTAGCCACCTCCCATATACTTGTAGGTAGGAGGACCGTTGTTAAACTCCCGTCTAAACCATACAAGCAAATGTATTCGTCTGGGAGAAAAGGGTTAGGCACGTTCACGAATGACTGTGAATACATTAATGATGATAGTAGCGAATAATAGGTGAGGAGGCCGAGGCGGTACGTTGTCAAAGAAGTGTATTGAATGGCAAACAGTTTCTGTAAAAGTGTGAAGCACATTTTATATGGATTCTGGAAGGGTGCAGGAAATAAGAGAAAACGAGCCGGAAGACAGATGGGCGAGCTCTATGTGCATAGGGATGTTCTTGTTCATCCATGATTCATTATCTGCAAATGCTCATGGCAGGTGCAGCTGAAGCTGGAAGGATGTACAAGCTACGTCCTCGACAACGAGTCTCTTATGGCTAGTACCCGGACGTGATACGAGCCGTGCTTCATGCTTGTGTCGGGATTTAATTAAGATTCTTCGGTCACGTCGCGTAGTAATAACTCTAATTAAAATGGATTACCGTCCGAATGGGGGTCGGAGATTTTCGCGAGAATCCTCCTTCGACATGTTATATCAACCAGGTATCTAGTTTGCTGAATAATTTCAGTAGTGATCCTGCAGTTGGTATGGAAATCGGACGTAATAAAACCAGGTAAAAAATTTGAAAGAAAAATATATCGCTGAGCTGTACGAATTAGGAAAATCGTCTAAACTTTACGAGTTGCCTAAGCCATTGGTAAAGTTTCTAATAAGCGATTAGAACGATGACCCGACCTGATCACTAGCTACTCTGCGGTTCATCGGGGAACGAGGTCAAACTAGTTGCCCATGGAGATTTTCTGGATCCGTTAGTTCGCGGCGACGGAAATATACCCCACAAGCTGGCTACTTCAGTTATAGCAATTTGGGCCGTGTGAATTAGTCGGAATTGATTAGTTTGTAGAAGATGTGGTATAGATTACGATCTCATTCCCTAAATAAACTACCTTAGTAATCAGCAGATGATAAATTCACCGACTTTTTATAGTCATTTTTCGTGAAATGAATTTTAAATTAGTTTAAAATGCGACGTAGATTTTACGACGAAAACAGGAAAATCTACCTACAACGTGAAAAACAATTAAATCTCATTTATAATTTCACACAATTTGTAAAACACAATTTGTAAAACCGTAACACACAAGTATAAATGCAGTTATTCGAAACAGTCAGCGCAGTATATTAACCTTTCGTAATTAAACCAAGCAACCTTATGCAGAAAACATTCAGAGGAAAGAGCTTTTTTAATTCAATGTAATATGGTGGTATAATTGCGATTGGCGAAAAGATGTTTTACAATTTTTAACCGAATTCAAACGTCCTCAATCCTAGCTCTAAAAACTCCCGTCTATTCGAATGTGGTTTAAATTAACTCGAATTAAATACATAATGAGGTCATGTTAACAGATTTAGCGACGCGTAAGAATCGGCGAGGTTGATTTTCCGCTATATTGGTTATCGCGGTTCAACGGCGTACAGATTTCTCTGTTCATTATTACGAGAATAGAAACAGCGTAATCTCTGTTATAACTTTGTCATATTTATCGTCCGTGAATAAATAGCAAGAAAGGAATGAGCTTTGACTATACACGCATATGTATACCTGTACAGATAAAAGGCGGTGACAGCTTTTTGTTCAACGCGAGCGTTGAAAAAGCCTCGGAACTCGGCGCTGAAGAGGAAGCGAGTGTATGCGGAGCAACAAACTTTAATTCGTTGAGAGAGAGAGAGAAAGTGAGATTAGCGCTTAGTTTGCTAACGGACTCCCTTAATATGGCGAAGTTAGGAAAGTGCCATTAAGCTTTGGCTCTGCCACCGAGTTGCTACTCGAAGGGGTTTGGAAAAACAGGAGCACCCCTTTTTTTTGCTATCCTGTGAGATAGAATTCTGATTTGTTCCTTCCGTCTTTGTGATTGTTACGTTTAATTCATGCAGATTCATGGAAGCTCGGAAAGTTAATGTTGTTGTTTCTCGCTGTGACATGGTACGGTTAAAGTTAGGCAGGTACGACGTCTCAGGATCGGTATAACTCCTTCGCTTCGTCTTTTAAACTCTTCATCGCGAAGAGCGGAGCCAAAGATAATTCGTCGCCGAGCGCATATTGGAATTGAGTTTTCAAAATCCCCTCACATTATCATTCAAATTTTAAATTGAAACGGAATGAGGAAGTCGCAGGATGATTATTCTGATCATTTCCATCTTTCGCACTGTTCCAGGAGACGGGATGCTCGTCGCCAAGAGTGGCAAGTGTATCGGTACAGCTTGAGCAAGACAGCAACAAATCGGAGCAACTCCAGCGAGCACCACGTTGCGGAGTTCGTCCAGGTCGTCAGACGAGAAAAGCAAAAGCTCGTGTCACCGCACCAGCCCTTATGGTTCAAAATCTTTTAGAGACACTCTAGTAGTCTCTTCAGGGTTCGGCGAGGGTTGGGGTCGGTTCGGGTGGTAAAATGCAAAGTCCCAAAATCGAGTGAGGATTTGTTCCTGACATTGATATTCTCGGGTTTCAAACCGCTACGAAAATTAAGGCAATGATTCTGGAATTATATGAATTACGTCAAATTGTTTCTCTATAGTTTATCATGTAATCCGTTATGTCTGATTATCCAGCATATGAATTAATCATCGTTTACTAATTAGGTCTTATTGATGGCATAGCCTTGGCTGGTGTTCTTTACTTTTTTTAGGATTTGATATAATAGTACCTATATGCGATGATTGAAGAAAAGTTGAGAAAACTAAAGAGAAATAAAGAAAAAAAAAATTTCAATCAAGACACGGAATCAGCCGTCACTCGTCAAAAGCACTGCAGATTTTTATTGGCGAGGGGTAAGTTGAGGCGATCGAAGAAGCTGGTGAGTTGAAAATTAATTTGTAAAAAAGAAAAAAAAATATAACGAAAACGAGAATGGAACTGAGAATAAATAGGTAACTATCGATTTCGGCAGTAAGGGTATTAAAATACTTCGCACGTGGACCAATCGAGTGTTTTGTATCGCTGTGTGAGTTTGAAAGCCTATGTATTGATAATTGCTATGGATTACAATGATACAGAAATGACGATATACACTATACCCATAAGTAAATTAAAGGACTTTTTCACCGACTCGGAGGTATCCTTATAGTAAGTCTATTACCCCGATATCGATAACCGTATTATGAGTTTTTAAGGTAATCTTATGTGAAAAATATTATTGAAAATTTATACTGCTTGCCAAAAACCAGCTGCATAAAGGATCTTGAAAATAGAAAATATTCAACTTTGTACGCGCTACGAAATATGCAATAAATTAATAAAATTATTAGAATGGGAAGTGATTAACGCGAGTTTCTCCTGCCTCCGGGTGAACTGAAATTAAATTTGCTTCATTATTCCCGTAGATAGGTAGTAAAAGTGCAATATTCTTAGCGCGTATAAACCATATCGAGTTTTATATATAAAATTGTTAAGGCTGTTAAAGAACGAGAGCATGATGTAAAAATGAAATTAAAAAACGAAAAAAGAAAAAAAACAGAATGCCGATATTCAGTCCGATTGCATAGTCGACAATACTTAATCATTTTTTAAAGTATTTATCTTAATCCATAACACTCCGAGGCTCGATGTATAAAAATAATAAGAAAACTGAAAGAAAACCAAAAAGTATAATAATAACAATAAATAAATGAATAAATTCGGGTTCAAATATGGTCCGAAATGTATGTGCAAAAAGGGTTCTGCCGATTTGCTCATTTTGCATTCTGTGAAGAATAAATAAATAATTTAAATAAATAAAAAAGAAATGAAGGAAATAATAATAATAATATTAATAATGATAATGATTCTCCAATAATTTTTTTTCTTTAAATAATCATATGTGAGCCTAGATATAGGTATAATAAGCCATTATATATGTATAAATAATAATACATATAATTTTGTAAATATATTTTTATTAATAGTTAAGAGGAAGTTTCATTAGGAGCTGTGTATAAACTATATATTCTGAGCATATTATAAATACATAAATAGTTTATAATGACTAATTATTATTATTATTATTATTATTATTATTATTGTTGTTACTATGAGAAAATTTCGTATTATTATTAATAATATAATATAATATATAAATATATAAAATAATGTACACGAAATTTATTTTTCACGCTGTAGCAGGTAGCCGAGCAGCAGCTCGTTTCTCACGCTACTTGTGAACCGAGTCGTGGGAGTATACAATATATTTATATTATATATGTAATATATAATATATATAATATTATAATATATATATAATACTTTATATTGTATACCTAGATATAGATATATAATATATCGATAACTATACACCATATGTATTTAGAACACGGTGCCAACTTACGCGTGACTCGCGCATATTATCATACCTATAGTATACCTACCTACCTACCTACCTACCTACCCCGTAACTCTCTTTTCTCAATCTTTTGTAAAATATGATAGACGAGCTTCAATCCAGCCAGGTTATTCGTTTCAACGATGTTTCATTCAAGATGGCTGCCGACCAACACAAGATAAACGAGCCTCCGTCATCACACAATGTACATAAATACATGTATATATATATACATATGGGTTTGCACATATGGGTATTCAACCCCCAAAGTGCGTTTACATGTGTGTATATATCCTCAACTCTACGCACGTGTCTAATTAATTAATCGTAAGAGGTAAGACAGCTTAGAAATTCACCAGCTCTATATATATATATATGGTATAATTATTGTCCTACCTTAGAAACTTGACGATAATAATATCTGCGTTATAATTTGAATTTTTAAAAGATTTTTACAACAGATAAGAGGAATAATTAATCGAAATATATGTGTATATAGCTACGATCCAGAATAACGAAGTATATATTGGTCAAATTATACACTCTGCGTTATAAATAATTGAAATTATCATCAAACGTAATCGCACGATCGACGCTGCAATATACATACATATATTATACTTATGTATACTGTAACGATCGGTGTATAATTGAAATGTCCATACAGTCAGATGCAGTAATTGTTGTTTGAAAACGAATATGAGAAGAAAGGAATTGAATGATTATCGAAATTTCAGTTTCCCTGCAGTTTCCCTCATTCTGAACATGGCGAACGTGCAGGTAAAGATCGGCGATACCTAACTGCTTGTTTATGACGAATATACTTTGAGAATCGAAATATCGTTGGCACGTGATTTTATATAAATTGTAATTGTACATACGTGTGTACAGATTAAATGATTAAGACCAAGTATAAAATTACCTAATATAACTAATGAAATATACTTCGTTAATAATTGACATCCCAGAAATTTGACTGGTGTATATATCTATATCTACGTTGTTACGTACAAGAATTAATGCCAGTCAGTTGTCACTCGTTAAAAATAATCGACGAGTTGACGCGTTATAATTAATTTACAATGTCGAATAATTCTGTGGAAAAAAAAAAATTAAAAAAAAAAGAAGAAATTTCACTAGGCGATACCGGATGGCGTTTCATTATCATTTATTTGTTATCTGAATGACATGATGAGTAACCGACTGCAATTTAGAGTCGAAGAACCGCGACGATAGGTTCAATCAATCAATAAACTAATCAAATTTATTTATCATTATATTCAAGTTTGTATATTTAAGCGAGAGATTTTTCGAAAGCTTGGAAAAACGTTTGTAGAAGTATTTTAATCGTGTCACGTCTTCTACGAATTACCCAGTACCTTTTTCCTCTTTGTACGATGTAAAAAGAAAAATGAAAAAAAAAAAAAGGCTCGCTGTCACGTGCAAGCGAGTGCGTAATGCAAATTAGAGCTCACAATCAGCTGGCGTCTCTGTTCCCTTTTTTGTTTTTTTTTTTTTACTACTTTTTTTTTCCTCTTCCAAACGTCTCTTTCTCTCCTTACCATTTTTGTCTGTAGATAAAGGTGCAAGCCGTGCAGAATTGTCTGTCAAATTTCAGCTTTGTGAATAAAAGCTATATCACCTGCAGGAACAGCTATAATTGCATAATATGTATCTATAGGTAGGTGTGTTAAACCGTCTTGAAAATTATTGTATACTTTGGTTAAAATAGATTTCGGTAAATTTGAAGTATCGTTATAGAATTTTTTTCAATGTTTACGCAAAGGGTTGCAGAATGTATTCGAAATTGGCAAATCTTAGCCAGTGAATTTCAACCGCTGTATTGATATACACACGAGAGCCCTCGCATGCGTGTACTATGTGTAATTAATTTCTACCCGATTAGTTTAGCGAGTACCATATAAATTGGTTTGTACATTTAATTATATTAAAATATAATACAATAATACCTACTACGTATACATAATTACCTACTCATTGTGAATACAGCAATTATTATTAATTATTATAATAAAATGTATGTTTATATACACAGAGATCGTCAGTTTGTCAAAGTACTAAAACCTTAATCATTACATCGTGACATACCTACCCAATCCCATTTATCAATGACAATGAAATTCATCCACGTTTCACCCCTTCATAGTAACGGGGAGAATAATATGCAGGGCATTAGTTGAAGGCTGAAACTTTGCTTAGGAAATATTAACAGGACTGAGAAAAGGAAAAAAGTTTCTGAAAGCCCTAATGTCTTGTGGCTTAAGCTTTAAAGTGTATGGGCGCGGTCAAAGAGTGGCAGCATGGACGTGTTATAGCCTTATTATACCTCGTCCGCAAATTGTCCCACTGACATAGTCTGTAACCACCGAGGAGTGCAGTACTGAGTAATAATGGACCTCGCCGCAATGCAGATTTCGGTAAGCGTAAGTACGATGTAATTCCAACAGCAATTACCGCGCGGTTTTACACGACCAAATTCGAGTCAGGTATAGTTAGTTATTTCGTTATGTGGAATATTTCGCGACAATGCCAATGGCACTTTAGTCAATGTACCAGAGGTGTGGGTGAGCTTTGTTCAGATTTTTTAACCGTAGGGAACGACACAAATGGCAATCATCCAAGTGTCAAGTAAAACCAGGACGTAAAGATCCGCACTTTTTTGGTGCTGCATCATCATTCATCAGTAATTACTTTACCAAGAATTATAGGTACATGCTGTACTCGATGGGCCTGCAGACTTAGCCAAATGGCAAATGGTAAACTTCAGGTATACTTCTCACGTTAGGGTGATACCACTTCCTTCAGGTGTGGAATTCTAATTATAGTAAGATATCGCGTATTCTGGCCTCTCGCCACTTTGCGGATGGCGAAATCTTGACGCCTTCCTGCGGTCATGTAAAGCTGATTTAAGAATCGAAAAATATGGCTATCAAACACGTTTTTGATGGTTGGATTTTCCGATAATGGCCAAGGATCTGCATGATCCTGGAACCTCGTGAGAATACCAATTCTAACATTACCTTATTTCCTCAGGTTATAGCTCTTGCACGTGCACACCTGTAGATATAGAAGTAGGAGAGCTCAGTGTAGGGAGAAGAAAGGGAATAGTATAGGATCCTGATACCTAGTACAGAGAAGCTATATAAAATACGAAGACATCAATCTGATTCGTAGCCAGTAATAAAAATCAGGTGAAAATATGCTGGCAAACGATTCCAGGTTCTAGGTCCTCGCTCTCTATATACTACGTGGTCTAACGGTTTTCTCTGGCTACGTGGTACAGTACGTGAGAATATCTGGAAATCGTCGCGTGCAATGAAACGTAGAAATACTGACGAGACGAGTGGAGGCTATACCCATTCGGAGTGCAAAGATTGGAGCTGGAAGTTATTTTCCGCAGCTGTCTTGATACAGGGATTCGCCAATCGTTTTCTGCAGTATAATCACGGTTCCTCTTCGTCAAACAAGGAGAAATTTACCCTATCCTCGCCATTCGAGGTGAAATTTTGTTTGCACAGCATACCCTCGACCTAGGGGAGTTTCGGGAAGGGGTTTGCTGCAGGTGCTCACACACGTAGATAACGGCTTCTACACATATGTATATACATATGTGTATGCTCTTGTACGAAGAGGGTAGAGCCGGAAAGAAGCAATAATAAAACATCGTTTGTCCATTAACTGATTGTTTAATTGATGAATCGGCGATGAAACACTTCACGTTAATCCCAACCCTTCGTAGTGACCGTTGTAGCTTGATGAATCCGACTGTTTTATGGATAAGCGAGTCACTTTCCAAGTTAACACTGTTCGGAAAATCCACTATAAAATTGACAATCATTGATGCCTCATAACTTTCAACTTAATGCAACTGACCGTACGTGTACGTCGACGGGTTCAGCTTTAATGTAATCTATATTGTTACGAGGAGCTTGCGAGGCTGGATAGTGAAACGGTTGTGGTATCATCCCGAGAGATTCCTGTATGGACGTATATACACCGAGGTAGGTGTGTACAAGAAATGGGAAAACGTATTTCGCCGCACATATCACATAACGCACAAGTTATTGTGTATTTTATTACCGTAATGTTGGTACGTGAATCGAATACGCAGGCTATTAGTCAGACCCTCTTTGTTGAAAAGAGTTTTCTTTTACGTTTACAGCACGTTTTATAGCAAGTATACCTACCCACCTCGACAATACTGAATAGAATTTACGAAGATTCCACTGTATAAATTTTCGAAAAATGAAACAAAACCCATGTTATTACCCCAGTTACTCAGATTACGATGAGGATGAGTTCGTTATTCAATACGGTTAGAGAATTTCATATATCCATGAAAATGTTTATACCAAGTTTATGGATCATGAGAAATTAAAGAACATTATATCCAACCTCGAATCCTGTATAATATGAGCTTTGCGAAAAAATGGAATGCACTGAGCTGTCCCTGAAGAATAACAGCCCATCCGGAACCTCGTTTCAATTATATTTTTTTTCATTGTCGAGTTTGAATTAAACACAACACGGATACGTTGCGTTGGGACGTGAAAAAAGAAGAAAAATAAAAAAGAAGGGAGATCAAAGTGTTCGAAATACGAACACAAGGCCCTCGTCAAAGTGTTTAAAGAAAATTGGCTCATCCAAACCCACCCTTTTTTTGTCAGATCATCGAGGGTGAAGAATGTTTTCCTGCTCGGATAAAGATGGGATGGTGATCGCTTGTGGCATGAATTCAAACCATATACGATAAAACGGACTGAAACTTGAGCTCGAAACGTCGGATACGGACTTAGCGGTATGGTTCAAGTCTCTGATGTCACGTTTCACGTAATTAAACTTCCTGCCCGCGGGAGACACCCTACTGATTTCTTCTTCAGCTCGCCCCCACCGTTTTGTGATTACCGAAAAATTCCTTCGACCCAGTTCCTCCATTCCACCATTTGGCTGTCGGAACTTAGAATCTTTATTTTTCTAGTAAATACGGTTCAGTTCGTTTTATTTAAACTTTTTATCCCATTTAGATTTTTTCACCACTTTCAGCCTCCTCATTGTGTGTATAACAATCGAGAAGTTCGAAAGCTCTGAGGGCATTGTAACGAAGTAACACGTTTTGAGATATTGGAAAACAAAAATACGCACCAAATATCACCGACTGAGCAAAATGAATCGTTGAAATATCGGCTCTATGTCCTTCTACGAAAAATTGTACAGAAATACAACATTTAGCATTCAATCGTTGGATTCTACCTAATTCTTACTAAGATCATGGTGAAAGCTCGTTTCAGAGTGTTATTTCGACTTGTCTGGGTGTGCTTCGTTTTCGCGAACCCTGAATTGTTTGGCAAATCGTTTCTCATGGAATTTGGTATATCCAAAGTTTAGAGATACCCAATACCTTGCGCGTGAAATATACGCACATCTCAGCTTCTACTCTTGCACGAAAAGCACGGAGTTTCTTGACAAGTTTCCTGGGAGTGGCACATGCTTCGAGGGACTGTGGACTAACTTAGGCAAACTTAACGTCTAATAAGGTTATCGAAGCTGCTCGGAGTTAACGCCGACTCGTAGCTACCACCGTTAATAGCACGTGACCGTCTTTAAGACTTCGATATCTGACGGAATCAATAACACCGTCAGACGGAGCGAAAGATGCGTCTATCATCCCAACTAGCTGTTTAAGATATTCCGCTAATTTTCTGTCTCGAAATAACCGAGAGAGGGACTTTTTATGGTCTTTTTATCCCATAATACTAATTCTCCTCCCACACTTAGAACTGCAATGAAAGCTACAAACAAAGGGAATAACGATGCGAATGAAAACGCGGTTATTTCTAAATAAATTAATCTGACCGTAGAATGATAAAAATGTTGAATTATTCTGTACCGTATCCCAGGGATTGGTAATAATTTGGGCAGTCCAATTATTCTGAGCTTCAAACAAAGCCTGATGTGGGCTGATGCATATAATATATCTAGTCTGTACATTTCCTTTTCCTATCGGTTCGAGCGAAATAATGGTCATTAATGAGGAAAAAAAAACTATCTGATCACGATATATACATATATATATGTTGTTTTAAATCAGTTAGTGTTCTCATATTTCGTTTAAATACACATTGAGGCAATGTTTCTCAGCGGTATTAATCAATCTCAATTTCGCCAAGGCTACAAGTATCAAATTTATCAATATAACATTCTAAAATTTCGCTTGTTAGATTCTATTCAAAAACCAATGTTCATCTCTAGAGAATAATTTTCTACTTTACTTAGATCCTCCCGTGCCATCGAGTGAGTTTTAAAGCCTCTTTAACTCTTCAGTAGTATAAATATTTTCGACCACAATGCTTCGTGTTAAGCATTCGATTTTACTCTCTATTCACTGGCTTTGACGATTGTAGTTATGAATGAAATTTCTTTTTGTTTTTTTTTTTATTTAATAAAATAAGAAAATCTTGAGACTATCTCGTTCGAAAATAATACCTGCAATTATTTCGAAGTTACTCTGACTGAGAGAAGCAGAACGATGAGTGATACTGGCGCAGATGGTCGCGGTGGTGATTCTGGATGGCAGCAGCCTTCTAGACAATTGCCCACTCGGGCAAATTGATTCTCTTAGTGGCCAGGACTATTCTACTATTCGGTAAAGCATTTTTATTTCCCTCTCACTCTGGCAGATTCTAACCGGTAGCAAAAGCGATCATAAAACCGGAAATGGACCATCATTACCCTAATGCCACCTCATTTCGTTGCTCGTACTCAATTTTTAATAAGCTTTTATGCTGCCGTGCATATGTGCGCAGCTCGTTCAATGTTACGAATAATTGATGCAAGGCGACGGCGTTCGTATGATTGATTCCTCATTTTATTCCCAGAAATATTCCCGGATCCTGATTTCATGAATATTGAAAGCTGGCACCGAACGGCACACATAGTCTATGACTTTCTCTCCAGGGTAGGGTGCAGTAACTTATTTACCAAACTCTATAATACAGCTGTAACAATATACCATGTGAAAAATCTAATTTTCACAAGATATACAGAAGCGAAAAGAAAAAAAATTCAGAAAACGTCCCTCGTATAGCTGTATCAAGTTTCCAATTTATTTTCGCTTTCAACTAAATTGAGTATTATTGTGTAGTCATGAATGATCGTTCTTAAAACTACGTTCCGTTTTCACGATGCATTTTCTAGCTGGTTTCCATTACCTGGACGAAGCACATAACTCTGAACCAAACCTTGCCCCGCGACAATCATAATCCGATACTATTTCTATTCGTATTTCACGATGGCAGTACCTGGCGCTTGCGTTACTATCGATCAGAAAAATGTCGATATTTTTTTTCTCGTCATGATAATAACTGTGGCTACTTCTTTAATTGAATTTACTTTCACGTTATCAGCTCTGCATAGAAATAACGATGGATCAATACTCGAACGGTTCCAGCTATTATTTCCTAGTTGAAAATATTTTTCGAAGGAATATTATACATCGATTGGTATTTCGAATTATGTTCAATAGAGGTACGTAACAACCGATAACTATCAGAGACATGTATAACTAAAGCTTCGTAAGGTGAAATATCTCCGGGTTAATTGAATTTCTAACTATAATTTGGAACTTTGAGTGTAACTAATTGTAAGTTTCATGTGCACGCGTGAAATGTGTCAAAAGTTTAGATTATTAACCGAGTAACAATTAACGTGTGGCCAGGCCAGGTATTCGAACCGGAAATATAGTATAGCTGTATTATACGACATGTAAAAATATGTATTCACCGAAACCTTTCGCCAAATTTACACCGGTAAAAGATCGTTAATCATTCCCGCTCCCTCCAGACTTCCGGTTTCTGAACACGGGTATTTTCCATCAAGTAATTCTCCTCGCAATGATTACTTTATTCATTCCCTAATAATTTCCTTCAACCATTTTTGCATAGTCGGCAAAAATGAAGAAAATAAAAAGTAAAGTGAAGGAAAGTAAAGGAAAGTAAAGGAAAGTGAAGGAAAGTAGAGGAAACGAAAGAAAAATGAGACGGGAAAAAACATCCCTTATTTATTAATCACTCCTTCCTAATCGACGAATTCTTCTCGTTCCGGTAAACTACGTGCTTTTAATATCACGATATAAGTTATAGCTATTATAGCACAAGGTCGTTAAGGGCGGGCTTTGGTCCGCGTACTTTCCGCGTTGTTTGCCTCGTAAATGCGCACTGTTTCACAGCATTACAACATCGCATAAATAGCTGTTCCCAAATTCTTGGCTCCCGAAGTTATTTGGCAATTTATGGCGAGAGACCTTGGCCAGTCCATGTGTCATTCCGTGCATTACCGTCTATCAGCTCAGTCACGCCTCGCCGGGTTCCAGCCATTCTCTCTGATCTCGCTCTTATATATTATGGTATATCTATATATTTGAGATTTCTCTCGTTCTATTTTTCATTCGTTCGCTAACTTCGTGCGTAAGTAAATTGTATTTTATCGAGGCGAATTCGTCCCTTGGCTTCGCTGCAATCATCGAAGTTCGAACCATCAAAATATTTTCGATCAAAAAATGACCGTCATATCTGCGCTAGTGGCTCGTCTTTTCGGAGTTTCTTTCCGCCATCCGCACTGACTGAGTTATATTTGTCATTTTTATTTTCCCTTGTTCCTGGCAGGCTATGATACTACTTCGAGCAAACATTGCTTGGATACTTAATCACCAGAAAAGCTAAGCCAGGCCACGAAGAATAACGCGAAAAACTCGAGGAATACATTTCCGCTTGTCTCTTGGTGACATAGAGACTTTGAAGCCTTCGCATTTCTCTGTCAAATGTGGAACATTTCGTAGCATATAATCACATGGGAAAGGAAAAAATCTACCTTGAATTGAACCAAGAGAGAAACTCAAATACTCGATGTAATAAATATGATACTAGAATCACAAAAGTAGATTGAAATAAGTGCGACGACAGATGAGACAAGATAACGAAAATAATGATATCCATTAACCACAAGCAGAATATCGAGAATTACATCGAACGGCTGCAGAAAAAGCAGAAAGAAGGGTGCAAGAAACGAGAGAGAGAGAATGATAGAGAAGGGTGAGGAGAAAGTTGGAACGGAAAAGGAAGAAAAATACGCATTTGTTGGACCAACTCGATTATCGTTAGACCGACCCCGTCTTCCATTAGACCGAAGTCCGAAGTCCGAAGTCCGAGGTCCGAGGATGATATCTGGATGCCCATCGGCCATCGGTCTTCTCAACCTTCTGCACGCACCTCCTCCTCACGCAGCTCCTCCTCGCTCTACGCACTCGTAGAAGCGGTGAGTCGTGCATCTTTCACTCACGCTCGATTGATCTGAATAAAAGATCCCAGAAACATATTTCAGCCGGGAAGACCAAGGCGAAGAACGCGGCTCGCAGACCTAGACTTGGGGATATACCTCCTAGTCCCGAGATAACGCACTATCCCACACCCGTTAACGACGGGCGTTGCGTTTTACGGATCGAAGAATCTAAAGCTTCTCCAAAAGCGAATTAAAGAAAAACGGAAAGAAAGAAAGGAACGGTAATCTGAGCGTCGTTTACGACGCAATCAAATTCACTTCTCATCTTCCCCCATACGAATCACTCGTAAAAGAATCTATCAAGTGAGCGCTTGCAGTCAGTTTACGTAACATAAAACTGGTCACAGCGGTGGGATACGTAAAATGAAAAGTAAGTAAAACTCTAGAAATATTTTAGATTCCTAGAAGTAACCTGACGGATTGCATAAGAGGTATGAAAAAAATATAATAATCCCCCAGATTATGATACATTTGGACTAGATTCTTCCCAGATAGCTGAATGCTCTTTTTCGCAAAGTGATTCTGTATGATTGGAAGATCCTGTGAGATTCATTTGGAAGCTATTCTTATATAAAGTCTGCAGTGAACAGCTGAAGAAAGAAGCGAGCGTTTCAATGACTAACGGCCGTACTGTCTGTAATTGCAAAAGTTCAGGGACGTTTTCTGCTACACGAACAATATACCTACTATACCTATACTGTATCCTGCACGCAAGAGAAAGGCGAGAAATGAGAATCCCTGCCCTAGAAGGGGGCTTTGGGAAGATTAATATCCAATTACAGATAGAACCGTTTTGTCAACACAACACCCTTCTCGATCCATCCGTTTCCACACCCACCCAACCCCATCCTCTTCAACGGAGCGCAACTACTGTCCTCGTGTCTTCGATAGGGTTGGGAAGCTCTCGGAGGGCTTTGGCCCGAGAGGATCGAATAGAAGGGTGGAGGAAGCTGGTGGCACAACGGCTTTTACTGGACCCGTTTAAATTAGTACGCTCAGCACTTGAGGACAGAGACACATGGCTTCTGAGCTCGGTTCTCTTCCCCAGTTTCTTAGTCTCCTTTTGGCTCAACTTTTCCCTCACTACTGTAGTTCAATGTGGTAAAGTGTGGCATCGTTTTCATCTACGGAACAGCTTGGCGCGAATATCGCATTAGGCTGACGTGTAGCTTTCCGTTTTTTCATTACTTTCTCAGCATTTAGGAAATCACACATCCCCTACGTTTCTCCACATCATCGCATCACCGCCTTCGTATATTCCTCACAATTTTACCACCATTCATACTCACTCCATATACTACGTAATTGGTACTCCATTATTGCTCAAACTATCGATTTATGCATCAGACCGCGGTAAATTGGTCAGCCAAACTTTAGCCGAGAACGTAGTGTAAATGTACAACCCATCGCTCCTGTGCTAGCATATGTATGTATGTACAACCACGCGAGCATAGTAATGAGACAGATGAGAATGGCGCGGTGAATCGCCCGCGGACATCTCTCGTGATCAAAGCACAGTGCTCGCTGATATTTTGGGTTTGATAGAGGATCATTGCGCAGCAAAGATCAGCCCAAGCGAACACAAATGCTTATTAATTCACCGTTTAAACGATAATATTATCGTGGTGGATGAGCGGTTTGAATCGAGGGTCGGAAGTTGGTACAGGAACTCGTTGATTAACTCCAAATTTACGTTACCAAAATATGCGTAGGTATCGCGGCTATAAGTTAAACAAGAAACAATGGGAGACCGAGGAAGTAGAATGTATCGATTGTACAGGGTGATTCATTCAATCTCACAAGGTAAATATCCCGAAGACCAGTCGAGATACGATAATAAATCATTCTTCTATGTCTGTTCAATTTCTTGATTATTGTTTCACCGAAAGTTATCTGATTCGTAGTGCTAGTTGCCACATTACTGGAAGGTATACTTCGCTCTGCAGAAAATCTATTCGAGTTGTGAAACGTGGGAATCTACACAGCCTCGAGAGTGAATATCTCCTAATAATCGATTTTCATTACAGCCCTCCGCCCATGTATACAGAAATAGATCAAAGCGGTTCTTTTCTAGGCAACTATGGGGCTGTGGAAGGTTCAGACAGGAAATGACGAGACGAAATTTTCACCATCACTCGTTGATGTTCGTACTTCACCTCCTTTATAAAAAGAACCTGCTAATTCGCCTGCAGATTCAAACCAAGTATTGCTGCATGATTCCAAACTTTTACTGTTTCTGATTGTAGGTATACTGCATAAATTTGTTTCTAACAGCATCATTAGCTAACGAAACCTAATGAATAATGATCATCAAATTTCTTCCGTATTAATTACTATGCGAAGCTGGAAGTTAAATATACATTCGCATATCAGATTCAGACGATATGGTTGATGTCTTTAGGTACAAGCCAGGGTTATTAATTATTGTTGGTGATATACATAGGTATGTCGTACATGACGTAAATATGTGCTATAATATGAGAGGCATTTCTGCAACGCAGGTGAGTTTGCTGACTCATTATTATTTACAATTAACGGCTCATTAGCGTGGTGGCCTCTCTGTCTTACGGACCGGAAACACTACACTTTTTCTTCGTGTTTGCTGGCAAGGGTCAGCGTTTCCGGTCTGTGGCTGGAAAATTATTCAATCGAGCATTCAAACCTGTTCGCACCGTTTGCTGTTAAGGTCGATGAATTTTTGAGATATGTTTAAACGAGAAGCTGACTCCTTCTATAGGTAAAGTAATCTGCGCTCGAAAAGTTGATATCGTCAAGATATAAATACTTGATCAAGAATCCCGGGGATTATTAATGAGCGTAATTAATGGCGATGGGTATAGGTAGAAGCTTATTAGTGAAATATTGAATTTTCGGTCGTCTGAATTCCTCACTCGCCCAGCTCCATGAATATACGAAACTTTTAGCTATTTGCAATTTCTAATTAGCTCCTGATTAAGTTCGTTAGAGCTAATGAATATTTATTTATTCGTTAACGTATTTTCCGTCTACTCCCCCGCGCTTTAACGAATCGAGGAAAGAATCTTCACGGTCTTTTTTCTTTCTTTGGCTTTTGAGGTAAACTGCAGCAATCCAACCGTTTATTTCCGAATTCAAATATACTCTACCTATACTATAATTGTGACTCGCTGCAATGAGAATAAAAAAACCATCAAATTATCAAACAATATTTCCGTATCGTTTTTCTTCGTCGAATATTGATAACTCAAAAGTGTCCTGAATCTCCTGATATAGTCGGTTGAACGATTTCGCCGCTTAATACAAAATGGTCAAAAGTTTCACGTCGCGCTACTCAAAACCCGTGGCACGTGTATGTCAGGTTGAGTTTAAGAGTTAATAAACTCTTCGGTTTAAAAGTTTGCGTAACGCAATTGTCCCCTTCGAGGCATATATGTATATATATGTATGTTCTTCCTGCACGTATAAGCTATATGTACGTTTTCACAACTGTCTAGAATTCAACTGCTCGCGGTGTACAAAACTTCGGTACCATAGGTACTATGCGGGAAGATCTGCGATTGTATGCGCGGAAAAAGTTCTCGCTTTATACCTCCGTATATAACTTTTCCATTTTCCACCATCGACTCTTCCGCGAGACTGGAGACTAAGACTTTCTATACATTTTTCTCTAAATGTAGCTTGTAAAATAGTTCATGTAAATCAAAATAAAAATACATCGAAGAGCCATTCTTATCATTCCGTTGGTCATGCCGAGGTAAATGGTCCCCCGAGTATTCCGTCGAATGAAATGATGAATACGTGGTTTTTGACCAAAATTGAAACGCAGAATATTCATATAGAATGATTTGATATCAGTATATCACGGTACGATTTGTTCGTCAATTATTACACGCGAGTATACTATAAAATAATCGTTATCTTTCTGCCTGTAGACGATACATGGCTTTGAACTGCATTATTAAACCTGCAGTTAAGGTATTAAATATTCCACGCAAGAAAGAAATCATTTCATATAAAACTAGTTGATTATCAATGCATCGTGAACGTTACTCGTACGCCCATTTACAAGAGCTTTCGGGCCTGTAGTCAAGCATAGGAAAATATCACCTACACCAACGTCGGTAAGGCGTGTGTGTGTATCTAGATAAAAATCGCGTCACGCACCTCATCGCGAAACACGTCGCTTTTGAATATTTCTTTGGACGTTGACATCCGTTCGTTTTCAGCAGTAACGTGTACAAAGTATTCTCGATCAAGGGGGTAACATATACCTATAAAGTTAATTCGAAAAGGGAAATAAAGTGCGTGCGAAAACTCAGCGCACACGTAAGACACCTGTTCAGGTTTACAAAGGTCCCGAAGGTCTCCCTAGTCTAACGGTACAACATAAATTTTGGAAAAGCGCTAAGGTATTCGTCAGTGATAAGTGGCCGGCGATCCTTTTCCTTGCCAAAATGTCAGGAGGTCTTTAATTTAAAGAAAGTTCCCGAAACCCCCGTCATATTATGAGTGCCATGCTGAACGGGAACGGTCGTCACGTACCGTTTGTCGACTATTCACTGAATATATAGGGAAGATTTCTTTCGTCAACTTTTCAATCATAGTAAAAGTAACAGCAGCAGGACCACCTTGCAGGCTTCATGCTGGGGTAAATATATCTGGCAATTTATTTCAGTGGTGTTTCGTCGCGTGGATTTAAGTACATATAGAGGAAAGACGTATGCCATGTATTATGCATAGTATGTGGGTTGATCTGCGACCCTTACTGCTGTGCTTATGCTATACTTGACTATCTCGTATAGACTGATTTGAGAGCTATCTCAAACCCGTCTACTAGGATTCCTTGAATTCCCATATATTTATCAATCAGGCTTAATATTTGCAGCATCTTTTCCAGAGGATTGGAAATCGAGATATGGAGAGATGTTGACTCGTATTGGCCCCAGACGATTTATATTCCCGATAACACGTAGCGTGGGGGAAAGCAAAGAAAAAAAAAAGATTTAGGTAAAAGGGTCTGGATGATAAAAATGCAGATTATTACCCTGGATGTAGAACTTGAAAAATTGGGTTATACTCAGTCCGAAAATACCCGAGGAAGGTTATCATTTCTCGGATCTGGTCGTGCGCTGAGTTACAAAAAATGTTCCGAGCATCAGAGAATTCGTGTTATTGTCAATTCGATCATTCAATAATTCAAGGGTCTTCTGAGTCTTTGAGATCGTGACATTTTTTCACACCAAACATCGAGATCAATATAAATATTTTCCAAAAAGAGAGAGTCCCGATTCTTCACAGTAAATGAATGCAAAATTTTCTCTCTATCCGTATTACAGTTTCCAAGCTAAGTCGTCCTGCGAGCAATCATACTTTTTGTAATTGAAGGAATGTCCTTAATCAAGCAGATAGACAGTCTGTAGAATTAATCCATTCCTGTGTGACATTATGACATTATAGGCTGAAGTCCGGATGTTGAAAACTTTGTATGTATCCTCGGTTTGTAATTTGAAATGAGCTTTTCGCATTGTGTTGGTCCCGCTTACTTATTGTCTTAAACTTAAGGTAATGAATTCCATAATGCGGAACTTTTTGCAATCAAGAATGTTGGAAATATTCTTTCAGGAGTTCATTCAGGTTCGTACAGAAATAGAAGTCACATGTATACGTGTGTGTTCGTTCGTCTGCCAGTTTAAAATTCTTCTTCAACCACACCAGTGGACAGAAGAAAAGAACAAAAAAAGCTTCAAAAAGTTTACTAGAGAGAAAATACTTACTCCATGTTCTAAGGTCAATTGAGTAAAAATAAAGGAATTCTCAGTCTGGACTTTTCTTTCGGAAAAGTTCTCTCAATCGTGACGAGCTAACGTTCTCTTCTGTCGAAACTCCCGCACGTAGTATCTATCTATAGGTATAATACATACCCCTCATACTTTTTCCACCTTGAAATCTGCCGCTTCTTGTCAACTTATAGGTAAAAATTTTGGTTGTTTGTTATTTTTTTTTTTTTTCAGTCGCGGTTGAAGTACCTGTCCAAATTGCGGCAAATTGTCAGGTGCCAATAGGGCATAGGAAACTTTAGTGTGAAGTTGAAACAAAACTAGGTATGAAACTCTCCGGGCAATTGACGGCCACAATTTCTCGATAACGAATTCAGGTGGTTCAATAGGTATGGAACTATTCCAAGGGGCCTCGGAATCATTCGAGGATGCCGATAACCTTCCCGATCCTTTCAGGACTCTTCGAAAAGGTCAATACTAATCGACTTGTAAATATCACTGCCGAAACTCGGCCCTTTTAGGTTTTCTCGAGGGAAAGGAGCTGCAGAAAGAACCTGGATAGAGCCTATAAGGGTACCGTGGGATACCTACCCGGGTAAATATTCCTTCTAAGGTTCAGTTATAAATTCAGTAAATTAGAATCTTCGCAAACCTAACAAGAAACATTTCGCCTATATACCCTACTCCTATATTTGCCGAGTTACTGCAGCAGCCTACCTACAGACTTTTATACAATCTTCTCCCCTATCTTATTCCGGCGTTGTAAGCTATGTGCCGTCATTAAAACTTTACGTTATTTACAGCCCCGAATAAACTACAGAGAGTGCCCGTGGCGTTCATTTGTTTAGACCTGATAAACCTGGAATCTGTTCATTTCACGTTCCTGAAGGAAGTCGATGCAGAGCCAAAGACTGAGACAACGATACTGTTAAAAAGAGACATAAAAAACGGGGGATTATCACTGGAGAAAACTCTCACCGTAAGGCTCATCGAATGCCTTACCGATTTGTCACGTCGAATATTAAACCCTCTGCAATCTGTATTTAAATTAGTGTGATCGAACTTCGTCCCCAAATGAATACATTTTTATTTTTTACTTCTTCTCTCTTTTCGTCACGTACTTTTCACGATTTTTACATTTTTTTACTCGGCCGATATTCCATACCCTATATGTGTAGGTATTCGAATCGGCATAAAGCCAATCCGTGGAAGTTCAAAATTTCTGTATAATATAGGTTTATATGATACGAGTGTTCAAATGAAGGAAAACATGACGCGTATAACGTATATAGGTTCAACGTCTCCTTCTTGACGATGGGATAATCCACTCTGGTCGTGGCTAGCCAACGTGAGCCCATGAATACGAAACCATTGCAAAAGCCGTGAGATAGCTTCGTCGCCTCGTCGCTTCTCAATCAGCTCTGATAAGCCAAGCAATGCATATTTCATCCATATTCACACAACCGTGCGCTGTCCACTTTGACCTCAACTAGTTCCGTCTAGACTTCGGGGTAGTACCTACTACGAGGCTGTTGATCATTCGTGAGGGTAAAAAATGGTCAATTTTCGCGGCTCGTATAGTTGAGTTTGAGAATTTCCAGGATCCGAATACGTCGAAAATGATAGTGTTTCGAGAATAAGTAGGTATGATAGTTGGGTGTCGGTATCCTTACATGAAATATGCAATAACGAATATGACCGTTTGAATAATGATTGAATGTCTGAGCGTATCTACCTAGTGATATTTCAAATACTATGCCTAATAGGTACGATTTATATGAGTGTTTGGCCTAGCCAGCTATATGACCGGGATATTGAAGCTCGATTCAGTATATATAAGGTTTTGCGATAAATTCAAGAGTCGCTTGTCGTCTACTTCATTCCATATTCTTCGTAGAACATTTCCCACGATTTCGCAGTCGTCTTTCGAACCAAGAAGGCTAATTAATGCACTAACACAGAATTCGGACTTTGACGATAATCGTCTTCATTCAAACGTAGTACGGGTCATCAAAGAGTTCTCTGATTATTTATTAAGCGTATACCTATAAACGGGATCTGTAAGAGTCTTGAGAATACTGGTATATACTTTTATAGATACGAGGTACGTGCATATCTCTATGTATATTATACCCGGTATATCTTGTATCATTTTAAAGACGTGACGCGAAATAAGTTTATAAGTAGTCTGGTAGGAGTCTCGTCAGGCCCGCCGTCTAAGTAGTTACGAAGTAGTTTGCGCCGACGCGACGCGGACGTAGTGCCAGAGCTCTTCTCGATATATTATGTTCTCTACGTGGCCGTGGTCATATGAGCTACCATAAAGTCTGACTACGTAACGACTCGTTTATCATCTTCATATTGATTATTCATTTGTTGTTTTTATTTTACCTGATCGAGCGGAGTGAATTTTTAACACCGTCAAATTATTGGGGATGTTCAGACGGGCGTAAGGAAAATTTATCTTCGATTATTATTCACGCCGAATGATTGCGAATGAATTATTTGTTCTCGATTTGAAAAGTGTTATAATATAATCAAATAGCTGGTCGAATTTACGTTCGTCGATTTCGTTTTTGTGTTGATGGTTAAAAATGGGCAACGGAACTCGATGAAATTTTTAAAACCGTTTTGCAGGTAGTACCCACCTACCTAGTTTCCCATTGCGGTTGGAGTTAGTTTTTCCAACTGAGCTGCGGTTAATTGAATGGTAATTAGCGAAGTCGTTAACCTCTATTATACGTTATAAGGGAACTCGCGGTTTATTGTAGAAAGTTGTTGCTCGCGGGTAAGGGAGAATTTGTTGATTATGTTCGGCTGGAACGAAGGTATAAATGTTAGACGTCCATAAAATAAATAGAATTCGTCCAGCCAACAATGAGATTTTGGCAGTCAGCCATCTGGCGTCCTCCAACTTTTATTTCCGACGTGAAAGTTTAAATGGCGAGTTGCTGGTTGGTGGGTGCTGGTTTTCTGCTTCCGCTGAGATTGCTGTGGTTAAAACCATTCCACTACATATTTGCCGTTCAGCTTCAAGCCTGATCGTAAATTTGGTAGGCTGAGAAGAAAAAACGAAAAAACGAAAAAAAAAAAAAAAATTCCTACCTACGTATATTAAAGGCTCCAAACTTCCTCACTCTCAACTCTCGTTTCACGCGAGAGACCCCAGAATGTAAATTAGTCAAAAAATTGAGGGGCTACACCGGCTCTCAAAGTACTGTGCAGAGTGTCCTTTAAAGTGTACAAGGTCTCTTTACATATTCAAATTTTATCTAACACCCTATTTTCATGACATTAACGCCCGCGTTCAATCCAGCTACATTTTATACGCGGTAGACCGCATCATAGAAATGTTGAGAGTGAAGTATACGAAAATCTAAGGGTTGCGCAGGGAACCCCATTTAACTTTTCGGATGGCAAAGAAAGTCGTTCATCACGCTGTGTGTCGAGACAGAGTGAAAAAGTGTCTCGAGCTCAAAGAGAGAGAAAGGCGTAACGCGGTGTAAGCAGATATTCCAATTTCAGCACATCGGGAAATCTTTACGGTATAGACTTAATGGTTCGTAAACCTGGTCACGGCTCAACATTCCGTGAAAGCATGCCGAGACAAGGTGTCTAAGTCGGCGTTGTGAGAAAGGAAGAAATCCAAAGATCGGCTTTGCGGATGTTTATATTACTATGCCCGCCGTTGAGATATTCGAGAGATTTGGTGAGACATCTGGTTGCCTCTTCGTTACGTCGTCGTCAACGGGGAAAATGTGACGATCGGTTTCTCGTAAAAACCAAAGTTTCGACGTAACGTCCCATTGGGGTGAGACTACGAGCGAAGAAATAGCGAAAGCATAAAAAAGAGGGAAGATAAGATAAAGAAAGAAGCGAGAGACGAGAATAGGGGAAAGGAAATTACACCGGCGCAGGCGAGTAAAAAGACCTACGAAATTTTTTGGCTAATTGAAACTTACTGATCGACTGCAACGGCACCTGCCTGCAATTACTGAATTCTCCATAAAATATATTTTTTTCACATCGATCTACGAGTGCTGGCCACCGGAGAATTCGCATCCTGCAGATCATTTGAAATTAAATCTCACCTTCCGCGCGTGATGTACTTTTTTTTATCGCGTCTAGCTGGAACTGAAAATCTAGATTATTCGAGGCATGCTTTACTGCATACACGCGAGGGTCGTGCTGGGTCATCGTTCCATGATCAGAACAACCTAGATGTTACTATTTGCAGTCAGCAGTCGTGTCGCGATTCTAGGAAGGGGATGAAGGGGTGAAAAAGAGACGGAGAAAGAGAGAAAAAAAATTTCCGCAAACGAGATTTCCACAATTCCCTTCGGCACCGCGACGTTCACGGAGACGGAGGACAACCCCGGGGGTAGGAATATTCAATAAAAGTGTTACCACGTTTCTTGGGATACAATTAAGTTCTATAAAACCGGCTATAAGGGTACATGGCCTTCTTTGCCTAGCTCGTTTCTCGGTACGTGTAGGTATAACATGAAAGAGATTCTAACAAATATTCATTTGATATATTCCTTTGATTTGATCATAAATAAACTCACAGCTGGGGATAAGAATCAAAAAAAAAAAAATTCCAATATCCATACCAGGTTCAACAAGAATCAATTTCACCGTTAAAAGTTGAATGAAATCACATTGAGGAATATATTTGTTCGATTTTCCATTCGGAAAAGCTCGATATTTCTGCCTTAGAAATTCCAGTTGGTTTTCAACGCCATGCTGCGTTGCAGCTTGCCGATGTTCTATGCATTCGATTTTTCCAATCCACCGTTTACTGAGGGGAAAAAGTACGCGTTCTTGATCTACCCAACCGTTTTCAGAATATTTGAATTCCCCCGAGGCAAATTCTTTGTCGCGAGATTACGCGGAAATGCGTATCAAGCTGTAGAACGTATTACACAAGGCTCGTATTACCTTATATACCGATTGCGAGCTAAGGATCGAGCCTTTTATTTCAGACTTTTCTCTGATCTTTCCCTGAAGCAATTTCATCCCTCATCTTTAATCGTAGACACATATAGCTATGTTTGATTTTTTTGTGTACAGAGTTTATTGTCCATCACAAGTTTGCTGCCTGCGAATAGCCGTACGTGAATATTTCTTGCGATCCCTCAACTCCCGGCTGAACATTCAGAGAAATAAATTAACACCCCTTCGGCGTTAAAATTGCAACACCAAAGTCGCAATGGGAGTAATACGTTCTCCGAAATGGGGCGCGGATCGCGTATCAACGCCTCGCTTCCCATGAGTTA
Organism: Tenthredo livida; assembly: GCA_963992785.1. Classification (NCBI taxonomy): domain Eukaryota; kingdom Metazoa; phylum Arthropoda; class Insecta; order Hymenoptera; family Tenthredinidae; genus Tenthredo; species Tenthredo livida. The sequence continues at coordinate 2,532,090 of OZ023071.1, read as the reverse complement.
CGTGGCTTTCCACTTCTCCCGTGGGATTCTCCTCGATAAAACTACGAAACAAGAAACTCTCTGGCATAGTCTTACGATTAACTCATTTTTCATCGTTAGCTTTTCATGCGAGCTATTCACACGTATTAAAATTCATTCCAGAACTCCCTATACCATCATAGGGCAATACTGGAAGGGAAATTCCATTTAGCTGTAAAATTTAAACCTGGACAGGTCAGTCTTATGGGAAAATACGTTCAGCTTTGTACGAACAGGGTGTATCGCAAGGCTGCGAGGCAGTGAACTATTTCATTCCCTTATTGTGGCGAGGAGGGCCTACTTTGTAGTACATACATGCATTTCGAGTGGTAAATTCCCCTCGGAGAATCTCCTGGAGAATTCACTTGCGGTTTGCTGGTGGCTCGGGCGTCGTCCACGAACCTTTATAGATACTACCCCATAGACTATGTGGCATTTTGTGGAGTATGAGCTACGTGAAGGGAAGCAGAGATGATAGTAAATGTGAAATTTAAAGATTCTGATGTCTCCTGGATGATGTATATCCGTCTCTGGGTTTTCTCTTTCATGTTCTTCCCAGAAAGGCGATAGAAAACGAGCCTTGGAACAGCCACCAATTGAACATTCTCTGTCCGTCGGACATCGTGGCTTGAATTCCTTCCATTAAAAGAAAGGCCTTCGAAGGAGGTTCGATTTTATCGATAGCTGAACTAAATACGTTCCTTGCAATAGATTAGAATACTGAAAAGCTCTTTTGAATCTTTATTTGTCGCTTACGCCTATGATCTCGAGGTGTGAGAAAGAAATGGCAGAAGAGTGACAAAACGTGTTCTTAAATTCATTCAAAATCCCTGGAGAACATGAAAATATGGGAGATTTTTCTCATACGACTACTCACGAAATCTGTCGATAGCTATTTGATCGAAAGAGCTTACGTCAACGAGTTGCACAAGGACGAGTTAGTATCAGATGTCAGAATAATTGGTGACGAAGGATGCTTCGAATAGCGTCTTCGATGTACTGTGTGAACCATTCGTACATTTTTACGAGTCATTGAATCAGTGAATAAGCGTGGAATTCGAAATGTCCCAAAAATCACGCCTTAAATGAATATTTTTCAATCATACTAGACTTCGGTATCATATATCTCGGAAGAAATTCCATTCAATATGTCGAAACAAACCACCTGGAATAGCGGTCTACTTTGACCTAGTCTAGAGCTAAGTCGGCGTCTACAGGTTGAGTGCGATTCGTCGTCGAGAAACTTTGGCCACAGGGCAATGAATTATTTCTAGATGACGGACGTGGCTAGGCGTCGCGTCGTCTCTAAACGTTTGACAAGGGTTAACATAGAGCGTCGTTTAAATGGAAATATTCAGTTGGTTAACACTCCGAATCGTCCTTGAGGTTTTGGTCCAGGAATAGCTTCGAAGCCTTTTGAAATCCGGCCTATTCGAGGGCCTCACTAAAAGAAATTCCGTACTTCAAGCCGGGACCAATTTAACACTTGTCTAAAGTGACAAGGGATGAATACGAGAGAACGAAGGTCAAGCCAAAAAATCGATTGAAAAAATTGAAAAATCCAACGCCTTATCCATCATATGCAAACATGGATATGTTTATAGTGAGGAAAATCATCTGCACGCTCTTATATAGATTATTCCGTTCAATTCGCTTTATCGTAGGCTGAAGGGTGAAGGTATAGTACGAAGAGCGTAAGAATTCAGTGAAGAATGCAATTTCTCGGGTAGATGAAGCAAAATTGAAAGTCGACTGGATAAATGAGCTGTACCGTCGTTCGCTTATCGCCTGCATACCGGAGCGACAGCAGCATATTGCACCCACTTGCAAATTGGATATGTTCCATCTTATAAACTATCTGTAATCTCTGTCACGCCATATTTCGTCAATGTTAAACTCCGGTTGCGTGTTGAAGGGGAGTTAATACAATGCGAGGAATTATTAGCGGAAAAGTTTTAAGGAATATAATAAATAATCCTTGTTGAACGATCCCAGTTGAATCCCAGCTCTATCTGATCCGGAAATAAAAGGGAGCGGTGAATAAATGCAGGTAAATCTCGAAAATAGCTAGATAGATGGGATAAGGATCGTTCTTGGTTCTTTTCTGGTGATAAAAACTCTTTTCAATTAAATTCTAACGAAAAGTATAAAGTCCTTCGGGACTATGTGCGGAGGTTATCAGTGGAAAAAGGCGAATAGATGAAGAGAGAGGTTGAAGAAAATTGAAAATCTGCATTGAACGAGGAAAAGGAAAGAGTTAACTGGTGTGAGATCGATAGAAAATCTCAGTCGACGACTAGACTGCTTCTCATTGCGGCGATGGTGTCATCCGAGCTTATTACAGCTTTTGTGAGATGAGTTTCATGAGAGACTGCAGCTTACTGTCTATGGAATTCTACCCCTAATAATTACACTGCGTTGATATGTTTACTCAATTTTCAAAGTGTTTGCTTCGAACGTCTTACTTCGGTTTCTTCATTGTCGACTACTGAAACAAAACGCCAAAAATACATCTCATCAAATTTCTGTTTATAATAGAAAAGATAACACCGCTAATGTACAAACAGCGCTAGCTGTATGCACAGGTAAATAGAGCTGTCAGTGTAAACTTGGTGTTTGCACTCGTCTAGTCATGAACAGGTGTAAGTATATGAAACATTTCCGCCAACACACCATTCCCCATCCGGTACTCAATAGTTCTCGGCGAGTTCTCGTGGTACATGCTATATCAGGCCTTGGTTATAGGTAATTTTACCTAACCACTGCATAGGTATACAGCAGATCCTTCACGGTTCAAATATCCCCGGAATAGTTTCTCGAATAGCGTAATGCGATGAATGTGGCAAACTCTACGCCCGTCGAGGAGATCAAACTGTATATACTCGCTATATATATATACTATACTATACTATCACTCCACCATGAACATTGAACATTGAACAGTCGGCCCCGATTGCCTCCAGCTGCCACTTAAACTGGTCAATTATCCGAGGTGGAAAAAGCCACGATAAAATTTTCTCGTTGCACTGCACTTTGCAGTTTGCAATTCGCCTCTTATTTGTCGCTGTATAAAACGATTGTTGTCATTCACGCGTTTGAGTTTGGTGAAAATTTTTGACACATAATAGGCATGTACACACGTTACTACGGTTACGATCAAGTAAATGTGAGCATGTAGCGAGGACGGAAGTCCTGACTCTTGATACATCGTCTTCTACCGCTGTCTATAAAAATCTAAAAAACTCTAGCTAAGTTAGGTAGAATGAGGTCTATCGTTGCCATCACAGTTTCTGGCCCGTAAAACCCATCCCCAACGCTCAGGGTAATATAATCTGCCAGCGAGAATTCGAAACGTGACTGGGCGAGACCAGGAGCCGTAAAGAAACAGGGCTTGACTTTTACCCAGAGATGCTGTGGTCCATTGATGTTCGTTGTATCAAACCTTCTCCTCCGTTCTATCCTTCTAGCTCGCGTTTTACAGCCGAACTTTCCTCCGCTTAGTTCTACCCTTTCTAATTCTCTCCTTCGTATCTACCCCCTTCGGTGGCCTAAAATCGCTTTGACCTGAACACGTTTGCCTATTACTCTTCCACCATCAGCTGGAAAGTTATCTTATCCTATCGAAGAACGAGAAACGAAATCCTTAACTCAGCTCGTCCGGATCCTGACTTGAACAATAAACAAAGAGGGTCGAGGCAGGCCTCTCTGCTCTACCCCTTAAAATCGGATTCCGCGTCATCTCACACTCCTATACCACTTTCCATTTCGTGTTTATTCTCGGGCTTGTGAACCACGGTTGGGCAATTTGGGCCGCAAAATTTTGTGGTCAGAACGTGTCCGCTACCGATTTTACAACTATCGCTAGAACCACCACCGTTACCACTACTGCAATATAACCACCAGTCAATTGATATTAAACGCCGCAACTCGGCACCGAATAGACTGAATGAAATTATGGTAGGTACGGCTAAAATTTTGCGGTCATACGTAAAGCGGCGTTGACGCAAATACGGAGAGACTTTGAAATCCGGTGACTGAAAACGTTACGGATTAATCCTAGTATTTCAGGATTACTATTATCAGTGGCTGTGCAATTCCAGAGGATCCTGTGCGGTTCCCTTCAGCTGAAAACAAATATCCACACGTCGTTCTCTTCCGAGCGTTTTTAATTTGAATAAAAAATCAAGCCAACCAAGAGCGACAACTGATTTATTCCTAGATACAGAATTCGCACGAATTATATTCCCGTTCTTACAGCGATTGGGAGAATATACATATACGACATCTAGCATGGGTACGAACTTTGGGTAATTGTATTTGCCAAAGCGTCGCGTTTGTGTGGATAGAGTATACCCATAGGTGTATCGACATCGGTGTAACTTTTGGTTCGCTGAATTCCACTAGGTACTGAGGATACTTCAGTGCGTCATTGTGCCCGGCTAGCACATAGACACATGTGTGTTTCATAAGGGGATACAAGAGCTGTGGTGACGGCGGGTAAGCCGCAAACGGAATATTATTTTTCTGTCTAGTGGGATTTGGAGGCAAACAACATACTGGAAACGTTTGCTTGGTTAAAGATTAAACAGGATTCAGCTAATGCTGAGTACACACCAGCCTCTGCATTATTTATACTATAATTAGTCGATCGTTAGCTGGTTGGAACACCGCAAAAAGATTATTTGATCTGCTTGAACAATCGCCAGGATCGAAGACGACGTAAATACATACCCTACCCTCGATTCATTCTGCCACTATTTTATTTTCGTCCTTATCGATTCTATCCACGGTCGACCATATTCATTAGCTTTACGCAATGTGATATAGCACATGCGTCTATATAATCATTACGACCAACCCCTCATACTGGCTCAGGAATAACACGCTTTTATGTATGTACCACCTATATACAATATACATAATACGTCGGTCAGCTCCTCGACGAAAGAAAACAACTTTCAAAGTGGTGAGGTGGTGCTAACGGTCATTGAATTTTATTGCTCACTAACCAAGGTAATGAGAATGAGTGTTAAGGACGTGATAAAGGTTGATGACAGGGTCGCGTGGCTGCTATCAACTCCCGTAGGTGTTTGTAAGTGTTGTATACTGTGGGTGGAAACCTATCGAAATCGTCGTTAAACGTCGATGTTTGGAGAAGATAGATATACTTTAGGGACCCTTTTCTGCCCGTGCAGGTTCTATCTTCAATCAAAATTTTCAACATTTATATTTCGCTCGCTTATTCATTTTCTGAAGCAACACGCGTTGCACGCTAATGTTACATGGTACAAAGATTCACAAGGCTGCATATAATTCCGACAGATTTTCCATTGACTAGAAATTTATGACTTCTACATCAGCACATAAGGCAAAGACAGTTCGGTTATACCCCATGCGATATCCGTCTGTCAAGAAACTTGGGTGGTTCTATAAATATGCAGATGCCTTCCGATCCCGGGTTGAAGAGCCCCTCTGCCTAATGGAGTCTTCTTGGCAACACGGTGATTGAGTAATTACGCAATTAACTGATTCCATCCGGATGCTGCCAAGGCGTCGCGCAAGGAACAGCGACGGTAGTATTAACGGGATTCGGGAATGTGCCACACAATTTATCCAAGTTTCACCCCGAGAATGTCGTGGTTCAAAAATATCCTTTCACTTTTATAAATTTCGGTAAAATAAAATATTCTACACTGATTTTTACTGTGGAATCATCGATCTGTACACACATATGTCCAATTGTTCTAATTACCGCCGTAGCATTGTGTGGCGAGAATAGGATCGATGATGAGGAATTGGAAGAAGGCTGTACAGCTGCAGGAAACGCTTGCAGAATCAACGGGATAGGAAGTAGATACATCTCTTTGAGCATTCCGCGTATGATTTGTTATACGCGTTTATTCGTGTCTTTGTGTGTGTGTGTGTGTGTGTGTGTGTGTGTGCGCGTATATGATCCACTTCACCGATGCAAAAGCTACGATTAAGTTCCACTCCCAAACCGGGAATCCGGTCGATTGAAAAAGCGGAGTGCAGAGGCTCTACGACCACCTGCGAGGAACAGAAAGATGGAAATTTGTCAGAATTACGAGTGAGAGTTTCGGGTTTTAATCAGTCACCGACTATTTGATTTCAAGCTATCGACACACATGTGAAAATTCTGTATTGTACACAGGCATATGTACTACGTTCTACGTTGTTGCATAAAGCCCGTCGCCTTTGCTCAACTCAAGAACCACTCCACCGAAAGCTTCCTCAAATATCAACACAATCATTGCTGAGACCAACCAACTTCTTGGCTACGTTTTGCATCCATTTCTCATGGATGCTGCACGGCTTATGTACCCGCCTACACTACGATCACGAATAACATTTTTGACAGCAAATAGAATTCCAATCGGTTCTCAAATCCTGAGTATATTAATCTACTGTCTTTCTGAATTTATATTGAATCGCCAAGTGATCGAAAGGATTCGAAAAAGTAAAAGGTAGGAATTAATAGGTGTCCCTCATAGAGGGAATTGAGAGGGTTGAAAATGGCCACTGGAGAGTAGAGTACGGGGAGTAGATGTGATATTTGTCAACGTAGGGATGCCGGCTTTTGTTCGTGTGACAGTTGGCAGAAGTAGGTGCTGCAGGCCGGATAAATTGTGAACGGGATTGTCACGTGACAATGCCACCTCTAAATAAACTACCGTCCACCGCTATTCTTCGCGAAATGACGCTGCGGTACACGAAGCGACAATAATTGAGTAAAAATAGTCGCTCGTGAATTTTCACTGGCTTTAACGTTTAGACGCTTTTTGTCTCGCTGGTAATTTCGTACAGAAAATTTCACCTGACGAGTTCATCCCTCCATAATAATTGCGGGACCAACTTGAAATTACAGCCTCCGAACTTCAAGCTTATATTATTACGAATAGTAATTATATCTATCAAACGGAAACCACGACAGGATTCCGTAACTCGTTAAAACTTAATGTTCTCCGGAGAGTTAATAATTATATTAAAATCAGCTTAGGTGTACGTATATATCATCTATCGATCGTTTCCTTAAGCCAAGTTAAAGTAACTTGACAAACTTGCCGAGTTTGGTCACTGTCCAATGCACCGAGTTTGTAGGATGTAGCTACGTTGCTGCTTAAGACCAAATATTGTAGAAGCTGTTCATAATCAAAGCGGTTCATGGCGTACAAAGATGATGGTATATCGACACCGTACATACATGGCAATGTCCGTAACTCTCGTAGCTTGGTAAAGCTACTTTACGAAACTCCTGGACCCTGAGATGTTACGTTAGTCACGAAGGGTTATTAAAATTTATAAGCCAGCTCACAATATTGACAGCCTCGTTTCGCACTTTCCCATGCAATATACGTGCACGTGTAAGTCTGATAGACAAGTGTATAGGTATGATGTTTTCGAAGTAGAAGTCTATCTGAATTTTGAACCGAAGTCGATTCAAGTTGATTCAAAAATAGGCTATTTTACTTCCATTCTAAGTAAATCGTTGTACCAACTCATGTGTGTCTTGCCATCCCACATACTATATACATGTTGGAGATAATTACAATTGCAATATTAATGAGCACACAAACCCATCTCTTTCCGCTTACTCGGTACGTGTAAGAACGCAGCTGAGATTTCCAAGAGGCCCACATCTGTATAATGTATAATGTAGGTACTCACCGTGTTTGGTCCGTGTACGAGTGCTCATGGTGTAATTGGCACGGACATGAGTGTGCGGCCCGGTGAGCTTACGTTAGTTACGAAGCTCATCAAAGTTGGCTTCTCTGTTTACGGGCCTATGAATTATGGTCAAAATCCATCAAATCAGTCAGAATCGCTCAGCTCAAGTCGAGAAGCTATTTACTCTCACTATCAATGCACGAATAATCTCAATTGAAAGCCATTCCTTCACTGATTTCAGAATTGTGTCAATGAGTTCGCTCGTTGAATGATTTCATATGATTTCACATATGATTCTAAAGGATTTCAAGTGATTTCCAATGATTTCATTGATTTTATTCTTCATTCGCACAGAAGATGGTCAGACGATTTTCCGGGTTAATAGCCCTTCGCTCGAAGTACTTTCCTCAATTGCATCTAGATTCCATTCTACCAATCCGGTGAATTATTTTTATAAAACTGCACGCAAATATGATCTGAAATTTATTCTTGAAGGCAACGAATAGCTTTGCAAGTTGATGTTGATCAAGTTGTTTGACGTTTCGTTGATTGGCTTGTGCTATTGACTGTAAGCTGAATACATCAAACCTATGCTGCAGCTAATGCAGCATTAAACGCCGGTCTGTATACGATATACGTATCAGAAACAAATTGTTCTTGCACGCAATTCGTAAATGGAGAATTTAATTATTCCGTTCTGCCGTGTACGCGTCAATCTCTCGCGGGGTTTACGCGAGATTGACGCTTGCGTACTGAAATGTTTGATCCTTGGTATACGCTCCCGTCTCCCTTCCTAGTCACCGTGACAATTATTCGTCCACTCACATACTACGGCGGTCTGATTTCATTACCACCTTTTTCAACTTTACATAGCGAGAACGTGCTCGTTAAATTACTCAGTAATTTGTTGCTCACGCGCTATAGGTGATACCATTTTGTACGACCTCGAGTCAAGTGGGATTTTCTTTCTTTTTTCTGTTTTTTTTTTTTTTTCTCTCCCATGCACAGTCTATACTTACGTACAGTGAAGGGAAAAAACTCTGCAATTACTGTTGGTTCGTTAAAAAAAAAAAGGCTAAGCGTTTATTATTATTTTTTTCTTTAGTTTACAAATATGAACGTGATACACACAACTGTGCGACTACTCACACGTGAGATTTTCTTCAATTGGTGGAAATGCTTGGTTCGTATCATGGACCGAGTGAAAAAGAAAAAAGCGATTGAATGACGGTCGAAAAGGGGTTTGAACGTTCAATGAAACGATTGCGTGTTCACTGTAATTCCCTGGCTGCTAGTTACCTGAAAAAAAGAAGAAATTCAGGCCCTACGGACTGTTTAATAAAAAAATATAGGAAACTCAAGTACCTTAAAAGCGAAGCTTTATGTATCCGAAGTAGAATTCAATTTACCTCGTTTGAATTTTTTCCATGTTCCATTCAGGGATATTTAATTCATATTAGGTACATGCAGAACTCGAGTCATGATTTAACGGATCCATCAATTTTGAAATAGAGAGGTATGATTTCACGGATATTACCAAACAAAAAAATACGGAACGAAACAAACATCGAAATACTGATTGCTACAACGAGCCACGTACGCTTTCCGGCAAATTTTCGATCAAGCCAAAACAGAATTGACGGAAAAAAAGCAGGTGTCTGCCTTCCAGTCATAAAGGAAAATCGATTTAACTGCCTCGCCTGTTAGTTGAGGTAAAAGTGAGTAGGCGAGTACCGGGCGTAATTTCAATATTGCCCAGAGATAGTTGATTGATTACAAAACCCGTCAATCATCGACCCGTCTCTCCGGCGTCAATAAATTGGTGTCGATATTGGATAATCGCGTAGCTGATTGATGAAATATTTTATTTCATTACTTACTCTTGTCTCCATAGTCTACAGTTTACACTGTAATATGAGTACATCTAAATCATAGTAAATGACACACAGATCCTGAATACTGTCTACCCAGTGTGTTGATGTACAGCTAAATATTGATGAAGTTCTTGAATTAATATCTTGTCTAGGTATACAGGTGGAGTAGTATTATCAAAATTTCATAAGCACTACACAAAGGACGTGCCGAGATATATTTCAAGCTTCTGGAGTCTGCAGGTCTGAGTGAAATACGAATTCGCATTAGGCGAATTTGCATCTGTTTGAAGCCTCATCGAAGCCTACAAATGGAGTAATGCGCGTCTCGTTGTTTGTTAGAATACTTGGGTACCGTTGTGTAAGCTCAGGAATGAGAACTGGAGAGTGGTTGGATGAAAGTATCGGTGAAGATTACCTTCAGTTTGCTTAAGCACAGATTACGCTTATCGGTGAATCGGAAGCTTGCTCACAAATACCGTCCAATAGATGCTGCGAGGGGGAGAGATTGCCGGGCGTAACATTTCGGGTGAATTAAAGCGTAATCAGCTTACGTTTACCCCTGGTCTGCAAGGAAAATGACAAAGACAGAAAACCCGGGAAGGGGTAGGCATGGGGAGGGCAAAGAAACAGGGTGAAGACAGTGAGAATAAGAAGGAGAACACCTTTGAATGGGAAAAGGGAACGGGAACGGGAAAAAGGGAAAAGGGAATACGAGGCAAAGGGACGTCCCACCGCCTAGCTGTGATCAACGTCCTTAAGACATTGTCTCCTCCGAGTTTCCAGGAGAGACACAAGTCCCCAATTTAACAGAGCCGCGTTCAGTCGCAAAGGGAGGATCCCAACACGAGTAATTTCTTCTCAAACAACTCTCCGCGGCGCTTTGACACGTCAGAAAAAGATCAAGAGGGAAACTGTTCTCTTGGTTGCTCTAGTGCCATAAGCGTTTGTCTTCATATAATGTACATATTCCTAATGAGCTTCAATCCCTTGCTTTGGTCTTTTAACAATTCGTTGAGAAAACGTTCGTTCGTAATGCAGCTGCAGCATGTCTTAATCGACATTCGATAAATTACTGCACCATTTAATTATAAACATTGCACAATAATTATCTCCTCGAGTTGGCGTGTGGAACGAAAGACTGGAGCGTCTTAAACTTCACCAAGCTGTGCTCGATCAGGGAAGTTATAATTCGGCCCTTTCTTTACACGGAAAAAGGCAGCTCAAGTTGACTGCACCAACCTTAAGTTCATTGAATATTCAGAACTTCAAATTGCTCCGTTTCGCGAGGGAGAAAAATGAAGGAAGGATGGAATGAAGGAAGAAGGAAGAAGCGAGAAGAGTAGATGGAAGAGGAAAGGCTATTCGTCCCATAGCGTTCTTCTTGTTGATTCATTAAAAGCACTAGGTGTGGCGGCCGCTTTGTCTCAGTAATAGAGTATTAAGTAGCCAGATCTGATACGGGGCTACCTGCAGCTCCGTTCATCTAACTGAGCTTAACCTAATGCGCTGTGGAAAGAGAGCTTCTCGCTTTTCCAAATGGAGTTGGAAAAAGGGGAGAGACGAGATGAGAGGACTCGTCGAGGACTGGGATAAAAATTTAAATTAGATCTTATCGAACGTATTGATCACGTGCAGAAAGGATTACTGCAAAAATGCAGGTTCATTTGCGAGATATTCCGCAGCGGACGGGCTAACTAACGTTCATCAAACGCTTTCACATACGAGGTGTAGGTTTATGAGTCATTGGCGATTATAGCTGAGCTGGTAAAACCACGTTGGGAATCATTTTTTGCAATTTTTAGAATCAGACTCATGCTGCAGGCGGAGCTGATAGCTCCCTGGAATCGATTCAATTCGGGAGAAATAAAGAGAGGTATAGCCGCGGGAAGAAAGTTCTCCCGATAGATAGCGGAGTGGAGGAAATAAATAGTCAATGACAGTTGTAGCTGAGGAGGTGGATGGGTTCAAACTTCTATATAAAGCGCGCTGGTACCAGTACCTACGCTGCGTGCATCGAGGTAAATGAGAGGAGATCTGTTATCCAAGGTACATGTCGAATTACCGTGAAGGTTCATTTTACGGTACTGATCTGCGATTCGACAGGATTAATGGGTTTCTTGAGAAGAATCTCCGAGCCGAAGGGTCGATCTTGAGACTCTTTATCCGGCGCGTTCTCTAATTGTGAGAGTCGACAGGAGAAGGAGGAAAGCTTCCTTCCTCATCGCACCTACTTCGTTCAAGCCGAAGAGCTGGTAGGAATGGGTAATTTTTTGCGAGGTTTGCGTAACGAAGTGCGGCGTGGTTCCTCTCGGCACGACCACTCAGGTTTGATGTGAAATCCTGTCGAGACTGTCTCTTTAAAAACCCCACAACGAGCGTTTTCATTTTCATTTTCATTTTGCGAACTGTCGCCAACGGCAAAATGATTCTGTGGTGTAACTCGAGAAAAATTATGAACACGTCCGAACGCGAGTCAACCTCTCGAGTTCATCTCCGTAAAATGAGCCGAACGAAAATTAGCAGTGCGAATTCTGATTTGTCAAGATTTTTTCTTTAATCATATTTATTTTTCTTCATTATTCATTTATGTTTTTTCTATTTCATATTTCTCGTATTATTTCGTGATTATTTCTGTTTCGGAAGCTCGACGAGGTGTTGAAAAAATAATCAGGTATATGTAAATTAACAGAAGAAATTATCCACTCGCTGATTCGCAACGAAAGTCAGGGTAGTAGGTAATAATCACCGGATAATAATGTAACGCGTGGAATGGCACGCAATAAATGATTTAGGAAAGTTGTCGGAGTCAACTTTTGACCTTCTTTATTCAGCTTTTCATTTTACCCCTCTTTATATCACCGCGATGGTATAATATAATATTACGGGAAATATTCGACTTTGTAATTTGTCTTCGCCTCAGCGATATATATCGCGTAGTATAATTATTCATATTTTTATTAAGACATTTCGCGAAGAAATATTACCTACCTTCTCCGGTATACCGTGGAGGGTTTTGTCGGTCGCTTCGCTGCATTGGGCAGGAGCCATAACTCTGTCTCTTTATATACTATACGTATTCATATACATATTAGACTGCTAATGTATTTTAGGAAACACTCATCTGCGATGAAACGTTCTTTCGGAATGAAAAGGGGCTTAAATATACGTAAGGCCTATTAAAATTGATCTTCATGCTTGGCAGGTATCCACGAAAAGAAACCATCAGAGAAACGAACCTTATGCCGTTAAGTAAACGGTAAATACTCGTCTTGAAAAGGCTATTCGTCTCCTGCGTATTTGAATACACGCAATAAAAAGAGCCGCGAACATTAGCGAGTCGTTTCCCATGAAATATGTATATTAGCCTGCGGGTTCTGAGCCCTCGTACAATACCGATATTTATATGGAAACCGCCGCGCTATTCATACCCTCGACTAAAGATCTTCCATATTCCTGGACAGTCTTAAGGTTCCTTTCATTTACCAACTAACGCGTATACCACCTCGATCTTTACTTCTGTCAAATACGTTTATTGAAAATCTTCACCCATCATAAATTATTTCGGAGATTGAGTGCCCCGCCATTTATAATTTTCACAAAGTTCGTCTAGACGAGTTTTTGCGGAAAATAACTTAAGATTTCACTCTCTCAGCCCTTAAAAATAGAAGGGGAAGATGAAGAAAGAACATTTCTGCCATGTATATTTTCTTTTTTTTTCAAAATTAAGAAGAGCGGGTGACAAGTTCACTTCTTATTCCTTTTTTTGCTCAAGAAATTTTCACCCCTAAAGTCTGCCCCCTTTTTTGGTGAAAACAATTTGTCACATTGTCGACTGGGAATTGGGTGTAAGAATTTTAACAAGATAATAAATTCAGACGGTAGGAATTTTCCGTTGAAAAACGAAAAAATTTGAAAAAAAAAAAATAAGCGTTCGGTAAAATTTTGAAATCTAATGTTCGTTTTAATGAATTCATTTTCATACCGTGTACATGTCACGTGAAGTTAAGACTTTAACTCATATAAAGACAAAAGTATATAACACCACGTCGAGTCTCTGTCACTAGGTAACTTTTCAGCTACCGAGTTAGTCAGCCACGAGAACATGGCTAAAGTCACGGAAGTAATTACGCCGCCGTGTCAACAACGAGGGGGCAAGACTCTAAAGAGGGTTTGTAGGAATACGCCGAGTAATAATCGGTAGGAAAGTTTCCCCTTCATCTGTCATCTTCTTTATCGTACGAATATTATACTCCTTCAACATAATATGTTACATATGTACATAACACATATACATTTCTCATTTCATTCATATCGAACGTAATTCACTTGTTCTCTATATCCACTTCCGATACCTAGCTCGGTTGTTTCCTAATTCAGTTTCCTCGTCAGGTAGACGCGGCAGAAAAAGCTATCTGATGGAAAACGGGTGTGCTATATCTCACTGAAGAAGACATCGAAAAAAATTCGCAATATTATTAAACCTATAATTCGCAATATCATACGCGACCAGCTAAGTGCTCTCTCTCTCTCTCTCTATCTACAGGTGAACAAAACCCCTGGGTTTTCCCATTATTTAGCAAGGTTTCAGTAGAGTTTAGCCCCAAGTAGGACGTGGCTCGTAAACTGAGCCGTTCCATCAAGAAACAAATAATCTACCCGAATAAAATAGTAATTACTGGAAAAGTGGTAAACGGGTCGTAAGTTTCTGAAACAGTATCTTTTCACGCGTTTAGGAGGAGATAATATAAACCGTAAGGAACTGAACAGCTTCAAACACCTGAAACATTAGTTCTACGATACGTGATACCCTCCTGCAGTATCGGAATGACACGCACGGTAACATCGATTTTAAACGAGTTCATGGATATACTGGGGATAAATTACACAGGGTTTTACGAACTCGTAAACGTCGGATCGCTACGATATCGGCTTATGATATTTCCATTAAAATTTTGCAAATTTTCACTCCACTGTGCGAAGAAACTAATTCCATCTGCATATATAGTATGTATGTACGGTATATACATGGAAGAATATAAAGGATAGTAAAATATTGCAAATTCTTGGATTACACCATTTCAAGGCAATCTCGTATTCACTGGTACGTGAAATAAAAACTAGCGTAAGTAATACGGCATTAAATTATACACCCGCAGATATCTACTCGTACGTATATGTACCCCGGTTGGTGTACCACACGTATAATATACTCTCCAGTCTTCTTCCTTATCACATGGCTGGTAGCATAGTGTTCCTAAATCGGAGTGTAGCAAAGTTGCAGAATAGAGCTTTAAGATAAAGAAGAAGCGCAAGTCGCAGCTAAAGATGTGCTCTGAGGCACCCGATCGCAACGCCCTGGAGGAAAGCCAACCTCATTTAGTACGATAACATGAATGGGAATAATATCCAGTGGGAGAAATTAGTGGATAAAAAGGGAACGAATGACATTTTGAAAGAAAGGAGAAAGAAGAAAAAGGAAAAGAAAGAAAAGAAAATCGTAGACTTTACATCTGCGAGGAACGTAAGGCATGAGGGATGCAGTTAAATACATCCACTCTAATTCTTTCACCTATTTTCTTACGATTCGGCTTTATAGACGTACGAAACGAATGATGCCGCTAAAGATATAGACGTCTCATGCATAATTCTAATACGTGATAGAAATTGTGGCGGGCGTGGGCCGCCCCGTTGAATAACCCATCACCCGCTTGTTATCGGAAACTTGCGGGGCTAAGGGCGGCAGGGAAGAGTGAGGTAAATTATTTATTACCTCTCGAAGCGTGGTGATGACGAACCGCCGCTTGTTGCCACGACATTCACCGTGAGCGGTAAGAACGTCGACGATCAAACTCTGTTCCACGTGTCGAGGGGATGGGTGGGTGGCCGTATACATATTGGATCAAATGTCCACTGAAAATCGTACTGTTCATATAGTTCCGGGGAATATAATTCAGCCGTAAAGTCTATTTTCTGCGTAATCATCTTCTTGAATAAATTCATGAAAATTTCGGGGTGATTTCTCTGTGGGATGAAATCAGAACTGACTCGAGTGATAAAAGAAAGTGAATAAAGGAGAAAGAAATTTAGGAATTGTATAGACGGAATTCGAAGTGTACCTACTACCAAGCTTCGAAAGCTTTTTTGATTATTATGTATACCTACGTAGTAAGAAAGGTTTGAACTTATCAAGGTATGAGTCGGGTGGGCGGGTGACAGCGGTACGTAGTCGAGAAGGGAAAATATTGAGGGAGAAATGGTCGGGGGTGGTACGGGTGAAGATATAAATATTTTATGGCATTCTGGAGACCGGATTCGTGGGATTCTCGTATTGACGATTGTCGGCTGTGGGTTTGCCGAAGGGTGGACAACGCGGTTGCACGAGGGTCTCATTGGGGTTGCTGGGATTCAAGAGGATCCCATCCATCTTCGTCCACAGTCCGGCAAGTCCGATTCGCCAGCTTCTCTACCTCTTCGTCATGATTTCCAATACCTTTGACCTCCTTACTCTCCTAACGTCCAGTGTCCAATGCGCTCAAATCTTTTTCTACCTTTGATGAGCTATTTTCTATCGAATATCTCCATCTGTCCAATCATGGAGGATAAAAATTTTCCTACCCCATGACCATCTAAACATCGCACATTTACAGTACAACCCAACGCAGATGATATCTCGATAGACCCTTTGCGAATAACAGAAAATTTTAGCCAAAAATTAAACGGTCCATGAGCATCAAAATATATGAGCAAGACTTCTCGTGCAAATAATTAAAATTATACCTAAGCGCTTGTTCCACTGGGGTCGTAAATTGACTGCAAACATTCGTATATGCAAAGCTCAACTGTAATGCCTGGAATTCTACTCCCTTGGCGAAGATCTCGTTGTCTATCTACCCTGTCTAGTCTCTTCTATCTTTTGCACACCTTTTACATACTATCTAATGCCTAGGCGTCGTATCGGCTTGCCCCAGCTCCGGCCCCGATGCATTTAGTATCTACTTTTCTCTCATTTCTGGAAAATTTATTCGACATTCCCCGTTGTATACGGGATAATAACGACACTAAAAAACTTGATATTATTGGACAGGGTAGGTAGGTGTCGTGCAAGGGCGCTAAATGTCGGATATAAAGATCCCGGTGAGAGCTCGTTTTACTCGAGAAAGGTGTTGGGGAATGGGGTTCGAGGTAGCTGGTTGTTGCACGGGGTGTAGAGAGCCTGGAAAATGGGTTTACCGTTGTTGTTATGATTGCTAATGCACTTTGCGAATCCGTTATGAGCATTTCTATCCGTGTAAAGATCAAAGATTAACGCGAAATTAATAACCAGGCTAATTCCGGCCAGTGTAGTAACTTTACTTCCGGTTAGACGAACCGGAAATCGCACTGTTCCAATCGGCAGAAGGAAATCTGCGACCGAACTACTATATCTATAAATCGCCGAAGCTTCCCGGTCGGAAACTACAGCGGATGGTGTAGATGCGAGCCGCGCTTTCCTTACCTCGATGTACTTCTCTATAGCCCCCTTCTCTTGACCTCTACCCTTTGCTACTGGCAACTCGATTGTCCCCCGTGGACTTAAGGGTACAACCTCAGCCCCGAGAACGTGGATATCAGTACAGACACCGGGTACAAAGGCTCTAAGAGAAGATCAAAATTCTACCTTCGTATCGAACCTCGAATGATTCGTGCCCCGAGCTCGGATACCTATCGAAGGAATTTTTGGTCCTGGTTTCTTCCTTTCGAAGACAGAGAGAGTTCATTCTTTAACTAGTGGAGAACGAGTCAGACAGACTTTCAAAGACGACAGTTGAAACTAGATTCCAACCTTTAGGAATTTCATTTTGAAATTGTTTCTCCCAATATTGGTCTGACTTTATGACTAAAGTTAGACGCAATAACTAGGAGTATGTAAGCTTATGCTGGTCGTTTCCTCAGGTCGAGGATCGTCCCATTGATCTTTGGTGATAATTCCGAACTATTCATGAATTCTAAAAGGGAAGGTAAAAATTTCAATTTGTCAAATAATAGCCAGACACGGCCAGAAATTAAATATCTACAGTCTAGAGAATTACCTACGCGATTTTGTCCAGGTAAATTATGTCGAATAGCAATTGTGTCATGTGACGTCGATAGTGGAGGCGCCGCATACATTATGATGTCTGCAGGTCGCTTATTGTCCACCCTTCAAGGCACGAGACCACCATCGTGTCGCCACTACGTGGCTTGTACAAGGTATCGTATGGATAATCCAGACTGAATACGAGTCGGATATAATGAGGTGAATTTTTCTCTTGATATGTGCTATAGGGTTCGAGAGACACGCAAGCTTCAAATTTTATTTGTCCTCAAACAAGCTGCATGTATGAATGATATATATACCTATATATATTGTGTACCGATCGCGGTCACCCTCGAAAGCTCTTTGACAATATAAAGCTTAACGGTATGAACAGGTAATACGTTATGGGCTGACAGATAAAACCAAAAATTTCTTGTTGTGATCAAATCGGAATTTACCCAAATGGAATTTACCCAAGTGTTACTATTGCAGCAAAAGTATATTATGTATTTTATTTCAAGTGTTGGCGCTTTTGTTTGTGCAATTAAAAATTTATAATTGTAAATCACGGGGTTTACGGAAAATCTCGATCAGTATCTACCCTTGCGTTACGTTCTCCTATTTAAACTTGGTAAGTATTTCTAATCAGCGAGACTACGAAATTAATTATTGAAAGTATATTGAGGCGAGAGCTTTGGACGGTCTAAAGTACGTCGGACGTTAACGAAACCAGAAAGCTTCGTGTTTAACGGGTTGTTTAGTCGTAGTTGAAAATTGGTTGGCGTCGAATTGCATTAAAGTTGCATCTACATCTAGGCGGCTGGTGCACCAAACGCTGCGGCAAGTAGGACGCTGATTAAGTAATGACGCCGCGATACACTGACGTCGGAATACGTTATTCTAACGTCTGAGAAGTTAGAAGCATACTTAGAACCACCTACAACTTTATTCCATCAAATGACTTCCTGCGTAGTCATCTTGAGGTTCATTTTGCAGCAAGAAAAGTCTGAAATTGTTCGATAAGAAAAACGACATTTACATTTCTCCACAATATGTAAAGTTGGCGTTTTTTATTCGCTCAAAATCTCATCGCGAAAGTATAGTTGTTTAAAATATGTCTTCTCGGTTTCCATATAGCCCGTTAGAATCAACGTGCGAGCATTTCGATGAGATCCGTAGCCCTTTCTTCCGATGGACTGGTTCTGAAAGAGAGGGATTTTCAGTTCTGTCATTACCTTGAAAGCTTTGATGAAAAAAGTGGTGAAAAATATTTATCTTCAACCTCGAGCAATATCTTGTGAAAAACCAATGTCTGCGACTCCTCGCCGTGCTATGCTAATCGTTTAATAAATAATATCAGTAATTTATCGTAAATATAACGAGATAAAACTGTAGGGGTGTATTATGTCGTATATCTTCTTTACAGACTATCTGGACAATTACGTTCAATCTATCGATACAATTTTATTGTCCCAATAAAGCATAACGGTTCGACTTATCAGTATGGGCCAGTCATAAAAAAAATATCAGTAACTTGCACAAGGGTGGTCAATTCCCTTGGATCTTATATACCTGTACGTAGTACCAGTTCCTTCTATACCACCGGAACTATGGGGGGTCATAAACTGAGCGCGATATCAAATCGTGCAGTAAAACTCGAACCCTAATGGGCTGCCTCAAAAACACTCTTCGTCCCATCCCCCTATTTGCGTATTTCGAGCCAAGCAAATTCGTTGGAAATGTTAGTTTAGACTTTATTTGAAAAGGTGTAGCCTTTTGAATGGAGGGTATAATCTTGGATGCCTTTAACGGTAAAAGTGCTTTCTCTGAGGATATCCACCAGACTTATACTTAGTGAGTAAGCTTTTTGTGTGGACATCACTCAAGGCGTCGCGTCAGGGTGAAAACGGTAGAAAATTGGCCGCCGATTTCTTGGGGGCTAATAACAATCAATAGCTATTACGAGGGTGCGAGGAAAAAGTATGACAAAAAATGTGAGCAGCGACGGCCAACCACTCTGAAAGTAATTTGCGCAATACCGCGCTTCGTCGCGGTTGCTCTAAGATCGAACCAAGCCATATAGAAAATTCCTAGCTGATATAAACCGCGAGCTCAAAATAAAATCACATTTAAGCCATAATATGATGAAAATATATAAAATTATACCATTTTTCATCGCAGAAATATAAGAGTTGTTTCAATTTCAATGTATATAAAATAATTATGCGCTCTCTCATCGCAGAAAGAGAAAAGATGCTTTTAATTTCTCTGTCCCTGTGATAAAAAGATAAAAAAAAATAAAAAAATCCATTGCCGGACTATAAAATTTCGTTAGCTACTTGGAACGAAGATTTTTGTCGCAATACGTCATATACGTACATCTCGATGCAGTCTGCGTACTACTCAGTCAGTTGGTATGCCCGTGGAGAAAGCTCACCGTGATTTCCGGTATTCATATACATTCTAGGTTTCATACATACGACTTTTATGACTGATATTATACGGTTCGGTACACGCGTCGCATGCGAATCGCTTATAGGTCTACGAAGGAGTAGAATAGTAACATTACCTCAAATAAAGATATAGGAACATAATGGCTACCACTTTCTCTACCTTAAGGATACTCTGGAATCTGTATATATATGTATATATATATATATACAGCCATATGTCCGGCCTTTATGACCTATCGGCAAACACACTACGGACTAACGCGATTGCTAAATTCCTATTAGCCCCTAGCCGAGAGAATTGGCACGCAACGAATCGCGCGACGAACGATAAGTGCTTACCAATCCAAGCGAATCATTCTTGACGGAACAACGTGACAGTAAAGGCGTAGAAAAAAGTCGTCGAGCCTCATAGGCGTACTGTAATATTCAGGATGTTAATGTTTAATCCATATCTTCCGTCGAATGTCTTGTTTCTCTTTCTCAGGCCTGAACAGAAATACGCGAATGCTAGTTCAGGACATTTTTATGAATAGTAAGTTAAGGGTCGACGCTCGTTCATTTCAGTTAGTAAAATTCTGGTATATAGTTACAAAGGTGTGATTACTCATCGGGGTATAGAACCACCCCGACGTTGAGTAAATTACGTATATTTCGTGTTGCACAACGGACGAACAATTCGTGAAAAATATTGGCGAGCATACTGCGCAGTAAATAATCGCTGATTCCCCAGCGTGCAGGTTGTAACGCACAGAACAAGACATTCTTATTTTATTAAATAATGCATGAACGGAATATTTGCCGTATCCCAAAGGAGCGAACTCACCTTTGTTACGAGTTGTGTTTTCCCACGCACACAGCAGTCGCACATTGCCGGAACATTTCTAAGAACAGTTTACTCTGGATATTGCAGCCATTCGGCATTCAGTGTTTCCTGAAAGATTTTCACTACAGGCTAGTAGACGGAGCGAAATTGCCTCTAATTATACAATTATTCATGTCTGCGATGGAAATCTTAGGATTTCTAATTGTAAGTCAAATATATAATCTGCGGGTATAAGGGTAGGCCAGACCTGGAACAGTTTGCTATGAGAATTGATTTTTCGTATTTCCCTGAAATCGTGGATTGCAACAATCTCTGACCATAATTATTTGGCACGCGATTTCCGGGCAACGTAGGCATAAGTCTGAGACGTGAGTTTTATTATATTATTTCTCTTCACAGGGTATAAAAATCAACGACAGTGGAAAAGGAAAATTGGACGCGATTCGGACGACGCTGATTCTTTGAGTGGTTACGAAAAACTTTTTAGGATAAAAGGTCCAGCTGTCGTATAGAATTAAGGAGAGAATATCTAGCTGCTATTGGGTGGAGGGGATTCCTTCAGTGTATAAATTTGATTTCCTTTTGATACATAGCAGGGCGTTAAAGCGAATTTTCCATTTTTTATGCAAAGTGGTTGAAAAAAGGTTTCCTTTTTCCCCCCTCTTCTTTTCTTTATTCTTGAGCCGATGCAGCGTGGAGTCTAACCACGTAGGCTGGTTGCGTCATGTAAACACAAAATATCGTTCGTGTCGCACCCCCAGACCTCCGTTTCGCTCACCCTTAGGAAAAGCTACCCTATACCGTCACCCTCGTTCACGACCGCGCCAAACGTTACAACTATACAAATATTTATGCCCAACACGCCCTACTCGCGTCTTATAATTTCATCTTTCTCAAAAGGCAAATATTTGCCACTTTGAAGGAGTTTTCCTCTGATTAGAAAGAACATCGAAAATTAAATTCGTGTGCCAAGAGCTTTGACGCTAAGCTGAAGATATAGTGCAAATATTTTATTTTCCT
Organism: Tenthredo livida; assembly: GCA_963992785.1. Taxonomy (NCBI): domain Eukaryota; kingdom Metazoa; phylum Arthropoda; class Insecta; order Hymenoptera; family Tenthredinidae; genus Tenthredo; species Tenthredo livida. Next base: position 2,510,160 of record OZ023071.1, on the reverse strand, counting down.
GTAAGGAATATAAAATGAATACAATTTTTATTTTTTTAGTTTTTTTAGTTTTTTTATTTATCATTTTCTTTTATAATAGCATAAAAGTTAATCATACATGTGCGTCAATGACACGTTCGATAATATAGGTGGTATCTTTTTATATCGCAGTGGACAAAAAACAGTATACAAGATAAAACAGTGAAACAGTAACGGTAATCTCGTCAGAATTGGCAAAATCCATTATCGAGATACCCGGTGAAATCCAAACAACGCGAATCGAGCTTCCACCTATCCAGCCTAGGGGGCGATATCTGATATTTAAACGTGGCTACAATAACAAGAATCGAGTAATCTAGGAACGCACACAATTCTATGGGAATCGAAATGCACCGGTATATGAATACGATTAAATATACCGTGATAATCAGGTGAAACCGAATGGACCGATCCCCCACCCGGCGGATGATTCTTATTTTTATGCTGATAGCCACTCGTTGCACTGAGAATCCTTAGGGTGTTTTGTTGTATCGACCTCGGGGCCAAATCATCCTAGGAATTTTTCAGCACAACGAGTGGCTAGCCCAATAAAAATACGAATTATCCGCCGGGTGGGGGATCGGTCCATTCGGTTTCACCTGATTGTCACGGTATAGAAAGCGACGAAGATGGACCAGATCCAAAAGTTTACGGTGCGATTCTTTCCAAACATTCGAATCATCCAACATTTGGTACGACAAGGTATCATCTTTTTTTCGGAAAGAAGGACGTCTGAACACAGAAATTGCATGGATTAGTTCAATATTCTCGAGCAAGAAAAGACCGGAAAGCAATGTTAGGTATTTGGTCTTTCTTTGCTCGCTTTTACCCCACAACGATGAAAGGGTCTGAGTATATTGGGAGATCCTTCTTGTTTTCGTGTTTAATCTTGAGTCAATTTGCGAAATGCTATTTGCGAGTAGTTTTCATCAAGTTTGGGCACAAGCCACACGAATGTAGACACATTCATTGAAGCAGACGTGGTACTGTGTCTCAGCACATCTCTAACTCCGTATCTACCTGCTCGGTGACGTTTCTCTCCACGATGGTTCGTGTCCCTACGTCAGGTCACTTCAGAAATGGTCCGTTTGTGTAATGAGATTTGCATTGTGCATTATCGCAAGCGAGCAGTCCCCAGACAGTCGAGTAATTACCTCACACTTGGTACAGTCCAGTTAACCACCCTAGCGATGTTAGCCTGCAGCTCGTCATCATCCCTTATGCAACATGACCCACTTCTCTAAAGCTAACTTGTCCGCGTCTATTCGACGCATGCATTATCCAACAAAATAGTAGAAATTCACCAGAAGATCAATTCTGTATTATTGAATGAGAAACTGAAACGAATTTTCGGAAGATTGATCAAATTCCGTTTTTATTCAACACGAATCACATCAGTAATGTATGATTTCTGATGGAACTAGAACGAGACATTTGTTGAAATCTGAGTATTTTTGTTTGCTCTAGTTACATGGATGATCATTCGTCGGAATCGGGTTTTGCGTAATGCATATAAATCGCGAAGTTTTTCCGAGGTCTACGGCGTTTGTGCCGTTATAACGTTTATTCACATGTATATGTTGTATAGCTCTAGCTAGTGTGAAGGCGCACCTATGCACTTCACCTAAGTCGCGTAATCCAGGAACAACCGAAGTTAAGTCTCGACGAATTATTATAGGTAAGGAGCGAGGTAGACACCGACTCGGGCAGGTAGGTACGACAAAACTTGGTAGAACTAGATGTAAATAAGGTTTACATATTCCGGTAATGCGCGCGGTACACAGAGCACCCCTACAGTTGACTCTGCACTGAATTGTAATTATGCAAAGAACTGTACGAAGGGGAGACGACGCGACGTACCTCTGGGAACTCCGAATGCCGAACAGTGAACGGTAAAACGTTAAATATTACCCAGAACGAAGAAATTTGAAACTATATTATGATTCACTAGATTATTTCATTATTTCATAAATACGCATATTTTGAACAGATATTCAACATCTCGCCTCTTTGACGAGCTAACACTAAGTAAAATTCATGATGACCTGTCTTTGGAAATGAAAAATCAGTGCCTACACTACCGATCTATCCTTTGGAGAGCTAATCTCAAGATCGGTGCGTATATAATCAGACGAACATAACGACTGGGTCGAAACTTATCGAGGCGAGAAACACGGAAGACAGGGTTACCCTTGAACGTTTGACGATGTAGCGGAAGATCCTGATCGGATGACCAGTAAATATGATCGTTTGAACTATAGACTCGAATGAACAAAGGTGACCCAACTCGCGGTGGGGTTGACCCTCGTCCTTTCGCCTTGCCGTTTCTTCGCCTTGCTCCTCTCTTCTCTTCTCTTCTCTTTTCTGCTCTGCTCTTCACTATCCTTCCCCGTTTGCTTCTTCTTTTCTTCTAGGACTGTCTAGGATATGGCCAACTTGGCCACGATAGAATGAACACTCAATATAGGTGAGGCAATAACGCGCCAGTTGCTGCTCCGCTCTGAGATTAAAACGATCCTCCTTGGTTTTCCTTTTCGACCATCATCCCCTGCCTCGGTCCAAGCTACTCCTTTCCTTGCTAGTTCTTTTCGCAGAGGTGGTCTTCGTATGTGCTGCGCGTGGCACCACGTGCCATAAACTCAAAGGAGAAGCCACACCTAATATCTTCTTCTTTGTCCCTTTTTTCTCTTTTCTTTTACTTTTTACTTTTTTTTAACACTGGATGTCCAAAATGAAACTTGTATGACAATCTGCAAGGTACGTAGATATATCCTCTGATGGAAACTCTGAATGTAGTCACCAAACAGTCTACTCCGAAGATGGAAAAGGAGACATTCTATGACTGCAGCTAAATCGATGTAAAGAAACTGTTGGGGGTGTCCGACAAATTATTCGAAAAATCTTCATCCCCCATGAATGTGATGGCAATATTTCGTCCGCTGCTATGGCGAAAATATTTCTTTTCTTATCTTCTGGAAGAACGTGGCTCAGTGGAGTCCTCTGGTGGTTGATATACAGATAAATGGCATATGTGTGAAAAAGAAAATCTCCCATTTTTTCGGGGCAATTTTGTCCTCCTTTTCATTTCAAGTTCGATATAATGCTCGAGATATCGGGTTCCTCGGAAATACTAGAATCAAACTGGGATTTGCGTATGGTATATTATCTTTATTTATATCTTTATCGTGCAGAACTTTGAGTATAAGACGCTTCCAGAATCCAGTGTCGTTCTAGGGAATCAGCAATGCCGTATGTTCTCCCGTGTCTTCCGTTTCTCTCCTACTCGCTCTTTCTATCTGAAAATTTTCTTGAGCTCCCGTATCCCAAATAGATAGAAAATGCATCATTCAAGTGAGGAAGCGCCGGTTATCTTCAACATCAAATTACCCTTCTGGTTTTACTAGTGTACTAAACTGCACTTTATCGAGTTAACCGAGTCGAGTTGCAGCACACTGCGCACAGTCGTATTGTCAAATATGATCGAACTCTCGAGCTAGGTACCAGCTGCATTGTAAGACATCTATACAAGTCAGAATGAAATTCGGGGTATTTGACTGTAATTTTCATCGCGAAATCGTCGCTTTTAAAAAACGAGAACGAATCATAAATCACGACATAAGCGGCAATGCATTAAATTTCAAACTACGAAAACATTCAAGTTTTATTGGCTGACGTTCCAACGTGTTGTCACGAATTAAAACTCCGTTTACAATCCATGTAATTTAATGACTCTCCTAGTAGTTTGTGTCTGGGAATAATACCGACTGCCGTATAATGATACGAGAGTAGTAACTGTTAAATGGAATTTTCGAGCACGTCTGCTGCAGCTAACATTAGAGCTTTATTGACGCTAGTCAAATGTCAGCGGATATATACCGTTAAATGTTTTAGTATGTATCTCCGGATTCAAATCTAATCGCAGAATCTCTATGCGGCAAACGTTGTTTACAAGTTTAGATAAGTTAGTCCCACAGTTTATCTACCTATCTTATCAAGATCCATCAATCTACTTTAAAAGCACATTTATACTTTCAATTATTCGCGTCAAAATCCCCGAAAAAATATTTTTCTTCTCGGATCCACAGTGAAGAAGAACGAGGTAAATGATGATGATGGAAGTGATGATCCTGACTTTTTTGCAAAAAGAGAATTTCCGTTTCCGTTTGAGACTTAACATACTAAACTTCCTTTCAAGCCTATTTCATACGTGGGATATCCATGCAAACTTTGATTGCCGTTCTTGATGTTATATCATCACCTCCAATCAGATAAATTGGATTTCTGGATTGCGTCAAACATTTCAGATAATACAAGATAGCAAATAGCTAATATAAAAACGATGTGAAATTGTGCAATACATCCCAAGATCAGCCAGACGTCTTGCTTTCCAGTAAACATATTTATCTACCCAATGGTTTGTTACACACGCTCTTACGTCGATAATGAGTTTGCCAAGCGCTTAATCAACCTATGCCATTATCTCGCGCAATGCATCAGTAAGATTTATGTCACAAATTGCTTATCTCAATTCAACAGCTATTTGCGGATCAGATTATATTGTCAAGTTTTATATAACCACGGTGCAGGTACACAGCTGATTGACAGTCAATCGATATGGATTTTCTAATTAAGTATCATAGTATTACCAATAGATCTAGTTATCGATTATATCATGATAAGTGAATTGTGTGTTCAGAATGTTCATTTATTTAATTATCAAAAATATTGAGTAGGTATAGCCGAAGATTATTATTTAAAAGCTACAAATAAGGTACTCAATTCACGACTCAACTGTCCTATTGGATTTGATTTAATCCCAATATTATTCGATAAATGTTATCGGATACTGATTCCTGATTCCTGAGCAAATGTACCGTGTTTTCTTTCTGTAAATCCCTAGATCTAAAGTGGCATGGATTTATCGAATGATCAGAACCACTTACGATGAGTCAAACGGATTATTCCGGCGCTAATTAAATGGCTGATTTAATTTCAGGTTAACACTAATTGCGGCAATTTGCATAATGAGCTCACACGTACTGTACCTCATAGAGAAGTGTTATAGGGCACGTATAGTACCAGTGTATGGTATAGACTCGGGCTTCATATGTACTCCAAAATACGGTTCTGGTGGTCAATTCAAATTAGTGGTTGTCCAATGTGCATACATGACTGGTATATAGGCAGTTCAGTTACCAAACGACAGTGAAATTCGTCACCGTAAATATACACATTCATTGACAATTTTCAATTGCGTTTCTATTCTCAATTTCGAAAAAAAGCTAAAACAGCCTACGAGAAGAATGAAATACGAATATACACGTAAAATCAGCGGCGAATTTCATCGTGTGTGACATCCCATGCTCATGCTATAGAATTCAGTTAAAGAAATTGACGACCGGACTTGGGACTTTGATAAGACGTCGTTATTTCTACACATTTTTATTTTGATTCTGTTCGAACGTTTTATCAAATGTCAAATTATACTTAGTATCGTTGGCTCAAAGGTTGGGTCGATCTTTTTTGAGAATATCTTTAACGATAATTATTATTTGACCAGGGATAAAAGTCTTGGGTGTAACTTGATCATATGGCGTGAATGTCAGATGATTATTCAGATTTTGCGAGTCAAAAATATATTTCCCACTGATTCAGGTCGGATTTTGGTTAAAAGTTTAAAACGCTAAGCAGTTGTTTGTAAACCGTGATATTTCCATATGGAAATCCTGGGAAATGTTGGCCTCGGAAATGTCAGTCGGTAGTAGCGTAGATGTATTCAGCTGCAAATATGGGCGAAATCATTATGCGTTATAAAATGAACGTTATACCGTTTTATTCAAATCATATTACACAGCTAAAGTCCAACAGCTGCAGCAATTACCGCCTTTCATACTTGAAAAAAAACTTTAAATCACATGCTAAGTGCGATTTTCACCCTATTTCGCATTACTTTTAGCCCTGAACTGTTGTCTTATGTACAATAAACCATTTCGTGGATAGGAAAGCACGATCGTCGGGTACTCCGGTATTGGGGTCGACGAAAAGGGGTACGGGTACCGGTATGGTAGCACTACAGTTAAAGCACAACGTGCTGCTTCATTATGCGCCGCAGCGTGGCAAGGTGCCAGAGTCTTTGATAAAGGCTTTCCCTTCCCTTTTATATACCCTTGCCTAGGTACCCCTTTCCTCCCCTCATAACCACCATGCGAGTTGCACCATGTACCTGCGTCTCTCCGTCTAGAGCTTAGCGAGCTAATTACACGGTGCAAGTGCGGACTCGGATTTGGCTCTCAGATTATAGAGTACTGAGGTACCATTTGCGAGGAACTACACCGTGTGCTTTTCTCAGCGAAGGCCAAAGATCTTACAGCTGTCGTTTCCTTAGGAAACTTCAGGTCAGAGCTTTCAGGCCATTATCTACTGAGTCAGTTTAACTGGGGGTGAAAAATCGATCGAATTATACCAATTCGTCATAACGTCTCGTGAAAAATTTCAGTCAGATTTTGACGATTTTTCTTTTATCTATTTCTTATTTTTCTCATTTCATTTGCGACTGAGGTACTTAGAGAAAAACGATCGCTCCAGACGGATATGGGCACATAAGACACACCCGAATATTTCAACAGCAATGTCAAAGATTTAATCTTCCAGATCCGGCAAGAGTGGGTAAAGTTTTTGTTGAATATTTAACTAGCTTAGCTCGAGAAAATTTTAGTTGGACCTAGAGTATTAGTTTAGTCTTGCATAATTTAGGATGGACCTGAAAGTAACTTCGTATGATGAAAAAAAGACGGTGTGTAGATAGGTATAAGGTATACCTATAACTAACGTCGGAGACACAGTGCTAGGCTTCTCCTGCATTAAACGTAACCCCAGATTCTTTGCCTATAAAAAATTCAACTTCGTTAACAAACTACCTCTACGCAATCTTCCGTTAGGTTATATACCGAGGGTTTAACCGAAAGTTTAGAGTAGTATAGAATATTTATAATCATTTTTAATCGGTCTGAGAAACTCCAGAAATCCACGGGCTTTCGGGATTCCTATTTTATTAACAATCTCTACCGGTCTCTTCTTCCATCAATTCGTCCAGACCTAATTTCAAGAATTAATTCAAGTCCCATGTTGGTATTGTTGGTCGATAGTCTAGCGAACAAACCTCGACTGTGGCAGTGTGTATTTGTACAACGAGTAAAAGCGATGACCAAAATAGTCAGTTCGCTATTGGTTTCCGGACCAAACCGTCTAGGTCTGTACGAAAGCTTTTCTCTGAAACAACATAATCTCTGAAACATTAGATCTCGGCTTTTCATTAGTGTGTATAAAACAGATCAGATACAAGACTGGAGGAAAGCGTTTCATGTACCTAGTTACAATGTACAAAGCGTATGAGCCATTTGCGTATCACTTAGCGGGACAGGGGTGGTTAACTCCTTCGAATGATGGGGACGTGGGACATAATTATTAATGCGTGTTTGAGAATAACGTATGTGTGTATTATGTGCACATAAGCCAAACAAATTTTTTTACCCACGCTCCGTACTTAAGTTAGTTAGTCGGATCTTCATCCCGAAAGGTAGCTTTACGTAGCAGTGATAAAGCTGAGTATCAGTATAAAATACGTTCAGGCTTTTTGATCAGAAATTCCAGGGATACTTTCGAGCTTAATACGGTTCGTAGAGCAGTCATTTATAAAGGTAAGCCGACATTAAACGCGGGTCCCATATGCACATGGACTACCATTGCTCTACCCCAGCTATGATTAATACCTAAGCGTGAACCACACGTCGGATTGGACAGTTTCCGTTTCCGTCTGGGATAAAGCCAAAAAATCTTATATCTTCAGCCCTTGTTCCTGTAATGGCTTCTTTCCTACAAACATTTGTTATAGGGATCGAGAACAAAATAATATAGAACAAATGGAGTCACACAACTGGACGAAGGAATATCAAGAATTGGCTGTCCAAGATAACGACGTCTTATCCGTATACAACGATTCATCTAGTCTGTAACCGGAAGGTGGAAGGAGGGTAAATGGTAATGAGAAAGTGAATCGTTCCGCGAGATTCGGCAAGAAAATTCCAAGAGAAAGTATTTCAGATGTATTCATAAATTGCAATGTTCATATTCCAAGATAACGAGAATTCGATCTTATTTTTCTCTTCTTTCTTTCTGGGGATATCAGAATTAATGAAATGCCTGTTTATCCGTTATACTGGAATACTAATTTCCCGTTTCTTTATGAAATTGTTTTTGTCTTTTCGTCTGTGAAAAAGGAGACGCTGGATTATTTTATACTCTTGGTGATCCCTAATGTTCCGTGCTGTTTGTTTTTTAATATGGGATCATAAATTTTTACGCGTCGCTACACTCTGGAGTTTTCATAAATTAGAACGAGAATACACGAGCCACTCCATTTGCGAGAAAGCAATTTTCAGATCTTGTATTTTTCCCCCTTAAAATAAGAACGAGTCGAAATCTTCGGGCTTCGGCTCTGTTCCAACTCAAGGAATACGAAGTAATGGATCTTTATCATCGCGTAATCACTTTGCCATCTTCCAGGTGCCCTACATGTTTTTTCATGATCAAACTAACCCGTCGTTTTCCATATCGAAACGAAACAAGGTTTCCGAATCGAATAATTATTTCCCAATTTTTCTGAGTCAACCTAATCATTATCAGCCTTCGATTATTGATAAGTACTCATCGTTATAGACTCTCTGGTCAAATTCGAAAGGACTGTCATATAGCTCCGGATCCTCTTGTCATTCCGGTACGGGCACTTCTCTATCCCCTTGCCTTCGGCCTTCACCGTCTATTTGGTATGTCGAAGACTTTGCTCAACGAACCATAAACTCGTCAAGAACGTTGTTGGATCGATGAAAGATTAGGGAAAACGTTGCGTCACGATGGGATCTGGTTTATTGATATTCTGCATGCATTAATATAAATTATAACGTGATATACCTTGAGGAAAACCTTATCTTCAAAACCATTAATCAAATTCTCTTATTATGTTATTATTAGCCAATAAAACATACATCTAACGTTTGCCATCTCTGAGAAGATGAAAATTGCATACCTATGTGACTTGATCCTGGATGAAATGATGGTGGATTACCATATTGTTAAACAGACTCGTTCATACAACATACCCATCATTTCTTTCGACAAAGGACAATAATCCATAAGCAAGTTGCAATATTGATTGTCAGTATGGATCAGAATGCAAGTTCCTTTCTGCACTGCTTTACGTGCAGCAAAATTTGTCAATGTTCAGATTCTCCTTTACTAGTATTTGCCCGTAACTAGCTGTGAAATAGCTAACAAAGTTCTTGGAATTAGTAACTATGAGCAAGTTTTCGTCGCCACTCAGAGCTTCCTCGTAATCTGAGAGTATTACACAATTCACCGAACTCGCGAACGAACTTCTGAGGATAAGTCAGGATGAAAAAGTTGTGGATTCGGTTATTAGCTAACTGTGAATAAAAAAAAAATACACATGGAAAGATGAACTAATTCAATGCAAAATAAAAACTGGTTCTTCTGGTTCGACGTTTGACAACGTAGAACAGTGATAATTATAGTACTTATCACTCTGGGCTATGCTATTGCTTGTACCGTTAATTGGCGATTGAACGTAGAAATAACGGATAAAAATAATCAGAAAATAAGTGAGAATGAACGCGAAAGCGTTCGAAAGCTTTCAAGATGAATTGACAAACAGATTATTTTGTGATCTTGGGAAATGAAAGTGTCAAGTTCGTGCAGTGCACGTGCCACGCACCGAGGGTCATAGCCTGTATATCAAAAACGCAGACGTTATATGCACGTTTGATATTCATTCCAGATTACACTGACCTGAATGCCGACAAGTTAGGAAGCATGAGAAATTCTCGCAATATCTCTCTCCTAAAGCTGAATAAGGTATGAAGATATGAAAATTAGTTATAAACTTTCGATAACAGATCTTTTTTGATCCTCGAAATGTTTTGCCTTAGAAACTGCAACTACGTGCTCATTATGGAATCATTCTGGATGGAAATTCTGGAAGAAGTATACCTGGATGTATTTCACCAGTTCTGGAAAATAGGACATGTTCCTTTATCAACGTAGTTCTCTGTTGATGACCGTTCTTTATTTTTTAATGATTAGATTTATTCAACAACAAGATATTCTCGTATCGCATCTACTGCAATCATCATTACCTCGGCGTGACCTTTAATCGAATTTGATAACCTCATGACTTTCGTGTGATCGTGTCAAAACTCATCGAGTCACAAATATTGTAATAATGTACAAACATTTTTCTATCTGATCGATGCCTTTCAGCAAGACCTTCTACATATCGCGTTCATGAGTATATTGACATAACTATTTTTGAACGATACAAGTTCCAAAGTTGCGGTAATGCTAGATATGGGTGACGCAAATGCAGATACGACGGTTCGCAGCATACAGTCAAGAGACCGGTACTATCTCTATAACTAACTTGGGACTTACCGTATCAATAACCTTCAAGTAGCGAGATAATCGCCAACTGACTATTGGAAAATTGTGGCGATTTTGGTCACGACGATTTTAGCTTTCGACACGTATATCAAGCTCTGTTACAATTGGACGGAATTTGGAAAATTCTCCCATGGAAGAAAATTGATCGATTCACATTGCGCGATGGTTACTCGGTATTAGGGAAAACATCATATTTTGGTGGAGATGATAGTGCAAAGCTCCGAAAGATTGTTCATTGGCTTCGTCGATCCAGCATTGCTTATCATGAAAACAACCGATTCGCAGGTATAACTATGAACGAAAGGGTAATGAGAAAGATGAGACTGCAGCTTCTGTGGATTACAATCTTCGGATGTCTCATAAGAGACAGACAACTCGATTTATTTACTGTTATCCGTATATCACGCATTTTAATAACAGAATCGGTTGACTTTGAGTCGTCTTATTTTTTCTTACGCTCACATGACCGATAAATATTATACGTGAGGCGCAGACTGTGTGATCAATATATACCCGAGTGTTATACTGTTTCACGGACTACTTGGTAAAAAAATTAGTGTAATCAACATGCGATTTTGTCTTACATTTGTGGTGTGCCTGGTCTTCCCAGGACGGTAAGTGCAACAACTTTAAGCACATCGACTTTACTGATAATTAGTATGTCATATGGGAGACTGATAAACTTCACAGATCGTGGCAAGGAGAAGATGGATATCTCAGAATACCAGAAGGATTTGGAGTCGGTGCTGGTGGATCAGCCTACCAAATCGAAGGAGGCTGGAATGCTAGTGGTACTTAATTTGAGCTTGGGTATCTTCTCATGTCAGAGAATAATTACTCCGGCAATGTGTCACATTACCGCAGATTATGTTTCGATTGACTTTCACTAGGCAAGGGAGAGAATGTCTGGGATCGATTCACCCATACTCAACCTTGGAAAATCGTAGAAGAAAGTAACGGTGACGTTGCCTGTGATTCTTATCACAAATACAAAGAGGACGTGCAGTTGATCAAGGAACTGGGAGTGAGTTATCTTTTAAGTACAAACTTTATTTTCAATACAATCTTTGGTTCTGTAGACCAGAAAATTATCCACAGTTTCGGTTTTGTCAGACGAGCCCTTCATCAGACAACCGAGATTTTTTTCAAAAGTAGCTAAGTTGAATTTAATTTCATTCGCGGTTACCTTTACGTTAATTTTTTCAGCTCGATCACTACCGGTTCTCAATTAGTTGGTCTCGTATACTTCCGAATGGATTTGCGAATTCAATCAATCAAGATGGGCTGCGTTATTATCATGATTTGCTTGACGAACTGATAGCCAACAACATCGAACCTAGCGTATTGTTGTACCATTGGGATCACCCTCAAGCTCTTGAAGATCTTGGTGGATGGCTGAATGAATCGATGATCGAGTGGTTCACGGACTACGCGAATATCGTTTTTCGTGAATTGGGTCCAAAAGTGAAAGTTTTCACAACAATTAACGAGCCAAAAGTCTTTTGTTTCCTCTCATACGTCTATGGCTTGCATGCACCAGGTACGTTTAATTGTGAAAATTGTTCCTTACCGTTTCAAATTTTAATGATTTTCATTTTTTCTAGGTAAAATGTTGAATACCAGCACAGCATATACTTGCGGACATAACGTGTTAAAAGCTCACGCACGAGCATATCATTTATATGATGAGCAATATCGTCCAACGCAGAATGGTGAGATCGGCATCGTGACGGTGTGTGCTTCATATTACCCAAAAACTCCCAGTGACACATCAGCTGCTGAATTAGCCTACCAGTTTGATTGTGGATGGATCTCTCATCCCGTATTTAAAGGCGATTATCCTCAAATCTTTAAAAATCAACTCGCCGAAATGAGCAAAGTTGCTGGTTTACAGAAGTCGATTCTGCCAGAGTTTTCAAACGAATGGATAGAATACATCAAGTAAGTCATTTGACTTTCATATGAGGTATGAAAAATTCTTATTACTTAGCCTTCGACAAATTCGATTTTGTAAAAAAAACTATGTACCCAACTTGTGGTGAAGTCTCTGATCAATTTTCAATGTACAATTTTCAGCGGGACGTCGGATTACTTGGGTCTAAATCATTACACGTCATTATTGGCAGAATTTGGTTCTCCTGACGGTGTTGACAGAGGTAATCTTTTTCTACAGGAATCAGGCGTGAAGACAAGCCATGATTCTAGTTGGGAAACGAGAGGGATGGACAAGTGGTTACATGTAATAATTGATGAAGAATCTTATACCTTCTCTTGAAAATCTATTGATTAGGGTGGTCCTTAATGCGGTCATATTCTAACATTACTTCCATGGGCCAGAACGTCTCCGAATGTATACAAAAAGAATTCGGCTATAATCCCAGGTTTCTATCTCAATTCTAAGCACTGCCCCAAAGCCTTTGAACTTTACCATTCAAATAACACACGATTTTTGGTATTACGGGGTTATTGTTGTACTTCCTATCGTATTATCGCTTCGAAAAATCTAAATCTCCGCACACTTCTTACCTATAGTAGTCAGGTATCCGTGGGAAATGTACAGATTTATAACGGAAAAAATGTATTCATCACCATTTGGAGAATAGTAAATTTTCTTTTGGTGCGCTGTAGCTTCGAAAATAATATCATGGAAAATCTGTTGAAGTTTTATGAAATACCTACTACTACAAGTAAGAGGTGTACCAAGTTTGAGATTTTTCGTAGCTATACTGCAATAGGAATAAAATGCATGAACCGTGAAATTTTACAGAAATCCTGTTTTATTCGAATCGGAAAATTCGAAGGCTTTGGGGCGGCACTTGGAATTGAGATAGGAACCTGGGGTTTCGGCTTCATTTTTTTTGTATATATTTGGAAACGTCCTGATGGTCCATCGAAGCATTGAAATACGAAAATGACCAAATTAAGGACAACCCTAATAAATACGTGTAATAATTTTAAATTCGTGAAATGATTCCAGATTGTACCAGAGGGCTTTGGCGACTTGCTCCGAAAGATAAAGAGAGAGTACAACAATCCACCAATCTACATTATGGAAAATGGATTACCGGATGATGGAACAATGAACGACTACGACCGCATAAAATACCATTATCTATACCTGAAAGAACTCCTAAGAGCCGTGTATCGTGACGGTTGCAACGTCCAGAAGTACACCTTTTGGAGTTTGATGGACAATTTAGAATGGACTACTGGCTATAATTCGTAAGTAAAACTCAGATTGAAACCTATAGAGCTGCAGCGGCAAGTGGTAATATTAGTAACACATCTCGACCACTTTGGTTCCAGGGAACTATTCGGCCTTATCCACGTCAACTTTTCAAGTCCCGAAAGAGAAAGAGTACCAAAATTGTCGTTTTCATGGCTGAAAAATGTGACGCAGACTCGAGTACTTCAACCACCGATTCTGCCTTTTAACAACTCAACATAGTGAATCTACGATCGCTGTCGTAAAATCTGACGATAAATAAAAAATTTGGAAAAATAGTCTTACATTTCGATATAGTTGAATTTGAATTTACTGTGATGTGAAGATCGTGCACTATTGAATATTTGTATATATGCACCTTACGTTTCCAAATATTAGGTTTTAATTATGAAAATCAAAAATCCCGAAGATACTTGGATTTATTGTTATTTATGAAGCTGAAATATATGAATATTAGGTTCTCTAACACAGAATGTTCTGATTGATTTTTGAAACTGATCTCGAGCGATACAGTTAGGTAGCTTCTTTCTTATGGCTGGATCATTTCTACATATAGTTTTCGATTTTTCTTCTCCAATACGCATAATTCTGGGCATTAGGCCAAATTTTATGGTGAATAGTGATTGAGATGCGCTAGTTTTTTCTAAAACCAAAGTCAAATTGAAAACGTAGTCGAATATTTTACTCGGCATGCAAATCCTATGCCGTTATCGTGTTCATCAGATTGCATGGATCTGGGATCGAATTCATATACGGAGCAAAGAAACTCTGAGTTGACATAAGTTACGAACATTAAAAACTACACACGTATCGGTATACTATACGATACTTCAGTGGTATATTCAAGACCTTCAGATAAATGGAAATTTTACCTGCAGTGCGATATTGATTGATATTGTTCGATACTGCGATGATAAAGAAATCTCTTGCTGTCTGATTAAGCACAAACGATAAGAAATATGTTGCCCTCTATAAAGCCAATCGTCGATCTTCCAAGCAACCTCAGTTCAACCATGAAGCGTTACTTGATTGCTACAATAGCCTGTACGATCTTAGGAGCGTAAGTATTTTGAGAAACTTCCGATTTGTAGCTTGTACGTGAATTCAGATCGTTCACAGTCGAATGTTTCCAGGATATCTTGCTGCGATGTCGTAAGCCTCACTTTCCCGAGTGGATTTCGTATAGGAACAGCTAGTGCCTCGTACCAAGTCGAAGGAGCGTGGAATGTTAGCGGTAATGACTTGTACTTCGTGTTGATTACGAAAGAATATTTCAAATATATTATAAACGATGATTTTAACTGATCCAGATAAAGGAGAAAATGTGTGGGATAACTGGTCACACAATCACCCAGAGTTGATAGCAGATGGAAGAAACGGAGACGTGGCTTGCAATTCATACTACAAGTACAAAGAAGACGTGCAGTGGATAAAATCCTTAGGGGTATGTTTACATATTAGCCAGTACCGGATAGATAATCACTTCCAGGTCATAAACTTTTCAGTTGGATTTTTATCGATTCTCGATCAGCTGGTCGCGCGTCCTTCCAACTGGCTTCGCAAACGTCATTAGCGAAGATGGGATTCAATATTACAAAAATTTGACGGCAGAATTAGTGGCGAATGGCATCGAGCCCATCGTGACTCTGTATCACTGGGATCATCCGCAAGTTATAGAAGATATGGGAGGATGGACGAATGAACTGATCGTAGACTGGTTCGTTGATTACGCTAGGGTCATTTTCGAAGCACTAGGAAATGATGTGAAGAGATGGATAACCATTAACGAACCTGATTCCTACTGCGAAGGTGGTTACGCAGGCGTCGCAAAAGCACCAGGTATCAAGAAGTCTCCGAATACGTTGTGAACGTTGAAAATAAATCGAGGAATACGAATGTAATTTGACGAAAAAGTGGAATCCCCTAAGTGCATGTCGGTTTTCAGGTAAAGTGATACCAGATGAAATCGGAAAATATCTTTGTGGACACAATACGTTGAAGGCTCATGCTAAAACGTATCGTATGTACGACGAAGAATTCCGGGCAACTCAGCAAGGAAGCCTTTCCATAGTATATCCGTTAATGGCGTACCTATCCGCAAACTCTAGTGATACAGTGTCGGCGGAAACCGCGTTTCAATTCACCTGCGGATGGATGGCTCATCCGATCTACTTCGGAGATTATCCGGAAATCATGAAGACAAGAGTAGCGTTGGTCAGCGAATACCAAGGCTATCCAAGATCGCGTCTTCCCGAATTCTCAGACGAATGGATTGCTATCATCAAGTCAGTTGCAAACCATGTACCCGTACAATATATTATACGTACACGCATATTCTGAATATCAAACAAATGTCATATCATTTCATGGATACAAATAGATTTACTACTATTCCGCAGTGGAACTCACGATTATTTTGGCTTCAACCATTACACATCAAAACTTGTTTCGCCTGACCCTGATGAAGAGTTGGGAATATACAATAGTGACAACGGCTTGATAGTCACCGTCGATCCGAGCTGGCCTGCTACCTCTTCTGATTGGTTTTATGTAATCACAATGTTTGAAGTTCAATCAAACTATTCTCATGAACACACCGTGAGTTTCTGTGCTTATACAGAGTATAATTACTGTTCAGGTGAATCCTCCAGGATTCGGCTACCTGCTTCGTAAAATTCGGGATGAGTATGGTAACCCACCGGTGTGGGTGATGGAAAACGGTTACTCCGACACTGCAAGTGACTTGCAGGACTACAACCGAATAAGCTATTATTATGAATACCTGAGAGAATTACTGATAGCCGTCAAACGGGACGGATGTAACGTCGAGGGCTACGCTATCTGGAGCATTTTGGACAATTACGAATGGCAGGTTGGTTATGTGTAAGTATATATTTTGTCCATTTGAAGACGTAATAATGACTTTCTCGGATCTTTTAATAAATTTGTCAATATCCTGGATCATATTATTTAGGGCACGATTCGGAATCATCCACGTGGAGTTCGATGACGACCAGACAGCCAGATCTGCCAAAGCGTCAACGACCTGGTGGGCCAGTGTTCTTGCAGCGCGCAAGCTTCAGTCTGTACCGGCGAACAGCGTTACTCGTACTGTAACTCTACCCTGGCAACGACGATAACTTCCAATAATTATTCTTAATTGATTGTAATCATCGTTTCCATTCAACGTAAAAATATAAGCAAATCACGCACCCCAATCATTCACTTGAAGCATATGTATACCTTTATTAAGAATCAAACCTAGGGGTATCCCTGGATATAAATTTATAACACACCATCGGACATTTATTATATTTATATAAGGCTTGGCGGCTGACTGAAAGTCCGAAGAAGATGTAACGCAGCCGATTGGGTCACGTATGTTTGTTATTGCTTATGATCAGACTAAATATCCATTATAATTCAGTCTGTGGAAATATATGTGGCTCACTATTTTTCCTAGCTTTGTTTTTAAATCAAATCTCCCTTCTACAAATATTTTATTCGCCCATGACCAGTGGCTTACTTCGTGACTCTGTTCCACCTCGCAGCTGTCATATTCCTGGGTTGCGATCCTGTAACTCTTGCTAACTCGCTAATTCGCTAATTTTTTGCTAACTCAGCGAAGACCGTTGGTTGGCTGAGGAGCGTCCAATCGGAGATCGTTTCTGGTCGGTAGGTCCAAAAACCTATCAATGGAAATATTTACCTTATCTTAATTTAATGATCAGTCAAAAATGAAACAAGTAGTAAATTAATTATTTATTCTCCTCATCCCGATGACGGTCAGGAACTGCCTCCACTCCCGATCAAAAACTACCTCATGCGACAAAATCGTGATCATAAACTACTGCCAGGACCGAAGTCTCTTAATATTTATTTTGCATTAGTTATTTAAGATTTGCAGCTCAAAAAGTGATTTGGAGTTATTGTTAAATGTCTATCTTGCATTTTTGAAACAGTTTCACTTCGCTTTGCTTCATTGTTTTCTTATATTTCACCTTAGACTGAGCTTGCATTGCTTAACTGATCAGAAACCCTCTCCGCTACCTAACTATACGATACTTCAATGATATAATCAAAACGTTCCGCTAAACTAGATGGAAATCTTATCTGCAGATATTGTTCGAAATTGTTTGATACTGTGATGATGAAGAAATCTTTTGTAGCCTAATTAAGCGAAAACGATAAGAAATATGTTGCCCTCTATAAAGCCAATCGTCCCTCTTCTAAGCTACCTCAGTTCGACCATGAAGCGTTACTTGATTGCTACAATAGCCTGTACGATTTTAGGAGCGTAAGTATTTTGAGAAGCTTCCGATGTGTAACTTGTATGTGAATTCACACGTTTACAGTCGAATATTTCCAGGATATCTTGCTGCGATGTCGTGAGCCTCACTTTTCCAAGCGGATTTCGTATAGGAACAGCTAGTGCCTCGTACCAAGTCGAAGGAGCTTGGAACGTTAGCGGTAATGACTTGTGCTTCGTATTAATCATGAAAGAATATTTCAAATATATTAAAAACGATGATTTTAACCGGTTCAGACAAAGGAGAAAATGTTTGGGATAACTGGTCACACAATCACCCAGAGTTGATAGCAGATGGAAGAAACGGAGACGTGGCTTGCAATTCATACTACAAGTACAAAGAAGACGTGCAGTGGATAAAATCCTTAGGGGTATGTTTACATATTAGCCAGTACCGGATGGATAATCACTTCCAGGTTATGACATTTTTAGTTGGATTTTTATCGATTCTCGATCAGCTGGTCGCGCGTCCTTCCAACTGGCTTCGCAAACGTCATTAGCGAAGATGGGATTCAATATTACAAAAATTTGACGGCAGAATTAGTGGCGAATGGCATCGAGCCCATCGTGACTCTGTATCACTGGGATCATCCGCAAGTTATAGAAGATATGGGAGGATGGACGAATGAACTGATCGTAGACTGGTTCGTTGATTACGCTAGGGTCATTTTCGAAGCACTAGGAAATGATGTGAAGAGATGGATAACCATTAACGAACCTGATTCCTACTGCGAAGGTGGTTACGCAGGCGTCTTAAAAGCACCAGGTATCAAGAAGTCTCCGTATACGTTGTGAACGTCGAAAATAAATCGAGGAATACGAATGTAATTTGACAAAAAAGTGGAATCCCCTAAGTGCATGTCGGTTTTCAGGCAAAGAGATACCAGATGAAATCGGAAAATACCTTTGTGGACACAATACGTTGAAGGCTCATGCTAAAACGTATCGTATGTACGACGAAGAATTCCGGGCAACTCAGCAAGGAAACCTTTCCATAGTATATCCGTTAGTGGCGTACCTATCCGCAAACTCTAGTGACACAGTGTCGGCGGAAACCGCGTTTCAATTCAACTGCGGATGGATGGCTCATCCGATCTACTTCGGAGATTATCCGGAAATCATGAAGACAAGAGTAGCGCTGGTCAGCGAATACCAAGGCTATCCAAGATCGCGTCTTCCCGAATTCTCAGACGAATGGATTGCTATCATCAAGTCAGTTGCAAACCATGTACCCGTACAATATATTATACGTACACGCATATTCTGAATATCAAACAAATGTCAGATCAATTCATGGATACAAATAGATTTACTACTATTCCGCAGTGGAACTCACGATTATTTTGGCTTCAACCATTACACATCAAAACTTGTTTCACCTGACCCTGATGAAGAGTTGGGAATATACAATAGTGACAACGGCTTGACAGTAACCGTCGATCCGAGCTGGCCTGCTACCTCTTCAGATTGGTTTTATGTAATCACAATGTTTGAAGTTCAATCAAACTATTCTCATGAACACACCGTGAGTTTCTGTGCTTATACAGAGTATAATTACTGTACAGGTGAATCCTCCAGGATTCGGCTACCTGCTTCGTAAAATTCGGGATGAGTATGATAACCCACCGGTGTGGGTGATGGAAAACGGTTACTCCGACACTGCAAGTGATTTGCAGGACTACAACCGAATCAGCTATTATTATGAATACCTGAGAGAATTACTAATAGCCGTCAAACGGGACGGATGTAACGTCGAGGGCTACGCTATCTGGAGCATTTTGGACAATTACGAATGGCAGGTTGGTTATGTGTAAGTATATATTTTGTCCATTTGAAGACGTAATAATGACTTTCTCGGATCTTTTGATAAATTTGTCAATATCCTGGATCATATTATTTAGGGCACGATTCGGAATCATCCACGTGGAGTTCGATGACGACGAGACAGCCAGATCTGCCAAAGCGTCAACGACCTGGTGGGCCAGTGTTCTTGCAGCGCGCAAGCTTCAGTCTGTGCCGGCGAACAGCGTTACTCGCACTGTAACTCTACCCTGGCAACGACGATAACTTCCAATAATTATTCTTAATTGATTGTAATCATCGTTTCCATTCAACGTAAAAATATAAGCAAATCACGCACCCCAATCATTCATTTGAAGCATAAGTAAACCTTCGTTAATGATCAAGCTCCGAGGTATCCCTGCACTGTGAGAATTTCCCAAGCATTTTTACCATGGGCGCATAGTAGAGGTGAACTTTAAGGACCCTATCAGTTATTTTACTATGGCCTCTAGTAAATGTACAATATGTCAATTGTTTCAATAATTGTTTCAATACTAGCGGCCATAGTAAAACAACGGATAGGGTCCTTAAAGTTCACCTCTACTATGCGCCCATGGTAAATTTAAGTGGAAAATTCTCGCAGTGTGGATATAAATTTACAATACACCATCAGACATTTATTATATTTATACCAGGCTTGGCGGCTGACTGAAAATCCGAAGGAGACGTAACGCGGCCGATTGGGCCACGTATGTTTGTTATTGCTTATAATCAGACTAAATATCCATTATAACTCAGTCTGTGAAAATACAAATTCGTAAAATGTTATCTGCGAGTTAATTATTTCGCGAATGCGTTCTCATTTTCTTCTACCATACCAGAGATGATACAGCATGGTCTTTCGCAATCGCTCGACAAATATCTCGAAAATAATAAGCCACACGAGATAGTGTTTAATACGAAACTCGACGGGCTTAGCAAGGACAGAAGATAACGATGATATGAGTTGATTTCTAGAATATGCCACTACTGAGATTTTCGAGTAACTCGTGATTTTAGATAAGGAATCCGTATTGTGATTTTCAAGCACACATAGCAGGAATCAGGATCACAGACAAATTCACAGACTTTGTCAAAAATGAATTCACCGAATGGTTCCGGAAGTTATGCAGGGAAATACGGATATTTTGAGTTCTTTGACTTCCAAAAGTTCTGATACTATAGCACGTGGAAGAGAAAGGAGAGAGAAAAGCATTTATTACGCCCTGGGATACAAGATCCCCTAAGGACTTGACACAAATACAGATAGGTTGCATTGTAGTAATATAAATCAAAATAGCATGAGAAATAGAAAACAGAATGATTTGATACGACCATCTGTCGTTGATCTTTAACCAACCCAGGATATTATAGAATAGCGTAGAATAGAATAGAAGAGCGTGATGTGTTCGGATTTTCTAACATCGAAAATGAAGCGAATGCAAGAATTTGGCGCTCGTTCCAGCTTTGTACTAACAATAAGTTCCGCTGTAATATCATAGTAGACAAGGCAGCTGGCATTACTCACAGAGTGGAAGAATCAGTGCCGAGACAAGCAGCGTTCGCAGCCGCGTGCTCAGAGAATCTCTATTGGCCTCGAGCTGCCACAATGTACTGAACATTTTCTTAGACACATATGACACATGACTTTTGCACGACAGAGCGGTAGAAACAGAAACGGGGAGATATTGTAATTCGGTGCTGAGAGGTACGTCGTGTCCAAGAACAGAGACATGCGGGATTACGCTGATTACACTGACCTCAATGTCGACAAGTTAAGGAGCATTGGAAATTCTCGCAATATCTCTCTTCTAAAGCTAAATAAGATATGAAGATATGAATATTAGTTATAAACTTTTGATAACAGGTCTTTTCTGATCCTCGAAATGTGTGATCGCCTTGAAAACTGCAACTACATGCTCATTATGGAATCATTCTGGATGTAAATTCCGCAGGAAGTACCTGGATGAAATGCCATTTTGCTCTCACATAACGGCGAGGAAAATCGGGTTTTCCGTGCATGTGTTATAAAAAGTCTCTTGTAGCCTGAAGCACAAACGATAAGAAATATGTTGCCATTTATAAAGCCAATCGTCGATCTTTCAAGCTACCTCAGTTCAATCATGAAGCATCACTTGATTGCTACAATTGCCAGTACGATTTTGGGAGAGTAAGTATTTTACGAATTTTCCGATGCGTAACTTGTATGTGAATTTATATCGGTCACAGTCGAAAGTTTCCAGGAGATATTGTCGCGATGTCGTGAGCGTCACCTCCTACCAAGTCGGGGGAGCGTGGGATGTTAGCGGTAATGATTTATCCTTCGTGTTGATTACGAAAGGATATTTGGACAACTGGTCCAGGTCAGGAAGAAAATGTTCGGGATAACTGGTCACACAACTAGCCAGAGTTGATAGCAGATCGGAGAAACGGAGACGTGGCTCGCAGTTCAGACAAGTACGTACAATGAAGACGTGCAGTGGATGAAATCCTTAGAGGTGTGTTAAGATGTCAGCAAGTACCGAATAAGTAATGACTTCCACGGCACGAACTTTTCAGTTGCATTTTTGTCGATTGAATGGATAATGTATGTTTAATGGATGGGATTCAATATTATAAAAATTTGACCTGGGAATTAGTAGCAAATGGCATCGAGCCCATCGTGACAACGACAATAACTTCCAATGATTATTCTTAAGTGATTGTAATCATAGTCTTCATTCAACGTAAGAATATAAGCAAATCACGCACCCCAATCATTCACTTGAAGCATAAGTAAACCTTTATTGAGAATCAAGCTCAGGGCTATCCCTGGATATAAATTAACGATACACCCTCAGACTTTCATGCAAGGCTTGGCGGTTTACTGAAAATCCGAAAAAGCATACGCACTTAACTCAGTTAGTGTGAATACAAATTGGTAAAATGTGATCTGTGAGTTAATTACGTTTCGTATGCGTTCCCATTTCCTTTCCCATATGACAGATATGCATGGTCTGTTGCGATAGGTAGATACCTCAAGAATTACAAGCCACACGAGATAAAGTTGAATGTGAAACTTGACGGGTTCAGCAAGGAGAGAAGATAATGATGATATAAGTTTATTTTCAGATTCTGAGATTTCCATGTAACTCGTCATTTTAGATAGGGAATACGTATTGTAATTTTGAAGGACACATAGCAGGATGAAAGACAAATTCACAGACGTTGAAAAAATAAATTCACCAAACTGATATATAGATATTATGAATTGAGATAGAAAATATAGATATTTTGAAATTTTTGATTTTCAAAAGTTCTGATACTAAAGCACGTATATCCATTCTTCCTCGCCCTCTCGGGAGAATTTTGATACAAATCCAGAATCGGAATATTTAGAGGAACGAGATGACTTGAGAAAGAAATTCGTGAGTTAAACGAAACTAATCAAATCCGTTCACCGAAATATAACGTCGACAAGAAGTTCAATCTCACTTACGTTAAGGATACGGCCACGCAGAAATTTTGTTTGTCAATTTTCACCTGTCGTGAAATATTTCAAGCAGCATCAATGCTGCTACTCATACCAATCATACCTAAGAATTGCTGTATCAAATTTTGAAGATATTAATCTCCATCGATCTCGTCGATAACAGACTCTGATAGTGTCTATAAAGCCAATTATCGATCTTCTGAGCTATCTCAGTTCTGCAATGGAGCGATACCTGATCACTGCAGTAGCCTGTACAATTTTTGGGGTGTAAGTATTTTAAAAAGCTGTCAATGCGTGACTTCGATGTAGTCTGTGAATATCATTCACAGTCAAACGTTTTCAGCACATCTTGCTGCGATGTCGTGAGCCTCACTTTCCCAAGTGGATTTCGTATAGGAACAGCTAGTGCCGCGTACCAAGTCGAAGGAGCTTGGAATGTTAGCGGTAATGACTTGTCTTACGTGTTGATTACGAGAGAATATTTCAAATATATTATAAACGATGATTTTAACTGGTTTAGACAAAGGAGAAAATGTGTGGGATAACTATTCACACAACCACCCAGAGTTGATAGCAGATGGTAGAAACGGAGACGTGGCTTGCGATTCATACTACAAGTACAAGGAAGATGTGCAGTGGATAAAATCCTTAGGGGTATGTTTACATATTAGCCAGTACCGGATAGATAATCACTTCCAGGTCATGAACTTTTCAGTTGGATTTTTATCGATTCTCGATCAGCTGGTCGCGCGTCCTTCCAACCGGCTTCGCAAACGTCATAAGCGAAGATGGGATTCAATATTACCAAAATTTGACGGCAGAATTAGTGGCGAATGGCATCGAACCCATCGTGACTCTGTATCACTGGGATCATCCGCAAGTTATAGAAGATATGGGAGGGTGGACAAACGAACTGATCGTAGACTGGTTCGTTGATTACGCTAGGGTCATTTTCGAAGCACTAGGAAATGATGTGAAGAGATGGATAACCATTAACGAACCTGATTCCTACTGCGAAGGTGGTTACTCAGGCGTTATGAGTGCACCAGGTATTCAAAAGTCTCTGAATACGTTCGGAAAGTTGGAAATAAATCGAGGAATACTAGTGTAATTCGACGGAAAAATGAAATCACCTGAGTGTGTGTCGATTTTTAGGTAAACCGATACCAGACAGCATCGGAAAGTACCTTTGTGGACACAATACGTTGAAGGCTCATGCTAAAACGTATCGTATGTACGACGAAGAATTCCGGGCAACCCAGCAAGGGAAACTTTCCATAGTATATCCGTTAATGACATACCTATCCGCAAACTCTAGTGACACAGTGTCGGCGGAAACCGCGTTTCAATTCACCTGCGGATGGATGGCTCATCCGATCTACTTCGGAGATTACCCGGAAATCGTGAAGACGAGAGTAGCGCTGGTCAGCGAATACCAAGGCTATCCAAGATCGCGTCTTCCCGAATTCTCAGACGAATGGATTTCTATCATCAAGTCAGTTGCAAACCATATACCCGTACAATATATTATACGTACACGCATATTCTGAATATCAAACAAATGTCAGATCAATTCATGGATACAAATAGATTTACTACTATTTCACAGTGGAACCCACGATTATTTTGGCTTCAACCATTATACATCAAAACTAGTTTCGCCTGACCCCGACGAAGAGTTAGGAAAATACAACACAGACGGTGGCTTGGTAGTGACCGTTGATCCGAGCTGGCCTGCCACCGCTTCGTCTTGGTTTTATGTAATAACAATTTTTAAGACTTCGGTAAAACCATCTTTCTTAAAGTATTACGAGTTCCAAGGTTTCTACTGGTGATATTTATTGTACAGGTAAATCCTTCAGGATTCGGCTACCTGCTTCGTAAAATTCGAGATGAGTATGGTAACCCACCGGTGTGGGTGATGGAAAATGGTTACTCTGACACTGGCGAATTGGAGGATTACAACCGAATCAGCTATTATTATGAATACGTCAGAGAATTACTAATAGCCGTCAAACGAGATGGATGTAACATTGAAGGCTACGCTATTTGGAGCATTTTGGACAATTACGAATGGCGCGCTGGTTATACGTGAGTATACAAAACTTCGTCTATTGAAAAACATAATAATAATAATTCACTTGAACATTTCAATCAAGCCGTCAATTTTCCGGACCAATTTTTCAGGGAACGATTCGGGATTGTCTCCGTGGAGTTCGATGACAACGAGACGCCTAGATCCACCAAAGCGTCAACGACCTGGTGGGCCAGTGTTCTTGCAGCTCGCAAGCTTCAGTCTGTACCGGCCAACAGCGTTACTCGCGCTGCAACTCTACCCTGGCAACGACGATAACTTCAGATAATTATTCTTAAAGTGATTGTGATCATCGTTTTCATTCGACGTGAGAATATGAGCAAATCACGCACCCAAATCATCCTGCACTTGGAGCAAAAGTTCACCGCCATTAAGAATCAAGCTCAGTGATCCTTGCATATAAATTAACGATACACCATCAGACTTTCATATAAGGTTTGGTGGCTTATTGAAAATCCAAAGAAGACGTACGCAGGTAATTGTGTCACGTATGTTTGTTATTGCTTATGATTAGACTGAATATCCATTGTCACTCAGTCTGTGTGAATACAAATTCGTAAAATGTGATCGGCGAGTTAATTATTTCACGCGTGCGTTCCCATTTTCTTCTCCTATACGAGAGATATACAATTATACAACTCGAACTGGTCTGAAAATCGACAGCAAACGGACGCAAGATTCTTCGATCACTCCTGACTCGGGCTCGGATCGATAAAGGGTATCGATGTCCGGATTTTTTTTTTTTTTTTGAGGGATTTGGAAAAAAGAATGGTTCAATCCAGGATTTTATATGACGCAAATGTAATAAAATTTTGTAACTTTGATCACTAATTTTGGTCTTAGATTTTTACGAGGAATCCACCGGTGTAGGGAAACTACGGCATTCTGGATCACCAAGTTCATTTAAACAGAGTTACTTTTTTGTCCGAATTACGTGAATGATACCGGGGATTATAGTTTGTAAGTAGGCAGTGCACAATAGGGGTCCTCTTTAGACGGTATTAACGTTGCTGTTCGTACCAATAGCCCATAAAGATTGATGTGCAATATAATGAAGATACCGATCTTTCGCAGCCTAAGGTCTTTCCGATAACAGATATATTGCGCCTATAAATTCAATCGTCGATCTTCTGAGTTACCTCAGTTTTAAAATGACGCGTTACTTGATTGCTGTAATAGCCTGTACGATTTTTGGAGCGTAAGTATTTCGAGAAGTTTCTAATGTGAAACTGCAGGATTGTGGCATAATATCGTCCACGGTGAAAAATTTTCAGGATATCCTGCTGTGATGTCGTGAGCCTCACTTTTCCAAGTGGATTTCGTATAGGAACAGCTAGTGCCTCGTATCAAGTCGAAGGAGCTTGGAACGTTAGCGGTAACTAGTTGTCCTTCGTGTTAATCACGTGAAAATATTTCGAATATACCGTACATGATAATCTGAATCGATCTAGATAAAGGGGAAAATCTTTGGGATGTGTGGACGCACGAGCATCCAGAGTACATTACGGATGGAAGGAACGGAGACGTCGCCTGCAATTCATACTACAAGTACAAAGAAGACGTGCAGTGGATAAAATCCTTAGGGGTATGTTCACATGTCAGGAAATACTGGATAAACAATGACTTCTGCGTCATGAACTTTTTAGTTGGATTTTTATCGATTCTCGATCAGCTGGTCGCGCGTCCTGCCTACTGGTTTCGCTAACGTAATTAGCGAAGATGGGGTTCAGTATTATAAAAACTTGACCGCGGAGTTAGTCGCAAATGGCATCGAGCCCATCGTGACTTTGTATCACTGGGATCATCCGCAAATCATAGAAGAAATGGGAGGATGGACAAACGAACTGATCGTAGACTGGTTCGTTGCTTACGCTAGGGTCCTTTTCGAAGCACTGGGAGATGATGTGAAGAGATGGATAACCATCAACGAACCTGATTCCTTCTGCACGGATGGTTACACAAACTCGGCTGTTAAAAGAGCGCCAGGTATCCCAAAGTCTTCCTTTGAGTTCTGTCCGTTGAAATAGAAACACGAAATACAGAAGTTGGATTTCGATTTGATGGATCAGAATCTCCTGAGTGTCGATTGGTTTTCAGGAAAGCTAATACCAGATAACATCGGGAAGTATCTTTGCGGACACAACGTTTTGAAAGCTCATGCCAAGACTTATCGTATGTACAACGATGAGTTCCGCGAAGCCCAGCAAGGTCAAGTTGCAATTGTACTTCCATTAGTTATGCACCTATCAGCAAACTCTAGTGACACCGTGTCAGCGGAAACCGCATTTCAATTCACCTGTGGATGGATGGCTCATCCGATCTATTTTGGAGATTATCCGGACATCATGAAGACGAGAGTGGCACTGGTCAGCGCATACCAAGGCTATCCGAGATCGCGTCTTCCTGAATTCTCAGACGAATGGATATCTATCATAAAGTCAGTTTCGAATCTTATACCTATACAATATATTATACTCATATATGTATCTGAGCATCTAACAAATAAGAGATCAATTTATGGATACAAATAGGTTCGCTATTATTTCACAGTGGAACTCACGATTATTTTGGAGTCAACCATTACACATCGAAACTCGTTTCGCCTGACCCCGACGAAGAGTCGGGAATATACAATAGTGACAGCGGCTTGATAGAAAGCGTCGATCCGAGTTGGGCTGCTACCTCTTCTTCTTGGTTTTATGTAATCACGATATTTGAACTTCAATCAAACCGTTCTCATGAAAATACCATGAGTTCCTGTGCTTACACTGAGTATAATCATTGTACAGGTAAATCCTTCAGGATTCGGCCACCTGCTCCGTAAGATTCGAGATGAGTATGATAACCCTCCAGTGTGGGTTATGGAAAGCGGTTACTCCGACGATGGAAGACTGGAGGATTACGATCGTATCAGCTATTATTATGAATACGTAAGGGAATTACTAATAGCCATTAAACGAGACGGATGCAACGTTGAAGGCTACGCTATTTGGAGTTTTCTGGATAATTTCGAATGGGATGCTGGCTACACGTAAGCATACGGAACTCGTTACATTTTAAACAAAATGCTGACATTTTGTGCAGATTTTTAAATAAATTCATCCATTTTCTGTATTAAATTTTTCAGGCAAAGATTTGGGATAATTCACGTAGAGTTTGACGACAACGAGACACCTAGATCCATCAAATCGTCAACGACCTGGTGGGCGAGTGTTATTGCAGCGCGCAAGCTCCAGTCTGTACCGGCGAACAGCGTTACTCGCACTGTAAGCCTACCCTGGCAACGACGATAACTTTAAATAATTATTTATTAGTGGTTGTAAATATCATTTTCATAAAATGCAAGAATATGAGCTAACTACAAGTCTGAGTCATTTATCTGTCCAGTTATTCACGAATATGAGGCTACCATTCACCATCAGACTTTTATATAAAATTTGGCGTTTTACTGTAAATGCGAGAAGGACGTGAATAAACATAATAAACAAAATTTGTTTGAATGTAAAATCTTTAACACCGACATCTGAGTTAATTGATGTTCATTTCGCCCACAAATAATACCATTTTCTATAAAGTGGTATAAATGTCTCTAAAGCTGCTCCTCAAATTCGAATCGAATCGGTCGAGTGGTTCCTCACACATTGGCTGCAACAGTCGATCAAATTACTCTTTTCCTAAGTTTCTTCTGGCTATCTTTTGGAATGAAACAGTATTTATCGAGATATCTGAGTTTTTTTCGATCGTGATAGGCTTTAAAGAGCAATTACTCATAGATTTTCGAAAAATTGAATCTAAACACCGAAATCGTCTCTTCTCTGGCCTGTCCCTTTGACGTATTTGTTCACCTAACGAGCCATATTCTCTAGAAGCTAGTTGACGAATTAATTCACTGAATAGGATTTTTTATACGTACATAAACATATAATCATATTGTAGTACCAGAGTTAATTCCATGTTACTACTTTCCAAAATATTCCGTATTCCGTTTTGTCCCGCAAGATCAGTGTCTCCTCCCCTAGCACCTTTGTATTTGCTTTTTTCGACCTAATAGAATAAGCATGGATAAAACCATAGAGGTGCATTAAGCGTTCGGTGTGAATTTTCAAACACGCGTTAAATAATTAAATAGTCAGACCTACTACACAGATAATATACCAAAGTTACAGCAACGAAAATTTTCCGAATACTGATCAGTAAACTACAATTTTCGTGAAAATGATCGCTTTTTTTCGAGCGTTCGTGCATGCTTTCTGGCATTTTAGATACGATGAACAGTGAAAAAATTCAGTAGCGGTATCCGACTATTATTTCATCTGATATCGAATACCGGCCATCTCTCCCACTGGGGCATCTATCCCGACTTTACCCTATACAACGTTTTTGGGGGATTAATTTTAATGCCAACAAGCCATCGAACGGATAATATTCGGTCAATTATATGTACATATGAAGATTGATTAACACCTTAATAACATGTTATATCAGTTTAATAATAAACCAAATCAATATATCGGTATTGGCGGATTAATCAAGATCAATTCATAAGATATTGAAATCGTAACAATAACCGATTATCAAATACCGTATATTATCACGATTGAAGATATTGAAGTGATCTACAAACAAGCACTACAAGGTTCGAAACAAACAAGATAATTCCAAGATATAAGGAAGTAGGATTGTAAGTTCAATTTGATAAGTACGATTAGCAATAAGCGATTCTAGATTCTATGCAATTTTTTATACTTTGATACATAACGATAAGCCGACGTGACATAATATCGATTCGATCACATCGGGTTTTCCCTGATATTCATCAGGGCTCTACTTGCATCATTACAATTATTGCTTCGAAAGAGTTTCACCTGACACGAAATCGTCCGTCGAAATCAAGATGCCTAAGACTTAGCTGCAAATAAAGATCCTTAGCTGCGTGCTGATTATTTGTATCACGAAATATTATTACGTTATCAGCTGATTATGAGGGCTATAAATCACATCGCAATCTTAGATAATAAATCAGTTGTTTGTCTAAAAGCCTAACATGAAAAAATTTCCATGAAAATTTCCGTCTTCAAAACGGAAAGGCGATCTGATTGTCTTCGAACGAGCAGCCTATCGATAACCAAATTTATTATATTGAATAGATCTATGATCTATAATCCATTCATATTCTTCATCCTTTTCCATCGTAGTACAATCGATGTTGATAAAAGAATGCTGAAAGTGAGCTGCGATAGAGAAATGACTTATTCATGATTTCACCAATATGCACATCGAGATATTTATTATACAAATGCATTAAACTATAATTTTCATGACTTAGAATAAGTCAACTTCATCTTCGGAGTTGCGTATAGCAGTACTCATATGATTAGAAAGGTCATGAGGTGCGTGTGAGTTATCATGTTGATAGCTGAACGCACGAAATAAAGTTACAGATCAACAGTTGCGAAGTAACTGTGTGTTGGTGAAGTATGTTAAAAAATTTTCTCCGCGTATCAATACGAGCAAATTATTATCCCGTATCAGAATCGAGTCAAGAATTAATGACAATTCGCTAACATGAAGAATTATTGGGTTGTCGTTATCAGCATTGTAATTATCACCAGGCAAGTCTGATGTGTCTTACGTAACTTAATCCCTTAGCTTATTCCCATATTATAACAAACCTTATTTTGTTTTCAGCGCCTCGTGTTGTGAAATTGTCAGTTTGACTTTTCCCGAAAGTATAAAAATCGGCGTCTCTACCGCATCTTATCAAACGGAAGGTGCCTGGAACGTTAGTGGTAAGGATACTCTTTTTTATTAAATCCAAATCTAAAATGAAGATTTTCCTTGTACCCATATTATACTGTGAAATTTCTCTTCAGACAAGGGAGAGAATGTTTGGGATTATTGGACCCACAATTATCCATCGCTCGTTGAGGACGGGAGCAACGGAGACGTTGCTTGCAATTCTTATCACAAATTTGAAGAGGACGTGCGACTGATTAAAGAATTAGGAGTAAGCTAACGATCAAGATATATTACTCTCTTAATTTTTATATCAATAATTAATTTTCAGTTCGATTTTTATCGATTTTCGATCAGCTGGTCACGAGTCTTACCAACTGGATTTCGAAACGTAATAAGCCAAGATGGGATACAGTATTATAAAAATTTGATCTCCGAATTACTGGCCAAAGATATACAACCCGTTGTAACATTATATCACTGGGATCATCCGCAAATAATCGAGCTCATGGGTGGGTGGACCAATGAGTTAATGGTAGACTGGTTTGTAGACTACGCAAGAATTATTTTTCAAGAATTGGGACCCAGCGTAAAAATATTCTCAACAATTAACGAGCCTAAAGTTTTCTGCCAACAAGGTTACAACGGTACCTCAAAAGCCCCAGGTCATTAATTAATCCTAATTACGGTATTCTCTGAAGTCATGAATTGAAAAACGGTGCTAGCCAGTTACTTTGAACATAGATACTTTGCTTCAGGCAAGGAATTACACAATCTGGGGATATATTTGTGTGGACATAACGTTCTGAAAGCTCATGCTAAGGTTTATCATATGTACGACGAAGAGTTTCGTCCAAGTCAGCAAGGACAAATTGGCATGGTACTTTCGGGAAGTTCTTATTTCCCAGTTGATTCCAGCGACGATATTTCCCCGGACACAGCCTTTCAGTTTGAGTGTGGCTGGTTTATGAACCCAATTTTTATCGGTGATTACCCGGAAATCATGAAAACCCGTATTGCCGAGATCAGCAAAGTCCAAGGCTTTGCTTCGTCACGATTACCACAATTTTCTCCTGAATGGATATCGTACATCAAGTATGTTTCTTCTTCTAATTTCAAGCCTTTCATATTTCTCTTATTTTATCTTAAAAATAAAAATCACTTTCGTCGATTCATAGCGGAACAGCTGACTACTTTGGACTAAATCATTATACAAGTAACATTGTCACTCCTGATCCTTCTGAAGAAATTGGAATATACAACAGCGATGAGGGTCTGATACACAGCTCAGATCCCAGCTGGCCTGTATCAGCATCTAATTGGCTATGGGTAATTCTTATATAAAATTCAAATTTGAATAATCGTTAAATACTCGGAGTTCTAAACGTTTGAAAATGCAAATCCAGGTTGTACCCATAGGATTTGGTAACGTACTTCGTAAGATAAAAAATGACTATGGTAACCCTCCAGTGTTCGTTCTTGAGAATGGCTACTCCGATGTAGGCGGATTGAATGATTATAATAGAATTGAATACTATTATTCTTACCTGAAAGAAATGCTCATTGCTGCGAAACGTGATGGCTGTAACGTTCAACGATACACGATATGGAGTATAATGGATAACTTTGAATGGAGTGTCGGTTACACGTATGTTTATCATTGCCATTGACTCCATTATGCATCGGTTATTATTTAACCCTGTCATATTATTCTCACCTTTACGTGTAGGAAGAAATTCGGAATCTTAAACGTTGACTTTGACAGCCCTGAGAGAAACAGAACAGCTAAACTTTCCGCAAGTTGGTGGAAAGAAGTGCTTCGAACTCGCAAGCTTCAGGAAGTCCCAACACACAACAGTGACCGGAATATTTTACCCTGGTCATGAACTTGTTGCCAATACTTTAGCGTCAGCGCAGTAATTCGGAAATATGATCTTGAGCTGTTGTTCAAAAGATCATTCGAGAAGAAGAGAAAAAACGATTTTTGCAGCGAAACGACTTCCAAGTTAATTCATGGACTATGGACTACTTTCACCTTTGTCTGATGTAGATACTACGATTCCCACAGATATTTCTTGAATCACTTGTTGTGAAGCAATCAAACCATTTTATTGTATCATTTATTTCGATCAAAATATATTTCTTCAGTCATTTAAATAATAATTCCTCACATTTGGGTGTTTTATCATATGTCAATTGATGACTTCTCAGTCACACAGCTCGGAAAAAAATGAATGAAAATAAAATAACATGCGATGTATGAGGTTGTATGAAGAAGTTGTTGGTAGTAATGAGCCTAAAGATTGACAGGTTTGACACACTATACCACATCAATTTGAAGTGTATCGTGTTCAAATGTAACCTTAGTCCAATTGACGAACATATCTGATAGCCACCTGATTGCTACTCGAAGATCGAGCCGAACAATGATTAAAAATCTTTGATATCATACCGATAAAAGTATCAAAAGTAGTGTGTGGCCCCAGTGGCGGTTATAAAAGCTTCGAATGTCATAACATTTTCGTCATTCAACAATAATTCACCTGTTTATCGATATCTTTTCGCATGCAGCCAGATGTTAATATCAGGCTTAGAAAAAATAAAAGAAAGGAGTACATAAACTTATCATGGAACATCTACGGATAATTGCAATCTGCTGTGTAATCTTTACAACGTAAGTTAATGTGACAATGTCCAATGAGACGAGCATATTATTATAATTTGGCAACTTCTATAGAGTTTCCCGATGTCAAGGCGTGAATCTTACTTTTCCCGAGGGTTTCATCATAGGAACTGCGACAGCGTCTCATCAAATCGAAGGGGCTTGGAATTCTAGCGGTAATTATTTATTTTACCTTCCGTATAATACATTCAAGGCAAATTATTATCTTGCAAACTATTATGTGATGCCGATCTTGCAGACAAGGGAGAAAACAGTTGGGATTATTTCACACACAATAAACCAGAATATATAACCGATGGGAGCAATGCGGACATTGCCTGTGACTCTTACAATAAATGGGAAGAAGACGTACAGTGGCTGGTTGATCTAGGGGTGAGTTGATACAGGCTCGGTAAGATCGACTAACTGAATTTATCTACATTGGTCATTTTTCAGGTTGACTTCTATCGGTTTTCGCTCAGCTGGTCACGCATCCTACCAACTGGTTTCGCGGATCAAGTTAGCGATGATGGAATTCAATATTACAAAAATTTGACCCAAGCACTACTGGCAAATAATATCACGCCTATCGTAACCATATACCACTGGGATCACCCCCAGATTCTTGAGGAAATGGGTGGATGGACCAATGAGATGATGGTGGAATGGTACGCAGACTTTGCGAGGATTGTCTTTACGGAATTAGGACCCTTGGTCAAGACCTTCATCACTATCAACGAACCTAGAATGCTTTGCACTGGATATAACGGCACCAGCAAAGCTCCAGGTATCAAAAATGCCACTTTTGTGTAATGAACATGAAGACTCTGAACAGTCTGTTCTAATCCCGACATTTTTATATAGGAAAGATTCTAGAAAATATGGGGCATTATCACTGTGTACATAACGCTTTGAAAGCTCATGCAACAGCGTATCACATCTACCACGAGGAATTCTATCCCACCCAACTAGGTGAAATAGGCTTATTAACACCTTGTACCGGCTGGGTGGAAGATGAACTCACGAATGAGACTGCCATTGATCAATTCTTTCAATTTAATTGTGGTTGGGTAATGCACCCTATTTATATCGGAGATTATCCGGAAATCATGAAGACGAGGATAGCCATGATCAGTGAACTTGAAGGTTGGCCCTTCTCACGTCTTCCAGAATTTTCAGAAGAGTGGATAGAGTACATCAAGTGAGTACGCAGTCAATAGTTTAGTTCACGAAAATACTGAGCCTTCATATCACACTAGACAAGAATATATCACCCTTGTAATCGCCTTGCAGAGGGACGTCAGACTTCTTTGGCCTCAATCACTACTCATCCAGTATACCCGTGCTTGACGCTGACGAAGAACTTGGCAATTATACCATCGACAGTGGTATAATTGAAGTGAAAGATGAGAATTGGCCGAAGGGCGCTTCTTCCTTCCTCTACGTAATTATCATGCAACACATCCTACGTCCTGAAGTTTCAGATCGTGATTCTGAACATAGTCAATTAATTTCAGGTCGTACCTGCTGGATTCGGCAATGTATTGCGAATGATCAGAGACCAGTATGACAATCCGCCATTGTATGTTTTTGAAAATGGATATTCTGATGAGGGTGAATTGCAAGATTACGATCGGATCAGCTATTATTATGAATACGTGACGGAGTTACTCCAAGCCATTGAAGATGGCTGCGACATTAAAGGATACACCGTTTGGACACTTATGGACAACTTTGAATGGAACGCTGGTTATACGTGAGTATATTGTTGGCCTCATTTCATCTCGATCAAATTTACAACGTTAAATTTTTATGTTCTCAACTTTCAGAGAAAAGTTCGGAATCATAAGCATAGACTTCGACAGTACGAATAGAACTAGAACAGCCAAGCTATCCACGTCCTGGTGGCAAGAAGTCCTTCGTACGCGTGAACTTCAAGACGTTCCGACAAATAATAGTTGAAGTTATGATCCGTCTCAATGACTACAAAACGCTTACAAAGCTGAAACTATTATCATCACAGAGATTTTATGAAGACTTGAAGCAACGATGAGCTTAAAAGATCTGTTCTATAAACAGCTCCACTGATTGCTCTAATCTCAGGCAGAGGCAGAGTGTTACATCTCTCTCATATGAACACACATTAGTTTATCATCGACGATTGATAAAATTATCATTTTTATGCAGACACATAGTGAATAAATACAGCTTTGACCATAACAACATCCTATGTGTACCGGTTCATCGAGTCTTATACCTATGATTTTACATTTGTATATATAAAACTGGTGAAATTATAGAGAAGGATGTTTTCCTTTCCCACTACATTTTGACTGTCGGTTCGAAGAATCTTATGACCTTTTCCGTGTAAAGTTAATTCTAGACACTACGAGCCAATGGTATATCTAGATTTGATGTGTAATTGAATTAAACGATGTAAATATACTTCAGTTATTTCGTATGCATGGCAACAGCCATCGAAACGATGAAGTACTCGATATTGGGAAAACACGTTTAGAATGTCAATAGGTACGCGTCCAATTTTAATCCAAGCTATTCCTAGTAAGTCTATTGCAATAAAAGCGACTTGTCCAAGTATGAGATTCCATATCTCATTGGTGAAAAGATACGATAAGATAAATAATGAAATCCGCGTATCCTTTCGTAAGATTGGTTCAATAAAACCAAAATGCAGTATGGATGAAAGTCAGTCTCATGGGGAAGACTGGGTGGCCTTAAGTAATGATGAAAATAACTAATAAAATCATAATACAGGGTGGAGGACATGAAAATGTTTTGAGGTGTAAGTATCGAGCTATTAACCGAGAATTCATTAATCCCTATGCGATTTGCTGCATCTTACATAATTTTCGAGCTAGCCATCCCTGACCATTGGATTTTTTGAGCTCAGAGATCTTATCTTATCTTCGATATCGTGATGTCAGAGTCATAAATCGAGTTATATAATCGAAGTGGTTATTATAAGAACGTTTCGATCCATAAGGAACAGGCTACTGTCTATCGAGGGTCCATGAAGGATCTACTCGGTAAACTTTCCTACACAAGATTATAATAATTTCATCATGAAACACCTCTGGATTAGTGCGATCTGCTGTATAACTTTGGCGGGGTAAGTCCTAACAGAATCCTATATTTCGAATATAATATTCTAATTTGAAAACTCCCTTAGAGTTTGTCAATCTCAGAACGTGAGTCTTAGTTTTCCCGAGAATTTCACCATAGGAGCTGCGACTGCATCCCATCAAATAGAAGGGGCTTGGAATGTTAGCGGTAACTATCTATGCCCATTCTGCTTTCCCGTTTGGGGAACAACGATGAATATTTGATTGAATGCGATTTATTAATTGAGAATTTCTTCAGACAAAGGAGAAAACATTTGGGATTGGTTCACGCATAATAAGCCAGAGTCTATAGTAGATGGAAGCAACGCGGACATTGCCTGTGACTCTTACAATAGATACGAAGAAGATGTGCAGTGGCTTTCCGATCTAGGGGTGAGTTCAATTATATCGATAATATCAATTCAATCAATTGACTCAAATTCGTTACGCGTTTAAACCTCAGGTCGATTTCTACCGGTTTTCACTGAGCTGGTCACGCATCCTACCAAATGGTTTCGCAGATAAAGTCAGCGAGGATGGGATCCAGTATTACAAAAATTTGATAGCAGCACTTCAGGCCAAGAATATCACCCCCGTAGTGACTTTGTATCATTGGGATCATCCCCAGATCCTTGAAGAGATGGGAGGATGGACCAACGAACTAATGGTAGACTGGTTCGCAGACTTCGCGAGAGTTGTCTTCACTGAATTGGGACCGATGGTCAAAACTTTTATCACTATTAACGAAATACCAGTTTTTTGCTATCAGGGCTACAACTATACCTGGAAAGCTCCAGGTAATGACACTATCAAATATGTTATTTGATAGAATTCAAACAAGATCCTCTCACAGTGAAATCCTTTTACAGGTAAGTCGTTAGAAAATATGGGACATTACATCTGTACACACAATGCTTTGAAAGCTCACGCGACTGCTTATCACATCTACTACGAAGAATTTCACCCAGCCCAGCAGGGTGAGGTAGGTATCTTGACAGATTGTTCTGGATGGGTCTCAGGAGAAAACACAACTGCCGCTTCGATCGAACAATTTTTCCAATTCGATTGTGGTTTTGTAATGCATCCCATCTACATTGGAGACTATCCGGAAATCGTGAAAGAAAGGATAGCAATGATCAGTGAACTAGAAGGTTGGCCCTTCTCACGCCTTCCAACATTCACTGAAGAATGGATAGCGTACATAAAGTTCGTATATGGTTAATCATTGAGTTTACGACTATACAAATCAGCTTAACACACTGGACAACCATTAACCCTGGTAATCGTAACTTTCAGAGGAACGGCTGATTTCTTTGGTCTGAATCACTACACCTCTGGTATGCCTATCATGGATCCTGACGAAGAACTTGGCATATACACGATCGACAGTGGCATAATTAATGTCGTAAATTCGAGTTGGTCGGTCGCCAGTTCGTCCTGGATATATGTAATTATCGATTAAACGACATCGCGTGAGCATATTAACTGCTTGAATTCCGAAATTTGAACAAATTTTTCCCACCTGCAGGTCGTGCCTGTTGGGTTTGGCAATATATTGCGTAAGATAAGAGACGAGTACGACAACCCACCGGTGTATGTATTCGAAAATGGATATTCTGATGATGGTGAATTGGAGGATTACGATCGAATCAGCTATTACTACGAATACTTGACGGAGTTACTCACAGTCGTCAATGAAGAGGGCTGTAACGTTCAAAAATACACGATTTGGTCACTCATGGACAATTTCGAATGGGAACGGGGTTACACGTGAGTGTAGTTTTATCCCGATTTTTTTTTTTTTGTTTAACTCAACGATGTTCGCAGTCTGACACTTCAATATTCTGCTCAACTTATAGAGAATATTTCGGAATCACAAGCGTCGACTTCAACAGTCCGAATAGAACAAGAACGGCCAAGCTGTCTACAACCTGGTGGCAAGACGTGCTTCGGACACGTACACTCCATGATGTTCCCACTGATGACAGTTAACGCTACCTGCAACAAGATGCCTAGGGTGTTAAATATTGAACATAGAAATCATGTAAATCTACTGTACCCTGGCTTATCCGTATACGAACTGTTGTGAAATATTTTGTACACAACAGTAGATAAATGGATATGTAAATGCACATTTAAACATTGAGCAATGTGTGTTTCACACTTAAAACCAGGTCTCATATTTCCATATTCCTTGTTCTACACTGATATCTTTATCTGTTTTTATTTTTCGACACCAATTTGATAGCGTTGATTTATAGCATTTCAAATATGGTCGCGATACTCGATAAAACTTCAAGCTAAGGTTCTTCACATACGCTGCAATATTACTTATACAAATATTACTTATACTTTTCCAAATATGTCAATGCACTGTTCAGATAGATAACGTATGTTGCTGCATACAATAATAGGCGCTGGGAAGAAATTCAGATGCCGTATCTTGTTGAGAAACAGAATAAGCGTAATTATTACGCCCCACCTCGTCTGGCTATTCGTAAACTTGTTAAGCGCTCCTATATCTGAGTCAATACTAGTATGACTCAAGAATTTTTTTCCTGTCACCGCAACGTGACATTCGACCTGCGATGATTAACATGACCTTTGATTGTAAATAAATCACATGCAATAAAAAGATGACATTATATCAAGTGCTAACGACCGAGTCAGATATGTTCAGTTGGTCAGGGGACTTCGTAAGTGATAGCAGACAAAATTCACATTCCACGATTGGGAAGAAATCTGCCTAATAGCTCTTAGTCCCAGTATCAAAAATAGAAATATCTATACTACCTCAAATGCACAGATTCCAAGTATATGTGAGACTAGATTATTGAAAGTGAAGAAACAAAACGAAATACACGTAATTAGAACGAAGAGCTTCATCATGGGCTTCACAACAGGCTGGAAGTTTGTGCTGTTTTCTTTGATGATTTCACAGTAAGTGTTACCTTTCATGAAGTAAATTTATACTGGAATTTCTAATCAACGAAACGTTGATCATAGTTTTCAATTTTATTCATCAGTGTCATCGGTGATTCAGACGACGACTATCTTACCTTTCCTGAAGGATTTCGTATCGGTGCTGGTGGAGCATCGTATCAAATCGAAGGTGCCTGGAATACCAGTGGTAATGATGATTTATTATGTAAAAGACATTACAGTGCTCTCTGAACTCGGCTGATCGTATAAAGGTCGTCGCCATCAATAATAAATTGCATCTCGTAATTATAGCAATAAAGCAACACGAGCGTTGTCTGTCACTCATATCATTATAAACTTACGTACTGTACGTTATTTATAATAAGAATGGATACCTTAAATTGAATTTAACAGACAAAGGTGAGAACTGTTGGGATCGGTATACGCACATGAATCCATCACGTATCAAAGACCACAGCAACGGCGACATTGCTTGCGATTCATACCATAAATACGAGGAGGATGTTCAATGGGTGAAAAAAATTGGTGTAAGTTCATTAATACGTGCAGGATATTCTCATACCTCCTTCACATACTAGGAATTGCTACTCTTGCTAATTGTCAAACGAATCTCTCATTTAGCTCGATCATTACCGACTATCGCTGAGCTGGTCTCGAATCTTGCCAACTGGATTTGCAAACAAAATCAGTAAGGATGGAATTCGTTATTATAAAAATCTGATCGATGAACTACGTCGCAATGGCATTGAACCAATTGTTACTATCTATCACTGGGACCATCCTCAGATTATCGAAGATCTAGGCGGTTGGACTAACAGCTTGATTGTCAAGTGGTTCGGGGACTACGCTAGGATTGTTTTTAGAGAGCTTGGACCCAAAGTGAAAATATTCACGACGGTAAACGAGCCAGCTTCATTTTGCAGAGAAGGCTATGACTCCAATTTTAAAGCTCCAGGTATATCATGAATCAACATTCACATTCTCAGCGATTGCTTGAATGAACGCTAAGCACGAAAAAATTATAAAGTCGCATACTGAAATGTAGAATCTCTCGACTAGATCATTTCTCAATAATTGTATCGCAAATTGTGCATGCAGTTAGTCTGGTCACGTTATTCCTTTCGTTTTATATCATCAATAATCACGAAAATTCTCATCTTCTCTATAAATTATTCAGGTAAAATGACGGCGCCTGTCGGAGGTTTGCTTTGTGGACACAACGTACTAAAAGCTCATGCTAGAGCATATCACATTTATGACAGAGAATTTCGGCCCACGCAAAACGGTAAAATCGGAATGGCGATACCCTGCAGTGGACAAAAGGCGAAGATACCAGGCGACAATTTATCAGTTGACACGAGTTTTCAATTCAGCTGTGGATGGATGGCACATCCAATTTTCTCCACGGACGGTGATTATCCTGAAATTATGAAACTCAGAATCGCCCGCAACAGCAAAGCCGAAGGTTACCCTAGATCACGACTTCCAACGTTTTCCAAAAAGTGGATCGAATACATTAAGTAAGCTTCGATGAACCCGAACAAGGCCCTGTTTTTTTTCTATGTACTTTTATTAAAAAAATTATTTTTCGTTTGGCAGAGGAACATCCGATTATTTCGGACTGAATCACTACACAACTGTGCTTGTGGAACCTGGCCCGCCAGATAAGGCAGACATTTATTTCTTGGACTCTGGTCTGGTGGCAAGTGTGGACCCAAGCTGGCCTCAGACAGGAAGTGATTGGCTCAGGGTTATTATCCAATAAATGTTGAATTTTTTTGCCGAAAAACTCGATAAAATTTTCGCTAAGTTGAAACACCTGAACCTTGTCCGTTGTTTCTAGGTAACGCCATTCGGTTTTGGAGATCTCCTCAGGAAGATTAAGGAGGAATACAACAACCCTCTTGTCTACGTACTAGAAAACGGCGTATCAGATGTGGGCACACTTACCGATCATCAGAGGATCGATTACTTTTACGCGTACTTGAAGGAACTCATTACAGCAGTTAAACGAGATGGATGTAACGTGTCATCTTACACATTGTGGAGTCTTCTCGACAATTTTGAATGGAGTCGTGGATACGGGTGAGCAAATGAACACAAAGCTTTAATATGAGAATGGAGGTGGCATCTAAAATTTATATTTCAGAGAACGATTTGGGATTTTACACGTCGACTTCAAGAATCCAGCCAGAACCAGGACTCCCAAATTGTCCGTGGACTGGTGGAAAAAAGTCATCAAAACTCGTAAACTTCAGCCTAACATTGTAAAACCATGAGAAAATCTCGACGGCGCCTCTATATCGAAGAAAGTAATGTTAATGTGATAATTAGTTTCGAAGCTTCCTGTTTCCGGTTTCATCTTTGCTTTTAGGCTGGGGCCGAATGTATAGCAAAAAATGAAAAAAATTGAGAAAAAAAATGGAAAAAGCAAAGCTACAGTATATTTGCTATTGTTTTTTATACGTAGCTATATTTCATTCTCTTTCATCTTTTCTCAATAATAATTTTTGGAGACTTACTTACAGAGTGTGAATAAATCACTTCATCAATCTACCTAATTCCTTGCGATTAATATGGGTATCTTACCAATCATTCACTCCATGTTTAATGTTAATCATAATCCTCATGATGTAGGTACGGTGGCATTTAGAAATCGGTTTACGCCTATGACGAGATTGCAAGGCAATTAGTATCACATTCGTCTAATCTATCAAAGCTTGACGATAATTCTTCGCAGATCTACTCGTATAATTTATATCAGTGTCCAACGATTTTACCTTCACTAAAGCAGATACTAGTTACCGCATATGTACTCAGCTTGCCCACAATTTGTTCGATTCTTTCAATATAGATAGCGCTCGCAGGTGGATATGCACACAGCAATTACAAAGGTACACATTGACACTATGATTGGGAAAGTAGATACACAAGATGCCTATACTACCGCTAGTGAAAGTCTGAGTTTTTCTCCTGAAATTCATTTTTAAACTATAGGCATCACGTAAAACTCGTAGTTAACAACAAGTTGCAATCCCACATTTCTACAAGTAAGACGTATTTTTCACTGCAGATAGGTTCTGATTTTATAAAAACTGTAGCGAGGTAAGTGATCTCAATATTGTACCTAATGTGCCTGAAAGAGAGTGCATCTTTTTTCGTTATTATAATTTTGCTCTATTCGTTCAATTTAAAGATGTGACAAAATTTTGATCACTGATTGAGCCATGTAACCATCTCTATCTACTGGTTCAGATTCGGTCCTTCTACGAATTCTATATTTTTAGGAAAATTTAATCAAACTCGAGAACGTGTCCCAGTGCGATTAGTACACGAAATACTGTGATCGGGAGATCATATTGACACAAACAAAAAAAAAGAGCCGTATGTTCATCGTTTACTTAACATATTAGTCGCGAGAACTCTTCACGAAAAGCTTGACGACATTGCGGATTTTCATCTTGCTTGATTGTACTTGGTCTTTCATCAGTGGATGAAAAATAGTCAATGGAAGTGAATGAATAATTTTGAGGCTCATGAACAAACATTTTATCATCAGACATGTCAACATATGATCGAGCAACGTGAATGAAGAAGTGTGTATGCGCTTTTACGTGATAAATGGACAAGCAGATGATTGATGGACACGGACTTCAGGTTCACTGATCTTAGAATAGTCCTGGTGATGTCTGCATTACGAAAGAGAACGGGGTGTGTTAAGGCATTCTCCATAAGTCCTCTGAAATTTTTAATTTTTTAATTGATGAGATCTTATGTAGTAATAAACAATGTGATCGATTGCAAATTTGTTGTATTCTCTAAACGGATGAACACGGTTTAATTTCACATCGATCTGATCCCCCTCAATATCACCGACTACGCATTTTTATCAATGATGATATCGACAAGCCATTCGAACTTGGATAGGTTGAAAAGTTCATTAATCAGACTTACGTCTGAAATCCATATCGAATATCTTATCTAATCTATTGCGTACTATTCCATGTACAAGGTGGTAGAAATCGACGGGAATATTTTTTGTCCTGCATAGGTACGGTCGTACGTATAGGTACTCTATTTAATTCGATCTATTCGCTTCCTACTCTAAAATTAAGATTCCGAATATTCTATATCCTCATTGGAAACCCAGAATACTTTAAGAAATAGGAAGCAAATAACGTTACTCATAAATCTAGGTATAAATCAGTAAAAATAAACCTTCAGTCAAATCCCTTGATGCATAGGTACCTACTCTGTCCTAACATTTGGCGACCAACTATATTCTTCATTATTATTATTATTATTATTATTTCATCATTATTATGGCTGTGTTGCGACTTTCAAAATGATCCACGGTAAATTTAAAAACTACCCTTGACCATTCGTCCTAGGAACCTAATATTTAAACAATTCTAACTTCAAACCCCAAGATTCCTACTACTAGAATCCCTTACCATACTTCTGTAAGTATTCATAACCATTGCCTCACTTGTGAGAATGGTTAGTTACCATACTTATGGTACGAGACCTCAGAAGTCCGCGATAAGTCAATCGACCTATACCAGTATGATAACGCTCCCGATATTTATTCCCTCTGGGTAGAAAGATATCCAACTGTATCACAAGCGTATCGGCCGACTTTCCGTTTAACGCTGTTCTCCGATTGGTCCAAACGGCGTATACCACCCGCGAAACGATTCGATAAGTTTCTAGAATCAGGGTCCTGGAAATGAGTTGATCTTGACACACGTTAGAAGATTACATTATCTTCGTGTAATTTCGGATATTATATACCAGATAATACGCGCGATATTGAATTCTAATCGTGGATTGATTACTTCATAAGGAAATAATACTGGCCCCCTTGACGTGTAAACAATAATTCGATACCATTGGAACAGAGAAGACCTAACTCTCTGGAAACATAAGGTAGGTAAGCGAATTTACAACATTGACACATCGTGATATAGAA
The DNA here is from genome assembly GCA_963992785.1 of Tenthredo livida. Lineage (NCBI taxonomy): Eukaryota > Metazoa > Arthropoda > Insecta > Hymenoptera > Tenthredinidae > Tenthredo > Tenthredo livida. The sequence goes on along the minus strand of OZ023071.1, from coordinate 2,465,272 downwards.
TTACGTGTGCCACACAAGAAATGTAGTTCTGTGTTATACGTGTTAAAAAAATAATGATAACTTCAGTAACAGTGGCTCAAATGATGTGAATAATTGAATAGTTCGTATCTCACTGCAGCCAATGATCATTGGACAGTCAATATCAGTCCATATGAAATAAAGTACAAAACCTATCCGATCTACGTAATGTGTTGAAGGACAAGCCTGATAGAGTGAATTTATAATCATTTTCCATATGGTTCCATATGTTTAGTCTCGAAACATGGCGAATCCGAAACACACGGTGTTTCCTGAAGGTTTTAAATTGGGCGTTGGGACAGCCTCGTATCAGATAGAAGGTGGTTGGAATGAAGGGGGTAAGTAGAATTACTCCTGAACCCATTATCTCTTATTTTCAGACCCCAAGAAAAAGAGAGAGGCAACAAATCATAGAATATCACCTGACTTCCTGTTAGCTACCTTCATTGTTGGAACCATCTTTTAGTATGCAGTTCATCGCTTGTTTGAGGTGTACTTTTTGCAATAAAGAAAAATAACTCACTACTCTGAGATGGATAGTGATGATTTCGCAATGAACATTCTGATATCAGTCTTACATACGTCCGTCGCTTCGGCGGAGACTCACCCACATGATTATGACGAACGTTAATGACCGACTTTTGTAAAGATATCACTTTATCGGACGACGCCGAAGCATAAAAATGTTAATAATTCTCTTTTATGATATGGTAGCTGAACCTGAGCATGGGTGTATATATACGCTAGTTATTTCACACCAAGCGATGTATGAATGACTCTATAAACTTTCCGCGACTTTTACCAGGTGCCACATACACGACATACAAGCGTAATTGCATATCTTTAAGCGTTGGAACTTGAATATTCATGAAGTGAGACGTCATTAAAGTTGTGGAAGAAGTTCTAAAAATCGAAGAAACAAGCTCGTATAATAAAATACTCTTGTCTCTGATTCTCTTCGTCCTATGCAAAATAGCTCTTGTGCAAATTTCCGAAAACTTGATGTAGCGACTAATTAAACTGCACTGTCAGAAATGTTCAGTCACTCACCGTTACTAGCCACCATCCCGTAGCCAATTCTGAATTGTGTCAGGCAGTTCGACTTGAAACTATTCAGATTCATTCCTTTGTGTGGCATTGAGTGAACACCAATTCTTAGGGAAATCATAATTGAATCATGATGATCGTTTAGCCAGCAAAAGCATTGGCAGAAAATTGACCCAATTTTGTTAATCTGTGCCATCTATGTACATATATGTTTCGGGAAACTTCCAATTCTAGGAAAAGGAGAAAACATTTGGGACCATATGACTCACAATTATCCAGAGGGTGTTAGGAATCAGGATAATGGTGACATCGCTTGCGATTCGTACCACAAATATGAGGAAGACATAAGCATGATAAATCATCTTGGGGTACGGATAAGTGGACGAAACATCCCTCAAAATAAATCTAAACGAAATTCTATATAAACTATGAGCTATCAAACCTAATTAAACCATATTTCCTATAAACCTTTTGCTTCTGCAAAAAAATATTATTATTCGTCGTTAATTTTTACGGTGCTTTAATTCAGGCGGATTTCTATCGCTTCTCCATCTCTTGGTCACGTATTTTGCCGACAGGATTTGCGAATGTAATCAATCCAGATGGGATTCGATATTATAATAATCTAATTGACGGACTGATTGCTCGGGGTATTGAGCCTTGGATAACGATGTTCCATTGGGATCTACCGCAACCTTTACAAGAACTGGGAGGCTTCCAAAACGAAGTCTTGATCGACTGTTTCGTAGATTACGCGCGAGTATTGTTTGAGAATTTCGGTGACAGGGTGGGTAGATTAGTTCCCATGATTCGCATGAATTTGTTCAGAATAAATGAACCTTTAATTGACGAATATAATTCTCAGGTAAAAACTTGGTTCACTTTCAACGAGCCCTGGGTTATTACCGAACTGGGTTACGGAGGAAACGCTTTGGCACCGCGCGTCAATTCGCCTGGCATTGGACCTTACCTATCAGCTCAAACAATCCTCAAGGCTCACGCAAAGACTTATCACTTGTACAATGACAGTTTCAGAAGCGAGCAAAAAGGTAGGAATATGTAATTACACGGTCTTCAATACATCCAACAAGCACATTGAAGTGAAATATATCATTTCCAGTTTTGTCCTGAAAAATCATTGTTCACAGATTCGTCTTATTAAACGCTCATGATAGTTTAATCACCTTCTGCTGGAATAATGAGAAGCCAAATTTCTGGGATTTTATAACTAATGATAAATATTGCTGCTCTGTTTGAAGCAAATGTTTTTGTTCGTTGATCAGGTCGTATAACAATAGTTATCCACTGGTTCGGATTCGTTCCTGGTCCAAATGCCCCTGAGGATGCAGCTCTGGCCGAAAAAGCGCTACAGTTCAAGTTCGGATGGTTTGCTCATCCGATATTTAGCAAGGAGGGTGACTATCCTCAGATTATGAAGGATACCATAGCCGAGAAGAGTGCTCAGCAGGGATTCCCAAGATCTCGACTTCCCGAGCTGAGCAAATATTGGATAGACTTGATCAGGGGATCCGCTGATTTCATGGCGGTAAACACGTATACGGCTATAGTCGTCATTCCTAATCCAGGCACCATAAATCCTTCATGGGAGAACGACATTGGCATGAGAATATCTAACGACGATTTAGGTTGGCCGGAATCTGGGTGTCATTGGCTAAAGGTAATTTATACAAAATTGAATAAGGATCAAAATTTCAAAGATCTTCTCGATACTTGACCTAACAAAAGGAACTCCTGAGTTGAATTTTGAAACAACTTCTTTTTCATCAAATTTATCCAGGAAAATCCAATTGAATTCGGCAACTTATTTCGATGGATTAAAGAAGAATACGGTGATCACGAGATCGTAATAACAGAAAATGGTTGGGCTGATGATAATTCCCAGAAGCTAGATGACTCGGAACGAGTACGGTATCTTCATCGTTACCTGACCGAATTGCTCAAGGCAGTTCATGAGGATAAGATAAATATAACTGGCTACGCTTACTGGAGCCTAATGGATAATTTCGAATGGACAGATGGATACGGGTGAGTTCAGTTTTTGCTCTGCACTTAATCAATGATTTGACTGAAATTGTTGTTCACCCTATTAAAAAAACCATTTCTCCTTCACAGGACGAGGTTTGGATTGTATTACGTGGATTTCGCAGATCCAGCCAGACCACGTACGTTGAAATCATCAGGAGAATACTTTCGCGAGTTGACATCTAAACGTAGGTTGCCGGACAACATCAACGAAGAACTTTTTGCTAAGGACAAGCGATATGCACCAAAGTACAATCGGAATCCAGAAAGACACGGTTTGCCACTATTCTGTGCACCCATAGATTAGGTCAGAAGTATATGAAGAAATACACGAGATATTCGCCCCTGACTTTTACACGGAAACTATATTGATTATGCGATGTATTTAAGGTGCTGGTTGAATGATATGGGATTAAGCTCTACGCCTTTACGGCTTTTTATTCATCCTCACTATTTTCCAGCGATTTTATATTTCAACGAGAGAAAAAATGTGATAGATTTGGTGGAATGATACTGAAAAGGATATTTCTGATGTTACGGATACTGTGAGAATAAATTGTATAATCCCTGTCCATTGATCCTACACAGCATCAGGAAAAAGTTTCAAAATTTGTCCATGGATCGGTGTGTGTATCGCTAAAAATTTCCGAGGGTAGTTAGCCTCAGCCTGATTCAATTCGCCGTCTTGTCCGAAGTTTGTTACGTTCGTTCGGAATACAAAAGAAAAGGGTAGGCACCCGGTAACGTCATTAGCCATCCTCCGGTAAAGTGATTACCGTGTCCATCCAAACGAAAGCAAAGAGTTACTCCAATGCGGAGGACTTTCTTCGACTCAGAAGGGTCAACGAACCGTGCAAAACTCTTCATCGAATCTATCTATATTTTTCTTTATTGGTTTAAAAGTTAGAGTGGGTATTTCTATATCCTACAAGAGCTCATCAAGTATAGAGACGTTGGTATGTGCGAATCGAAACCTATATTATTGTCAGTAAAATTAAATTTAGTTTTGTGAAGAACTAAATCTACTGCTTCAGTCCTTTTGGCACTTCGAATTGAATGTTACTGTTGCACTTTTCAGAATGAGATAAAAATCTGTTTATATTTGTAACATCGTTTGTAACTCACTGATACGAACTTGTGCTGTGAGTGACACGTAAGTGACAGATTCGCTTTATACCTCGCTTTGCGTAAGAGAACAAGTATCGTATATATATGTATATGCACTATTCGCATAGAGAACTCCAAACAGCCGGCGAAGAGGTTCTCGTATAAATCAAACCGAGCTCTATATGCAGCAACTACGGGCTCAAATACACGTGAAGCTTCGTGGAATATCGATGCGAAATGTTCTCGAGAAGAGGGAACGTTTTGTCTATATGGGTATATGTATAATACAGTCACGTATAAAGTGGAAAATTTGAAAAACGTTGTTTTTCTAAATCGCGTGAAAATTCGAAACGGGTTAAACCTTTGAGAAAATTTTGCAATTGCGTTGATATTATAAAAACAACTTTGAGAATAAGCTTTGATTTGAAAGAAGTAAAAAATGACTGACAATTTCTATCAAATGAGGAGACGCATTCGTAGTGAAAAATTTTCTGATTCGCATCGCTATGGATCTACTTGGACTTGGTACTTAACAATGTCTTACCCTCATATGCGGAGAAATAAAAGATCGAGGCTTACTTTTTCCTGATTTATTGCACGAACTTCATTATTTTTTCTCTCTCACGGGTCTAGTAAGCAATTTGCCCGCAAATTTTAGCGAAGCTACGAAAAACGGGATGGGATTTACTTTTATCACTCTCCGCGGGCTTCGCAATATCTACCTATTACTTGGTCTCGCCGCAGTCTTCTTTCGCGCCTTACGTATATCATGGTCCTCCTCCTCCTCCTCGTCCTCCTCGTCCTCTTTTTCTGTCTTCTTCTCCCCACCCCTTGCAGACATCCCTCTTTTTAAACAACCCTCGGAAAGCTCTCGCGCGTACTAATACCTCAAGGTTTGGAATATATCTCGTCTCTCGTCTCTCGCCTCGTTCGATGACATTTCTAATTTAAATAACGATTCACAGGTGTGACAAGAGTGTCGACATTGCGATAGACGTCGAAATGAAACCTTTAATACGTTTCGGCTTCGTTCTAGTACCTCACCTTGTCCAATTTCGTCGAATTCCTTTGCCTTTTGCTCCGTCTGTTTGGCAAACGTTTGGAATTTTCGATGGAAACTTCTCGATTGGAAAAGCACCGCATTAGCGCGCTCTCCCATATTACTATAGAATTTCAACTCTTCCGATCAAACCATGCGATTATCCCAATATCCTCCTCGTCGCTTTTCCGACGACTAATGCACCGGGATTCAGAGAATTTACCTTGGACCTCTGTCCCAGCATTCCGTGCCTGCGTCTATTCGCGTGCATCGCTTTCGTACTACTATACATGAAGTCCTTGTCTTTCCCTTGCAGAAATTATATGCAAAATTCCTAGAATAGCTTCTTTCACTGGGAAAACAATTCCTTAGATTACCCGAATAATTTTCTTCTCAATTATATTATATATATATATATACACGGAAAGATTTTCACCAGACTGGTTACGGTTCTGCACACGACTCAGTCGGGTGCTAGCGAAAAATAGCGAATTCTCGTGCAGCACCACACTGAATACTGTTTAGAACACGAACCATTCGTGTGCGCACATGACTCATTCATGTGCGCACACGAATGAGTCGTGTTCTAAACAGTACTCAGTGTGGTGCTGCACCAGAATTCGCTATGTTTCGCTAGCACCCGACTGAGTCGTGTGCAGAACCGTAACCAGTCTGGTGAAAATCTTTCCGTGTATATACTGGAGGAGGTCGAGTTATTTTAAAAAAAATTAACTTCAAACGAGTTTAACTATTGAAAAATTATCTCTAGTTCAAATTTAATTAACTCGTTAATTTCAAATATTTCTGAAGAATGTCTCGATGATATTAGGTAAGTATAGAAGAATATCGGTTTAAAGATCGAGACGTGCTTAAAATGATATAAATTTACTACCAGAAAAATTGTTGAAGCTGGTGAATTCTTCGGGGATTTATAACGCCTTAGCACGAAATATAAGAGCCGATCGGAATGCCATTTATCGAGAAAAAAAGATCTCGACTTTGAATGATTATTATAGCCTCTGTTATAATTACAGCCCAACGTTAATCACGGAACAGTAAATTGAGGGAACATTTTTCGAGGGCGATTATAAGATATCACAATCCCTTATGTCGGGAACAATACAAGTATTACTTACAGATTTCGCGGTTCAATAAGAAATGGTATCGGAAATCAAATACATTTCTCTACTCCGAACCCTATAGCGTTGCCTCAGGGCGAACCTCTAAATGCTGTATAGCCCTCTAGCCCTTCGATCTTAGTATCACATATGTTGTGTAACTTATGTAGCATTATACGACAGAAGTTATACGATCTATAATAAAAGATATAACTTATGTCTTATTCGCGAAAAAATGATAGAAAAATGCGATAGAAGAAGACTGCGGTGACCCGATTCACCTTTAATTTTCATCATTTATACAGATGTAAAGTTTATTACTTAATTAGTTACTTATTCATTCACCATCTCATGAATTTGTGTATTATCTAATTCTACAAAGAAATCTTAAGAGGCTATGTATTATCGGTGAACACCGATCTGTTCAATCAACGGGACGCATTAAACCGATATTTCGTGACGTGTAAGAAAATTGTACAATAACGGAGACAGACTATTGCGAAGTCTTAGCTAGAATTATTTTTTGTCAACTGAGAATATAATTCTTTTGGTTCGTCAGCCAAGGAAATTTTCCACCAATAATCGTGAATTGAATCAAATTTGCGATATTTATACAGCTGTTGAAATTTGGTTCGTCATCTAACAGCTAACTGGATAAATACACATGGCCATATAAGCTTCGATATAAAAATGTGGCTATATATGTACTGTCTTGAAAAATTTTAGAATATAATTTTTTCTCTTGGCGGAACAAGCAGCTGTGTCTACTTGCTCGAAAGACTGTTCAGATACCATGATGTCTATTAAAAATTTTAAAATCGGAAATTTGAATATTCAATCAATTTTGAAAGTCAAATAACCTTCTGTTTCTTATTGACTAACACTGTTCTGTACACGTTGATGATAGTAAGTAGAAATTTGTAAAAAATCAACATTATTAGACCTCAAATTATGGTGGATACGACAGATATGAAAGCAATCAAATCCATGTCCTGTCGACGGTACCAAGGCTCGTCGGCTATGCTGGAATGCAAGTGTGGGGCACCCTTATGACGGATCACATGCTCCAACCACCAAATTGCATTGTCCAGTAGATCATGGGAATTGTCTTTCAATAACGTACGCAAGTACATCATGTTTTCCTTGTAGCTGAAATATTGGAAAGCACGATATCCCATAATGAGGAATTTGTATCACTGCAATTACTAAACGGAAATTGTTAACTCGGTGTGAATAACGTCACCTCTTGTCAGTTGCGACAGTGAGAATCGCGCCTTCGAGATCTTTTCTGTGTATCGTAGACAATGCCAATTTTTTTCCAACGCCAAGTGAAATCAGCTTATCAATTTGCATTCTTTGATCGGCCCAAGTTGGAATCCCAACGATTGGAACTCCATTTGATACGACCTCCTCCGTGCTCTGGAGACCCCCTTGGTACACGAAAACCTTCATATTGGGATGCGCTGAATGAAGGTTAATACATATTCGAAAATTAGCTTGGGCATTCAGCAGTTATTTCAACGTTCGTCAGTTTACCGCATAGGTCAGTTTAATTAGATCGTATGGCACAAAGATGGTAGTTTTTAAGGGTTTCGGTATTGAATGTCGGCTTACCTAACACATCTTGTTGTGGGACCCATTTCATTATGTGGACATTGTCCGGTTTGCCAGGAAGTATTTGGTCTTCAAATTTCCATAGGACTTTGTATGGCAGCCTCGAAAATGCAGCTATGATTTCATTCCGTGTTGCGTTTGGCAACATGCTGCTTTTCATATTTGATCCGAGGCTCATGTACACAAAACCTTGAGTAGCTTCGTCCAAGAATGTCCGAAGTTTCTATGAATGAATTAGAAGAAACCGCGGTATAAGATTTTCGGATATTCTAAAAATATTTCCTCAGAACTTAAACTCTCAAGGAGCTTAAGTAATAAAAGGAGAAGAAATCTCTGCCTTTATTACTATTATCAACGAGGTTGACCATCCGTGTAAATTTTGCCCACATTTTTGGCATCCAATATAAATTTTTTCGAGATTTTTCGTGATCTGAATCTGATTTGAAATTGGAAGAATTCTCATTCGAAATTACCTCGGGCAGTGGTTTTATTTCCTTCGACAAGTGAAAACCATTGATTCCAATAATTTTTGGAAGATTCGGCTTGACATAGGAAATCGCAGTTTGTTGATTGGCTAGGACCAAACTAATGTTTTTTTCCAATTCACTGAGATCAGGAATGTCATCTCCAAAGTATTTCCTCGCGATTGCTGCTTGTGAAGGTGTGAAGACGTTTTTGTAAAAGTAGATATATTGCCAAAAATTTATGAAGTTATCTAGCCTCTGGTAAAAAGATAACGATTCAGACTCCGTGTAAAGGTCCCAATTCGAAGGATGTGATGTCATTATTGGATTGCCTAGCGTGTATTGAACATTCAGAGAGAGCCCCATCGGTGACAACCCTTCGAAAAATAGAATTCAAGTTACGAATCACATTGACCGTCATTCGCGTTTAGAAATTTGTAAAAAATGACTAAATAACGAAATGAACGAAGCCTGCGAAGAATGATTTGTCTTGTTTTCTTACCTATGATTGGTGCATTGAACCGTTTACCCAAAGGCAATAAGGCAGGCCAATATAACAATTCTAGCAATATCAAGTCAAACTTTTCATTACTATCGGAAACGTATAGTTTCCTCAATTCTGGATGTTCGAGGATTTGCTGTGTTTGAGGATTCAGCTCGCCCATCAATTTCGGAAAAAACTTCAGCCAGTGATGCGTGTCTGGAGCCTCTTTCGAATTATAATCATAGAGAGTGTGGACGTCGATTTCGGTATAATTTTTCAAAGCTGGATCATTGATGGGATCTGTTGTCACAACGACAAGCTCGTGTCCTCGTTTGTTCAAAGCTAAAGTCAATCCGCGAAATACGATTTGATGACTTATCGAAGGTCTGGGACATATGGACAATATTCTAGAGCAATTTCCGTATTCCACCAGACTCACGAGACAAATAACGACAGTTATTGCGTACTGCCACGACATGGTGCAAACAGACACTACACCAAAAAACTAGTCAAAGAATCCGCTATCTTCTAAGTTTTATCACTACGATCAGTACGCAGTTGGGACTTTGACAACTTGCCTATTACTGTTTGATTATGAAATGACATGGCTCTGTATAAACTTAAGCTAAGGCCATCTCATATATTCTGTTCGCACGTTGTACATGTAATGTGATAGCGCCGTGCCTTCCCCTGGGGCACCTGGCGCAGGTTGAAGGAAACCGCCTTTTTCAATACAAATATAATGATAATAATAATCCATTTATCACATTATGGGACTGGGTCCCGTTGAATGATAGAGAAATATATACCCATATAACATAGGGAGATATAAACATCAGGGCCGGATTAGGACTTCCCTGGGCCCAGGGCGACTCAACTCAAGTCGAATGAGCGCTTGCAGTTTTCATTTTATTCATCTTCTCGTGCATGGACATCCTAAACTATGTATCATCCAATGAAAGGGCAGAAAAAAATTAAGAGCGATGAGAATTCCATATCTATCCGTGAACATCCGTTGAAAAAGAAGATTCTTCATGCGTTCATACATTAGTTATACACATACATTATAAAATCAAAATCTCAAATTAAATATTGTGAATTGAAAAAAAAAAAAAATTAAATATTGATAATTTTATTTTTTATGTTTGAACCTACACATCAAGAATTTTCAGAGGTTTCGAACATTGCTTCAGCAGGCTTATCGTCGCCAAAAATAGATGGCCTACTTTTTTGATAAGACATATTTGCGTCCAACGAAGCACAGTTGTGGTATCAGAATATATTCGGAGAAGCATCTACTAAAATTCGGGAGCAGACTGGTATAATACATAAACTAAAATTCAAGAGAACGATACAGGTAGGTATGAACACTTCATTGTATCATTGTTTGTAACTGTATATGGGCAGGTCCACCAATTATCTGTAAACGATCCGGGGTCAAAATTTCGATTTGTCTGCAATTTTGATACATATGTCATAGTGTGCACTACTAATAGTATTTGAAACACAATACAATTGTATTTGTGTTAGATTGACACTGCAAAGTGTTAAATATTTAACACAAAAATTTGAACACAAGCTTTGTGTTAAAAATGACGCAGCAATTTTTACTGTGTATTTTTACATACTATAAAGTAAGGCCACTGCACCCAGCAAACCAATACATAACTGATACATCATTGTCAGGGCACATCTAGAGATCCAAGTTATATAACACGGTTACATAAATTATACATACCATATCTCCAAATCCCAATGTACAGTATACATAGCACAAAATATATGAATGATATATATCATTTAGAGCGCTCTCAGAGAACAAAGACACATAATATTGTTACATACGCGAGACGTAACATATCTTTCATCCTGCGATGTACCGCGTACATAATCTTACACCCGTCGGTAGTATATCATACATTCACAGCATCAATGATACATAACATCATTACATCTCCGCGACGTAAGATATCTTTAATCCTGCGACGTATCGGGCATATAATCTCAGACCGATCTATGGTACATAACATTCAGAGCATCAAAGATACGTAACATCGTTACATCTCCGCGACGAAACATATCTTTGATCCTCCGACGTACCGCATACATAATCCTAGACCCGTCGGTATGTATCTGCTGGAAATAATTTCTGAAACGTATGTAAGTACCTAACATGATAGTACGCATCAATCCAGTCCTGGATTTGCCAATAGGCCGTACAGGCGGCGGCCTAGGGGCGGCAGATTTTAGGGGGCGGCGGACGCTCGCTAGCTTCGGTGAGACTTGCAAGTTCGTGCGCAATTATGAACGTAATACTCAATAGGGTGGTCCTTATGAGGGGTGTTTTTGAAATTTTCTGCGGACAAGGTGGAAAAAGTTTGCGAATAAATTTTTAAAAAAGTACGCAAAAGTTGAAGTCTGTAGGTCAACTGAAAGTACTGCCCACAGGGCAGTGAATTTTCCCATTCAAGGATGAACTGGCGCTCCTAGCATGTAGAAGGTGAAACGCAGGGGAGGGCTGTGCTGAACATGAAAATGTTTCCTCTCTAACTTAATTATTTGACCATATTTGATGATTTCTATGATCGAATTAATTTTTTTGAAACATGTTTATTTTTCTACAGAAGTTTTGAAATTTTTAGTCATTTTATGTCATTCAATCGTTGAAGTATTTCTTCGTATTTAATTTATTTCATGAATTATCAATATAGTTGTGTCTCGTCTATAGCTGTCATTCACTTGGTGATAACATTTACTGCAAAGTAGGGAGTGTGCCTACTCACTCGGAGAACTGTTCAGATACCACGATTGCTATTAAAAATCGGATTTATGAATATTGAATCAATTTTGGAAGTCAAATGATCTTCTGTTTCCCATTGGCTAACACTGTTCTGTACACGTTGATGATACTCAGTAGAGATTTGTAAGAAATGAACATTATTAGACCTAAAATTATGGTGGATACGACAGATATGAAAGCAATCAAATCCATGTCCTGTCGACGGTACCAAGGCTCATCGGCTATGCTGGAATGCAAGTGTGGGGCACCCTTATGACGGATCACATGCTCCAACCACCAAATCGCATTGTCCAGTAGATCATGGGAATTGTCTTTCAATAACGTACGCAAGTACATCATGTTTTCCTTGTAGCTGAAATATTGGAAAGCACGATATCCCACAATTAGGAATTTGTATCACTGCAATTACTAAACGGAAATTGTTAACTCGGTGTGAATAAAGTCACCTCGTGTCAGTTGCGACAGTGAGAATCGCGCCTTCGAGATCTTTTCTGTCTATCGAAGACAATGCCAATTTCTTTCCAACGCCAAGTGAAACCAGCTTATCAATTTGCATTCTTTGATCGGCCCAAGTTGGAATCCCAACGATTGGAACTCCATTTGATACGACCTCCTCCGTGCTCTGGAGACCCCCTTGGTATACGAAAACCTTCAGATTGGGATGCGCTGAATGAAGGTTAATACATATTCGAAAATTAGCTTGGGCATTCAGCAGTTATTTCAACGTTCGTCAGTTTACCGCATAGGTCAGTTTAATTAGATCGTATGGCACAAAGATGGTAGTTTTTAAGGGTTTCGGTATTGAATGTCGGCTTACCTAACACATCTTGTTGTGGGACCCATTTCATTATGTGGACATTGTCCGGTTTGCCAGGAAGTATTTGGTCTTCAAATTTCCATAGGACTTTGTATGGCAGCCTCGAAAATGCAGCTATGATTTCATTCCGTGTTGCGTTTGGCAACATGCTGCTTTTCATATTTGATCCGAGGCTCATGTACACAAAACCTTGAGTAGCTTCGTCCAAGAATGTCCGAAGTTTCTATGAATGAATTAGAAGAAACCGCGGTATAAGATTGTCGAATATTCTACAAATATTTCCTCAGAACTCAAACTCTCAAGGAGCTTAAGTAATAAAAGGAGAAGAAATCTCTGCCTCCATTACTATTATCAACGAGGTTGACCATCCTGTTAAATTTTGCCTACATTTTTGGCATCCAATATAAATTTTTTCGAGATTTTTCGTGATCTGAATTTGATTTGAAATTGGAAGAATCCTAATTCGAAATTACCTCGGGCAGTGGTTTTATTTCCTTCGACAAGTGAAAGCCATTGATTCCGATAATTTTTGGAAGATTCGGCTTGACATAGGAAATCGCAGTTTGTTGATTGGCTAGGACCAAACTAATGTTTTTCTCCAATTCACTGAGATCAGGAATGTCATCTCCAAAGTATTTCCTCGCGATTGCTGCTTGTGCAGGTGTGAAGACGTGTTTGTAATAGTAGATATATCGCCAAAAATTTATGAAGTTATTTAGTCTCTGGTAAAAAGATAACGATTCAGACTCCGTGTAAAGGTCCCAATTCGAAGGATGTGACGTCATTATTGGATTGCCCAGCGTGTATTGAACATTCAAGGAGAGCCCCATCGGTGACAACCCTTCGAAAAATAGACTTTGAGTCACGACTCACTTTGACCGTCTTTGACGTTTGAAAATTTGTAAAAAAACAACCGAATAACGAAATGGTATAAACCTTTGAGAAATGATTTGTCTTGTTTTCTTACCTATGATTGGTGCATCGAATCGTTCACCCAAAGGTAATAAGGCAGGCCAGTATAACAATTCTAGCAATATCAAATCAAACTTTTCAATACTATCAGGAACGTATAGTTTCCTCAATTCCGGATGTTCCAGGATTTGCTGTGTTTGGAAATTTAAGAACCCCGTGTATTTCGGAAAAACATTGAGCCAGTGATGCGTGTCTGGAGCCTCTTTTGGATTAGAATCATAGAGACCGTGGACGTCGATTTCGGTGTAATTCTGCAAAGTTGGATCATTGATGGGATCTGTTGTCACAACGATAAGCTCGTGTCCTCGTTTGTTCAAGGCTAAAGTCAATCCACGAAATACGATTTGATGACTTATCGAAGCTCTGGGACATATGGACAATATCCTAGAGCAATTTCCGCATTTCACCAGACTCACGAGACAAATAACGACAGTCATTGTGTACCGCCACAACATGGTGCAAAGCGACACTAGGTACACCAAAAAAATAGTCAAATAATCCGCTATCTGATAATTTAAGTCGCACTCCAATCAGTAGGCAGCTGCGACTCCGACAACTCGCCTATTACTGTTTGATTATGAAACGACATGGCTCCGTATGAACTTGAGAAGGCCGTCTAAGATATTCGGTTAACACGTTGTATGTAAGTATTTCTACATATGAAGTAAGGCCACCGCAATCAGACGGTCGCATATGAGTCAATCCACTTCAAGCGAGACACCTTTGTGACCGCATGTTTTTAAATATCGTCGTAATTTATTTTACATATTCTCTGGGTAGCAACGCCGGTTTATCCACTTGGCTACCTAGGCTATAGCCTAGGGCGCCGTAAATGAAGGGGGCACTGGACTCTATTTTTTTTTTTTTTTTTTTACATAACAAAAAATTATAAATAAATATTCATCAAGAAGGTTCTATATTATAATTTATAGAAGAGAGCGCTTCTTTCCCCGTAGCCTAGGGGCGTTCGGAGGGTTAAACCGTCGCTGCTGGGTAGAATGAATGTATGAGACAATTTTTTTTTTTCAACTCGAAGGGTTGAGAAGCTACAAGGGGTTGAATTTTCGAAAAAACCACCAAAAATCGGAATCGCGCTCTCCTTTAAACGTTGATATCTCCGGATTCCTTTGTCGTACAGACATCAGCAAAAACTCATTTTGAAGCTCTTGAATCGCACTCTCATCTTATGAATTTTTGATTCATGAAATAAACAATTTTCTATTTGTTATCAACAATTATATTCTCCGAACGTGATTTTCGAGATGACTACCACCTTTGAAAATTCTGAAAAAATACGAGCGTGTTCCGTGATTCATTCTCTACAAAATCTGTACGTTTCAAAATGGAACTCCGATGAAAACTATGTTTAAAAAGCGATTGATCCGTGCAGGACGTCGCGAGCACTGTCTATGCGGGCGCGCCAACACCGAGGCTGCTTTGCTTTACATGCAAAGAACATAGGGGGGCATATTATACGTTCAAATCCATCAAATCCATCAATTTGCGGAATTAATTATTTCATTTCATGCTGAATACTTGACCTCAAATTACAAAAATATAAATATGGAGGTACACACTTGACTTAAAGTCTTGCAGTGTTAATTTATTTTCTTTATTGCATCTTGGGATTTTTCATTATTGCCACGTATATTTTTAAATATTTGATACGAGATTACTAATATTAAATGTAAGACTATCACAAAACCAGTGGAAATAAATGCGACAATATCTATATCCTGTCGACTGTACCACGGCTCGTCGGCTGTGTTGGAATGTAAGTGAGGAGCACCTCCATGACGTATCACGAATTCTGTCCACCAAACCGCGTTCTCCAGTGGATCGTACGGCTTGTCCTCGACCAGCGAGCGTAAGTTCAGCATCCTCTGCTTGTAACTGAAATACGAAAGAGGACGAGAACAAACGTCACGGTCCGCAAAATATGTATGATTCATCCACGACAAGTAGTTTGAATTAGAAAATATACCTGTGGTCAGTTGCGATGGTACTAATCGCTTCGTACAATTCGTTTGCATTTACTGCGGTAATTTCCAGTTTAATGGCAACTCCAAGGGACGCCATTTTTCTCACTTGCATCTCTTGATCAGCAAAGACTGGGAATCCAACTAGCGGTACGCCATGAGTGACAGCCTCTTCCGTGCTCTGAAGACCTCCTTGATACACGAAGACCTTTAGGTTCGGATGCGCTGCAGAAATAAGAAAACATCGCTCAATTTATTCGAATTATTGGCCGTAATGTTTTTCCAGTATGTAGATTGCTTGAAATTTATCCTTTTCACTAAAGCATACCTAAAACAGCCTGCTGTGGAACCCACTTCATGATATGAACATTGTCCGGTTTGCCTGGGAGATTGTCATTTTCAAATTTCCAGAGCACTTTGTAGGGCAGCCTTGAAAAAGCAGTTATAAACTCATTCATCGTTCCATTCGTCATCATGATGCTTTTCACATTGCTTCCAAGGCTCATGTAGATGAAACCCTCCGTAGCTTCATCCAAAATTCTTCGCAGGTCCTATAAATAGAATAAAAACCGCAGCTCTTACTCACTGACAGCGGAGGCAGGCAGTTGAAGTTGAATATTTGTTGAATGCAAGGGAATTCACTGAACAATCAAGTAACCTTGATGTGTACAACACGTAACGTGAGTCGACAATCTCAACGATTGTACTAACGAAATACCTTAGGTAGAGTATTCATTCGGTTTGAAACGTGGAGTCCGCCAATTTCAATGATTTTTGGGCTACTTGGTCTGGCGTAAGAGATCGGTCCTTGTTGATTAACGAAAATCAGACTGACATTCTTCTCCAAATCCTCGAGATCAGGAATATCGTTTCCAAAATATTTCTTTGCAATTGACGTCTGTCTAGCCATATATGTAGTTTTGTACCAGTACAGATGTTTCCAGACGAAAATAAAATTATCCAACCTTTGACCGAAAGACAAATGATCAGATATTCTGGTTCCAAGTTCCCAGTTTGTCTGGTCAGATGGCAATGTGGGATTTCCGAGCACGTAATGATTGTAAGTGTTCAATCCCAAAGAGGTGATACCTACAAAGAACTTGGTCATTTATGGATTTGCCAGCATCTCAGATTAGAACTAACTATGCTGGATACTGAGATGAAAACGATCAATTACTTCTATACTTGGAACACCTATTGAACTTGAAGTTTGTTTCAATTACAAATTACTTTTTTCATGTGTATAATTACATTTCACTCAATTGCTTATGCAATAGGATATTTCTGTGAACACGCTGCCGCTGCTGCTGTCATGTAGGGTAAGGTTGCTATCGATGGACCAGTTGAATATTTCAAAAACGCGTTGGTAGGAAGAGCTCTTTCCAGTTCAAATTAAGTGCACTAGTCGGGAAGAGTTGAAAAAATGTAGAAAATCGGTTTTGCTGAATCGACAATTAACGATAAAATTCTCTACATGTGAATGTTTGTAGAAAAGGTTTCAATTAAAAGATCCACCATTGATTTTTCATGTCTGACATTGAAATGTATTTTTTATGACCAATTTCGCTAAGGGGGTACATCGATAGCACCCTTACCCTAATTATTAATTGAATGCTGCAATCATTCTCTAGCAGGTGAATGTGTAATTATCGTTGTCGCACAGCACGTATTCGCCAGCAGTGATGGAAGGCATAAGCTAATCTTCTAATTTAATGCCTCATTCAATTCTTCATTATTTTTGTGATGTACAAAGAAAAGCAACGTGCAATGGAAATGAATTGATAGCAATTTCTGGAGCCTAGCATGCATAGTCAAGTATTGTGACTGCCGGTGGAATAGTCGGACCTAGGGCATCCAAACCGTGGAGGCTAAGCAAAACAACAATCACAACTAGTTTACCTATTATAGGAACGTTGAATCGTGTAGCCAATGGAAGAACGCCCGGCGTGTAAAGCATTTCCACCAGCAGTAGATCGAACTTTTCATTACTGTCAGGTGCATATAACTTTTGGATGTCTGAAATGTTGAGAAGTGAGTCCAATATACCAAGAATGCGATCTGCATTGACCTCGATGAAATCAAGGTGACACATTTTTTCTCGGGCTTCTATATAATTGAAGCCATCCAACGCAACGTAAAAAGATTTCATGTCAATCTCAGTGTAGTTCTTCAAGGTTGGATCATTGATGGGGTCGGTAGTTGCAACCACGAGCTCATGACCTCGCTTGTTCAATGCCAATGTTAAGGCGCGAAAAACTACCTGATGACTAATGGATGGTGTGGGAAATACACCCAGTATTCTATAGCTATGTCCCAGTTGCACTTTACTGACTAAGCAAATCGCCATAGCGATTACGATATGGCGAAGCATCATCGTGGATCTCGAGTACGTGATACGTGAAACCCGAAATTATGGCACTTCTATTCTTTATGGCGTTCTCCGTTATGAACCTGAGTTTTCACGTTTCAAGTAACTGCTCTGACTTCTTGGACACTAATCACTTCAAAATTCTACCACTTATAACGGCTACTCTGAGCCATACAAAAATCATATCGACTCGATTGCAACGAGGCATAGCGATCGAGCCTTTATACCAAGTTTCCACAATAGTCATACTTATCTTTAGACGATAACAAACGATCAGATGATTCTTATATCACATCTACCGAACTACCGCTGAATCAGCACTTAAATAACTGTGCGAAACAATAAATTGACCCATTGCACCACCATCGTCCGTCCCTACTGTACATAGAGTCATAAGCGCAGCGGCAGGAGTAGGGATGGCGCGCTCAGGCGTGTAGGCTGAGGTACTGTTTAAAAATCACGGGCGTTTGTGTTGAAAGAGGAGGAAAATTTGTACACCCATCACAGTGAAATGATGGTGCGAGCCTGATACTCAGCGTGGGAGGGATTCACCGACGCACCAACACGCGGCCGCAGTCGCACACAGTGATGTTACGCGTGCTCGTTGCCTATTTCCTCACCACGCTCACACCGATATCTCTCGTGAGCTTTGTGGCGCAATCGGTTAATCAACTTGACTGAAAATCTCTCATTTTTTTGAATCGATTTGACTGATTATTGGGACCGTGCATACCTATACACACTCACCAAAGTAAGAATGTATAGTCGTGTACATGCATACTAGTGGCGACGCCAATAGCAGGGATCGGCATTTTATTCGGATGTATGTACACGAATACACATTCCCACTTTGGTGAGAGTGTATATGGTATGCACGTAGCGAATAGGCGATTGCAGTGTTTGTTGAGTCCAAATTTGGAGCTACTCACGGCACAATGGTATCAACTACTTTAAACAAGTATTACTACTTTCTCATAAAGCTCCAGAGTTTTAGCTAGGGATGAAAGTCGTGTTTAACTTCATAACAAGGGATGAAACAAGGTGAATTTCCAAAAATTGCAGTCGTCGAAGGTATAGGAAACGAATTTTCGAACATTTCCATCTCGATTTTCAGCAATTCAAAATTACTAATTACTATCGGAATAGGATGATTGTAGTTTCAAGAAAAGTGTGAAATGATATGTGAAATCTATGCTGTGAAAATTTCAATGCTATCGACTCAACACTTTATTTTATATTACTACCTATGTACAGTGAATTGAAAGAAAAGCGTATATTGCGAGAAAAATGCCTATGTTATGCAACGTTACGTTCGGTCGGCCAAATATACTCGCTGATGATTACCCATATCGTCGGCGATAGTGAAATACCGCGTAACTAACATCTGCAATACCACGTAAGTACAGAAAAAAAAACGAGATTTGGTGTGCATTCGATGTAAAAATAAAAAATACGTCGAATGAACACCAAATCTTATTTTTATTATCTTTGTACTTACGCGGGATTGCAGATGTTAATTACGCGGTATTGCACTATCGCCGACGATATACGAATCAGACATGTGATCAGTATTTTTAAGCGAGATCTGTATGCTGGGTAGACACGAATTATGAAATCAGTGGAAGAATAAGAAACGAGCATGACATGTTTGTGAATTCGCGAGACGAATGGTTCGCTGGTCCCTCTCATACCCTGAAACCGCCAGCATAACAGTTCAATCGTCAATTTGTAGGTGCTTTCATTGAAGAAGAATGTATTCTCTTTGATCGACATATTCAGTCCAGAAATCATTTCAATTTATTTTCTTTTGCGTATCCAGTGAACCTGCTCTACAGGCTACAATACGTTTAAGTAATTGATATAAAATTACGAGTGTATAACCTAAGACTATGAAAAATGTTGCAGCAATGAATGCTACAAGGTCCATGTCCTGTCGAGTGTACCATGGTTCGTCTGCTGTTCTAGGATGCAGATGTGGAGCACCTCCATGTCGTATCACATGCTCCGTCCACCAAATTGCGTTCTCCAGTAGATCATGCGGTTTGTCATTCATTAGGGAGCGTAAGTTCAGCATCCTTTCTTTGTACCTGAAACATGAGAAAGGACCAATATGAGCCATGTGAATTACAAATCGTAAATGACTGAATCGCAACGTAGTTTGGTTTGAAAAAATTACCTGCTATCACTTGCAACAGTGAAGATCGTTTCGAATAATTCGTTGCCATCTACCGCAGTAATCTCCAATTGTAATGCAACTCCAAGAGACACCATTTTTTGAACCTGCATCGCTTGATCAGAGAAACCCGGAAATCCAACTAAAGGTACAGCTTGAGCCACGGCTTCTTCCGTGCTTTGAAGACCTCCTTGATAAACGAATACCTTCAGATTGGGATGAGCTGCGAAAATAAGAAAACATCACTTAATTTCATCGAATTTATGGCAGTCATGTGTTTTCGGTATGTGAAATGCTTCAAATTTATCCTTTTCACTAAATCATACCTAAAACAGCCTGCTGTGGGATCCACTTCATGATATGGACGTTGTCCGGTTTGCCTGGAAGGATGTCATCCTCAAATTTCCAGAGTACTTGGTACGGCAGCTTTTCAAATCCAGCTATAAACTGATTTATCGTTTTATTTGGCAACAATGAACTTTTACCAGTTGAACCCAGGCTCATGTAAATAAAACCTTCTGTCGCTTCGTCCAAGATTTCTTTAAGGTCCTACGAACATATTCAGAACAACAGCTGTAACGGAACTTTGATGAAGAAATATCTCTTTCGATACAGTATGCGTGGAATTGCGCTTTGCACACACTGAGTCGAGAAATATCGTATGAAACTCGTGCGTAAAATTTCGACGCACTTGTTGCATAATATACTATTACAGCCTTACTCCTTAAGACTCTGGTTGAAAGATACCTTGGGTAGGGTCCTGATTTGATTCTGAAGGTGAAATCCTCCGATGGGAATGATCTTTGGAATCCTCGGTTTAGCATAAGAAATCGGTGCTTGTTGACTGACAAAAATCAAACTGACGTTCTTCTCAAGATCGTACAGATCAGGTACGTCGTTTCCGAAATATTTTCTTGCGATTGCTTGCTGTTTAGGCATGTACGTGATTTCGTACCAGTACACATATTTCCAGACGTCTATGAAATTCTTCAGCCTCTGCCAGAAAGTAAGCGGTTCAGAACCTCTGGGTTCAATTTCCCATTTACTGTCGTGGGACGGCAATATGTAATCTCCAATCGAATATTCAACGTTCGTAGTCAGTCCCAAAGTCGAGACACCTACAAATAAATATTTACTCCTAACTCTTCCTTCATTCTGGATAGAAGCATACGGTTTTCCTTGTTGGCTGATTGATGTTTAAAGTAATATCATCAAACTTTTGTCATCTACGCTACTCAAAATGATGATTACGCGCTTACCTATTACAGGAACATTGAATCGTTTTGCCAGAGGAAGAAAGACCGGCTCATAAAGCATCTCCACCATCAGCAGGTCGAACTTTTCGTTACTGTGAGGAGCATACAACTTTTGTAGATCTGGATGGTCAAGGACTCCGTCCGCTATCCTTAACAAGACACTCTCAAGCTCCCGAGCAATATCAAACCATTTGCTTCCTCTCATTCCAAGGAAATCCATATCACTAATTGTATCGTAACCAAAACTGATGTCAATCTCTGTATAGTTCATCAGGGTTGGATCATTTATTGGGTTTGGGGTCGCAACTATTAACTCATGGCCTCGCTTATTCAACGCCAAAGTCAAGCCTCGAAAAACCCCCTGATGACTGAAGCATGGAGTAGAAAATACACCCAGAATTCTATAGCTATTTCCCAGTTGCAATATGCTGACGAAGCAGATTGCTGCAGCAATCACGACGTGCGAAGACATCATTGCAATTTATTACGTCACTCCTCTTTTCTTCTTCGTCTTTTACTTGAGGTTTTTGCTTCTGGAGCGACGGCTTCAACTACTGGGATACTAAGATGTTCACAATATTACCGCTTCGAAGAACTACTCAGCTATACTAAAATTCTACGTTAAAGTAGCAAATCGTACTGGTGGTCGTTGGGTGGATGTTCTATTAGTTCTCATTTAATCTGAAATTCGCAAACGACTATGACTCTTCATTCTCGGCGTCTACAACAAATCAACCCAATTAACTGATAACCATTTCAGACGGTTGGGAGACAGTCGTATGGATTGAGTTATCTACAGACAGCATTGAATTCTCGAATATCATCATGCTTGCGCAAATCATCACGATGTTACTCAATGTGAAATTTATGATCTTCCATACCAGCTGATCCGCAATAATCGATGTCTATTAGTTGATAATCAAAAAATAAGAGGAGCAAACATACAAAAAATTGCTACATTATTTTGAAAGATCTAGACATATCTTTTACTCGAACATACTTGTACTATTTTATGAAGTGAGTGCTACCCATCGACGTAGAATATTTATTGCTCCACATTTTACAATTGGTTGATTCGCTCACTACTGGTGTGTACAAATCGAGGTCAAAGGCGAGATGATTTGATAATAAATATTTGACGAGAAATAGGTCCTTGTTGGTTGACAAAAATCAAACGGACGTTTTTCTCAAGTTCGTTGAGATCAGGTACATCGTTTCCAAAATATTTCCTCGCAATTGCCTCCTATTTAGGCATATACGTGATTTTGTACCAGTCTGGTATATTTTCAGACGATTCCGAAATTTTCTAGTCCCCGCCGTAAGGACGATGGTTCAGAAATGCTTGGTCCAAATTCCCGATTCCCATGGTGAGACGGTAATATGGGATGGCCAACTGCATATTGGACATTCGTAGTCGATGCCAAAGGAGAGATACCTTCCGAGAAACAATTTATTTCTTAATTTGCCTCAAACCATAATTTCATGTGAAGGATTGATGATCTTTAGTTTTTTCACTTGAATTTTTAATTACTGTGGGGTGCATACAACTTTCGCAGATCCGGATGGTTGAGCATTTGTTCGGACAAGGATAAAAGAATACTATTAAACTGCTTAACAATTTCGAATTGTGTGTTTTCTCTTATTCCTACGAAATTTTGACCAGCGATTAGGTCGTAACCAAAACTGATGTCAATCTCCATCTAATTCTTCGTAGTTGGATGATTGATGGGATCTGTAGTTACAACAACGAGCTCATGACCGCGCTTATTTAACGCCAAGGTCAATCCACGAAAAACTACTTGATGACTGAAAGATGGTGTGGGGAATACAGCCAGTATTCTATAGCTATGTCTCGGTTGCACTACACTCCAGGAAACCAATTGCCAATTGCCAAAAACCAATTGGTTGACAGAGAAAAGTTGCCTCGTGGCAAGTCTTTGTACTATGTAAGCTGCTACAACAGTTAACGGCTGTAGTAATCTTTTGACAATTATAAACAATCGTGTAAACAATTATGCAGCATTTCATATAGACGAGTCATTCCATATCCAGATATCCTTCCTAGTATATGAGTTCTACCTTCATAAGACAAGTATAAACGTGGAAAATCAAGATTGCAATATTATCACAACATGTTAGATTCGTGAATAACCAGCTATTCATTTGAACAGACGTTATTCTGAACCCCTCACGAAGGTTTGAGTAAGGAGCCGAGCAATTGATTGAACTGCAAGATTTTCTGTAATTGAAAATCACCCAAGTACTACTGGAATACAGATTTGAATTTCCTTTATTATTGGTATCCCATCAAGAATAAGAGTGAAACTTTGTGTTTCGCTTCTTTCGAAACCTTTAACAATTAGTGTCAGCACTTTTGAAAACAATGCGTCATGTGCTAGTCATTAAAGTGGTGAAAGGTTGAATGTATAATGTATATATGTATATACTTATTCGAGCACCTTATGCAAAAGCCGAGCCTGAGTATTCATAGACGAATTATGGGATTATATAAGAAAAGTAATTAATTTACTTGGCATTCTTGAATCGGCAATTTGACTTCGACGGAATGAATCCCGAATGTTAATTATCATTTCTGTAATTACTACCGATTTATTCTTGCTTTCGTACGCATATCTCTGACCAATAATGAGTATTCCATGACGTCAAGCGTAATGATGCGCATTGCCTCTGTATAGAAAATATGGGTCAATTATTTGTAAGTAAATAATCGTCTACATGGACTGTAATTTTTTATTTTTCTTCAAATTTGACTAAAAAGTGTCCAATTGTATAAAAAAATGTATTCTATAAAAATAGGTACAAAAAATTGATTAAAGTGTAGTTTGTTCGCAATTTCAGAGACACTTCCTCATTGTCTTGTCAAACTTGTCAATCTTGTAATGAAGTCGTGAGTAGAAATCCCATCAATGACTGTATTTACTCAAATCAATGATTCAACTATCACTGAATTGTATGGACTAATAATACTACATGCTGCAACTATTTTAATTAGTTTTCTTCTGCATGTGGACTGAGCCTGCAGTAGAGGCATGGATATTTTTAATCATTCGAAGTAAAATAACGAGTGTAAGGCCTAAGAATATCACAGATGTGGCAGAAATGAATGCAACAATATCCATGTCCTGTCGAGTGTACCATGGTTCGTCGGCTATGGTAGAATGCAGATGTGGAGCACCACCATGCCGTATCACATGCTCCGTCCACCAAATTGCGTTCTCCAATAGATCGTGTGGCTGGTCATCGATTATCGAACGTAAGTTCAGCATCCTCTCTTTGTACCTGAAAACATAATGGAGCAAAAAGATGAACCACTTGAATCACGAAATATATATAATTTAATATTAGAGCAACGTATAGTTTGGATTAGGGGAAATCACCTTGTGTCACTTGCGATCGTAGTAATCGCGTTGAATAATTCGTTTCCATTTAACGGAGAGATTTCCACTTTCAATGCAACTCCGAGAGAGAGCATTTTGTTGACTTGCATTGATTGATCACCAAAACCTGGCAATCCGACTAAAGGCACAGCGTAAGCCACAGCTTCTTCCGTGCTCTGGAGACCTCCTTGATAAACGAAAACCTTCAGGTTTGGATGCGCTGAATAAATGGTAGAACGTGTTAACTCAATTTCATATCAGACTAGGTTTACGATGTTAAATGCTTTGTCCGTTTTCTCAAGACCACCAAGTACCTAAAACAGCCTGCTGTGGGATCCACTTCATGATATGAACGTTGTCCGGCTTGCCTGGAAGAATGTCATCCTCGAATTTCCAGAGTACCTTGTAGGGTAGCTTTGAAAATCCAGCTTTGAACTGATTTATCGTTTCACCTGGCAACAGTGAACTTTTACCCGTTGAACCCAGGCTCACATAGACAAAACCTTCCGTAGCTTCGTCCAAGATTTTCTGAAGATCCTACGAACAGAATTCAAACGAGACTTGTTTATTTACTATCAACAATGTTTTGTGGATAGACTTGTTTCCTTGTCGTATTTGGTTTTGGACTACTGATAACCAGATATGACGCAACAAGTTCAAATAATCTATACATCGGATTCAGATCTGTGTTACACAATACCTATACGTATTGCGATTATTTTGCTGATAATTTTCTATTTGTGAACGTGACTGCATGTGTAGTAGGTACTAATTTGAAAACATAAATACCTTAGGTAGGGTCTGCTTCGTAACGTGGAATCCACCGAATGGGATGACCTTTGGTATTGTCGGTTTGACGTAAGAAATCGGTCCTTGTTGATTGACAAGAATTAAACTGACATTTTTCTCAAGTTCGTTGAGGTCCGGGATGTCGTTTCCAAAATATTTCCTCCCGATTTCTTCTTGTTTCGATATCCACGTAGTTTTATACCAGTAAATGTATCTCCAGACATTTACGAAATTTTTTAACCTTTGCCAAAAGGTAAATGGTTCAGTACCTCGTGGACCCGTTTCCCATTTCCCTTGATGGGACGGCAGTATGATATCTCCAATCGCATATTCAATATTTGTAACCAGTCCGAAGGACGCGACACCTACAGAAAAAACCATTTATTTGTCACTTTATGATGTTTATATTTCAACAAATATGGTATAATTTATTGAATAAAATAATGTTGCGCCTACCTACTACAGGAACATTGAATCGTTTAGCCAGAAGGAAGAAGGCGGGCTCATAAAGCATCTCCATCAATAATAAGTCGAATTTTTCGTTACTGTTTGGTTCATACAACTTCAGCAGATCTGGGTGATTGAGAACTTCGTCTGCCATACGTAACAAGAAAGCCTGAATGTGATGGAAGATTTCAAACTGTGTGCTTTGTCCTTGTCCCATGAAATTTATACCAGCTATCAAGTCGTACCCAACACTTAGGTCAATCTCTGTGTAGTTCTTCAGGGTAGAATCATTCATTGGATTTGGTGTCACAACTACCAATTCGTGACCTCGCTTATTCAATGCCAATGTAAGACCGCGAAAAACTACCTGATGGCTAAAGCATGGTGTGGAAAATACACCCAGTATTCTATAGCTATTTCCAGGTTGCACTACGCTCACGATGCAGATCACTGTGGCAATCACGATTTGCGAAAACATCATTTTGCACTCGGAACTACGTGAAACTCTTCCAAATTTATAGTAGCTTTCTCAACTCATTTATCACTTAGTCGTTATTTACTCTGCAATATTACCGCTCAGACGAATTCATCTCGCGTTTTACTATCGAATCGTACGTATCGCGGTCGGTCGTTGACAAGCTGCTATATCTACTAACCACTTGTTTAGTCTGAGATAAAGATAGGACCGTATGGCTCGTGGGCTGATGATGACGCTTTTATACTCAAAGCCACAAAGCAAACGAACTTATCTGTTGATGATTTCAAACGATTACAAAATCTTCGTCAATCTTACGAATTTAAGCTATCTTCCAATAACATTGAAGAATTGGATATCATTCCTTGATAAATCATCGGTATAAATTGAATCGCATGAAAATCTTGAATCTTCTGTAACTGATCCGTAGTATAATTGATTCTCACTAGTTTGTAGCCAAATAAGAAGACCAGTCAAGAAATTAGCGTTTGCAATTTTTTTTTACTGTCATGCACATACGGATCGAAAGAAATCGTCGATAACAAAAATCGGTCTAATGCACATTGCACACCCTTGAGCCATTTGTCAGTCATCACATATTGAAGAATGCAGTATTCGGGAATCATTTCCTAATTGTAAATATGAAGAAAAAGAACTAGAACATTTTTGTGAATTTCAAGCATCTCTTTTACTTCGAATATTTGTAACCTTTTTCATTATCTGCGATACCCACCCACATGGAATATTGATTGCCTCATATTTGGCAATTGATGGTTCCGTCGATCGGTAAGTAACGTATCGAGGTTACAGTCGAGATAACAGATTAAATTATTGATTAAGCCTCGTACGTCATAGTTAGATAATTATTATTAACACTTCAAGTTTTTGGACGCCTATACTTCAGTACGTGGAAGTATTTTGAACTCCCCAGTCTGCGTCTAGTGTTTCCGTACATTTCTAACAGTACTTTTTTTGAAAAATCATTCTGGTTTGCATCAGGCTAAATGCTATGGGTCGTTGAATTTTTCTGTAATGAGAGAAACAACTAGCTCTGAAGTCGGGTTTTTACCACTTATTATTCAACTCATGATGAACTAAAAATAATTATTACATTTTTTTTTCTCTGCAAAAATGTTCATAGTTGCGGGCGGCAAGGATAGCGGTCGTACAATTCATGCGAACCAAAAAAGTCAAATTGTTTCCTAACTAGGAAGAGTATAATCCTCTCTGAACTGGATGAGCTCAAAAAATTTGAATTTCTAAAAATTGCAGTCGTCGAAGGTATATGAAACCAATTTTCGAACATTTTCATGTCGATTTTTAGCAATTCAAAATTGTTAATTACTATCGGAATAGGATGATTGTAGTTTCAAGGAAAGTGTAAAATGATGTCTAAAGTATATGCTACATAAATTTCAATGCTATCGACTCAGTACTTTATTTTATATTAAATATTACTATCTACAGTAGATTGAAAGAAAAACGTATTTCGTGAAAATTGCGTTTGGAGTATTGACTGCAGTCTATTCTGTCGGAAAATCGAAAAAAAAGAATTTAGTTTTTTCCAAAGTTGTGAACCAGAATGACCCCTGAATGAATATCGATGTATAGTAGGTAAGTCTGATGCGAACAATTAAGCTACAATTTTTCTTAACGTCAATCTCGCTATAGTTCAGTTAAAAGGGATCATTGATAAGTACGTCTGTAAATAAAACAACAACCTCGTGGCCTATTTTATGCAACGTTACCTTCAGTCGGCCAAATATACTCGCTGATGATTACCTATATACGAATGAGACATGGATGTGATCAGTATTCTTGAGCGAGATCTGTATGCTGGGTACACACGAACTATGAAATCAGTGGAAGAATAAGAAACTAGCATGACATGTTTGTTAATTCGTGAGACGAATGGTTCGCTGGTCCCTCTCATACCCGGAAACCACCAGCATAACAGTTCAATCGTCAATTTGTACGTGCTTTCATTGAAGAAGAATGTATTCTCTGTGATCGACATAATCAGTCTAGAAATTATTTTAATTTATTTTCTTTTGCGTATCCAGTGAACCTGCTCTACAGGCTTGAATACGTTTAACTAATTGATATAAAATTACAAGTGTATAACCTAAGACTATCACAAATGTTGCAGCAATAAATGCTATAAGGTCCATGTCCTGTCGAGTGTACCATGGTTCGTCTGCTGTTCTAGGATGCAGATGTGGAGCACCTCCATGTCGTATCACATGCTCCGTCCACCAAATTGCGTTCTCCAGTAGATCATGCGGTTTGTCGTTCATTAGGGACCGTAAGTTCAGCATCCTTTCTTTGTACCTAAAACGTGAAAAAGGACCAATATGAGCCATGTGAATTACAAATCGTAAATGACTGAATCGCAACGTAGTTTGGTTTGAAAAAATTACCTGCTATCACTTGCAACAGTGGAGATCGTTTCGAATAATTCGTTGCCATCTACCGCAGTAATCTCCAATTGTAATGCAACTCCAAGAGACACCATTTTTTGAACCTGCATCGCTTGATCAGAGAAACCCGGAAATCCAACTAAAGGTACAGCTTGAGCCACGGCTTCTTCCGTGCTTTGAAGACCCCCTTGATAAACGAATACCTTCAGATTGGGATGAGCTGCGAAAATAAAAAAAACCCTTAATTTCATCAAATTGATGGCAGTCATGTGTTTTCGGTATGTGAAATGCTTCAAATTTATCCTTTCTACTAAGTCATACCTAAAACAGCCTGCTGTGGGATCCACTTCATGATATGGACGTTGTCCGGTTTGCCTGGAAGGATGTCATCCTCAAATTTCCAGAGTACTCGGTACGGCAGCTTTTCAAATCCAGCTATAAACTGATTTATCGTTTTATTTGGCAACAATGAACTTTTACCAGTTGAACCCAGGCTCATGTAAATAAAACCTTCTGTCGCTTCGTCCAAGATTTCTTTAAGGTCCTACGAACATATTCAGAACAACAGCTGTAACGGAACTTTGATGAAAAAATATCTCTTTCGATACAGTATGCGTGAAATTGCGTTTCGCACACACTGAGTCGAGAAATATCGTATGGAACTCGTGCGTAAAATTTCGACGCACTTGTTGCATAATATACTATTACAGCCTTAATCTTTAGGACTCTAGTTGAGAGATACCTTGGGTAGGGTCATGATTTGATTCTGAAGGTGAAATCCTCCGATGGGAATGATCTTTGGAATTCTCGGTTTAGCATAAGAAATCGGTGCTTGTTGACTGACAAAAATCAAACTGACGTTCTTCTCAAGATCGTACAGATCAGGTACGTCGTTTCCGAAATATTTTCTTGCGATTGCTTGCTGTTTAGGCATGTACGTGGTTTCGTACCAGTACACATATTTCCAGACGTCTATGAAATTCTCTAGCCTCTGCCAGAAAGTAAGCGGTTCTGAACCTCTGGGTTCAATTTCCCATTTACTGCCGTGGGACGGCAATATGTAATCTCCAATCGAATATTCAACGTTCGTAGTCAGTCCCAAAGTCGCGACACCTACAGAAGGAAAATTTACTCCTAACTCTTCTTTCATTCTGGATAGAAGCATACCGTTATCCTTGTTGGCTGATTGATGTTTAAAGTAATATCATCAAACTTTTGTCATCTACGCTACTCAAAATGATGATTACGCGCTTATCTATTACAGGAACATTGAATCGTTTTGCCAGAGAAAGAAAGACCGGCTCATAAAGCATTTCCACCATCAGCAGGTCGAACTTTTCGTTACTGTGAGGAGCATACAACTTTTGTAGATCTGGATGGTCGAGGACTCCGTCCGCTATTCGTAACAAGACACTCTCAAGCTCCCGAGTAATATCAAACCATTTGCTTCCTCTCATTCCAAGGAAATCCATATCACTAATTGTATCGTAATCAAAACTGATGTCAATCTCTGTATAGTTCATCAGGGTTGGATCATTTATTGGGTTTGGAGTCGCAACTATTAACTCATGGCCTCGCTTATTCAACGCCAAAGTCAGGCCTCGAAAAACCCCCTGATGACTGAAGCATGGAGTAGAAAATACACCCAGAATTCTATAGCTATTTCCCAGTTGCAATATGCTGACGAAGCAGATTGCTGCAGCAATCACGACGTGCGAAGACATCATTGCAATTTATCACGTCACTCTTCTTTTCTTCTTCGTCTTTTGCTTGAGTTTTTTGCTTCTGGAGCGACGGCTTCAACTACTGGGATACTAAGAGCTTCACAATATTACCGCTTCGAAGAACTACTCAGCTATACTAAAATTCTATGTTAAAGTATCAAATCGTACTAGTGGTCGTTGGTTGGATGTTCTATTAGTTCTTATTTAATCTGAAATTTGCAAACGACTATGACTTTTCATTCTCGGCGTCTACAACAAATCAACCTAATCAACTGATAACGATTTCAGACGGTTGGCAGACAGTCGTATGGATTGAGTTATCTACAGACAGCATTGAATTCTCGAATATCATCATGCTTGCGCAAATCATCACGATGTTACTCAATCTGAAATTTATGATCTTCCATACCAGCTGATCCGCAATAATCGATATCTACTAGTTCATAATCAAAAAATAAGAGGAGCAAACATACAAAAAATTGCTACATCATTCTGAAAGATCTAGACATATCTTTTACTCGAACATACTTGTACTATTTTATGTAGTGAGTGCTACCCCCATCGACGTAGAATATTTATTGCTCCACATTTTGCAATTGGTTGATTCGCTCACTACTGGTGTGTACAAATCAAGGTCAAAGGCGAGATAATCTGATAATAAATATTTGACGAGAAATAGGTCCTTGTTGGTTGACAAAAATCAAACGGACGTTTTTCTCAAGTTCGTTGAGATCAGGTACATCGTTTCCAAAATATTTCCTCGCAATTGCCTCCTATTTAGGCATATACGTGATTTTGTACCAGTACTGGTATATTTTCAGACGATTCCGAAATTTTCTAGTCTCCGCCGTAAGGACGATGGTTCAGAAATGCTTGGTCCAAATTCCCGATTCCTATGGTGAGACGGCAATACGGGGTGACCAACTGCATATTGAACATTCGTAGTCAATGCCAAAGGAGAGATACCTTCCGAGAAACAATTTATTTCTTAATTTGCCTCAAACTATCATTTTATCTGAAGGATTGATGATCTTCAGTTTTTTTACTTAAATTTTTAATTACTGTGGGGTGCATACAACTTTCGCAGATCCGGATGGTTGAGCATTTGTTCGGACAAGGATAAAAGAATACTATTAAGCTGCTTAACAATTTCGAATTGTGTGTTTTCTCTTATTCCTACGAAATTTTGACCAGCGATTAGGTCGTAGCCAAAACTGATGTGAATCTCCGTCTAATTCTTCGTAGTTGGATGATTGATGGGATCTGTAGTTACAACAACGAGTTCATGACCTCAATGATTCAAGGCCAAAGTCAGACCTCGGAAAAACATTTTATGACTAAAGCATGGTGTAGGAGATACGCCCAGTATTCTATAGCTATTTGCCAATAATTCTCTGTGAAGAATTGATACATCAGTGAAAATATGATTGAGTTTCATCAATCCCAGATATCCGCAAGATATTACAATTTGTTGCGTGTTCACGCACCAGGAGGAAAAACGAGTCGTTTCGTCTGAAGACAAAGTGGGAGCCAATGAAGCTCTGTCATCAGAAATATCAATCATTATCACTGTCTACTCATCGCTTTACATGGTGCAGTGTTAATTCATTTTCTTTATTGCATCGTGTGATTTTGCATTATTGCCACCTATATTTTTAAATATTTGATACGAGATTACTAATATTAAATGTAAGACTATCACAAATCCAGCGGAAATGAATGCGACAATATCCATATCCTGTCGACTGTACCACGGCTCGTCAGCTGTATTGGAGTGCAAGTGAGAAGCACCTCCATGACGTATCACAAACTCTGTCCACCAAACCGCGTTCTCCAGTGGATCGTACGGCTCGTCGTCGACCAGCGAGCGTAAGTTCAGCATCCTCTGCTTGTAACTGAAACACGAAAAAGGACGAAAACAAACGTCATGGTCTGCAAAATTTGTAAGATTTATCCGTGACAGGTAGTTTGGATTGGAAAATATACCTGGTGTCAGTTGCGATAGTACTAATCGCTTCGTATAAATCGTTTGCATTCACTGCGGTAATTTCCAGTTTTATTGCAACTCCAATGGACGCCATTTTTCTTACTTGCATGTCTTGATCAGCAAAGACTGGGAATCCAACTAGAGGTACGGCATGAGCTACAGCCTCTTCCGTGCTCTGAAGACCTCCTTGATAAACGAAGACCTTCAGGTTCGGATGCGCTGCAGGAGTAAGAAAACATCGCCCAATTTTTTCGAAGTATTTCCAGTATGCAGATTGTTTGAAATTTATCCTTTTCATTAAATCATACCTAAAACAGCCTGCTGTGGGACCCACTTCATGATATGAACGTTTTCCGGTTTTCCTGGAAGATTGTCATTCTCAAATTTCCAGAGCACTTTGTAGGGTAGCCTTGAAAAGGCCGTTATAAACTCATTCATCGTCTCATTCGACATCATAATGCTTTTGACGTTGCTTCCAAGGCTCATGTAGATGAAACCCTCTGTAGCTTCATCCAAAATGCTTTGCAAGTCCTATGAACAGATTGAAATCCACAGCTGTTTACCCACTGACAACGGACACAGGCAGTTGGAGTTGAGGTTGCCGACGAGCTACCAAGATAGTGCACTTTAGTTTACTTCAAACGCCATAAATAACTAACTAATCATTGGAAAAACCTTAATTTTTTTAGGGAACGAAAGAAGTTCTCAAGCACAGAATGCTTTTCGTCCCATATCTTTACGATTCCTTCTCAACGAGTTATATGGTTCTAAAACTAGGGACCAGAAATTTCGATACCGATAGCACTTACTTCCTATCAAGAATGGGTAGAAATTGATTGGAATATCGAAATATTGGAATGTAAGAATAATATTTGTTGAATGCCAGTGAATCCACTGAACAATCAAGTAACCTTGATGTGTACAACACGTAACGTAAGTCGACAATCTCAACGATTTTACTAACGAAATACCTTAGGTAGAGTATTCATTCGGTTTGAAACGTGGAGTCCGCCAATTTCAATGATTTTTGGGCTACTTGGTCTGGCGTAAGATATCGGTCCTTGTTGATTAACGAAAATCAGACTGACATTCTTCTCTAAGTCCTCGAGATCAGGAATATCGTTTCCAAAATATTTCTTTGCGATTGACGTCTGTTTAGCCATATATGTAGTTTTGTACCAGTACAGATGTTTCCAGTACAAAATAAAATTATCCAACCTTTGACCGAAAGACAATTGATCAGATATTCTAGTTCCAAGTTCCCAATTCGCTTGGTCGGACGGCAATATGGGACTTCCAAGCACGTAATGATTGTAAGTAGTTAATCCCAAAGACGCGATACCTACAAAAACTCAGTCATTTATGGATTTGCCAGCATCTTGGATTAGACCTAACTATGCCGGATACTGAAATGGAAACCATCAATCGAACTACGCATTACATCAGTAATGTTCAATATATTTCTAACACAAATTACTTTTTTAATGTGTATAATAGGGTGGCCCTTGAAAATTAAATTTTTCATACGCCCTCTAGAAAGTTTCCTTTTTCTGTAAAAACCTAAGGGAAATTTGTTGTTTGTGGAAAAAATGAAAAGAACACGTGCAGGCAGACGATCAAAGTTTTGGTTTTAAACTTGGAAACTTTGGAAAAACTTTGATCGTCTGCCGGCCGGTTTTTATTTTGATGAATCCGCAGTTCAAAACCAAAACTTTGATCGTCTGCCGGCACATGTTCTTTTCGTTTTTTCCACAAAAAAACAAATTTCCCTCATGTTTCGACACAAAAAGGAAACTTTTAAGAGGGCCTATCAAAAAATGTAATTTTTGACGGCCACCCTAGTATATAATTACATTCCACTAAATTGCATACGCAATTGGATTCTCCCGTAAATACGCTGCTCTTTTCATGTAATTATGGAACGAATTCTCTAATTATTTTCCAGCACGGTAATATATAATTCTCCTCATCGCAAAGCACCGATTTGTCACCAGCGCTGGAAGGCATAGGCTATTCTTCTTATTTAATGACTCATTTAACTATTCATAATTTTCGT
This sequence comes from Tenthredo livida, assembly GCA_963992785.1. NCBI lineage: Eukaryota > Metazoa > Arthropoda > Insecta > Hymenoptera > Tenthredinidae > Tenthredo > Tenthredo livida. Next base: position 2,430,677 of record OZ023071.1, on the reverse strand, counting down.
GATGTACAACACTTTCAATCACACATTACAAAAGCATTGTGCAATGGAAATCAAATAATTACAATTTTCGCAACCTTGCATGCATACTCAAGTATCGTAACTTCCATCTAAACAGTCAGAGTTAGGTCATCCAAACCGTGAAAACCAAGCAAAATAGCTATCACAATTAGTTTACCTATGATAGGAACGTTGAATCGTGTAGCGAATGGAAGAACGCCGGGCGTGTAAAGCATTTCGATCAGCAGCAAATCAAACTTTTCATCACTGTCAGGCGCATATAACTTTTGGATGTCTGAAATGTTGAGAAGTGAGTCCAATATACCATCAAACCGATCTGCGTAGACCTCGAAGAATTCAAGTTGACACATTGTTCTTCGGTTTTCTATATGATTGAAGCCATCCAACGCAACGTAAAGAGAACTCATGTCAATCTCCGTGTAGTTCTTCAGGGTTGGATCATTGATGGGGTCGGTAGTTGCAACCACGAGCTCATGACCTTGCTTGTTCAACGCCAATGTTATGGCGCGAAAAACTACCTGATGACTAATGGATGGAATGGGAAATACACCCAGTATTCTATAGCTCTGCCCCAGTTGCACTATACTCACGAAGCAGATTGCCGAAGCAATCACGATTCGTGAAAAAAACATTTTACACTTGATACTACGCGATGCGATCCTCCGAATTGTGAGAGACCGCTCTTCTTCTATATACCTCACGTGGATTCAGGTAATTATGACACTCTGTCTATTGGATTTGTTGAATATCAAAAGACTGCTCCAGCTTTTCACTGGGAGCTCCGTAATATTATCGCTCCGAACAACTACTCAGCTATATTGACGAAACACACGAAATTCTCGAATCGTACTGGTTGACTGGTACATGAACGGCGTCTGATTCCGTCTGAGCTTTGAATACGGTGGACGGCTAACGGCTTGCGGTCTAATGTCGCTTTTATACTAAGCGTCTATCAGTAATGATTTTATCTTTTGTAGACAGTTGAAAACAATTATTGGTGGGAATTCGTATCTGGTCTGCTTGTCCAGCACCGCACGATTCATTGCTTGAATATCATGTATTTGTGAACCATGAATTAGATGACTCGTCCAAGAATCTCTAATTTTTCATAACTGATCTGCGCTCATTGTTCAGAATTGTTGCTAAGAACTCCTGAATCTCAACGATTCGAAGCTAGTAGATTTGTGAAATAGGACTGATAGAACTGAACCGATTTTTCAATAGAACAAGACTGCTTTTTGCCGTACAACTGACTGTTTATGTAGCTATAGCTTCACACCTATAGATGTGAAGTATAATAGAAAATGTCAGAAAATCGGTGGTGTCGTTGGATAAGAGCGGGAACTGCAAATCGGTTAACGGTTCACATGAGTTGACTGATAGCAGGTCGAGTCAAGATATCCGCGACTGTTGGCCTAGTGGTCAAGTCATCATCATTGGACGATGAACAGCAGGTCCTAAGGCGTGTAGTGAAAATTTCATAAATGAACAATAGTCTAGGATCAACCGTGAGAGATCAAGGGGATTACCACGATTTATTGACTGAATGAAATGCTTTAGCCTGCTTTTTATATCAGTATTTATTAGACTGTGATAAAAAAAAGACATCTTCTTTTTGAACAGGCCCTCTCGAAAATAGTTAGTGCTTAATATGAAGAAAATTGTCCCCAAAGCTCAGCTATGTAGCTTGAACACAGAATTAGCGCAATTGAAAATAAGATTTCCCACGTATTTCAAATGGCAAAATTTGTTTATCTTAGTTTTATTTTTATAACTCTCTTTATTCAACTGATAAGAATGAAGTGAGTATACGGTTTTGTAACAGAAAGGTTATTACACAGCGGTTGACTTTCACATCTTCAAAGAGGTAAAAGGGCTTATGCACAACCGAAGCCCATCTGAATTTTCAGCTTTTTCAAGTAGGTTTTTATGGAGAACTGAGGTCTAGACATGAGCTTGACAATAATTCTGATGGAGTTGTACTTACAGCCTACCTAATTATGAGGCTGACAGCTAAAGAGTTCCTAAAGTATTTATCCTTCACCAGAAAGACAGTACAGGTGAGGTATTCTCGGTTCAAGTTTCACATAGCATGATAAAGCGGCAGATACGAGATCTCCCATCGCATATCAAATGTTCTTACAATTAGATGGTCGCGAGAGAGGATACACTTCTTTTACAAAACTATTCATTTGTGACTTTGACTTCAGCTTAAATTGGAGTGAATAATAATTCTTTGTGGAGGATTAATACAACAGTGAAAATATGATTGAGTTTCATCGATCCCAGGTATCCAAGATAATACAATTTGTTTCGTGCTCCGCACCGGAAGGAAAAACGAGTATCGTTTCGTCTGAAGACAAACTGGGAGCCAATGAAGCTCTGTCTTTAGAAATATCAATCATTATCACTGTCTACTCATCGCTTTACATGGTGCAATGTTAATTTATTTTCTTTATTGCATCTTGTGATTTTGCATTATTTCTACCTATATTTTTAAATATTTGATACGAGATTACTAATATTAAATGTAAGACTATCACAAATCCAGCGGAAATGAATGCGACAATATCCATATCCTGTCGACTGTACCACGGCTCGTCGGCTGTATTGGAGTGCAAGTGAGAAGCACCTCCATGACGTATCACAAACTCTGTCCACCAAACCGCGTTCTCCAGTGGATCGTACGGCTTGTCGTCGACCAGCGAGCGTAAGTTCAGCATTCTCTGCTTGTAACTGAAACACGAAAAAGGACGAAAACAAACGTCACAGTCCGCAAAATTTGTATGATTTATCCATGACAGGCAGTTTGGATTGGAAAATATACCTGGTGTCAGTTGCGATAGTACTAATCGCTTCGTTTAATTCCTTTGCATTTACTGCGGTAATTTCCAGTTTAATGGCAACTCCAAGCGACGCCATTTTTCTCACTTGCATCTCTTGATCAGCCAAGACTGGAAATCCAACTAAAGGTACGGCATGAGCCACAGCCTCTTCCGTGCTCTGAAGACCTCCTTGATAAACGAAGACCTTTAGATTCGGATGCGCTGCAGGAATAAAAAAACATCGCTTAATTTATTCGAATTATTGGCCGGGATGTATTTCCAGTATGCAGATTGCTTGGAATTTATTCCTTTCACTAAAGCATACCTAAAACAGCCTGCTGTGGGACCCACTTCATGATATGAACGTTTTCCGGTTTGCCTGGGAGATTGTCATTCTCAAATTTCCAGAGCACTTTGTAAGGTAGCCTTGAAAAGGCAGTTATAAACTCCCTCATCGTTTCATTCGACATCATAATGCTTTTGACATTGGTTCCAAGGCTCATATAGATGAAACCTTCCGTAGCATCATCCAAAATTCTTTGCAGGTCCTATGAACAGAATGAAATCCACAGCTGTTTACCCACTGACAACGGACGCAGGCAGTTGGAGTTGAGGTTGCCGAAAAGCTACCAAGATAGTGCACTTGAGTTCACTTCAACCGCCATGAAGAACTAACTAATCATTGAAAAAACCCTAATTTTTGTACGGAACGAAAGAAGTTCTCAAGAAAGGAATGCTTTTGGTCCCATATCTTTACGATTCTTGATCAGCGAGTTATACTATTCTAAAACTAGGGACCAGAAATGTTGATACCGAGAGCACTTACTTTCTATCAAAAATGAACAGAAATCCATTGAAATATTGAAATATTGAAATGTACGAATAATATTTGTTGATTGCAAAAGAATTCACTGACCAATCAAGTAACCTTGATGTGTACAACATGTCGTCGGCTGGGAGGAAAAAGCTTCGCCGTGAAAAATTCAAATCTGAGATAGCACCTTCTTCCTCCCAGCCGACGATGTAACGTGAGTCGAATATGTCAACGATTTCACTAACGAAATACCTTAGGTAGAGTATTCATTCGTTTTGAAACGTGGAATCCGCCAATTTCAATGATTTTTGGGCTACTTGGTCTGGCGTAAGAGATCGGTCCTTGTTGATTGACGAAAATCAGGCTGACATTCTTCTCCAAATCCTCGAGATCAGAAATATCGTTTCCAAAATATTTCTTCGCGATTGACGTCTGTCTAGCCATATATGTAGTTTTGTACCAGTACAGATGTTTCCAGACGAAAATAAAATTGTTCAACCTTTGACCGAAAGACAATTGGTCAGATATTCTAGTGTCAAGTTCCCAATTCGCTGGGTTGGACGGCAATGTGGGATTTCCGAACACGTAATGATTGTAATTAGTCAATCCCAAAGACGTGATACCTACAAAAACTTAGTCATTTATGGATTTGCCAGCATCTTGGATTAGACCGAACTATGCCGGATATTAAGATGGGAACCATCAATTGAACTACGCATTACATCAGTAATGTTCAATATATTTGAAACACAAATTACTTTTGCAATGTGTATAATTACATTCCACTAAATTGCATACGCAATTGGATTCTTCCGTAAACACGCTGCTCTTTTCAGGCAATTAACTAATGAATTCTCCAAATATTTTCCAGCACGGAAATGTATAATTCTCCTCATCGCAAAGCATTGATTCGTCACCAGCGATGGAAAGCATAGGCTATTCTTCTTATTTAATGACTCATTTAACTATTCATAATTTTCGTGATGTACAACACTTTCAATCACACATTACAAAAGCAACGTGCAATGGAAATAAAATAATCAGAATTTTCGCAACCTTGCATGCATAGTCAAGTATCGTAACTTCCATCTAAATAGTCAGACCTACACGGAAAGATTTTCACCAGACTGGTTACGGTTCTGCACACGACTCAGTCGGGTGCTAGCGAAACATAGCGAATTCTCGTGCAGCACCACACTGAATACTGTTTAGAACACGAACCATTCGTGTGCGCACACGACTCATTCATGTGCGCACACGAATGAGTCGTGTTCTAAACAGTACTCAGTGTGGTGCTGCACCAGAATTCGCTATGTTTCGCTAGCACCCGACTGAGTCGTGTGCAGAACCGTAACCAGTCTGGTGAAAATCTTTCCGTGTAGGTCATCCAAACCGTGAAAAGCAAGCAAAATAGCTATCACAATTAGTTTACCTATGATAGGAACGTTGAAACGTGTAGCCAATGGAAGAATGCCCGGCGTGTAAAGCAGTTCCACCAGCAGCAGATCGAACTTTTCATTACTGTCAGGTGCATATAACGTTTGGATATCCGAAATGTTGAGAAGTGAGTCCAATATACCATGAAGGCGATCTTCGTTGATCTCGAGGAATTCAAGTAGACACACTTTTCCTCGGTTTTCTATATGATTGAAGCCATCCACCGCAACGTAAAGAGATCTCATGTCAATCTCCGTGTAGTTCTTCAGGGTTGGATCATTGATGGGGTCGGTAGTTGCAACCACGAGCTCATGACCTCGCTTGTTCAACGCCAATGTTAAGGCGCGAAAAACTACCTGATGACTGATGGATGGTGTGGGAAATACACCCAGTATTCTATAGCTCTGCCCCAGTTCAACTATACTAACGAAGCAGATTGCCGAAGCAATCACGATTCGCGAAAAAAACATTTTACACTTGAAACTACGCGATGCGATCCTCTGAATTGTGAGAAACCGCTCTTCTTCTATATACCTCACTTGGATTCAGGTAATTATGACACTCTGTCTATCGGATTTGTTGAATATCAAAAGACTGCTCCAGCTTTTCAATGCGAGCTCCGTAATATTATATCTCCGAACAACTACTCAGCTATATTGACGAAACACACGAAATTCTCGAATCGTACTAGCGACTGTGGACTGTTGACTGTTACATCCACGACGTCTGATTCCGTCTGAGCTTCGAATACGGTGGACGGCTAATGGCTTGTGGTCTAATGTCGCTTTTATACTGAGCGTCTATCAGTGATGATCTTATCTTTCATAGACAGTTGAAAACGATTATTGGTGGGAATTCGTATGTTTCTGCTTGTCTAGTACCGCACGATACATTGCTTGACTATCATGTATTTGTGAACCATGAATCAGATGACTCGTCCAAGAATCTCTAATTTTTCATAACTGATCTGCGCGCATTGTTCAGAATTGTTGCTAAGAACTCCTGAATCTTAAGGATTCGAAGATAGTAGATTTGTGAAATAGGATTGATAGAACTCAACCGATTTCTCAATCGAACGAGACTGCTTTTTGCGGTACAACTGACTGTTTATGTAGCTATAGCTTCACATCTATAGATGTGAAGTACAATATGAAATGTCAGAAAATCGGAGGTGTCGTTGGATAAGAGCGGGAACTGCAAATCGGTTAACGGTTCGCATGAGTTGACTGATAGCAGGTCGAGTCAAGATATCCGCGACAGTTGGCCTAGTGGTCAACTCATCATCATTGGACGATAAACAGCAGCGAAAATCGAATCGTTCGGCCAGAAGAATAACAGGGAGCTAGTGAAGCTTCATCATCAGCAGCGTGTATATTCATGATGATCTGCTAGCCGCTTTATATGGTGCAAGGTTATTTTCTTTTCTTTATTGCATCTTGTGATTTTGCATCATTGCCACGTATATTCATAATTATTTGATACGAGATTACTAATATTAAATGTAAGACTATCACAAATCCAGCGGAAATGAATGTGACAATATCCATATCCTGTCGACTGTACCACGGCTCGTCGGCTGTATTGGAGTGCAAGTGAGGAGCACCTCCATGGCGTATCACGAATTCTGTCCACCAAACTGCGTTCTCCAGTGGATCGTACGGCTTGTCGTCGACCAGTGAGCGTAAGTTCAGCATTCTCTGCTTGTAACTGAAACACGAAAAAGGACGGAAACGAACGTCACGGTCTGCAAAATTTGTATGATTTATCCATGACAGGTAGTTTGGATTGGAAAATATACCTGGTGTCAGTTGCGATAGTACTAATCGCTTCGTATAATTCGTTTGCATTCACTGCGGTAATTTCCAGTTTTATCGCAACTCCAATGGACGCCATTTTTCTCACTTGCATCTCTTGATCAGCCAAGACTGGAAATCCAACTAGAGGTACGGCATGAGCCACAGCCTCTTCCGTGCTCTGAAGACCTCCTTGATAAACGAAGACCTTTAGATTCGGATGCGCTGCAGGAATAAAAAAACATCGCTCAATTTATTCGAATTATCGGCCGGGATGTATTTCCAGTATGCAGATTGCTTGGAATTTATCCTTTTCACTAAAGCATACCTAAAACAGCCTGCTGTGGGACCCACTTCATGATGTGAACGTTGTCCGGTTTGCCTGGGAGATTGTCATTCTCAAATTTCCAGAGCACTTTGTAGGGTAGCCTTGAAAAGGCAGTTATAAACTCATTCATCGTTTCATTCGACATCATAATGCTTTTGACATTGGTTCCAAGGCTCATATAGATGAAACCATCCGTAGCTTGATCCAAAAGTCTTTGCAAGTCCTGTGAACAGAATGAGAACCACAGCTAGTCACCCACTGACAACGAAGGTAGGCACTTGGAGTTGAGGTTGCAGAAACTCAGCCAAAATATTGTACTTTAGCTCACTTCAATCGCCATAAATAACGAACTCATCATAGGAAAAAACGAAACCTTTTTGAGGAATGAAGAAAGTTCTCAAGAAACAAAATGCCTCGTGTCGCAAATATGTCTTTACGATTTTTTATCAACGAGTTATACTATTCAAAAACTAGAGGACCAGGAATTTTGATACCGATAGCAGTTACTTCCTATCAAGAATAGTTAGAAATCGATTGAAGTATTAAAATATAAAAATATTGAAATATTGAAATAGAAGAATAATTTTTCTTGATTGCAAAAGAATCCACTAAAAAATCGAGTAACCTTGTTGTGTACAGCATTTATCGTGAGTCAACAATCTCGACGATTTTACCAACAAAATACCTTAGGTAGTTCATTTATCTGCTTCGAAACGTGGAATCCACCAATTTCAATGATCCTCGGGCCACTTGGTCTGGCATAAGAAATTGGTCCTTGTTGATTAACGAAAATCAGACTGACATTCTTCTCCAATTCCTTGAGATCAGGAATATCGTTTCCAAAATATTTCTTTGCTATTGATGTCTGTCTAGCAATATGTGTAGTTTGGTACCAGTACAGATGTTTCCAGACGAGGATAAAATTATCTAACCTTTGGCCGAAAGACAATTGATCAGATATTCTAGTGTCAAGGTCCCAACTCGCCTGGCCAGACGGCAGTACGGGATTTCCGAGCACGTAATGATTGTAAGTACTCAATCCCAAAGACGTGATACCTGCGAAAAATCTTAGTCGGTTATGGTTATGCATTTCGGCCAGCATCTCGGATTAGAACTAACGATGTCAGATACTGGGATGGAAACCATCAATTTCATCTGTACTCAAATCACCTATTGAACTTCGCATTACATCAGTAATGTTGAATATATTCCAGTAACAAATTACTTTTGTAATGTTTATAATTACACGGAAAAAAATGTGCTGTTGAATTTACTATGTTGGGCAGCTGGTATATGGACAACACGTTTTTTCAGTAAAAATGAGAACAATTGTGGTAACACTCACGCATTAGGACATTTCAATCTACTTGCTCCTATGTACCAAATATTAGAATTGTGGTAATTTCTACTCCAAAAAAGTGTTGTTCATATAATACCAGCTGCTCAACATAGTAAATTCAGCAACAATTTTTTTTCCGTGTACATTGCACTCAATTGCATGTGCAATGGGATTGTTCCGTATAATTTTTCATTTATTTGCCAGCCGCGAATGTATAATTCTCGTTATCGCACAGCACCGACTCGTCACCAGCGATAGGAGGCATAAGCTATCCTTCTTATTTGTTGATTCAAATAACTATCAATTATTTCCGTGATGTACAACACAACTAATCACACATTAAAAAAGCAACGTGCAATGGAAATCAAGTAATTACAATTTTCGCAACCTTGCATGCATATAGTCAAGTATCGTAACTTCCGGCCAAATGGTCAGACTTAAGTCATCTAAACCGTGAAGGCTAAGCAAAATAGCAATCACAATTAGTTTACCTATCACAGGAACGTTGAATCTCGTAGCCAATGGAAGAATGCCGGGCATATAAAGCATTTCTACCATCAGCAGATCGAACTTTTCATCACTGTGAGGCGCATATAACTTTCGCATATCCGAAATGTTGAGAAGTGAGTTCAACATATCATCGTGCATTCCTCCGTTCGCCTCGACGAATTCAAGTATACACATTTTTCCTCGGTTTTCTATCCAATTGTGGCCATCCATCGCAACGTAAAGAGATTTCATGTCGATCTCCGTGTAGTTCGTTAGGGTTGGATCATTGATGGGGTCAGTAGTTGCAACCACGAGCTCATGACCTCGCTTGTTCAACGCCAATGTTAAGGCGCGAAAAACTACCTGATGACTAATGGATGGTGTGGGAAATACACCCAGTATTCTATAGCTATGTCCCAGTTGCACTTTACTGACTAAGCAAATCGCCATAGCGATCACGATTCGCCAAAGCATCGTTGCAGATCTCGAATACGCGATACGATACCCAAAATCACAGCACTTTTATTGTCTTGTCCCGCACTATACTTAAGGTGTAGTGAGGGTGATTCTCGTTGAAAATAAGGAATGTAGACGAATCCAGATAACTAATAACTGTATATTCACAAACTGATATTTCAAGCTATTTAACAAGTTTATAACTAATATTTTTAATAGTTTATAAGTTTATCTTCAGAGTATTTATGGAAATACAATTTGTTAGTTTGAAATAGATGTTCGTTCGATAGATTTGATGACGACTAGTTGACTTGATTATAGTTAGTTAGATAGATGTTGCAGGTTCAAAGAATTGAGTTGTACTTGTTAGTTGTTAGATAAGTGTTGTGGGTTTGAGGAGTTGATTTGTACTGTTTTTTTGAAGTTGGTAGAAGGAAGAATTCGGAAAATTTTGGAAAGGTGGAGGGGTACCGGAGCTTGAGTTTGGACGATTTCGGCGATTGATTGATTATTGTGATTGGTGGGTTTTTGGAATTGGTAAAGAGTTTTGAGGGGAAATGCTGGTTGTAAGAGTAGGAGAAGATACATGCAGTTTCTTGGAAAAGGTATATGGTCAGAAACAATACAGTGAAAATGTTTGAAAGTTACATATCTAGCCTAGGGTTGTAAAAAAAGGGAAGCTTCGAGCTTCTGAGTGCACATTTGGAGAAATTGGTACAAAGTTTTTGAGGGTTTATAGTCGACGTCCGGCTCTTTATACAATGTGTAAATATATTGGCTTAGGGTTTAGACTGACCGAGCATCGCCATAGAACTTATTTCTCTATGGCGTTCTCCGTCTTGAAACTGGGTTTCTTACGTCTCGAGTAAGTGCTCTGAGTACGTGGACACTAATCACACCACAATTTTACCACTCCTCACGACCACTGAGCAATGCCGAAATTAGACCGACTCGATTGTAACACGGCACAGATGCTTCCTTGCATAGCGATCGAGCTTTTATACCAAACTTCCACAATAGTTATTCCTATACGCTAGGCAAGTACTACTATACTCGTATGAACAAGCTTGTGTTTTCGTATACATGCATGCGATATCCACACAAGAGTTGCCTGCCACACAAGTTAGGCAGCGCTGGCGGCCGTATACATGCATAAATTTTACACACACTAGTAGCGTACTGGAATTGCACTTGCCTGGCGTATATCTTTCGACGATGGTAAACGATTAGATGGTGTCCATATCAGACTGACCGATCTACGGATAGTAGAATCACCTGAATATCATCGATGAACAATAAATCAATCAACTTGACCTAAAATCTCCCATTTTTTCAAACTGATTCGAGTGATTTCGGGTGATTGCAGTGATAAGTCAAGTCCCAATTTGGAGTTACTTACATGCAGGCCTTCTGTGTGTGGCGCATCAAAATCCATCAATGTCAATGACTTTCGAAGCATTTCGTCCTGTATATGATTTTTTGTTGATCGACGAAAATCAAGCTTACGTCAAGCTCCTTGAGATCAGGAATCTATTCTCAATATTTCCTTGCGATCGTAGCTTCCAAAGTTACGGATGACATGGCAATATTCGATCACCTATCACATATTGGAAGTTTTATTCCATAATCAACTCATTTATCGACAGTGAAATAATTGGTGCTGTGGTCGTTCCATACTCATAAACTATAAAAAGCCGATAATTGCTGATAGCCTGAGATGAAGTTCGTTGATAAATTCGCTTTGTAGTCCGCGTTCAGTGATGACCTAAACTTCTGTTACAAATTTTTCCAATGAATATATTGATGCTAATCTGTTGAATAACAAAAAAATGATATTCTTCTTCATTTCGTTGGTAAATTCCGGCTACTTTCGCCGATGTGCATATGCATACATAAGTATAAACGGCATGTGATTATACAGCCAAACAGGTGTTACCACTCTTCAACAAAGTTCCAGAGTCTTAGCCAGGGGTAAAAGTCATATTCGCAAGTCACCATTCCCGAGTCCCTTTATTTTAAGAGTCACCCCAAAAGTACCGACACCATAGACTGGTCATTGGCAGTCAATGTTCAACAGTATAACTTGACAGGTTGACGGCTACCGCAACCTATTGAACAAATTGAATGCAACAAAATACAAGACTTTTACTGCAGCCTAATTTCTTAGGTGTCGCCATCAATCAAGAGCAGCTAAATAAAGTCGTCAATTACAATTTATCATATCATGCCGGTCCACACGTGTGTCCTTATCTTCATTCTACAAGACTTTTACTGTAGCCTAATTTCTTAGGTGTCGCCATCAATCAAGAGCAGCTAAATAAAGTCGTTAATTACAATCTATCATATCATACGTGTGTCCTTATCTTTGGATCAAAAAATCTGAAGCCCAACACGTTTTCAACATTTTGAAATGCGTGCACTGCGATAACGCTCTAATTGCCGTAAAATAAGTATTAAGACGATCGCGAAGTGCAAATCACGTATCATAATCTGACGCAAGAACGGTCCTTGAGAATTTCAGCTTCACACCGCATGGTCGTCTAATCGTATCAAGAAATTAAAATACCACTTGACTCTGTTAAATTTTGAACTTCATTTTCTACAGATCATCGTGGCAATATTTTTAATAGATGTGACGATTAACGCGATTACTAAGAGATTTGGCTATACGGAGCCCGGATAATCCAATGCTATACACTAGTTTGCGATCATTTCATCAAAGCCACGTAATCGTGCGTATGCCTCTTGACTTTTACACCGTCAATTATCAAAGAAATACAAAGTCCAACCAGACACTAGTATAAATAGAATTCCTTCTCAATTCCCAACTTTTCTATGTATAGGTATAGGTGTAAATGAGGGACCAAGGTCTAGAGACGTGAGTTTGCCAATAATTTTATTGAAGCGGTATTCACAGCCCGTCTGGGGAATAGGTTGAAGGTTGAAAAGGGGTTTGTAATTTCCCATCGTCACGCGTTCTTTTTGAGGGGTAGATTGGATTTCAAGCGAAGTGTAAAACGAATTATCTTGAATGTTCGATCTATCAAAATCTCCACGAAATCCCTCCTGCACCTTGGCACCATCAACCTTCCGACCCATCTCCCTGAATTAACGCGAATCCATAGTGTTATAAATATATGATCTACATTGTAGCGGAACAAGGAAAGCTCACTTGGTATTCTCGGTGGAATTCCTCACTCAGATATATTCCCCAAATTCTTCAACCCTTATAGATACCTACAGACAAAATAGACTCGAGCCCTAATGAACCGGAAATAATTGGCCGGACTTGTTACCAAAAAAATAACACTTCTTTTCCATTCGCTCTGATTCTCCCACTACCTACGTACATAATACGTATATAATAATATCTGAAGATAAGTTGCAGCATGCCTGAAGCAAGTGTTCATATTGACGCACGTGTTGTTCGCACTGCGTTCAACACTTATGAATTATATCATTATACGATAGTCGCACGTGGTTCATTGACAAATATGAGTGTTGAGGCACAAACAGACCATTAGCGTGAGTGACCCAGCTCACTTATCACTTGTATAAATACAAGCTCATCGTGAAACAACTCATATTCACGGCCTTGTGTCTCGCACATTATCTCATAGCGTGATAGAATGACTATTCTATTTCTGATATTCGCTCCACGATGATTTTCATTTTTAAGATGAAGTTATGACTTCGACAATTTAGAGTAAAAATCAGCAAATCATAATCTATTGGTTCTTATTTTTCAAATGCTATCTTTGACCCTACACAGAAAAAAAGAATAACTTGAGCCAAGAAATTTGTTTTGAAGAACTGAAAATTCGCGAGCGAAGTAAAAATTCTCTGGAACCAAGAAAATTTTCATGATTCAAGAAAAAAATTTACTTGGCTCATAGAATTTTTACTTCGCTCGAGAGATTTTCGGTTGTTCAAAACAAATTTCTTGGTTCAAGTTAAAGTTTCTTGGCTCAAGTTAATCTTTTTTTCGGTGTAGATGAATCATTGCGAAGTCATTTACTTCTGCTCATTTTACGCAGGATTCTAATATAGCAGAGGTAGACCGATTTCGCCGACGGATTGTGTACCATAAGATAACTCTCGGAATTCTTGATGAAATCGAAACACATAAAATCAATACAATCTTTTGATTGTAAGAAATTTGATAATATCTTCTGAAATTATGTGAAGGAAAGAAATGACAGATCTTGTAAGTATTACAGAACATTGTTCAAGGAAAAAAAACAGCCCTTACAGATTAGAATTGATCCAACGGTGTTTTTGATATCCTTCGTAAAGTGGCTAAATAGAAATCTTTTCGTTGCGATTTGTCGACGGTTCAAAAGTAACTTCTGAAGAGTGGGTATATCTATAGAAATAGAATGAAATATGCTTGTTCATACTTTCAAATGTGGAAATCATATAGCCATGTAGAATTCTTATATAATTTCAATTAGTAGGAATTTTTTTGAAAAACAACGATGACTAGCCGCTAAATTGTTGTACTCACTCATAACATGTATTCATTATGAATTCAATATGAAACGACTCTATCCCGTCGTCACGTTATCTTATAACCTCATATAAACTGATCTGATGTATAATATCAGACGAAGGAATTACTTCCATGATATCTCTTATGCGATGTCTAGAAACAACTCGTTTGTTAGTTTCTGGCTAATTCCGCGGCGTGAAAATTGATTTCACGTGATTAGCGCGGGTCACGGTCAATTTAAACTAAATATGCAAACGCTGGAAGTGAAACCCCGTTTTAGTTTAAAAAAGTGAAATTCACCTGAAAGTAAAAGCGACTAGTCAAGTGTGGAGAGACAGAGTAAGGGGGGAAAAAGTAAGATAAAAAAAGAAGATAAAAAAAAAGAGGAAAAACACATAGCCGGAAAGATATTTGTGTGGCAACAGCACCGCAGGTTTCAAAAATCTTGCCAACATTGCACAATGAGCATAAAACCGACGTGCTTCCATGTCGCTCCGAAATATATATTTATCTGTTAAACATTCGTGGATAAATCGCGATCGAAAATCACCTTCCGAAATGGGATGAGCCACGAGCCATTCGCGTGATTGAACAGATAAATGATTATTGACCACTGTGAATGATCCCAGATAAAATAATCACGTCAAAGTGTAGCTTAACATTCATCGGAGCGGAAAATTTTTCTGAGAAATTACATCCGTTGTTGAATTAAGATCGAGACACCGTAAAGCAAGATGCAAAGGGCGAAAGTACAATTGATGCGAATGTCGAACTTACATTTATGAAGATTCCAGTTTAACATGTAAATATATTCGCACAGCTGGTACCTAGGTGGGTAGTAGGTTGGTTCGGACATTAGAGAGGTGAGCAATGACACAGACGATTACGCAGTCAGTGACTCGGCTCTTTCGATCTTGCTGTGTAAACAGATGCTGCCTCAGTTCCTGGATGCCTAGAGACGCTGAGCATACATATTCTATCTATCTTCCTTACATCTGTGACCAGGATCGTCTGGTAGGATGCCAACTTGTTATCGATCCTTATACATTTGATGGAATAAATTTCATACGCGTCGAGTCATGTCGTGGTTGCGTAACTGTGCCAGTTTTCCTATTTTTTTTTATTTTTTTTTTTCGTAAACCAGCCGACTATATATACAGGGTGATTCAGAATTCGTGACGAATCTCTCGAGGGGTTGATCCCCGTCAAAATTGGGATCGAAAGTTCCTCAGCCATTTTTCCGAAAAATGATATTTTTCCTTGGCATTTTTTTCTCCGAAAAAAGATTTTTTCAACAACGTTTTTTTTTTTTGGTTTTCATATCATTTGTGAATTTTAAAGAATCTCAAATGATGCCAATGAGTTTTTTTTTTTTTCAACATTAAAGAGATTTCTCGGTGAAAGTTTCTTATTTGGTTGAAGATGTTGGAAAAATGTGTTATGGTCCCAAGGAAAAAAATCGTCTTTCGCAAAAATGGCAGAGGAACTTTCGATCCCAATTTTGACAAGGGTTAACCCCTGCAGAGATTCGTCACGAATTTTGAACCGCCCTGTATATGAGTAAAAAAGCATCATCATCATTACTTGGACTACGGATTATCGCCCTGATGTAAAATTCCCATCTAACATTACACAACTTCGTGAGTTTCGTAATGATACTTCATTATTTTATTGCATGTGATATTGAAACGCTGATGAGTCTGCGGTGCTTAGTGGTTTCAAACGAACGTTTCGTGACCTCTTTGCATTGACTTTAGTATATTTTTTCGCTCATAGTCAGGATTGGAGAAGGTAGAAAGACGGAAGAGCGGAAGAGCGGAAGAGCGGGAGAGCGGAAAGGAGAAGACTGTGCTGTGTCGCGCATATAAGATTAGCACCGTAATGCCAAATTGCGTTTCTCCAGTTCTACCGCTCGGCAGGGAATTCCTTCTGAAAATGCAACCGCAGAATCCCGTTGAATGCAACCGGTATAATTGCGGGCAGACATGTGCCGTTCTCAGAGATCCCTCTGTCCTTGGCTTCTCCAACTCCTATTTTCCTCCTGCTCATTCCCATAGCATCTCATCCACCCCTTTCCATTTCGTCTTGCTACTGGTTGGGGATGGGAGGAGGAATGAACCCGCATTCGCATACAAATCGTCTGGTTGTCCTCGGTGCCAAGCCAAACCTCCGAACTCTATGAGCTGCCAGATTAGAGAATTGAATTCTCCTTTTACCAACAATTCTCTTCCTTATTACTCGACTGATCGGAATATCCCGTAATAGTATCGCGGCGTCTCAGACTACTCGAGTATTGAGACCAAATTTCCGACATATCCATACACTACTTGCCAGATAGAATATAAATCAGGACCAGGAAGACTGCACAGAACCACTAGTCTGAAAACCGAATTATACGTCTATTATAAGCCGTCTTCTATCTCAAATGATAAAAGCAGTAATAATTTTCGTATAATTTTCATTTCTTCAACCTTCCATCGGCAAGAAATTTCAAGCCAAAAATCAGTACGTCTCGCTTGTTCGAACAAGTTTATTGCAGCGTTGACAAAAAAATGCTGTATCAAAGTCTGGTCTGTATGATAAGTTAATCCTATTGCAGCATGTTGCGAATAGCATGCGAGTGTTATCTGTAATCACACAACGTGTGTTGATCGATGAGTTGCGAAAACGAATTTAGCACGTGATGGATTTGAAGCACTTGATTCTCGAATCGTGCGCGATTTTAGTGTAGTGAAAAGATTCTGAAAATTATCTTAACTAACATACACTCCTTCGTATCACTGGTTTCCAACGAACCTCGGAAAATTGTCGACAGTCTACTTTAGAATAAGAAGTAAAATTGCTCGTCGTATTACGAGCTGCGTGACCGTCTCACGTTTACAAAAGCAGATGGTATAGCAGTAAGTAGGGGAGGCCACCTATATACCTTCGTGCCATTACCATGAGACCTGTCTTATATACCTACCCTTACCTCAAAACCAGGGAAGCATTTTGTTTTAAAACTTTTTCTACAATTTCTATGCCTGGAATCCACTTTACTGTATATTCCTATCTGCTTGGATTCATATCTGCATCCTTCTCTCATTATTATTTATTTATTCACTCGAGTATTTATTCGTCTATATAGGTATATGCTGATATATTTATTTATCAATAAATTATACTAGAAATTATTTCACGATATCATTTTTAATATTAATTATGATCTGTTTTCGGCTTCTATGTGTCTTCTATGCCTACTGGCACAGACTTATAACAATTATACATGTATATGTATATATATATATGTATGGGTATGTACATGTGTATAATTAAGAGGACCCGCTTAGCCGGCTCGTTTAGGGCGGTCGGCACAGCCTGGTACATCCTTAGACATGCAAACTGTTACCGTGGCGTACCCTACCAGGACCAAGCGGACGATTCGTCGCAAGCAAGTTACGATTCCCTGAATTATAGTTCCTTAAATTACCCCGGACGGATATATCCACAATTCTCAAGAAAATATAAATCTGGATATATATTCGATAGCCATGAGACATGTCATCCGTAGATTTAAATCAGTTTATACCAGCAGTTATGGCTCTTAAATATGGGATATAAAACCACAGGTTTTGGGGAGAAAAAGGGCGAAAACCCGGATTAGGTAGGTCCATTTATAGCTGTGCATAGTTATTATGAAATTTTACCCTCTCGGAATTCTATAGCCTTGTTCTTTTATTTTCGCTATTTCAACAAAAGATTGCCAACCTTCCATCTGGCCCATTTATTCCATTTGCGATTTGTTTTTCTATGGGATTAAGAACGTAGATGGGGAAACGCAGCCCTTTGGGTTTTGTATTAAAAAACAAAAAAGGTTCTTTACCATTCTACGGCGTAGTAGCTTTAGATTGAAGCCTTTGGATTGAAAGGTGATCCTAAAGAGAAAAAAATGGCAGATTATACCCAATCCCTCTGTAGTAATAAAATTGCGAGAGTGTAGCTGGAGGCACATTGACCTAAATTTTACCCCAAAATAATTAACATAATTGTTCAGACTGCTCTTGATAACATTATTGAATGTTCAATTCATTTTTTTCGTTTTGCTTTTTTTTCTTCTTCTTTATTTGACCAGAAGAAAACGGGTAGCAATATTTATTCCGGGGAATAATTGCAATTCATCAATGCAAATTAAAATTGAGAGGAATTTTTTGATTAGTGAGACAAAAAAAGAAAGAGGCTAATCAGAATAGAGGTGAAAAAATTCAATTTAATTTACGTAAGTTTTAGAAATTCGTAAGTTTACGGCGATCAATTTTATACGATCGGATTATGGTGTGTGAATGAGAAAGATGAAGATAAAAAGAGAAGAAAAGATGAAGAAACGGAGCGATGTATAGAGAATAAAATTCATATTAATAAATAGAAAATTGACCACAACTGTGCGGTATATTGATTCTGATAGTAAATTCGATCACTCGTATAAAATGCGAAAGGTAATTTATAACAATCATGTCACCCCATTACTCGTTATGAATGACCCATCACATCGTGAAATAACGTAAAAAATGGTGACGCGACCGAACCCGTACTGATCTCGTAAATCTCATAAATCCCTGATGGTTACGGGCGCGGATTGGTCTCGGTGTTTGCGTTGCGGGTCTCTAATAATTAACATAGGATGATGCGTGATATAAATTACAATTATAATGATTTACTCGATGAGATATTCCTCGTGTTACGTAATTCTCCCTCTTTCCGACATCCACTGAATAAACATGTCCCCTGGCTAACCCAGGGAAACATGCTAACCGTATCCCGCCAACTAAATCCTTATCCTTTCTCAGTCAGCCAACGCTCGACCCAAAACCCCTGTAAAATTCGCCTCAGGACGACCCGGGCAGCGGGCTAACCAGCTGAGGAAGCCTTTGGTCCTTTGGCCCAGCATTCCCGCAGGGTGTTAGCCCATAGATAACCCATTCTGCTTCTGGTGTTCAACTCCGCGTCAACGAATACATTAGGCGGATAGGGACAAGATTGTCGAACCCCATAGGCTGGGATAACTATATAACTATATGAACATATACTCAAAGAGACGGATATTTAGGGGTGGCTTTGAAAATAATTAAACTCAAAAAGGATAAATTCAGAAATTTATATCACACAAAGCGTTGAATTGCGAGCTAATATAGAATCGCGAGCTTTGAGCTTGACTGACAATGAAATCATTGAAAATAAGCTCGAGATAATTCCTCTGCATTATATCTTCGTCGCTGGGCGTCATAATCGCTGCAGCTGTAGGTGCGAAATATTACTATATTCATCAGGAAATTAACCTTTCTCGTCATACTCCCCGCATTTTATACTCGTTGGAAAATGAACTAAGGGAGTTAATAATAAATTTAAATAGTTACGACTGTATAGGTACCTACTACCGACGGACGAGTGAAATAAAAAATTCAACCTGGTACGAAGCCTCGGAGAGTTGTAACCTTCACGATATCATAAATTTTCTGCTGGTTTTACGAACATCTGAACAGGATGGAAGAGGGGAAAAAATTGTTTCGAACTACTCCGTGATTTGATCGGCGAAAAGTTAATCGAAGAACAATATTCATTACCAGAAAACTTCAACGAGATATGAATTGATGTTTTTCTCAATCTTCCTTCGGCGAACCACTGGACTTTACAATCAAATATACCTATATAGTACAACGAAACCGTGACTTTGGCCAAACCCACCCAATTCCCATTAGATTCTTCAATAAAAAATGATCCTCAGACACGAAAGTCGATTTGAAATTAATTTCTTTAATTTTAACGAAGCTTTTCTTTGAACAAAAATTTTCTTCTGACAAGAAATGAACTCCTGAAATTAAATCTTACAGCTCCCAGGACATGAATTTCATATCTCAAGCCTGAGTCTATAAATCGCATTGCGAAAATTTGACCCTGTACGGAATAGCCGACTGTATAACATATAGGCATAACCGGTCGAATATTATACTCTTCAGATCTTTACTTCCGGATAGCTATATAAATCGTGGGTGTGGGTGTGTGTGTGTGTGTTCATGTGGGTGTGTGTGGCACGGATCCTTGGAGTAAATCCCGATAAAGAATAGCCGAGGAAAAGGCTGTTTCTGGCCCATCATAACTCACGTCTAAACATCAGCTCCAGTCAAAAAGCTTCGAGGTTCAATGAACGCCATGGGTGATCCGGGCAACGTATACTATATAGCCTTTCCCATCGATGAACTTCTGTTCCGCCATTATCGAGACGTCAGACGCATTCCATTCTGGACCACTTATTCGCCAGGCGAATTTCCACCCCAACCTACTACCTCACACAATACGTGGGATAAAGTTGCGATGTCCAAGTCATCTTTGAGCGGATTCCGCATTTTATCAAGAACCCGGTGATACAGGACAGATATACCCACGCCAGAGAGAAAAGAAGAATAGAATTCTAGTTTAATCCTTTAAAACCTCCATATTTTTTGGTTGAACAATTTTTTTTAGATAGAAATAAATAATGACATTTAAACCAGAATCCAGCATTTTAACTTGAAATTCTGATTAGCATCCCTACATACTCTATTGAAGTTTCAATTTTTACCTGCAACTTCGAAAGTCTGCGCAAAATCAACTCAATGATCGCGATTTTATTTTCGACTCGGAATCATTTCGTCAATCGGTTTAATTGAAACAAAACGATCGAGGAGCTATAGGACGAAGCCAGAATCATCAAGCCTCTCTGAATTATATAGGATCTATTGGTCCGAACTAGAATTCCAAAAGTCTAGTTTGCGCTTAAACTTGTCAAGAACGGACAGATAACTCTCACTTTTAGACGCGAATCCGAATTTCATTACATGCGCAAATTCTAGTTTACTCCTCGAAGTCTTCAGTGGAAACTTGTAGAATAAAACTGGAATTTCGATTCCGACTAGGGGTTGAAGATTGAAGGGTTTTCTGTCTGTTTTTTTTTTCTTTTTTTTTTTTATCAAATTGCACCGGTGCACGGAGAGCTCTAGATTGGATACTAACTAATGCAGTAATTGCCTGTTCAAGGCAATTGATGTTTGTAGAATAATTTCAATTTGATTTTCCGTATATAGAATTTTATTTTACCTCTAGGCAAAGGATGGAATGGAGTGAATGTTAAATGAGAAAAGCGAGAAAAAAAGAGAAGTGTTTATAGCTTGCGTCGACTTTTGTTCGTTAAAAAAGTAACACGATATCACATTGCATATTCACTGGGGTAGGTACTGCGTCGACTCTTTTACCAATCAGGGAGATTTGACCCCGCCTGACCCAGTCCGACTATAGCCGACTACAATATTGCGCGAAGCGCCAATTTCATTCAATATTACTATCCGCACTTTTTACTACGCCACTCGCTCAATTTTAAATCCACATTTGCGCATATTCTCATAAAGAAATTTCTTTTACGGTATATATATTTCTAGCTGATAATTTTTTATTCAATCATTTTATCCCTGCATCGTACCTATACTGCATCTACTAGCTCCAATATATTTTCACACATCGCTATATATCGTAGCGGAATATAGAACGAGGCAAGCTACGAGATACACAATTTAGTCACGAATTATTTTCTACGTTTTAGTCTTTTGGAATTAAATGTATGTACCTACAGCTACGTGCGTAGTCGAACGACGAAGCGATGAAACGATCTGAAAACGAAATAATTATTGAGGATATACCCATTCCGACTGTGGAGATAGAAATCTGAAGTATTGAAAAATGAATTGCGTATCGAATTTTAATAAAATAATTAAAGTTCATTAAATTTCTATGCCACCTCTCTTAGAAATCATTGAATTTACCTTAACGTGGATAATATTAACCTTATGCAGTACTCTGAGTCTTATTATATTGCTCGAAAATAATAAGCGAAGTCTTGTAGCTGCGCACCCCCTGATGAATAATGTGCATTATAGGGCGGTTTTTGTTTTCGTTAACGAAGTTTAATTAAAGCCTGTAATTAAACTTTCGTAGGAATGGAAATCGCTAGTTCTTCTCTCGCTAACTCCGTTCCCGTATTACCGAAGAGCGAATTCCTCCGACGTTAAGGCGTCGCTCTTGGGGTCGTCCACGGTCTATGGGTTGTCATTAGCCACCATTTATTCCAACCCCATTTTACATTTAGTGGTCTCTCTGTTTATAAATAGACTTATAAAGGGCAGCAGAGAAAATAGGCTTCAAGGAAAAGTTTAAGCGAATTCGAGATACGGTTTCCAGCTAAAACCGCCCCATTCATGATACGAGATATTTCAACCCCTGCAACAGCAATATATATGTAGTTCGATTCAGAGCAAAAGGCGAAAGGACCTCAATCACAAAAAAATCAATAAATATATAAATTCTATCGTCTTGAAAGACAGAGAAAAGGGAATGAAGGATTAAAAGAACAAAATGCATATACAACAATCATTTGAACGAACGAGAAAAACGTTTAAGATTTTTTTGGAAAAAAAAAGAATGTAAAATAAGCTTTATATTTTCCAATGCTATGAACTTTTTTTCTGCCTTTTTCTTCCTTTTAATTTAAACGCTTTGCTTCGAAAAAGCCCTGTGGCTTGAACGGATAGTAATCCTGCGAACATGGTAAATGCATTGGATACAATCATAGGAGAGTACTGAAAGCCAATAATAGGTTTTTGAATGGCAGGTCGAATGAATTTGAAATAGAATTTTAAAGGTTGAAAGAGAAAGCCTGAAGACATACTATATAGGTGTTGAATTATCATCCATATTTCCATTTTCTGGTTTTACTTATTCGTGGCAATTTTCACCCCGATATATTCTGTTTAAAGATCTGGCTGGTGGTATTATACGTTTTAAACTGCGAGATAGATCTGCCAAGTTTTCGGTCTGAATAGGTTGTGTGAATCTAGCATATCCCCGATTTCTGGCAATGAAAGTTTGCCAGACTATTCATAATTCAAAGTGATTAAGCTCCTGGTATACGAACTGATCCAGTCTCGTTTTAGACGGCGATATCAAAATCTCTGAACTGCACTTTGCTTTATACTAATGTAAAATTGAAACACAATTAGGGTGTGAAGGAGCTATTTTTAATAAATTTCAATATTATCAAAGAAATTTGTGATTCGTCGAAATAGTCTACCTCGAATATCCGAGGACGACGTGGAACAATCGCGACAAAGCATATTGAGCTTGGTTTATCACTCAATTCGTTTATTCTAGATATCAAACATGTATATATCTACTTGATGAAAAATTAAATCAAAGCTAAATATTAAAATTCCATGTACCCACTTTACCGGCGCGTTTCGCCAATTTAATAACCTCCCGAAATAATTAATAAGTCTGGAGTTCATAATTCGGAAGGGCTCTCTCTGGAGATCACTTCAATTGATTAGCTTTGGATCGTGTTGAAAATTCAGACTTTCCGGAAACCCCGGAAGTACCTGAGCACATCTCTGACACCTTTCATTAAAACTGCCCCATGGTTTTAAAATAAGTTATTAGACCGAATGAGGGATAAAAAGTTCTCATAATTTTGCCTAAAAATTTTCTCCCCTGCATCCCTAGCATTATTATACCCTACCCCTCAATCGCTTAGCGCATAATCAATTGCAATGCGCCAAAACGATATGAAAAATCTGTGAAAAATTAAACGCGTGAAAGTTATAATGTACGTAGGTATGCAGTGGGTGTAAGCCTAGCTACGATCGTCGAAAATTTATGGAGATGAAAATGTTTTTACTACATATCTAGTGTACACAGCCGGGCTCACTCATCTCCCATTTATTTGTTCTGGTCTCCTGAAGTAATCAGGTTTCATTGGAACCGCGAAAACGCCAGCGCTGGCTGTTTGCACCTTATTTGGACAAGCTAACGAAGCTTCTCGCTCACAGTGTGTACAAAATTTTATGAAATATTCAAAACCATTCCGCAATCAACTCTGGTTTATTTTTTTTTCATTTTTTATCTCTGTGGTCTTCTATACTAGAACGAGCCTCAGTCTATGAACACCGTTTTCTTTTCCGTGATTAGAAATTCGTTATTAACTATATGCCATAGACTATTCCTTGACCAATTCTTCTACGCACAAAGTGAACGTGGGAATTTTATTTCTTGATAGCGTTATCGATTGGCCGTTCGATCGGATGCTTTTAACTGAGAATTGGTTTTTTCGTAAGAAATTCTGACTGTCTAGCGACAATTCTCGCTCATCTCACCCACTGGCAAACCAATCGAAATTCCAACGTGAACCGGCCAATTCCCAGCCCATTTGTCATTCTCGTCAGCTTGAGTGACAATGAAATGAGAGTGCGTAAAAATATTCAAAGTTTCGGGTAAAGCCACCCGCATATTCCGGCGAAAGGTCCGACCAAAGAATTCTTCAAAGGGACAACTCGACTAATGAGAGACGTGCCATCAAATCCTCATTTGCATATCAAACCGGATTACCAAAACGAG
This sequence comes from Tenthredo livida, assembly GCA_963992785.1. Lineage (NCBI taxonomy): Eukaryota > Metazoa > Arthropoda > Insecta > Hymenoptera > Tenthredinidae > Tenthredo > Tenthredo livida. The sequence continues at coordinate 2,406,237 of OZ023071.1, read as the reverse complement.
ACCCATGTCCGTCCCTTGTCTCTGGTTCTTCGTACGCCCTTAGTTACCTAGTAGACAAACCATAGGGACACGGTGTGCGTTTTTCATTTTTCTTTCGCTGCCTTTATTCCCTTTTAATCATGCGTTAGACATCGAATTTTCACCGGAAGATTTGATGGTCTGAAATTCGGAATACGAGAAGAAAACTGTATCTAATAACGCCGTTGCTCCGAGATCACGTTTCCAACATACCTCTGTTTGCGAACAAATTCGAGAACAAGGATTAACTCTTTTTGCTTAAGATTTTACGCTATAAGTACTCAGTGTACGTATGCACTGAGATAAGCTCTTATTTTATGTTCAATTTTCAATCTCTGTATAGAATTGTACGAGCAGAACTGCAGATCTGGATGAGATTACTCACGTCTCCAGCTAGATTAGCATGGGAGAAGAGGAGAAATACAACGAGGTAATAAATACGAAGAAACATGTATAATATGTATTCAGAAATGTAACATGACATACGTAAATATCATTGTGTCTAGAGGTACTTCGTCACAGCTCTCGTGGGATTTGGATTACAAATCGAATTATTTACAGCGAGTACTCGAAAGTCGATCTATCGGTGTAAGATACCAGTTACTGCAGGGTCGATTCCATCTTCTTAGTATGAATTGAGGTGATATTCGAAACCATCGCTCGACGCTTTTCCATCTGTAATATTTTTCATGCTATTAGTCATTAGTTATTTGACGCAGCATACCTTATTGCTCCTTTCGTTCAACGCATATAATAAAGGACTTGAGATAGTGAGGCTGCAGCCCCCTGACTCCTGGCAAATGGACAAAATGTACAATGGCAACCAGTGGAACAACGAATTATCTCCTGGATTTATGACGCCTGAGTTTGTTGCCAAAACCAACGGTGTAGAAAGTGCCTTGAACGAAAGAGGAGTGATAATGAACAGACGAAGGGCGAACGGTGGGTAGGTACCGGAGGGAGATTAATTTCGCAAGAAAAACCCATACCGAGGTACGATTCCCTGACAATCTATAAAGAGAAAAGGTGGGAGTAGCTGCGGGGTTCGTTGAGAAGAAGAAAAAAAACATATACATGTATCTCCAGGCTTTGGCAGACGCGAATAAAAATAATAAAAAGGAAAAAGATGATAAAACTGATCAAGGTACCTACTCCGGAAATCCTCGAATATGGCAAAGTGACGACAGGCGTCTCGACGCTCAGAAAAATTTACGAAAATTATTTCATCCACCTGCTCAAAGGAAGAAAAAAAATACAGACATACGTACAAAGGCACTCACAGGTATATGAGGTTGGTTTTCTTTTTCCACAAAACAAATTCATAGAAAATGAGTTCTTTCGTCGTTTTGTGTGAATCGAAACAGCCTTTGATTGAATGAACAGAAATCCATGTCACAATGCAACGATTCGAGTTTGAAAATGGCTGAAATATAAGAATAACGGATCGTTTTTTTATTCATGAATGCGAATCACCTATCAGAAAAAAAAAAGAAATGTAACTTTTCATTTTATCGTCGATAGAATTTAGTCGATCGTCAATAAATAAATACGGCAATAAATCTTCGTTATAAAAATATATTTCCTCGATTATTTTCTGCCCGCACTAACACTAACGACTCTGATTCAGTCAGTCAGGCCGAAAACCCTACACGACAACTCTGTCACTCACAGCAAAGAAGGAAAAAAAAAAAGTAATTGAAACGTAAAAAATATAAGTATTTGTTTGTTAATGGCAATAAATCACCTCGTTGTCAATCTGGCTACAGCCAACTAGAACGATAAGTGGACAAGATGGACATTCGAATGAGAATTTTAATATCACCCATCAATTCAACGGGGGGGTAAACGAAATGAATTATTGATCAGGTACCTACCTACACCTTATTCTCTGTATATTTACAGCCGATATAGTACACATATAGGTATCTCTCTTTTTCTTTTTCTCACTCTGGTAATTTTAGCGTAAAATACTCGAAGTTGACGTAAGTCTGGCCAGCAGCTTCAGTCGGTTAACTAATGAAAGTTCTGAGAAAAATTGATTTCATTTTGACTTTAACCCCCGGCTTTACCTTACGTAGATTGCAATTGCAGAATTCAATCTTTCTTGTCGATGTGACTAATGAAGGAATAAAACGTCCCGTTCCTTAGCCGGGCTTCGCGGATATACCTCGCAGGTAGTCAAAGAGGTAGGTACGGTGCAAAATCTGCAAGGATCAGGAGTAAGAGATAAGAAAAGTTCATTCGTAGTAAAGAATCACCGTCATTTCGTCGAAGCCTGAATAATAAATGGTTTACTTTGACAGAGATGACAGAAGACATCCATGAAGAGTCTCCCTATAGTATTTCTGGAATTTTCATCTCTACGAACGAATATTCGGTATCTATTAAAGCGAATATGCATAGAACGGATATGGAATTTCGCAGTTCAAAGTCGATAGTAATTTCAATTAACCTCGGGCTCTTTATTAGGGGGGGGAAAATTTGCGGAAATATTTTTCATTCCGTTTATAATATTTCTTTGATAAATATTTTAGAGAGGCCATCTTTATTATCCTCCCAAGATGACGAGACTCAAGAAGCTTAGTTTATGCTTGAATAGCGAATCAATGCTTCGCCTCTTGGCCTCTCACCTCTTGCCGCGCCTCACCTCGCAGGACGCGTCATTCCTTAATGACTTGCAATAAAAACTTTCAGCCTGTTTAAGAATCTCGTAAACGCTGAGGTATTTTCATCCACGGAGACGGATCAACTTTACTATCCAACCTTTACACTACATTCTCGCCAAAGTTTCGGACGAAATTCTGGTTATAAACGAAATTTTTAATTTTAAAAATAATTAATTTTTCCTTTTTCTTTTTTCTCTTTTCTATTTTACAGAGAAATGTCTCCGAGCTTATTTTTCATTATTAATCAATCCTCGAGCAAGGAGAGAGAATTCGGATTCATTTTTCTGGAAATGCGTTGTGCGTCGGAAAAAGGACCGTAGAGAATTCGAAAGAGGGGAATTCCCCCTCTGCTTTGAACTCGGTTAATACAAAGCCACGTTGCTGAGGTCACGTGCGCCCTGGAACTTCGTTTCTAAAACCATCTTCCGGTATATTCTCGGGAGCTTGTAACTTATTTAGATCTATAGCCCGACCACCCACGTAGACCGTCTTATTTTACAGCTAGATTCTACAAAATAGGTCATACTAGCCGCAAGCTCGTCGCCCCCATGCTGACTTTATTACAGTATATACCTGCACCTCCGAATGATCGTAGGAGAAATGAGAATAACAATTTGATAGTCAATCGTGGGTATAGGTAATTGTGTCCTGCTGCACCTATTATATGCGGCATAAAAAATCACCAACGTTTTTCGTCGAGTGTGTACGTAGCAAGATTTATCGAATTTACGTAAATAATAATGAGAAATTCTGTACAGAACTTTCCTCGGGGTTGAATAATTCAATAATCGAATCACAATGATCGGAGGGTAATTATAAATCTGTGGAACTTGATGCAACTATTCCATAGTGAATATGAATGAATTGTTTTTTTTTTTTTTTTTAGTAAAAAAATTTATAAGATTGTTCATTCATAGAAGCCTTTGAACCGGAGCGAAAGGGTGACTTATAAAATTAGCATATTCCATAGAGCTGCAGAAGCCGCGCCTACTGAAACGCGAAGTTCATGAAAATTTCGTATCATTTTTATCACGGCATTACAAGACCCTCCATGAAGCGAGCTTGTTCATTTTAACGATAAAGGTTAGCGCTTGAAAGACTTAAACGAGAAAGATGGGGATGCCTTTTGCATAAGACTGGTATGGGTCAAAGGTAAGCACAGCAATAAAGTGAAATTACAAGTTACAGTCTATTTCTATGCATCGTGTAGCTCGGAAAGTCATTCATTTTAATTATACCTACTTTAGTAATGTGGACAGAAATTATTTAGCGATTTCGTCATTTCGAGTCATTTCCAATATAATATAATTTACTACTCGTTATTCAGCCTCGACTCGGGGTGAAAATAAACCAGCCTGCTGCAGCCTCGAGCGAATCATTCTTTGATACAAATTTAATATTGCATGCCATCCTTAATATGCAGGCTAATTCCAACACAAATTATCAAAACATATAGTCACCAGCCCCTGCTGCAGGCTTTCGTATGCAGGTAATTTATCGTCACGCAATAGTTCGCATCCGGGTGTATAACTTCATAAATGAAAATGTAGTTATAGTTTCCTTTTTTCCATTTCTGTATGACCTAGGTATGTTCGAAATCCGTTACTTATCAAATTAGTTTTTTTTTTAATTATTATATGCTATATATATATCGCGTCACTAATGCCATAAGGTCGTAAGCGCCAAAAAATTTTTTTTTCTGCGGATATGACCAAATGATGTTATATGGCATAAAAAAGATTTTGCCACCAAAAATACGGAAATTTTTTTTTTGGCGCTTACGACCTTATGGCATTAGTGACGCGATATTGTCGCGTATAGAACGGTATGGATCGATTTTGCGCAAACCAACTACACTGCATATAATAAAGGACTATTTGATAACCGCGGAATTCCGCTATGTCCCTTGAAACTCTGCGTTTAATCTGTATAGGAAAATCTCCGTCGGCCTTTGACCATGCCATATACACGCATGCCCATTTCCCATGATTTAGCCACGTAATCCAATGGATATTAATTTAAAATCTGATCGTACGTGCTGCGGTTGATTAAAGCTGAAAATGCATGGTCCAAATTGACGACTAGAGGTAAAATATCTCGGGTGATTATCGCGTACTAATTACATCAATATTGATTAGGGGGCAGCTTGAACCTTGGAGAAGAAGATTTTTATCTCAGATCAAGATCTTCGGATTATCACATTATTCGCTAGAACAATTTTACCCAAATATTATCAGCGGTAGAACCTGATCGGTGAATTCACCATTTTTCATACCCCAAATACGAGTCGGGCTAGTCATGATCCCGCAAGCTCGGTACAGCGCATATTAAGACACTCGAAAATTTCTAACCGACGAATTACGGAAAGTCTTATTTTCGTCGGAGATCAAGCCTCTTCGGTTGGCGATAATTAATCGGTATTTAACTCCCACCTCTTACTCGAATCCGCTGAGGGAGCCGCAAGTCTACAAGCTCTCTGGTTCTCCTGCCCTCGATCCCTATAGAACTCTTGAAGCACAGTGGTGCAGGCGTTGTTGAACCACCGCAGAAAAGGAAGTAATTAAAGATTTTATGAAACCGATCTGCCGGAATGTAATGGAGCTTTTATCGGGCTTTTAATTATAAGTTCCGCATGGCCGTTTCTCCACGTTCGTGTTAAACCGCCTACCCCGGCTGACCTAACGCTGGGAAATATTATCCCAGATATACCAGCTGACTCTCACCACCCCTTGCCCCTTTACCACCTCTGCAGACCACCCTTATTCGAATCGAATTGCCAAAGGCTATTAATTCCCTCCACAACGATTCAGCAGTTGTGGCTGACCATGTCGCTCGAGTGGACTTTTCATTTCCTCCTAACAAGAAATATTATCATTACCCTTTATATAAAAGTTAAATAATGGCTCACTTTACTCCGGTTTAGATATTCGAACGAAAATTCTGGGTAGGTACCTAACTGCAATCTATAGGACAGCGTTTTATGCGATTGCCCATTATCGAAGGGTTTCTGAATCCTCCTTCTGTTCGAATAGAAACGCGAACATTCGACTCTTACTTTAACAGGGTAGTTCCGTTGGATAAAAAAAATAGCTAAAAAACGATGAAATTCAAGGAATAATCGAGAGAAGAACGTCACATCGAACGATTAACGGAAAATTAATAAAATTCGAGTATAATTTTTCAATTGATTTTTCGTCTCGCCATATATCCGTGTAGCGATGTGTATAGGTACCTATACCTGGAAAAATGTGAATACAACAGAACATAGGAGGTACATTTATAATATGGCTAAAGCTAATGCGGCTTAAGGCCCATGAGACTGCCGGTTGTCGGGTACCAAGTTTAACCGCCTCTAGGGTGTTGTACTGACCTCACTAGAAACGCGAGCTTCTGACCTCAGTCTCTACCCTCGGGAGCAGCCAGTCAGCCACCAACACCAACTTGTGTGGGAATAGAGACAGACACAAGCACATCGCGTTAACACCAAAGGAAAAAGAACATATGTACTTTTAATGCAGCTTGTTAAAAGTTTGTCTGTACTAAATGAGTCAGG